>CM069538.1:28662739-29912739 GCA_035773235.1 Eospalax fontanierii | reverse complement strand
GTGCTTTAAATTTTTATAAGAAGAAATTAATCCAGACCAGCACAATGAGATTTCAGAAAGCAGAATAATTCAGCACTCTTCACTACTGCACAGCACTTGCTTATTCTTTACCTCTTCCACTTCCTTTATTTCATTTTGTTATGATTATAATTACAGTAAAATATCCAGATCATCTAACAACCAAGGATCATTTGAGAGCTAAACAATATTTTAATAATTTTCACATCATTACTTTTATGTATGAATGCACCATCTGCTCTCAAGCAAAGAAGTTACAGAACTTCAGGAAACACAGACAGAATCTGAACATTATTCTGAAAACACAATAGTGTTTATTTTTTCCGGAAGCCCATAGGAAAGTTAACTTCCAGAATACTTCACTGATATTTTCTTTCAGTTAAATTCAGTATTTATATCTATATCACTGTATTTCTTTTTGCTAAGTAAAAGTTTCCATATGTTTTAGAGCAATAATTCAAACTAATGGTTTCTGACAAGATAATTATTAATGACCACATTCTTACATTAATCATTTCTGCCTGTGTCTGAGTCTTAAAAATATTTGTTAACTTAAAGTATTTACATAGTAGGATTTCTGTGTGTGCTGGGTGCATGTGAATCACAAAATTAAATGTGTTGTGGCATAACATATTTTCTTTGGAGACTCCAAATATCTTGGAAAGCTTATCTTTGGTAGGCTATATCTGAGATAGCAGAATCTATGTTTTGTTTTTGTATTTGTTTTATATTTTTTTCTAAATCAGTAATGATAACATTGATGATATTTGTTAAATACATTAAGTGCACATTTTGCTTTACTATTACATAAATTTTCACAATGAAACTACTGAGATGCTAGTGTTATTCCCAATTAACAGAATAATTTAAATAAATGATTATTAAGTCCCAGAATAGAATGGGACTACTGCCTAAATTCATTGGGCAATAGAATTTGACAGAGATGGATACACACTGACCAAATAACTGTATTTCCCACTGATTTCTGGCTACAGGGCACATGTTCAAGCTGAGGTATGAACTGCAGGAAGAGCCGATCATGGGCATGTCTTCCCATATGTGATATGTGGAGAACACTGACTCTAGTGGGATCATTTATATCATAGGATTAAGCCAACACATAAGAGCATTTTTTTCAAGTTAATCTACACTAAATATAAAAGTATCTTTAGTGTAAGTCATGATGTAGCCAAAAATAATTTTCATTCTTTAGAATGTTTCTTCAAAATTTAATTTTTCATTTAACATAGTTTGATATTTAGGTCCCCTCACCTATCCACAACTCCCCACACTTATCAAATTTAATGCACTCTCTGTGTGTGTGTGTGTGTACCTAAATGTCTGATTTGTGCCCAAATATGTTCTATCACAAAAATTACAAAAAAATGATTAAGAAAGAGAAACAATGGAGAATGTGAAACATTTAAAATTTGTGTTTTTTGATCTGTTAAACTAATCTGGGTTACATTTTGCAGTGATTTATTTTATAGACAATTTAAAGTCTCATATAACTTAAAATAATTTACTTTTACCTACATAGCAGACTCTTTCTGAACCTGAAGCAAATTATCTTTCATTATAAGTAAAAATAAAAGGCATGGTCATAAATGCAAAATGACACATTACTAACAGCTTCCTAAAGTTGTTTTTAATGAATGTGCTATTAATTCTTATCACCATACAATAATTAGCAAATTTGTAAAGCTTCTATGCATGTGTGTGTTTGTGTGTGTGTGTGAGTGAATTTATGTATTTATTACATTTTAAAGGTGAGAACCTGAACACTGCAAATATAGCATTAATTTTATCATTTAACATTCCCATTTTAATTTTATATTATGAAATATGATTAATTAAATATGACAATTACAATATAATGTATTTATGGCTAGTGTTATGTGTTAAATATGTAATAACTCATATATATATATTAAACAATGCATGAGAATTCAAATTTATGTGCTATTTTCCTCTGACAGACGAAACCTGTATATCTAGAGTTAAAAAGAATGCAAACATTTAAAAAGAATGGAAACAGTAAATAGAAAGTGGGATACAAAGTTAAACAAGGAGTTCTCTAAAGATGACAGACATTGGCTGAAAAATAATTAAGAAATGTTCAGTGTTTTTAGTCACCAGGAAAATGCAGATTAAAATAACATTGAGATCTCATCTTACTTCTCTCAGAATAGCAAAGATCAGCAGCAAACCACAGCAGACACTGGTAAGGATGGAGAAAGGGAACTCTTATCCACTGCTTTTGGGAGTTCAAACTGGTACAGTCACTATGGGAACTGTTTGGAGATTCCTCAAAAGGCTTGAAATTCATCTATCAAATATCCAACTTTTGGACATATACCCAGAAGACTCTATACCCTACTACCAAAATACCTTTTCATCCATGTTCATTGATGCCCTTTCCATAATAGCCAGAAATTGGAAGCAACCTAGACGTCCATCAACTGATGAATGGATAAGGAACGTGTGGAACATACACAATAGAATAGTATTCAGTTCCTAAAAAATGAAAGTGTAAAATTCACAGGTAAATTGATGGAACTGGAAACAATCATGTAGAGTGTGGTAACCCCGACTAAGAAAGACAATTGCTACATCATTTCTGTCATAGCTGCATGCTGGTTTTTAAACCTTAGATATCAATGTTTCCACTTGGAAATTCAGAGAGGTCAAGAAACTAATAAATAGCCATGGCAGGGTGGTGGGAAGGATCCATAAGGGCGGCAATGATTTGAAGGGGAAAAGGAGAACATTAGACTAGGAAGGATTAAACTGGTTGGTGAATGGGAGGGCAGGGCAGATGAGGAAGTAAAGGGAGTGATCACTACCACTAAGACCCTTAGAAAAAGTGATATGGAAACTTTTGTTATGTAAGCTTCTTAAACTATATACATATACAACGTAAAAAGAGATTAAACTGAGTTATACTATAGCAGAGGGAAATTTTCTTTTCTAGACATCATAGAGTAATGAAGAAAATCCCTCAATGTCAGAAATGGAATCCCTCTCTAAAAGCTGTTGACCAGGGGTCATGTAGAACTTCAAACAATACTGGTCATTGTCCTTGCTCTTGGTTACACACCAGAATTGTATGGTAAAACCCGATTTTTGAAGTTGCTGCATACATGAACTATAGAACAAACAAACAGAAATCAAGCTGGTACTGGTACAAAGACTCATCTCTACTGGGTAGACTTCATAAAGCTAAAAGGTACTATGCATGCTACTGGGGAAAAAAATCATCAACCTTATCTAGTTATGAATTCTATGAACTACAGTACAACCTGGTTTGGCAAGTTATGCCCACCAGAGCAATAGTGGCACAAATTCTATGGGAGTAACCAACTATTTTCTAAATAGAATGAAGTTCTATGTCATTGTGTGGAGCCCATATCTGACACTGATACCAGGCTTAGTGATCTGGTGCTAAGTACGTCACAGACAGGTGAAAATCTACTAAACAGTTATAATATTAGATTCATAGTAACTTGTTGTTATACCTGTAGATTAATACATCTCTCAGTTCTCACCAGGGAATTTTTCTTTTGCAAAAGATGATTAACACAGAAACCCACACCTGGCCAACATGCAGAGAACAAGAGGTTGCAGAGTGCTTACCCCTGCTTTGCACACCTATATCAAACTTCTATCCTTCCATATCCCAAGGCTCAGGGCTCATTGTGGAGAAGAGGATGGGAAGACCATAATAGCCAGAGATAGTGGACAAGCACAAGGTAACTTTTACAGACAGCTGGACCGTTAATTACTCATATAAACTCACAGCAATGGTGGCATCATGCACAAACCCCAGGAAAGCTCAAATCAGAAAAAAAATCCTGCATAGACTTGAGGAAGTCATTAAGAAGCTCCAACAGCACATATGTAAATTGAGGTGACAGATGGCTGCTGGGAGGGACAGAAACAGTCTTTTCCAATAATGGGATTCTTGGTAGGTTGACCAGGCTGCAGCGAATGAACCCCCAGTGAAGGATGCAAATTAGAATCTAAAAGCCTTATTATATATATCCTAGAGTATATTAAATTGGGTGAGGAAAAATATGGGCAGGTGAAGCATGGGAAGATTCCTAAATACCATCAACTTATACTTTAAGAAAATCTAAAATATTCAGTTAAAAAGAAACATAAATATTTGTATTATGATCATACTCATTTATTTTATTTATTTATAAAATAATTAATCATAATTTTGATTCATTTATTTTTATTTTATGTTTTTGAGTGTGATGCCTGCATGTATGTAAGTGAAACTGTGTCATGCAGTGCCCATGGAGGACAAAAGAAGGCATCACATACCCTGGAACTGGAATTACAGACAGTTGTTAGCAGCCAAGCGGGTAATGCAATTCAAACCTGGATCTTCTGAAAAGCAACCAGTGCTTTTAACTGCTGAGTTATCTCTTCAGGAACACACACACACACATACACACACACACACATGTATATATATACATGTATGTATATATATGTGTACATATATGCATGTATGTATGTATGTATGTATTTATGTATATATATATATGTCATTTGGTAATCAGAAAAAGTATTACAGTTTTAAGTTTTTGATAACTGAGGTTCTGGTAACAAAATAAAAAATAAAACTCACTATATATTATCAATTATATGTCTCTATGTCTCTGTGTAAATAGTTGCAATTTCTTTTTCAGTGTTGGGGACATTTTTGAAATCATTCAAATTTGGACAAATGGTAGAATTTCAAGTACAAAAGGTGAAGAATTACTAGGTTCAAAGAACACACGAAGTTCAAATACAAATCATGCCTATTCCTCTTTCTATTGCACATTGGATATTCCAACCCTCAATGTAGTGTGTAAATGTTGCAGAAACTAGAAGGGAGACCATGAGCTAGGAAAGGGCATGGGTAGGGAAAGAGAGAGGCTAATCGGACACGAGAGACATGGAAGCAGAAAAGGGTAACGGAGCGGGGCGGGTGAGCAGGAGAGGAATTAAAGGCTTTGGGAGCCCATGAAGAGGGAGAACCAATGAGAACAAACTATACCCTCTTGCAGAGGACCAGGGTTTGATTCCCAGCACTCACAGGATGGTTAGCTTCTGTCCTTGACTCCATTTCCAGGGAATCCAATGCCCTCTTCTGACTTCCATGGTCATTGCATGACACAGGTACACTTACATGCATACAGGCAATACACACATACACATAAAATAATTAAAAATTAATACATATATTAAATTATTTAAAAGTTTAGAGTGTCACTAGAGGAAGACATCGTTTCTTTAAGGACAAACCTAGTGCCCTGAGTCCTTATTGTAACGTATGATGTCAGGGCACTGAAACTAAACTTATTGGGTACCAAACAAGCTTTGACTCTGGATATAAGCAGTCTCTGTCCTGTAATGGAACCATTCATCCCCTCGAATGTTGCTTCTGTGGGAAGTAGCTTCCATTTCCTGGTTCATGGTCCTACTCTCCATCTTCAGTTCTACTAATGGGTCAGGATGTGCAGGTTCTGCCAGTGACATCACTGTAGCACTGCTTTTTATGCATTACTCTTCTACACTGAAGAACCTCTGTCAGTGGATGAGACTGACAAGTAAGATCAATGATAATGTCCCTGTTCTAAGGACAGCCTCTTAGAAATTTAATTCATCCTGCTATCTAAATTTCCTTTTATTTATAGCTTTGGGGGATGGGGGAGGATGTTGCTTGTCTAATACATGATTGTTAGATAGCTTTATGGTAGTCATAAAATCTTAGAACACCACTATAAATAAGACAAGGAAGAACTATCCAAAAAAGTCATTCAAAGTTGATTTGATATTATAATGAGCCATGGCTCCCTTCTTTTTCTATAATTATAACTTCCCATTTGTCTCAAATCATTTTTCTATGTAGGTTAGGGTGCCAGCCTCTTTAAATGGTTGCAGTTTTCTAGCGAAGCTTCTTAGCTCATATTTTACGAAATGGATTTTTAATCTAGAAATTAAATTTTTAATTGTCCCTTTTTATAAAAACTCCAAACTGGTGCCTATTCAGCCTATCTACCATCACTCTCTTAAAGGGCAGGAGTCTAAATATGATTAAGTGGTGCTGTAAGAAATGCACAAAAATTCAGGAAAGGTATATACATATTGAAAAATTTCAGAAGTGGGTAGAGGTTTTTCAGAATCTACAAAATGATTAAAGCAGAACTACTCTCGAGACTTTCACATTCCCGATATCAGGTAAAGTTACTTTTATTTCATTACTGCCTTTAAATACTGAGTCATTAGGTGTTGCAAGAATCCTTTTATTGAGTGCAGTGTTTTAACTCTCATTCTCTCAAATACAGAATAGAGGTGTCTCAGAAAACAAAACCAATTTCTCAGTGCCTAGTAGAGAATAAAATCAGTAGTAATGATATGCTTTATTAGTTTCACATCTACATACACAGTGATGGGTTTCATTATATTCTTAACTGTTGAGCCATCTCTCCATTAAAATTTATTTTATTTAATATTAATTTTATTATATTTTTGTTAACAGAGGAAGACAATATATGAACTATTTTGCAATTTATGATACTGAGAAATTAATACAATATTGCACAACAGGAGATGCTAAATATCTTGACTTCAATCTCAGGAACCAACTACTGAGGATATTTGCTGCCAGCTGGTTCCCTTGTCAGTTTTGTCAGAATACTGACAGATGAAACTGAACAAACACTGAATGTTTTCTGTGGAATCCTGTGGCTCTGTTGATTTGATGAATTTATGATTTTCAAAGCTCTGATAAATCCCAAATAGTTAAAGCTTTTCTGTAAAGACAGAAAACATTAAAAAATAGGTTAAATTTCATCAATGATTTCTAATTATTTTTAAAATCCAGAGCACAACAGTATCAACAGTAAACTACTCAGAACATTTTCAAGATCTTTACGGAATAGGCAGAAAGTCCCTCCAAAAATGGAGTATGGATTAGTTCTTGAAAAGTCTGAGTATGTCACCAATTCCTGCAAAAGGAATTTTGCATATGTAAATAAGGTTACTAATTTTAAAGGAGAATATATTCTCGGATTGTCTGGGTCTTCACAAAGCTCTTTCAAAATAGTGTTCCATTGATCAGAAATGTGAATGAATATGATATTAGAAAGATCGGAAGGGAGTCTTAAAAGATCCCATTATCTATCCTTCCCGGATTCACCTGGGAAGCATCAGGTAAGGGGGTAATCTTTGGTAACAAAGACAGGTATCTGGTTCACATCCTGCTTTGACCATGCGGCTCAGCTCTACATCACAGAGAGCTAACCCCAACCAGTATCTTGAATGAGCGTTACAATGGATACTTCTTCAGAGACTGCAATAAGAAGTTTTGTCCTGCCAGCAACTTGTTGTAAGGCTTATGAGAGCTAAGTAGGGAAACTATTGAAACTAAACTGAATTCCAGTCTACAGAAATTGAAAAGACATACATGTATTGTTTTAAGAACCCAAGGTTTTTGGAAGTGGTTTTGATGAGAATGGGAGATAAAAACTACTTAAGCAGGGCTGGAACCCCAAGGCAGCACAGTTCAGAGAATGTCCTTGATGGAGTCCAGAAATACCAGTTTCTTTGTTGTCTCCTAAATGAGAACCTCTACCTAGAGGTTATAGACAAAAATATTTTAGAAATTGAGAAGAGGCAACTGGACATCTGCTTGAATCAAATGAACTGCTCAAATAATCACCAGCCCATACCTCATATCAGTTTCTGCCAGAAGTCCTTTAAATTCCTCAGAATAATAGATCAGTGGTATCTTATTTCTTAGGACCACTGTTGCAATACAGGAACCTCTCTATGCTTCCACATAGAATCTAAAATAAACTCTTTAAACCTCACCTGAAAACCAATGGCTCAGGGGTGGGGGAAATTGCATGAGAATTAAGTCTTCAAGACTCATTCCCAAAAAAGTTTTCATATTCTCAAAGGTACCTTTGTATTTCACATCAGTCATAACAGAGGAGGAGGACAAGAAGGAAAAAAGGAGGAGGAGAAATTGAAAGAGAAGGTGGAAGAGGATGAGGAGGATGAGGAGGAGGAGAATGAGGAGAAGGAGGAGGAGGAAGAACGGGAGGGAGGCAGAGATAGGTAAGAGATAGAGATGAAAGAGAGAGAGCAGGTCACTTTCTGGGAATGAATGACCAGCATTGCCAGAGTCACCAGGGGTTCAACACAGCACCTGGTTTGTAGCGTGGATCAGATGCCATATCTGGGAGAATAGTTGGGTGTTAGAAACGAAGGAAGAGAATTATCAATATATTTATTTTTCTCTTTCATCTGAATGCATTGCTTATGAATCTCCCGTGACTGCAGCAAATACAAGGATAAAAATAAAATCAATTCATAAGTTTTAGTTTGATATGGAAAAGTGCCTGTGTTTTTTGATTCATCTATCATATTACTTACCACACCACCTGGCTCAGCCTGAACCTGGGCTGTGAAGTGTAACTTTGATATTCTCAAGTTTCAGTTGCCATAAAATGTGTTACAGAAGATGTTGGAAAAATGTTATTTTTTTTCTCTTATTACTGCCAGTTTCTAAAAATTTCCATGCCAACTCAGATCTCGCTGTGGAGTTGTTCTCTTAACAGGGCTCCTCTTCAAATTGTAACTGATTTTATTTTCATTTGTACAAATGCTTGGAAAAAATCTCTACATTTTAACAATAGTTAAATTTTTATTTATGTTTATTTTATATGTATGAGTGTTTTGTCTGAGGGTATGTAGATGTACCTGTGTTATGCAATGCTTGGGGAGGACAGAGAAGGGCATGGAATCCCCTGAAACTGGAGTTACAGATATGGGTGCTAGAAACTGATTTTAGGTTCTCTGCAAGAGCAGATAACGCTCTTAACTGCTGAGCCAGCTCTCTAGCTTCAAATTCCTATATTTTATATTGCAAATTTCTTGTTAAATATCTTTAAATCTGTGTAATTCACTTTAAGATTTTATTACATTTTCAAGAATTGTATTCAATCTCAAACTAGTTTGCCAAATTTTGTGAAAAAAAATATTTCTTTGCTTTCTTGTTTGGCTTTAATAATTTCCTCCAAGTTTTTCATATTTTTATGTATGTCTCTAATGGATTTTACCCTTGGGCCATCTTCCAGTTAAGTGTTTCATTTAAATGAAAGTCACCTGTTCTTGCCTTTATATGGTACCCTGTCCTACTAATTTAGGACCTCCTAGCAGAACATCAGAAAGGTTAACGGCAAATGAAATGGTGCATTTCAGTGTTACTGTGGACTTCATTAAAATTTAGTATTCATTATTGGTCTTTTCTAAGATCATGAGCTCCATTGGAACACTTGATTCTGTCCTTGTAGATTCATTAATAATTCAAAAACTTTGTTTTAAACATCTCTTGTCATCATTTTTCAGCATCATTCTAATGATTCAACACGACTTAGATATCAGAGAGGAGGACCTGTGACAGAGGGAGATTTACACCAACAGGAATTTCTCCCTTTAAAACAGCTTCATGTGCTTCCTTTATTGAAAAAACTTATGTTATATATGTGATATAAGACTTTTGCTATCCTGTTCTTTGTGTAAGTCATGTGAACTGTAGAAGTGAGCACAAAAATTAAAAGGAGAAATTAAAAGCTATATAATTTCTTTTTATTCATAGATGACATCCTGTCCTCATCCTTTTGGATTATTTGTCTTCTGTAGTTATACACAATGAAGATAATATTGAGTGCTATATTGGTCACTTTTCTGTTGTTATGATAAAAAGTCATGATCGAGTCAGTTTGTACAAGAATGAGTTTATTCTTTTTATGGATCGTCAGGGTGGATAAGTTTCATCATGGGAAGGGAGAGGCATGACAGGAAGTGGAACAGAAAGTTGAGCATTTACAGAAGTGCTCAGGAAACACAGGGAGACAGACTGGAAGGTCGGAGGCTGGCAATAAACTCCCAAAGTCCATCAGAGTGACATACTTCCTACGGCAAAGTCACACCTCATTAAGTTTCAATTGTGATTCTTTCCAAACTGTGCTGTCAACTGACCAAGTGTTCAAACACTTGAGCCTCTGGGGACATTCTCATTCAGACCATCACAAGGATAAAGACTTTCTTTTTTCCATTTTTTCCATCTTTTTTTTCAGTTTTAGGTTATCAAAGATATGTTATTACCATAAAAGGAAACTTAAAATATATGAACTTTATGTGAATTTAAAGGCTTTGATATGAACACGGGAGAAATATATTTTATTTTTTACAATTAAGACGAATAGTTTGAGACCAATGAGCTCTTCTAGGAAGGTAGTAATGTGACCCAATCAAACTTTATGAAGGTTCTCTACAAGGCTTCCCAAGCTGCTCACCAAGTTCTAACACAGCAAGATCTAAACCAACTTGAGTTACATAGGGAGATCCTACCTTAATCCCCCATGTTCCCTCAAATGAAATTAAAACAAGCATATAGCTTGCAAGATTATTGAAGACTTGATATTTATTAATTATATGAAGTTTCAAAACAAATTTTTAAGGAATTTTAGAAGAGGAAAATATTGATATATCTGAACTTTGAAATGTGTCTGAGAGCTTATATGCTATATTTTATCTTGTAGAAATTAACTGCACATATCAGAGATGAAACAATCAAAGTATGTTGAAAACAAATAATTATAACTTTCTTAGATGCAACAACAAAATATTAAAAGAGGAAGAAAATATTAAGACTGTCAGCTTGACTATATATTTATCAATCAGGTTATGTAAATAGTAAATATTCACATGAGCAATTATTCCAAAATCACTATTCTTTGATAAATATGAATTAATGCCATGGTAAGAACCACTTTTAAAAACTTTTTCATTGATTATTCAAGAATGTCATACAATGTATTTTAATACATCATTTCCACCCTATCTTAATAACTGCCCAATTCTATGTTATCTTATTATTTTTAAGGCTTATTTAGTCTAATTTTTGTCTCAAATATTCACGGTCATGAGTCCATCCCCTGGAGCCTGGTCCACCTACCCAATGTAAGGCCTTTAAAGAAAAATGACTCTCCCTCTCCTTGGAGATGTTAATTTCCAACAGTTCCTCAGATAATGTTGGAGCATCTTGCCCAACTCCCCAAACCATGCTGAGATTTTGTCTGACTTGAGCTTGTGTAAATCTTGTGCATTATGTCACAACTGTTGTGAGTTTATATACACAACCTCCCCGCTATCTGGATAACGCTATTTCCTTGCAGTCATCCAGTACCTATGGCTCTTGTAATCTTTCCACTCCGTTTTCCTCAATGCAATGATCCTTAGAGGGGAAGGTGACATAGCTGTCCCTTTTAAGGCAGAACATTCCACAGCCTCTTATTCTTTGGATATTGAGCAAGTAAGTGGATGCCACATTCCACCAACCCAAATGTCTAAATAAAAAAGACCGTTCATCACTTGCTGATGAAATTATAGTAAACATGATATTCTCCCATAAAGGTGGTAGGCGTGTACAACGCCAGCCACGTGGCAAAATGTTTTGACAGTATTTGTTTTGTTCATTTTTTTTGGTTCTGTTTTCCTTTAAAAATATTTTTAAAATATTGTTTGATAGTTTCTTAAAATCCAATAACAATTTTTTTTGCTGTTTTTATCACCATTCCCTTCACCTCTCTCACTTTCCTCATGGAACCCTTCTCTCCAAGCCCCTCTCCTAGTTCTATGTTTTCGTCTTGTGTGTGGTCCACTGGATTTAGTTGGCTTCTTACTCAAGGTAGGGGATTACATATGGGAGTCAGGGCAACTAGTCAGTGACTACATCAATAAAGAAGCTAATAACTGCTAAGTGTCGATAGTTTCATAGGGAAAATAGCGATTCAGAGGATACAGTTTATCGTTGTAAAGAAGCCATGCTGATAGGATTAGCTCTACCTGTGTCACAACCAGGAAGCAGAGAGTGGAATGCCAATGTTCAGTTCACTCTCTCTTTAGCTTCTTATATTTAGAATAGAATGTATCTGATGGGATGGTCTCACTCAACATTTAACATAGGTTCACCCTTCTCAAAACTATTTGGCAACACTATTCTAGACAAAACCAGAAGTGTGTCTACTACATGATTCTAAATTCCATCAAATTAACAATTGAAATTAGCTAACAAGTCTGTCCTTAGTCACTTCAAGACTCAAATACACATAGGGATACAAAACCATATTTTCCAGCAGAATTCTTCATTAATGACCACTAAACCCAGTTTTTTTATAGTATTTGGTGTGCTTTGAAAACTTGTGAGTAAAGTCTTCACTGTCCACACCTCTGTTTTTCATTTGTCCATCAGAATGACCCATTAAATACTCTGCTTATAGTGTTTAAGATTTCTCTAGTTGGCACCTGAGAATACTTTCATATTTATATAGGAACCATCCCTGAAGGCATTAGGAACCTTGCAGTGAGGTGTATTGGAGAAGTCTCTATTCTCAATACTGAATTTCTGTATTAGTTATTTTTCTCTGTTCTGTAGTTGTCTGAGAAGAAGTAAATTAAAGAAAGGATGCAGTTCATCATAGCAGAAAAAGCTCAGAAGTGACAGCAGCTGGGTCCATGGCATCATCCAGGAAGTAGAAAAAAGTGAATTGCAGCGTTCAGTTCATTTTGTCCATTTTCAGTTTTTCGCCAGTCCAGTACACCTGTCCATGTGATGTTGCCACTTACATTTAGGTTGTGTCTTCTTTTCTCAGTGACTCTTCTCTGGAAACATCTTCAGATCACCTAGATGATTCTAAATCTCATCAAATTGAAAATAAAAATTAACCATCACCAATAGAAAACAGATTTGGAAAGACATTTCTCTATCTGTCAGGTTCTAGGCATAAAATTGAGCATTTGTTTCCCAAAAATTTTAGGCATAATTTGATGATAACATATTACAAATGATAGTGCATTTCCCAACCTCTTATGCTATCTTAAAAGCCCCTATGAATGCACAACTTCCGTGTATCACGGGACTTTCTGGTTAAATTGTGTCTTTGATAGCTGAGGAGAAGGAACACAATAGCAGGCAGTTGTTAGAGACACATACAGGGCCTACGTTCATTTAAATTACTAAGCTGTCAAGTCCCTTCCTGATGTAGATTAGTATGTTTGCCTTTGTAATTTTCAGTTATTAGACTGAAGAGTATGTCATTAGTGGAAAGAATGATTTATGATGATAAGAAGCAGAGTAATTAATATGCATAGATCATGTAAATATTTGAGGCATCTTGCTATCTCAATCAAGCTTTAGGAAACAAGCCATAATAGCCTTTTAATCAGTCTTGTCTGTGACTCTGATTATTGCTAAATCATACATTATAACAAAAATACTGTATAATTTGTTTGCAGTTTAGGAAGATGTTATTTCTATGTGTTGCTAAGAAGCAAAAGAAGGAGGTTTTCCATTTTGTTCTGTTTTATTTCTCATTATGAAAGATCTACTCCACTGAATTCTCTCACAGAACTTTACAAGATAAAATGCGTGTATCCTTTAAATTTGAAATATTTAGCTGAATAACTTCAAATATTTTTGCATGTCAAGTTGCAGTTCACAGTGTTGATTTATGAAAGGAGAGAAGTAAAGTTTTCTTTAGTTTCCAAGGGATTCAAAAATGTGATGCCAGATTTAAACACATTTAAACTCTCATGGGGAGATAAAGAATGGTTATTAGGAAGAATCTTCTTAACATTTTAGATAAGTTGAATGTGAGATTTCTTATCATTCTTATGTTAAATAAATCATTTAACATAATTTCCCAATTTTGTCATGCTGTATTTTACTTTTTCTTTATTTTAAACAATATTTTTATTTATTCTTCGAATAAGGAATACACACATGTATACAATGTATTTTGATCATATAAAGCCCCAATCCCACTTCCAGTTTACACAGCCCCTCAAAATATCTACCTTACTGCTTTATATTCTATTTTTGAAATTGTTTAAATTCTTATTTTTAACCCACTGAGTCTGTATGTGCTAGGGTGTGGGGTCATCCATGGAGTCCTGGGCCTCTCAAAGTGAAATGACTCTCAATGTCTCTCTGTCCTCCAGCTGCCATCCATTTCCAACAGCCCCTTAAACAGGGGTGGGAACTGAGGAGCCCCTCACCCACCTATGCTGGAATATTTTACTAGTTTGATATTGTGCAGAAAAACAGTGTGGATGAGTTCCTGTTTGCAACAGCCTTGTTATGTCCAGAAGACATTTGAGAGATTGCCTTTTCATCCTCCAGCTCTTACATTCTGTCCACTTTACTCTGTTTTTAATGTTCTCTGAGCATTAAAAGGTAGGGGAGGAACAGGTTAATATAGATGCCCAATCTACAGCTGAACATTCATAAAAACTAGCTCTCAGCACTTTGAATAGTCATCAGCCTCTACCTATTGCAAGAGGAATTTTCTCTGATCGAGGCTGAGAGCAGCACAGTTCTGTGGTTAGAAACATAAATATATACAATTCAATTTGACAACTGACTACTTGGCAAATCAGCAATAGTGTAATGTGTGGGTCCTGTGACCTGCTTAACACTTGATTTTGACCATGTTACTAACAGGCAATGCTGCTGTTAGACCTGAGTAATAAAATGAAAATCTTCATGCCAGGCACAGGATATCTCCCTATGAGTTACTGGTAAGGGAGTCGCCAGAGGTACCTGCCTCCAAATTCTAAAGCACAGGTTCTTGTTTGCATACCACAACTACATGGTAAGGCCTTATCTCTAGAGACACCACTCACTTTAGATGCAGAACATAAAGAAATCAACCTCAAACTCACCAGGAAACTTTCTCCCTAATGACTAGTTTACAAATGACGAAAAATGCTATTTTCTGACTGTGGGGGGAAAAGAAAAAGACATTAATGGTCTTACCTAGTGATGGATTTTGCAGGCTATAATAAAATGACATGTCTGACAAGATATGTCCAGGAGTGTAATAGTGACACTATACAAGAAAGGGGTAGCCAACCGTTGCTTGATTTTATTCAGGGCCTGCTTCACGAAAAGGAATTCACATTGTATTTCTTTAAGCACCCCCAGCAAAGGACTTTTTTGTGCAGTAAATATTATGTAATGACCAAACTCTTCAGGAATGGACCATAGATTCTACTAACAAGGTCTGTTTCTGGGCTCATAGTTGTATTCCATAAATGTAGATGTTTCCTTAGCCACATCGTGCAGTTCCCACCACTGAAGTTTTGTATTATAATACTATCAAGACAGGTAATGTGATGTCTCCTGTGATTCTTTGGTTTTGAAATTCATTGAAATGTAACAATGGTATAATTTCACTATTGGGCATATATGGAAAGAGGTTTGAACTCCCATATTTAGAGCATCAATATTCATAAAAGTCTACATACAGAAAAATTGTGGAAGAACAAATGAATATGTACACACAAGATGCAATTACATACTTACAAACAATAGAATATTACTAAATAATAAAAAGAATAAAATCTTGTCGCCTGTGACATCATGGGTATAGCTGGAGCACTTTATGCTGCATGAAGCAAGTCAGTCAAATAGACAGAACAGAATATGTTTGTGGTCGATAGAACACGCATCACAAACTAAGTTGCACATGATTTCACACCTATTTGGAAAATAGAAAAGTTTGTCTCTTTGGGAGAGAATAAATTGGTAGTTAGAAGAGTCTGAAACAGCTAGAAGGGGGCTTAGAAAAGGGGAGACTTCTTCAAATGATATATGGTTATAATTGTACAGCTGCAATGAATTCAAGGAATATATTGTACATCGTCATGATAGTCAGTGATGGTGTGTTACATTCTTGAAAAATTCAGAGTTTCCTTCACCACAGAAATGATTGTTCTATGGGTTAATGAATCTGCTTGTTAACTAGACTTACTTATTCTGATGTTTGTATATTTCAAAACATCATTTTACAGCTAGCAGACACACCATTTTATGTGCCATTTTTTAAGACAAACATGAAAAAAAAACAAATGTACAAATTGAAATGTATGTCAATGACTTTTTCATCAAATTCATATTACTGTAATCAGAAACTAGAAGAGGAAAGCAAAGACTTCTGTGTCTACAAGAATTTTTTTGCACCTAATTCACTCAAAATAGGGGGTTTCTAGGGCTGAAGAGATGGTTCAGCAGTTAAGAGTACTTTTTGTTCTTTCAGAGTACTCAGGTTCCATTCCCAGAACCCTCATAGCAGTTAACAATCATCTGTAACTCCAGTTCCAGGGGATTTGATCCCCTCTTCTGACCTCTTTGGGAATTGCACTACACAGGTATACTTTTATATTTGCAGACAAAACACTCATACACATAAAATAAAAATAAGTAAATAGATAAAAAGGTGGTTTCCATGACTTCTAGCAAATTAGAGAACTCTCTTTTTGAACTTAATGTGAGCGCAATTATACGATTTATGCATTTGTGTGTGTGTGTGTGTGTGTGTTTGTGTAGGTGTCTTCTTTCACTCCATATTCAATTTGTGAATTGAATTTGTGAATCCATCCTTGTAGTGTAAGTGTAGTTACTCCCTTAATGTGCAGTTTAGTTGTTTCAGGATGATACACTACTCATTTTTGTGAATGATCTTCATTATTCATCAGTATATGGACCTTTACAATTTTCCTTGATTTGGGGTGTGCCAAAGAATTTAAGTGTAAATGTCGCTTGGTGAACATATGCATGTTCTTTTGGGAAATTTTTTTATCCCAGGAGAATTTCTGGGGTTTAACAATATATAAATTTAACTTATATATGGTGCCAGTTTTCCCAATTCAGTTATGCCAACTAGCAGCATTACCATTGGCAGCATATGGGAGATCTGGGTGTTCCAACATGCTTGCAAAGTGGCCCTACTTCGCTGTTTATGGCAAACCTAGGAGAGAATTGAGTTTGTTTTTTGTTTTTTTAGTTAGGGTCTCACTGTAGCCCCAACTGGCCTAGAACTTGCTGTGTATTCCACACTGGTCTCAGTCTCACAGACATCCATCTGTTTTTGCATACAAAGAGCTGGAGTTAATGTTTGCACCAGCACATCTGGCTTGACATACCAAGAAGTACAAAGTTGAACATCTTTTAATTGGTGAATTAATCGGTGGATATCATCTTTGAGGAAATTCTAACTAATGTAATTATTAAATATTTTTAATTGTGTTAGTTATGTTTTCTCTCACTAATTTATAAGAATTTACATCTTTTAAAAAATATTTTATATATTATTTATATTTTCTGTGTATGAGTGCTATGCCTGAGTGTGTGTACGTGTCTGCATGTTGTGAAATGCCCATGGAAGTCAGAAGAGGGTGTAGGATCCCTTGGAACTGGAGTTCCAGTCCCAAGTTTGCAACTTTTTCAATTATGTCATTGAATATATTATGAAATACCCTTCATGCTTTGGCTTATATTTTAGCTCTGGGGTCAGTTTTGTGAACAGAGTTCTTAATTGCACTGACATTCAACTATGCTTCTCCACTATGATTAGTGCTTCCCATGTTCTTCTTAAGAAGAATTTTGGGGTGCTGGAGAGTTGCTGTAGTGATTAAGAGCACTGACTGTTCTTGCAGAGGACCCTGGTTTGATTCCTAGCACCTTCATGGTGGCTAACAACTTCCTATAACTCAAGTTTCAGGTGATCCAACACCCTTTTCTGCATTTAGGCATTGCAGGACATGGGTATGCTTACATGCATGCAAGCAAAACACTCATACACATCAAATAAAAGTACAAAACAATATTTTTAAAAAGTAAAATTTTCTATGTGGATGTGAAGATATTATATGTCTTTTTCTAAAATACTTATTAATTACCCTAAACATAGGAATGAATATTTACTACAGACTTCCTGTGTGTATGTATAAATTTGAATAAATATTCATGTTTACAAATTTGGTGACTGCATAAGAACTTCATTCCATGTTCTTTACACTGCATTAATAGTAGATTTATAAAATCATAACTTATACCTATAGTCTCCTGATTACAATGTTTGGAAAAATCAGTCTCTGGAAATAACATTTTAAACAATGTAGTTGTTTAAATGTAGTAGTTCTTGAAAATGCCTTAGATATTTAGAACTTTTGTATCTCCACATTTATTTTAGATTTAGTTCATCATTTCTCAAACACAAAAGAACACATTGATTCAGTTTTGATTTAGAGAGTTTGATCTTTAGATCAACACACTTCTTTATAATATTCAGAATTCTAATCCAAGAATGCAGGATCACATTTTCATTATATTTAATTTTTTAAAATGCAATTGCTATATTTAAATTCTAGATTTTGTCTTTGGTACAAAAACATTTTGATGATTTTCCAAATGAAATCACATATGAAATATGGCTTTCTGTTTCTTTGTTTCTGTAATATATGAAATTTTTAAAACGAGTTTGTATCTAAATTCTTAACAAGTAATGAGTGGTAGCACACACTTTTAATCCCAATACTGGGGAGGCAAAAGAAGGTAAATCTCTGTGAGATCAGGACAGTCTTGTCTACATAGGCAATTCTAGGCCATCAGAGATGACAGAGAAGCCCTGCCTCCATAAAATTAAAAAAAAAAAAAGAGGGAAAAAAAACTAAATCCTTACTAGCTGTACTAAATTACTTTAAAGTTTTATCTGTTGAATTTTTTTTACTTATCTTTATTAAGAAATATTTAGCAAAGTTTGCATGCATTTATAGAGCACAATGTTCTATGTTACTGAATGTACATGACATGAAATGATTCTTATGGAGCTAATTAGCATGTCAATCCTCTAACACAGTTATCCTTTATAGTGTGAACACTTCATATAGAGCCTATTGTGATTTATATATATATATATTATATATATTATTAATTCATGAAATATATTATTTTATACTATAGTTTTGGTTTGGTTTTATTTTTTTCTTTTAATTGAATTTTTGTGTTTTGTATACAATAAAATTTGATAATATTTTGATCCTCTCTCCTATCTGTAGTCCCCCTTATTGAACTCCAACCAATTTAATGTGTTCTCTCTATATATAATAAAACCTATAGAGTACCATTTGTGTTCCTGAATGTCCTTCAGTGTAGTTCATTAAGTGGAGCCTGGTTAAACTACTAAGAGTCCCATGCTTGAAAGACACTCTCCCTGCCCCTCTCATCTGCCATCTGCTGCCACAATTTCCTTAGATGCCACTGGAGCTTCTTACCTACTTCATCATGTCTATGCTGTGATTGTTTTTTTCTGGTTTGAGCTTGCATGGGATTTGTGCATTCTGTCTCTATTACTGTGAGTCAACACAAGTAACTCACCAGCTCTCTGGAAAACTGTATCTTTGGTGTCATCCCCAACTTATGGCTCCTACAACTTTTCTTCCTTCCTATTCAAAGATCTCTGAGCCTTGGGGGTCAAAAGTTTGACATAGGTGTCCTTTCCAGGGATACGTACTCTGTAATCTCTTGTTGTCCACATGTTGACCTATTATACATTTCTGTGTCAATCACTATCTCTTGCATAACAAAAATTCTCTAGTAAGTTTTGAGAAATGTATTCCTAAAGCAAGGGATTCTGGAGAGGATGACTATGTCTCAGTGAATGAACCTGCACTGAAGAACATTTAGGGACACTAACTTGAAACAATAAACCTTAACACAATGAAAATAATGTATGGATTCCAGTTCAGGGGGCTATGGAAGGTGCAGGTGGAGAAGTGGATATGAAGATGATTAAGATCGATTGAGATGTTCTGTGTTAAACACACAATGATTCAATAAAAAAGACTAACTCAATAAAAATGTATTGGGTATGTATAAAGATGACCATAAACTTTGTGGAAGTTAATAAAAGTATTGTAAATGATATGACAATATTTTAGAGATAAATACAAACTGATATATCAATGAAATGTAATTTTGATAGATGTCTTTAATTTTTATAAATTTAAATATATAAAGAGTTGAGAATGTATTAATCTATGCATATGATAATCATAAAAAAGATTAAATGGAGTTATCCTATAGTAGGGGACACTGTTGTTTTTAGACATCATATGATAAGGAGGTAAAACCAACCTCAGTGCTAGGAATGGACTCCCTTTGACCAGGTGTCCCACAGATCTTCAAAAAGTACTGACCATTATCATTGCTCCTGGTTACCCACTAGATCTGGATGGTAAGATGCTATTTGTAAAACAGTCTATTCATTGAAGAAGCAATGAGAAATCAAGCTGATATTTCTTTCAAAGCCTCATTTTTCCTGCCTAGCATTCATATAGCTGGAAGATCCTATGCACATTGCAAGAAGGGAAAACTAATCATCAGCCTTCACCATGTGAATCTTGTGAGCTGCAATAGCAACTTGTCTGACAAGATATGCCTACCAATGCAATAATGTCACAAACATGGGAATAACCAATCACTCTAAAATCGGATTTAAGGTCTTCTTCCTAGGATGGAATCCATACTTGAGGTTGTTTTTATTTTTAGATAGTATCTCCCTGTAGACATAGTGAGCCAATGGAACTCACTATGCAAACCTGGCTGGCCTCTTGAGAGATCAGCCTGCCTCTGCCTCTTGAGAACAGCCACCGACACCAACAGCATGTTTCACTTTCCATTTGGGGACAGGAATCTCTTTATTAAGATAATGTTCTGTGGTGATTAACATTGATTGTAACGTCATTAATTTACATGCTTGCAATTTGTATACTCACAAATTCCAAAGTAGATACTGATCAGAAAAGTATGCACATTGATAAACAATGATCAGACACATAAGTTTTTCCTCAGTCTATTTCTCTCTACTCAAAGATGGACCAAAAGCAACAATACAGCATTTGGGCACAGGGGTGGGGGATCCCTGCTTTGCTTAAATGTCAAAATTTTCAAGGTTAGTAAGAAATACAATGTTCTCTGTAAACAATATGTCCACTGAGAAAAGCTGATAGTTACAGGGAGTTTCCTGAACATTACTTTCAAAGGAGTTTAGTTGTTCTTATTGCCTTTCTACTTCAGAATCCATGTTTGCAACTGAATCTGCTTTACAACGTAAGGGCAGTGACCATGCTGTCTTTGAATTGCCAGTGTTTTTGATATTTTAGTACCACCTTAAATAAAGATAAATTACATTCATTTAAGAAAAGCTTAAGTACTTGTTTACACTGCTTCTCCAGGAGACCTGAGTGTCACTTTATTCTACAGAAGGGATCAGAATTCAACACACGTCGTGGCCACACTTCTCCCAAGCCCAAAACTTTTGCTGTGATGTAGGTGAGGTCTATTTTTTATGTGCCAGAAACGTTCGTCTCACTATCTCTCACTGTTAGGCTAACACATCACCATTAGCAAGGCTGGCGAGCTAGGGAAATCTACAAGCATCAAGCCTTCTGTGTTTCCTTACCAAATTTCCAACATTCAGCACCTCATTGATCAAGCAAAACCTATGGTGATTTAACTTTTACAAGTTCCCACATCTGTGTACTTCTGAGTTAGAGACAAGGTCTGAGCATATAAGATGAGAAGGGCTTCCTACACCTTATTTACCAAATGGAAATGCTATATTCAAGATTTCAGCTGCTTTGCAAAATCTGCATCTTACAAGAAAACAGTTGCTCTTTGTGGTACAAAATATATCCATTCTAACGTTTGAAATTTTATTTTAACAGTATGTAGATATCCCAGTGTATTAATGCACATATTTAATCCTAACAAACACTTGGGAAACAGAGGCAGGTGAATTTCTGTGAGATTGAGGTTAATCTGGTCTAAGTAGTGAGTTCCAGGCCAGGGTCGAAAGGGAAACCTCTATCTCAAAAAAGACTCTAAATAAATAAATAAATAAATATATGTATCATTTGTGGGCCAGAGAGATGGCTCAGAGGGTAAAGGCACTTGTTTCCAAGCCAGACAATCTAAAGTCAATCACCTGGACCCATATCGTGGGACCCACATGGACAGAGAGAAGTGTCCCCCATAAATTGTCTTCTGATGCTTCCCTATCCTTCCCCGTCACACACAGAGACAGAGACAGAGACAGAGAAAACAAATAGTTAAGCAATAAAAAAAAAAAGATTAATTTTAAAATTTAAGAAAATGTTACCTGATTACCTTCTGGCTTCCAGAGATTCATAACAATTGCCAACTTTTTATTGTTCTTCCCTTGTAGAGGCTATGTCATTTTCTCTAGCTAAAACTACAGTTTTCTCTTAGTCTGTCTTTTAGCATTGTGAATATGATGCTCTTGAGGGTAGTTTCCTTTGCAATCTAGAAATATATGAGATTGTTTGCCTATATATCCCTTTATATGTAAAAAATTCCTAGCTCTTTAACTGAGATTTTTTTTTCTTTTGCCCATAATATTTCTCTGTACGAGGTTCTAAACCCAGGGAAGCTGGATACTTTCACTGATTCATGTATATATTTGAGGCCCTGGGTTTATCTTGTTTGTTTCCTCTTTATTTTTTCTTAATCTCACTTTGAATTGATTCTTATTGACCTATCTTCCACCATGATTATTTTTATTTCAGTCTCCTTCATTGTTATTTTATGTTTATTTATTAATGATTTCATTTCTTCAACGTATGTTCATTTCAGAATTCAATCTTCTGATCTTAGGTATCACATGTTTATTTAATATTAAAGAGATTGTACTCATGGTATCTTTCTTAGGGCATTTAAAATTGTTTTGCTAGATGTTTTCATGTAGCATGCTGCTATGTGGATTACAATGATCTTTTGGTGCTATGTTTCTTCTCCTTTCTTGTATTTAGTGGCATGGCTGCTCAGATTGAGTGCTGGAACTTCAGGTGAAATATTCCAGAAACTTCTAATGCTATTATCTTCTTTTAAGAAGAGATTATACATTCTTTTTTTTTTTTTCTTAGCCTAAATAGCTTATGCTGTGTAATTAACTCAGTGCAGTCAGAGAGTAAGTGAAATCAGTTTTGGAAAGATTATCTTACTGCTTGTTGCATGACACTTCATGGAAATTCAGTTCTGAGTTTATGTGTTTACCAGGAAGTCTCTTTTAAAGATATCTTTGTTTGTTTCATCACAGAAGATGCCTTTAAACTCTATTTTTAACAGACAGTTTGCGTTTTGGCTTTCTACACTTGCTTAAATTCAGAATTTAGACAATATTTCACAAAGAAAATTAATGCTATATTTGAATCAAGTCAAATAGCTTATATATTTCATTGTTGTTGTTGTTTGTGGATAGGTCTCCAAACTTTTAGGATCCCTATACTTTCTCTTCCTGATATCACAGATAACAGAAGCAGGCTCAGTCTCCTCTGCCTTATAAACAGAGTCATGGTTTCCCGTGCTTCCCTCCTCTGGAAGTCAGTTCCTCTGTAGGTTATTTGTCTTCCTTTATTTTACTATCCCTCCTACTTCAAAAAAGTTATTTTAATGTATTTTGTTTTGTTTTGAGACAGGGTATTACTATGTAGCTCTGTCTTACATGTAACTCACTATGTAGAAGAGGCTGGCCTGGAGCTCACAGAGATCTGCCTACCTCTGCCTTCCAAATGTCGGGATTAAAGACAATAGCCACTATGCCTGTCTGATTTTTCAGATCATGATTATTATTTTTTTTTCTTCTCAGCTTGCACGGTTACTGTGCCATCCTTGTTTGACATCACTATGTCCTGATTAGTGTTTGTGCATGTGTGAGCATGTGTGTGAGCATGTGTGTGAGCATGTGTGTGTGTGGGGGGCGTGTTTTATAGTAGGCCTGCATACTGGTATAGTAGTTTCTACCAGATACAATTCTGATCATAGTGAGCCATTCAATATGAGGTAGAGCGGCTATGAGTCCATATTTGCTAGAGCCAAAAGAGTGAAGCAAAAAATTAATTTCTCCATGAAAAAATTATAATTGCAAATACAAATTGTTACATAAGGGCATTCACATCAGCATTTAAGGATTTATGGAGGTGGAGTCAGATCAAGGAATAGTTTCTTACAGATATAGCTCTAAAGGCAAACAAATTGCAGATTATCAGTCAGATGGCAATTTTATTATCCCTACACAGTGTTACTATCCTATAGTCAAGATTATGCTCCAACTATTGCTAACTTACTAACTTTGCCCTGAGACTTTTAATCTACACACTAGCAGACAAATTCTTATACTTGAAACTGTGTGTTGAAACACAAAGAAAAGAGGGATGCTTCTTTTCTTCATTATTAATGCACATTGATATTGAAGAAATTTAGAACTAGAAGTGATATGAGGGGACATAAACTCCATATCTATTTTATCAACATAGTGAAACTAAAAATAACGTTAATATCATGTATTCTTCCTTAGAGCAAGTATTATACCAACATTTCTGACTTTTGGTATAATACTTTTGCTTTATATAACCAAGATTCCTTCTGCATTTCACCTGAAACTTATCTGCACTACCTGTATGTACCTAGTTTCCCATTTTGTTTCATATGCAAGTCCAGATTATTCAACAGAACCCTTTCTGTCTCCTTGGCCTTGAATCTTCTTCACTGGTTTATTATTCAGCGTTATATAAAAATGGTCTAAATGAAAGTACGTAATGATTGAGGTAGATGTTGAGAACTGTTAAGAAAAATAACTAAGAAGGAAATTTTGTGTTCTTTATGTAGACTTTCTGTGGAAATGTGGAGAGAAAATGCCATGTGGAAAAATCCAATTATAGTTCTATTTATAAATCCTGCTTTGATGTAGCAGAGTTATGCAAAGGTGATACTTAAAATTGCTTGTCAAGCTACCATTTCTCTCTGCAAGATATACAGCATAGGCACACACACATTTTCAACAAAATATCTGTTGAGATTTTCAATGGCTAACATGTATTAAAGGTGCCATTATTAAATGAGAAAATAAAATAAATCTAAGTATAAGACATCGCTGAAAGTAATAAAACAGTGCATTTGCCAAAAGACCTTCCTGAAAGCTTACAGATTACTTTGGTACTACACTCCACATCCACATGGAAAACTGCTTTAAGAGCTAAGATGAAGTACTTTTGTTATATAAATTATACTTCTTTTTCTGAGGCTATGCTTTATTGGGTCATGTTACTTGTAATAAGATTTGTTACATGAAAAAAGAAAAATAATGTCAGAGAAAAAGGAAATAAATCCTGAATCAACAGCCAAATTTATTGAATGAGTTAGGGTGGGCTTAGAGGAAAACAGGCTGAAAAATACTTGTCAAGTTTGTAAATTTGAATAATGTAGTCTTATGATTTTAGCATCAAACTCCTTATTCTGAAGTAAATAACTTTTGAAGTGTCTGGAGTGATGGTAGAAATGAGAGGAATTTTCACAAATTTTATTACTAGAGAGATAAAAGATATTATATAACAATGTAATACTACCTGTAAATACAAATCATTTCTTTGCTTGTTGTTAAAATAGGTGATCATTACTAGTGTCCCAGTTAAATATGTGCAGTACCACAGTGTAGAAGCTATAATTATTGTATAAAAAGTTTCTTTTTTGTTTATGCTCTTTACTTATTTTTTGTAATTGTGAAAATAATCTAGTCAAACATTCTTTTATATACCTAACCTTGTAGTCTTGTTCATTTTTTTTTTGTAGTTTCTTTAATTGGTTACAATCTGTTTGGCATTATTTTTACTAATATTTCCTTCTTCAAAATTACTAAATCATATTGAGATATGCCAACTACAATAATGTCTGAGATGCCATTTTCCTGAAAGCATGAAATTGTACTCAAGCAATGTAGAATGGATTTTCTTATTATGAAAGCAGAATTAAACATTATTTAAAATCTATTATTCAATAATTTGCACAAGGGGATTCCTTGCATAAAATTGGGTAATGGTTTTGAGCAGCAATCAATAAACTGATATCTAAAATACTATATTATTGGAGTTGGAGACATTGATCAGTGGTTAGGAACACTGGCTGCTCTTACAGAAGACACATGTTTGATTCCCAGCATCCACAAGGTGGCTAACAACTGTCCATAACACCAGGTCCAGGGGAATCTAATATTCTCTTGCCCTCCATAGGCATTGCACCACACGGGTGCACTTACAAACAATATAATCATACAAACAAAAATAAAAATAATAAATACAATAATTTAAAATATTTTATTATATAAATATTAGCTAAGGACAGATTCCGGGCTATGTTTTGGAAGACTAAAACAGTCTTAAAAATTAGAATGAAAGAAATATATATATATATATATATATATATATATACATATAAACATACACACAACCCAATAAAAAGTATATTTTCTTTGGATTTAAATTGATTAAATGTTAATAAATGTTCTTAGTACTACCACTCTGATTAGTAAAGAGTATATTGTCTGTCCCACCTATGTTTGATGCTTCCTACAATCCATATGTCCTTAGCATCTACGTAATTGACCATCTACTATGTAAGTAAATATAAATCGTGCATTTTTTAAAAAAGAATATTTATTTATTATTTTTATTTTGTGTGTAAGAGTGTATTGTCTGTATTCATGTAAGTAGACCCATGTTGTACATTACCCACAGAAGTCAGAGGAGTTTGTCAGAACAGGGTTTCAGGTACCCTGGAAATGGAGTAACAGGTTGTTACCTTTCATGTGGGTGCTAGGAACTGAATCCAAGTCCTCTGCAAGAGTGGACAATACTCTATACTCTTAACCACTGAGCTATTTTTCCAGATATCCTTTATGTATTTTTGACAGAATTCAAAGTATGTTAATAACTCATTTAAAGATTCAGTAATAGAATAGTAATATGATACCAAGGTAATCGTATTATAATTATAATCAATTGTATTCGAAGTTTGCTTAATAGATAGACATGCAGTTAGTACCTACATACAAATGTACCTGTATACTCTAAGAATTTTCTAGATAGACTTGATTCTTGTACTAATATTTTCAAGTAGATGATTTCATTTCTATTTTAGAGATAAGCTTCTAGAGATAACAAATTTAGTAATTTCCAAAAATTACTGGAATGTTTTGTAATACTTATTCTGTCCAAATCCAAAGCACATTTTTTTTTGTACTGTGCAAACCAACACTCAGAAAGAATGCTGTGAATATTCTTATGATCAGTGTAGGTGAATCTTCATCACCTAGATCATACTTTGATATACTCTTACTTTCTGAAGGAAAGAGAAAGATCATAAATTTCCTGAGAGCCTAAATTTTTGATGGTTAGTGCTTTACAGTGTCTACCCACCATGCCCAGAGATAGAAATATAGATAGAAAAGTAGGCTTTAAACTCACACTTCATTTTGGGCACTAAAATTTCCTTTGAAGTTCTTCACCTACTCTACACTAGCATGGTGCCATGTGTTTCATGCTGTACAAGCAGAGTTTAGTGCAATAGTGTATTTATCAATGATTACAATTAAGTGATTCATCTATCCTTTAATATTTCAAATAGATTTGTTTCTTACTCTTTTTATTAGGACCTCAGACTCATAATTACACACATTTGTTTGAAAGAATATTGAGGAAATAGTTAATGCTCCCAGGCAATCTGAGCAGCTTTTCTGTACACAAAAATGACATGAAACAAAATGTCTTTTTAACATGTATATTAATTGATGTATTAATTTTTGTCAAATTTTGTGACATCACCTGGTTTTGATAATCATCAAAATCTTTTTTTTTAACTTAGGAAATCCTCTGAAAACTATTTTCACTTTTGAAAAAATGAAAATGAATTAATTTAAAAATGGCTATTTTTATCAAGATTGTGCCTCACATCACTTTCTGTAGCAGAGAGCCCAAGATGTAGGAAATTCCTTAAGCTATTATTGAGCAAAGGACATCAGTGCCTTTAATTTTGGTGCTAAATGACTTATGTATGTCCTTCTGTTCTATACATCATGGACTCTTTTTTTTTTTAGTATAAATGTGTGAGAATAGGTGTGGGGGGGGTATTTGCCAGTGAACGTATGGAGGTCAGAGGATGACTGTATGGAATCAGTTCTCTTATTCCACTGTGTGTGTATTTTAGGAGTCAATCTCGGGCAACTAGTAGCCATTTGCCACTAAATACCTCACTCTCCTATATCATTGAATTTTAACAAGATATTTGAAACATGAAGAGGCTACAGAAATAATTTTTCTACTACTCCTTTGAAGTTCATTGATTCCTGTAACAGTTGAATTCATTAATATACAAAATATTGAAAGAGTAAACGAGAAGAGACATGAATGATGTCAGTGTTTGTTTCTATCACCCTATATGGCCATATTAGCAAGAGGGGACCTGATAATTGACTTTTATGTTCTTCATTGTGGGTGAACTGATTGAGTTCATTTGTTGGCATCTGCCAGAGAGCAGTGGTTGCAAGAAACGTTGATTCCAACAGGAGTTTGGCCAGCTCTTCAGCTGTATCACTGGGATGTATGGATGGTTGAGTTGAGTTCTCTACAGCACGAAGGGAGATGTGAAGATTTTTAAACAAGGTACTTTGACAACTGATTGGGAACTTGTCACTCTTCCAGAAAATAACAAGCATATCAAAAAAAAAATGAAGTTAAAAATAATCTTTTGTCTGGATGTAAAGATCATATTAAAACAAAAGCTAAAAACACCTTTATAAAAAGTATACTTTGATTTTGTCCTTTTGACAATCTCATGTATTCATAAAGTGCATTTTAATCATATTCATTCCTATTTCCCCTAATGCCCTGTTTTTCCCACAACCTCCATCTGAATTTCTTATTCTCATATTATTTAATTAATTGTTTTAAGACTCACCGAGTGTGATTAGTGCTGCTCATATACACATGGGTATGTGACCATTCATTGCAATGTGATCTCAGTCTACCAGGGACCACACTCCTACACTCCTAAAGAAAACTGACTTTCTACCTCCACAGACATTAACTGTCAATAGTGCCTCTGCTTAGGCCTAAGGATGTAAAAATCTACTTTATAATCTCTTTTAAATTTGACCTACATTTTCACATATCTTTGACAGTTGCAAACTTAACAGATTTCTGTTTTAGATAATTCCCTTTGTAAATCTCTCTGTATTAAGCTTAATGATGTTTAAGGAAAATAAATACTTGATCCATTATTCAACTATTATAACGGATAGCTGAATGAAATAATATTTATTTATTATATTTTGAGCTAAATAATTTCCCTAATCTGTTTTAATGAAATCTTAATTAAACAAAAAGTTTGTAAAAACTTGTCACAATTTTTTTTCCCTCCTTCTGGAAACATTCTGCTCATTTCATTCTCCTGGTTACTTTGAGTGAGATTTCCCATCATGGGATAGAGCTGGTGTTACCAATTTTTATATTTATGGAGTACATCAAAGATTAATGCCTATTTATTTAGGACGAAATACAGGCAGGGAACCAGGTAAAGAGAGAATCAATCCTTCAGTTCTCTGAGAGTTTGATGACATCGCATTTTTGTAAGTTCTTGTTGTGTTTCTTTTTTTTGAAGACAAGATGAATGAGGATCAAGCAGCTCATGCTAGATGGAATAAATAATTCTGCATGCTATCCTAGCAATCATGATTAAAAACGTCTCTTAAATGCTTCATGGTAAAGAGTTAGTAAAAACCTGAAATAATCCCTGATGTTAATTAAGGCACATATTTTTCCAGAAAATTTATTTATGATCATTCCCAATAGTGCTTTTATTCCTAGTATGATGAAAGTTTTGGCACCAGTTTAACAACCTACCCCCAATCACGCAAATTCTCAGAGTTAACATATATATAAATATATATATGGGTCTTAGTATATTTTAATTTCACCCTTTAAACATTTTTTTCTCCTGCTAAAAATGATAATAGATCACTCTGTAGCTCACAGAAAGAGACTTACCACAGGAGTAGCACCAGCAATATCACACACTAAGGAGAAGTGATTTACCATACCCACAGATGTGTTTCCTAGCTTGCTGTGTGCCGGTTGACTTTTATCGTGTGATTATGTTGAATCTTCTCCTAAACCTTTTGTTCCCTGGGCAGCACCATCTTTAGCGTAAACCATCATCAGTATGCATTCCTCATGCATCATGCCTGTGACAGCTTCAATGGTGTACTGAAGCAACAGCTCATCAGAGCAGCAGTGCGATGCGATGATTTATCACAGTAACATATCATCAGAGGGAAGTAGCAGAATAATGTATGGCCAGAAGCATTCTGAAGCACTGTGCAGGAGCATATTTAGATGTGTGAGGGACTTGGTGAAACTTGAAACCTCGCTATATCAAGCCTGTGTCCTAATCTACGTACGGTGTTATTTGTGAGTGAAGGCTCTTCATTCATCCCAGAAGTGGTCAGATACCTGAGTGCTATTTGTCAACTACCCATTATGATTAAATGTATATAGAACCTTCACAAAAGCAATTCATATTTTGTCCCTATGAGAAAATTTGTGATTATTAAATGTGACATGATATGCTAGGTGTTTTCTTATATGAGGGACAATCTGGAAATTTTCTTCATTCCATTTTATTTTAGAAGAATGTACAGATTTTAACATAAATTGCTCACTCTTGGAAACCACATTTTATATGAGATAGACTCACTTGAAAGTTTGTTTAATAAATGGTTAATACTTCAGCTTGTAAATTAATGTAAAGTGAAACAACTATAATTTAAAAATAAAAATTAATGTTCGTAAAACTCAAGTGTTTACAAAACCTTTACTATCTTAACTTCAGTGATAAGATCAAGAACAATATATACTTTGAAGAAAAGAATATCATGAAATTCTCAGTTTCTAATTGGAATCTGATATAAATGAAGTTACTGAGAAAATTTTCAAGCTTTCAGCTTTCATAGAAGAACTGATTCTTGAAATTATAATAATGATTAAAATGTTGATTGGATGTGTTGACTTTATTCATTTGGAAATAATACAATTTACTTCATGGTCTTCGTCATAATTTTCATATACCTCATAATAATTCTTCATGCTGCTCTATGATCATGTTGGTCATATCAAAGATGATTGGACTTTAAAATAGATTCACCTTTGGAAGCACAGAAGAGTCCCTTCTAACAAGTTCTACTTTGGGAAGGACAGAGAGTGTTCTTGTCCTGAATTTGGTTTGTACCCACGTCTTAATTCTGCTCAATTAGAAACAGGCTGGCAAACCTCCCAACACAGCATTTGTCAAGCTCTTACCAATCTTCAGCCAGCTTGAATGAAAAGTATTTCCTGAGTGAATTATTTCTCCTCCATTCAATGGAAGGATGCTGTCACTGGCTTTATTGGGCAGTAAAGAAGAAGCTTTAAAGAGACTAAATCATACATTTTGCTGCCAGCTTGTATTTTTGATATCTTCAGTATGTAGTACCTTATTTTATGAGTTTGAATATAACGTTTCCCTCAATTTCTTCTGGCCCTGTCTATGCTCCTATCAGAGCATCGTGTGTAACTTCAGTAGCACTTCTACGCCAGCAATACATCATTGGAATGCATCTGTTTAGTAGAATGCCTTCCACCACTAGGCCTTGAACCTCATGAAGTCTTGAAATATGTACCAATCAGTCTATTCTCATGGGTAGAATATTACCTGGGCCAAAACAGCATGAGATGAGATAGCTTTGTTTTTACCTATGATGATTTAAATATTCAAATTATTGTTCACCCGAACAAATATCTAGTTGTACAGATGTATCTCCATGTATTCATTTCATATCATCCTTCTTATAGTCAGTTAATGATGCATTAACTTGAATTAGTTTGTATTCGTTGAATCTCCAATATTTGTCAGTGTAGCTGCTATCATTCAGAGTTGGGAAAGGACACAGTGGAACAAGCATATGTCCACAACATATGTTTCATTTCCTCAAAAATTCCGCTATTCTTAATGATTTGTCACATTAATAGCTATTTTTAATATAAATTAGTGAATTAATATGTAATGAAAAACAAGTTTCTATGTACCAAACAGAACTCATGCAGACATAAATACACAGTTTAATTAAATCCTTATTCTCTGCAGCAGGCCCTATTCTACAAGGAATGAGGCTAAATTATAAAGAATATGTCCCCTCATAGAAGAAACACAATTAATATATACATCATGAAAATTCTTTTCCGGGTGTATGTTGCTTGAAGCCTACAATCTTGAATCAGTCTCCTAGAGAAAAAAACTATTAAGAACTTGCTCTTACACTGATCATGTTTCAGGGATTGACACTAAGCCTATGGACCTGAGTTCGGTCCCCAGAACTAACAATGCAAAGGGGGAGAACCAAAAAGCAGCAATTGTCCTCTGACATCTGTACATAAACTATGGCACATGCATTTGCATACACACACTCACTCATAAATACAAGCACATGCATGCATGTGCATGTATACAGACACACACTCTATTAAATGGATATAATTAAAATATATAAGTAAAAAAACATGCTTAGAAGCCATAAGAGAATGAAGGAGCCTTTTCTTCAGATAGAGGATATCAAGAGCAGTGTGTCTGAGTCTGGGCTTTTGTCTACTACTATATTGTTGTTAAATTTTAAAAAGAAATAATGACACTAGCTTGACAAAATAGACCTTAGCACTGTTGAAAGAATGTATAGATTCCAGTTGGGGAGGCTATGGAGGGATGCTGGTGGTGAAGGGTGTATAAAGATGGTTAAGATTGATTGAAATATTCTGTATGAAATACACAATGATTCAATAAAAATATTTCTATTGGGAAAAAAGAAATATTCATGGATGAGTTTTCTTTGACTCCTTCTGGTGGCAGAGAGGAGAATCTGTTCTGGTTCGTAATATTATAGATGACATATAACTTTGGTTCTTAGACTGATTTACATGAGAAACCTTAGGGAAACTGGAAGGTAAATCCCCAACTCTGAAATACTTCAGGGAACAGTAGTGCTCAGAATTCTCATTTCTAATCTGCTTTTACCACACTTCAAGAATTCTGTTCTAGGTAATTTCATCAGTATGAAGAAGACTAGTTTCCAACTCCTGGGCTCCAGGAGTAAAAACACAACTCTTACTTCCGGAATATCAAACTTTGAGACAATGTAAACGTTACATTTGTGATTTGAAAATCGTACCAAGACAGTATACAGCTCATGTAATTGCTGGTCAGCAAGTGATAAAGTCCTTTGTTGGTAGACCAAGAATTTCGTATTCTTTGAGCGCTCCCATGAAACTATGATACATTAAAGTATTAAGCTTGCAAATGCCATAGAGTTGTAAATATTTTATGGTTCCAGGTGACGTGTCTATAGATGCAGACACAAAGAAGTAGATATTAAAGATTTGATGGTCTGGGGTCAGCCACATGGAAAGACACAATTTTGTCAGATTTCACTATGTACTTGAGTGAAATATTGGTATTAGAAAATATTATCCAAGAAAACCTACATTTCAGTTGACAGTGGATTAAGAATGAAATATACTTCTGTTTACTTCTTCTGGCATTGGAATAGAACTATATTATGAAAGAAAAAAGCCCTGAGACTTTTAGCTGTGTGTGTGAGTGCGATCTGCAGGCTTAGGTTCAGAAAAAAAATTCCTTAGGGGCTAACACCAAAATAACTGAAGTTAAATGATTGTGTCATTATTTAAAATCACAAATTATATAAAATATAAATAATAATATACAATTATGATAACTTTGATTGCTAACATCTAATACTAGCTATCCAAAAATGAATATTATTGACAAGTGCATCACAAAAATTTTAAGTGCACTTTCAGAACCTAGACACCAAGTCACTACCTACTGTGTAGCATTATATGAAATTCTAAAAGAACATAAAATTCTAGTGACATAAATTTAAGCAGATTTTGACTACCTGAGAAAGCATGTAGCAGTCTTAAATAGGGCCACAGAGAATTTAGAATGATGCTACTATGCTACTTCCTCATTATGGTGGTTGTACTCTGTGTGTGTGTGTGTGTGTGTGTGTGTGTGTGTGTGTGGTGTGTTTAAATTAATCAGATAATGTTAATAGAAATTATGAGTTTTATTTCATCTTAATTATACTGCAGCATGATTTTTTAAAGTTAACAAGGAGTAACATTCTCAGGGTTATATAAGAATACCATATTTTTATGACTTTTATTAAAATATCAAATCTCTAGGTTTCAACACAGTATGAATTAACTTAAATTAACTGAATTCCATTTCTTTAGTTTTGTTGCCTTGATGAGACATTAATGCAGGATTTGTCCTACTTGTTAATATGCCTTGTCTTCTGACATATGACTGTTTCAATGGCAGGGGAACCTCACCTTAACTGTTCAATTTCCAATGCTCTTTGTACTTTGAGATCATAAAAAGAGAGGGTTTAATTATGTCCCAAAAGAGAAAGAAATGAAGTGTATACTATCCAAGAAAGTCAAAGAATTTCCATGTCAATATTTGAGTCAGACTACTATTAAACATGCATCTAGTTTCAAAAAAAAAGATTTTTAATGAAAAAAAATTACAGAGACAAGAGGGAAATAAAGTGTGCTAAGAAAAATCTTACAATAGTTTTGTTTTGTTTTTTTACAGAAAAGTTTCAGAGTTATGTTTTAGTTTGCAAAAATAATGTTTTCCTTCAGTAAATCTAAATCATTTAACAATTGCCTCAGTTCATCTTCAGACTGAATATAATTATTGCTAAAAATCTCAATCTGTGTTCAAGAAGTAAGAAAAAAATATTTAATATGCTATTTTGGCAAATATATGGGAATTATATACAGTGAATAATCAGAATTTCGTTGCAGGGTACTGAAAATGCTTTGCAGGGTTGGAAATGAAATGTAATAATACTAATTCTACAATATCTTATTTTGAAATCCATTAATCGATTCACTCATACAAAAAGTTCCTATCTTGTTCCTATTAGAGTTATGACAGTTACTGTGACAAAGGCTAGGTATAGATTGTTAAGCAGAACAAATCTAATCTTAGTTTTTCCATTGCTTATGGTCTAGACAGAAATGTAGACATCAATCAAATCATCTTTCTGATAAGTGTTCAATTACAAGATGAAATAAGTTCTTGGGGGGAGAGAAACATAGATCTCTGACAATACGCATTGATGGGCCTTGACCACTGCTAGAGATAAGAAGGAATGGACCAGAATATTTTCCTGCGAATATGATTTAGGGACTTTGGTAGGCTTTGGAATGCATAAGATAGGCTAAAAGTACTCAGAACACAAGTAGTTTACACTGAGAATAAAACAGAGGCAGGGCTAATAAGATGGCTTTGTGTGGAAGGCCACTTTCTGCCAAGGCTGACAGCATGAGTTCTATCACCAGAGCCCTCAAAAGTTGTCCTATTTCCTCTACATGCAAATCTCTCTCCATGGACACACAAATGAATAATAAAAATGTAAAACCAAAAAACAAACAAACAAAAAACAGAAGCAGAGGGACTGCAAAGACAGCTCAGTGGTTAAAGTGAAAGTCTGTTTGATTCCAGCACTTAAAAAACAGTCAGGGTATAAGTAAGTGACTGTAGTCCGTGTGCTGGGAGCTAGAGGCAAACAGACTCCACAGTGAGCATTCTTTTTACTTTGTTTTTTTTTTGTTTCTTGCCAGGGAAGATAGTATTAAGCTCTGACCTCTGTATCTACACACACACACACACACACACATACACACACACACACACGCACACAAAACAGAGGCAGAGATCCTGTGGAAGGGATAATGTTGATTAATTTGGCTACATTGTGAGACGAAGCACCTCAGGAAAAATGATCAGAGATAGGAGATGAAGATCAGGTATGTAACAGTCATCCCTTTTATTTTTTATTTTCGTATCCTGGTTGCTCCCTTCCTCCATTTTGATTTGATCTCTTTGATTTCTGTTCCTTGGTTACATGCTTCGCTCAATCTCTTGTCTCCCTTTTTTCACTTAAAAATGCTCCTGCTCCAAAATAAGAATCTGCTGGCAATTTAGGATATTCTCCCTGTGGAAAAATATGTGCTAAGTCACATCTACGAGGTCCTTGTTGCATACAATGCAACATATTATTAATTTTGCGTGAGTTAGATGGGTCATCTTTGAGAGTCAATTAGGTATTCTGCAGGGTCCACATGACAATCTCCTTCATTAAAAATACTTCAATAAGTATTTAATATCCCTTTAAAAAAGTAATCAACAAGCAATTTTTTGTAGTGAAAGACAATTCCAGGAAAGGAAAATGCTTAAATGCTACCACCTGAACAACATCATATTTCTTATTCCACCCCCGAATTCTGTTCTTCTAGCCTTGGGCTTTTGCTCTTTGCACCCAGATCTATGGACTACCTTCTTAGTCCAGAGCCACCCACTGCATCCTGATGTCCAGTACTCAGACAAGTTCAATCTTTCATCTGTTTTTTAGAGCCTTCACAGACTGTTCTCACCCCCCCCACTTCCTCTGCCTGCCCTAGACCAGCCATCTTCTCTGAATATCAGCTCCCCCAACCTGCCTTAGATTCCTTTGAGCTTCCCCAGTAACTCTGACCCCGCCCACTGCCTTTCCAATCCCCTACTCCCTGAGTAACTCCATTCTCTTACCACATACACACACACACATGCATCCTGTTCTAGCCTTGGGCACAGGCACACTTTCACACTTAGCTGCCCTCCCTCCCCAAGATCTCTGGACTAACCTCTTACCTCTGCCTTGTTATGAACTCTCAAAATAACACAGTACCCATCACCCCATAATGGTACACTCTGCAGCCCCTCCTACTGCTGCAGTGATAGGTTTTTGTGTCTTTTAGTTGGTGCCCAGACATTTGCAGACTAATGAGAATGCCTGCATTCAGCCTCTGACTAGCAATCTTCCCAAACTGTGCTGTACCTGCTGGCTAGAGGGGCCCAGACATTAAGAGGGTGCCTGAGAGCATCTGATCTCACCCAACTTGTAGCTCTGAGGGAAATCCTGAGCATCTGGACTAGAGCTATCTGGTTCTATTAAAATAAAATAAAAAAAGAGAACATGAAGCCTTGACCAATCACCCTTTCAAATCTAATAAAAAATCAACCAAATCACATCTGAGTATACAAACAGAATCAGACTTCAACTCAACAAAGAAAAGCTTTTGTCTCACATCAACATCACAAAGGAAAAAAGAAATTCACAAAGAACAAAATATGTATCTTTATATATACAGTCAAGTATCCCAGTCACCACTCCTTAAAGAAGCCACTGTTGCAACAACAGAGACTACTACAGACATTGCCCATGAATTGCCTATGCCTAAGCTTCATATCTACAATTCAAACTCTATAATCAAGGCTCATTCAGCATGGAAGAAGAGTTAAAGAGAACAGTAATGAGTCTATCAACTCTCATTGATGAAGCTCCCTCATGCAACAGAGGACCAGGAATATAATAGGTCACTAATAGCCAAAAGTAGAAATTAGGAATCTGCAAAGCATAGGTCCCTCGATAGAACTCCTATGTCATGTTTACTCCCTCAAGGCTCAGTGGCCATTGTGGAAGAGGGAACAGAAAGATTGTAAGAAGCAGTGTGTAGGTGCGTGACCATATGGAAACAGAATCCTAGATGCTCCTGGTATCCAGCAATGATTTCAGCATGCTCAAGACCCATGCAAACTCAGGTAAACAATAACTCAGCTATCAACTGGAGTAAAAGGTAACAGACCCCAGTCTTTACTAAGGAAATATTGGCAACTGCTTGCATTTTGGTGAGGATGAGCTAATCATTCTAAAGTGAGGGACTCCAGATAGGCTGACTAGACTTCAGTGAATGAACCCTCACCGAGGAACATTTGAGGACACTAACTTGACACATTAGACCTTAATACAGATGAAAGAATATATGGATTCCAGTTGGCAGGATCTGTGGGAGTGCTGGTTGGGAAGGGAGTATAAAGATGATTAAGATTGATTGAGATGTTCTGTAAGAAATACACAACAATTTAATAATAATAAAAAGAAAATGGGCTTTTTAACTGCAGGAGTGCACACTAGGACTCTAGCAGGGCACATATATTTGTGAAGCACAAGTAGTAGTAGACTGTGGTCAGATATGGGAGTGTAAATATGGTTTATGTGAATGTATGGGGGAATTCAGTGGAAGTTTAAAAGAAATTGACTTGTGAATTTATCCTAAAAGAAAATAATTATTAATGAAAATACTCTTGAAATATATGGTATTCTCTAAACTATTGTCTTACCCAACTAAAATTTTATATATTTGTGTGTGTACATATGTGTATATGAACATGCCATGTCACAAATGTGGAGGTCACAGGACACCTTAAAGTAGTTAATTTTCTTCTGCTATATGGATCCTTTGGATTGATTGCAGGTGCATCAGGCTTGGTAACCTTGCCAACCCCACAAATTTTATTGAAAAGGCTATAGTTGTATCTCAGTAAGAGCCTTCATTACATGCCTGAGAATTATTTTTTATGAGAAAGATAGCCTGCCATTCTTGCAAGCAAACACACAATGAAGAGTACTGTAGACTTAATTTTCTGTTTATTTTTTCAGCAACTACTTTCAGTCACTTCTTGGTTGGATATTAAGTTATTTCACTTTTGGCGGGAAATCCTTTTTATTTAAAAATATTTACCAATGACTGAAAACACTTTCACACACTAAGAATACATTTTCTGAACTCCCTCCCATAAGGGTTCTTCCTCTCTCTCCATCCCTTTCATTTTTTTCCCATGATAACAAGATAGTCATGCAGCTCATTGCCCTGGTTAGGTGCTCGGCAGGAATCTCATTTTAGCCTTCAGGGAACAGAAAATTTTCTCTACATTGCAATTTCTAAAAGACTAATGTGAGTCCCAACTAAGCAGATAACCTTTTGAGGAAAGGCACAGTATCTTCCTCATTCTCATATTCATAATCTACAGATATTTTATAGCAAAAATCTCAAAAATAGTTTCAAATTTCTGCTTTATAAAATACATAATTTCAAAAAGGCAAAGTGCAAGGCCAGGGAGTTTCAAATTGTTTGTCTTTATAACTGAAGAAACTAAAGTTTACAGTGACTAACTTACAGTATTTCTCCATTTTAGTTCCTAATTGATAGAACATGAACTGTAATTCCTAGGTGCCTTTGTTTACAATACACTTTCCTTTAACCCCTATGTAACTTCTTCCTTGCTGGGTTAGATCAATTGAAAAAGAGGAAATAGATGACTCTTTTCAAGAACATATTGCTTGAGGGAACACCCAATGTCCAAAATGGAGAAAGTATTCTCTGATACAGGAAGCTTGCTAGAACACCCTACAGAGAGAGATCAATTGTGGAGTCAGAAATCCAATGAAGGAAGATTACTCAAGACTGCCCTTCCAAAAACAACCTGCCCTTGCATCCTGCAGCAGTGTTAGGGGAAATGCTAGCCTTTCCACTCAGTTATGTTGTTATGTTGTGCCGACAAGAAATAAAACTCCAAATTTGATGACTAAATACATTATATTCCATTTTTAATTTATTTTCATTCATAAAAATCTATTTAGATGTGTCATACATATTGAATAAAAATATTGTAAATATTTAGAAGGCAATAAAACATTATTTTCAGTTTTGAAAAGGAGAGTCAGCAAACTAGCAAACCAAACTTGAGCCAAGAATGTGAGATCAGAGTGTCCAAGAGAGCAAGACCGGAGTGGCTGGTATTTTTCTGTAAACAAGGTAACCAGGCTTTGTAGTAAGGCTAAACTGAGTCAGTTTCTGAAATTTCACTTTCTGACTGGCTCATAGATTCAAGGTATTTCAGGACTTTGGGGTTTCAAAATCTTTGTAGGTGAAGTGGTAATCCCACGTAAAATATTTCCCCCCCATGAATAGATAGCTAGGTTGCCCAGGGTGATTCAACAATTTCCTCAAATTCCCAGTTGTTCAGGAACTTAAGACTCCAGGGAGGTCATAACTTCCTGTGACTGCAGTAGAGACCTATTGCTAATATTAAGAGTATAATTGTCCAGAGGAAAATAAATATAATTTGTGATTAAAAGAGGAGAAGTTAGATAACAATTTTTAATTTGATAATGGATCCTTAGCCAGGAGCAATGCAAAGAAGTTAGCATAGCTGTGTGGAAGACACAGCAGTGGTCCTATCTGCTTAAATATGAAGTTATACATTAAAATCAACTAAGATGATGAGATGAGCTAAAGTACTTAGCTTCAAGTCTCTACCTCACAGAGCTTGGAATGTAATGCCCAGAGAACCGACTCCCCAAAGACCACCAAGGAATCCAGAGTGTATGCAAAAACAAAGAGCCTTTATTCGGGTTTATGCTGGGACTCTCAGACCTTACCAGGTGTGGGCCTTTTATTGATTAGAGACAAAGACAGGAGGCGAATTGCAGTGGGATGTGGTGTCACATTATGATTGGTGAGGGAAGCCCGCAGTGACAACATATTTTAAATTGATTGGAGGATGGCTAAGGGTCTACTCATTGGTAGGGGCTGTCTTTAGGGTTAAGGAATGTGCTGACTGTTACTCAAGCTCACAACAGAGTCCTGTTTTTCCTATAAGATTTTATTGTGCATGGGCTTGCTTAACATGACCGGGCTTATTCTCTCTCCCAAGCCCTGTTACTGGAGACTTGCAACAGCTTAAGGCTGGCAAAACGGAGTCACAACAGTTTGATTCCTGTTATCCTAAAGCCAAGCATTTCACAGAAGCTGAATGGGCAGTTAAACTAAGGGAGTATGGAAGGCAGGAAAAGGAGGGTTCCATAGAATCACCTAAGAAGAGAGTTTCATTTAAGAGATTTCCCAGATCAGATTGGTCAGTGGGCATGTCTGTGAGGGATCCTCTTATTGACTGAAGCAGGAGGGCCAAGTTCATTTTACATAGCAGTATTCCTTGGGAGGGTGCTTCTAGGCTAGTGGAGTGAGCAAGAGCCCGAGTGCACCAGCAGGCAGTATTTCTTGATGGTTTTTGCTCCAAGTTCCTATTTGAATTATTGATGAGTTTTAACATAGCAGCAACGGAAATCAAATAGACACTGTTACCTGTGTATATTTTACACTGGATTGAATGTGTGATTTCACCTTATAATACTTGTATTCTAAGATTTAAACATTTTAAGATAAACTTTTTTAATCGAGGGACTAGAAATTATTTAATAAGTATGAAGTTTGTGCATGTTTTCAACTTAACAGCAGAATACAAAATGTCTTTTAGTTTTCTGATTGTTTCTTCTAATATTGTGAGAGAATGGATGACCTCCAATGGAGATTTGAAACTACATTAATGTTGTATGCAATAGTGTCTGTTCTTTATAACCATGATAACGGTTATATACAACCACAGGCTGCATGTCTTCTTTTGGGAAATTGGCCCATTGGAATCTCAGAGTGGACAAATGCAGAGTGTACATTTACTTCCCTTGTCTCTAGCTCTCTCAGAATAAATCTTCTCTCTTAGGTACAGAAATAATTACGTTTCTTGTCTGGATGTGTTGAGCGACAATAAAAATCAAGAATAAAGAGCTGAGCTTGGTGATGCTTGCCTTTAATCATAACTCTCAAGAAGCAGAGGCAGGTGAATCTCTGTGATATTGAGACTAACCTGGTCTACATAGCAAGTTCCAGGCCAGCTGAGGTAGAGTCTGTCTCAAAAATCCAAAAAAATAAAATATCCCGTATGATGAAATATTTGAGAACATCTTATCACTATAGAGTGTGTAAAAAAAATCTTTGTTCTTATTACAGATTATATTTTGGTTAAATTGTTTTTTGTTTTATTTTTTCCCCTTTAAACTCCAGAAAATACATTTGGTCTCTGTTAGCATTCATTAGAGTATCAATTAGAGAAAGCTATTTATTACAACTTATGTTAAAAGACTATGACATATGGGGAGTGGGTAGGGAAATTCTGTCATTTTTGACTTTATTTCTCTTAGGCTTTTTTGAAATTTCTTTTTTATTCAAGAGTTTCCTTAGAGATTCCTACTTCAAAACTCTAGTCTTTTCATTCTCTTCTAAAATGTTTTCAGATAATTTGAAAGAGAATCTCTAGTTAGATGACAGGAGAACAGCGGAGATTTCTAAGTTTTGCCTCAATTCTTCCAAGCTGTGACTTCCTTTTCTTTTTTCTTTTTTTGGCTTTTGTTCATTTCATGAATGACAGATAAGAAGAAAACGTTAAAAGTCTTAAAATGTGCCTAAGAATTAATAAAGCATTTATAATGCACTTTTAGACCTGGTTGTTGCTTTACGCCTGTGGCCATCTTGGCTAATGAGACCATTTACATTCATGAAATCAAAAGATGGTCTGCAGAAAGCCATGAGACACATTTTTATACATTTAAATATGTTAGAGTGTTAGCTGAGTATTTGAATAGCAAGGCCAAGAGCCTCAATTATTTGAAGAACATATTTAAAACAACCATGTTCCATTTGCAAAGAACAGTTTGAAATTTTTAAGGGTTATATTGCCAGGAAACCATTTATAATTGGTGATAATGATTATTCTCTTAAAAATGGAGCTGTACTATTTCTTGTTGAAGTAGATCATTAAAATTTATTTTCATAATTTTCTGTCAAAGTAATGCTGTAATAGAGTCTCATATTATTTAAACCAATGATCTGGTCTGGGTACATTTAGCCAGCTGGATTAACTGTTTCAGCATATTAAGATACTGTCTCCATAATTAGAGCAGAAAGTCATTTAATTATTTAGTTATACCTTATGCTGTTTCTTTAAAATTTAGGGACAACTTGTGCAGAAGTTAAATATAGTCATTCTACAATGTATATATAGAGCTGTCCTTCAGTACACATTGAGGATCGGATCGATCCTTGAGTACCCTGACGATTCTAAAATCTGTAGTTAGTCATGCCCCTTTTGTAGAATGGAATGGTATAGAATATACCATAAACATCTTGAAGAACAACATCTGTAGATTATTTAAAATCATATTAGTATACATTGTGATGCTCTGTAAATGTTATGAATATTATTCCTTGTGTATTGTTTTGGAGATAACGACTAAAAATTTTGTGCCCAATTACAGATAAGATTTTTCCAAACATACTGAATATGAGATTGCCTATAGGAAATTTGATAAAGAGGGACTACCATATACTGATCAATACTTCATGATGTGTACAATAAATGAATAAGTTTATCAGCTAAACTTGTTTTTTAAATAACATATGAAACACATACCTGATTAGTGTTTCATCTAGGGTTTAGACATAAACATTCTGAATTTATATTTTCATGACCGCATCACTAAAACAGCACTAGAGTGTGTTTGCAAGGGATTCCTATATTATTAGGTAATATTTTACTCAAAGAACATTGAGATCATTAAATTTGTTTTGTATGTAAAGTATTTAAAAAGTGAACTCTTAAGTCACTTATATTCTGCCACAGTTGGAGAGGAAATTACAAGTGGGAGATAATTAATTGAGAAACAGACAGAGAAAAACAGAGCCAGACAGAACAAAGAGACAGAGGTGGGAGAGAAACAAAATGAGAACACGAGGGAAAAAAAAATGCTCATCTTGAATTTCAGTGTGACCCCAGATCACCTATAGCTTATTGATTGCTGGGCAAAGCATTTATGCATTTCTCAATCATGAACTTGATTGAACTAGAGAAAGGATTTATTTATCCTTCAGTTTACAGTTCATTTTTTGTGGAGCAAAGACAGCAGGAGCTGAAGGCTGCAACCAAAGAACAGACCACAGAGGAGTGGCCTTTACTGACTGATTTCAATGGCCCAGGCTCAGCCTGCTTTCTTATACAAGAAAAGGACAACCTGCCCACAGTGCACAGTGGGCTAGGCCCTTCCAGACCGCTCACCAATCAAGAAAATGCCCCACATACGTGACTAAAGGCCAGTCTAATGAAGGATGTTCCATAGTTGAGGTTCCCTTCACTCAAGTGTGTCAATTTGATAACTGAACCAACACAGTACAATTGACCCCTTCTCAACTTGACACAGAAATAGATCACTACTAAATCACAACCTGCCCATTATGCCAGTGATCTCATGGTAATATGAATATTGCAACATAAAAATTGTAACGTTCTGGGTTTGAGAGAAGCAGCAGACAGAGGGACCAGAGACTCCTCTGGCAGCTAACAGTACCCGGCTTTATTAAGAGAAGACCAGATGGGACTAGCTCCTCCCAGAAGAGATAGGGGGAGGCTAGCCCTCTCACCCCCATCTTGGGGCTGGGGCTCTGGGGAACCGGGCTGGTGTGCCAGGCTCCAGATCAAGATGGAGGAGCTCCTTCTGGGAGAGTGCAAGAGGCAAACTCCCCGGAGCAAGCTCAGCCCAAAAACCCAAGTGCCAGTTCCAGTCCCAGTCCAAATCTAAGTCTTGAAGCCCATCCTAGTCCCAGTCCTCCAAGCCTTTTAAAAAAAAAAAAACCCTCAGCCCTCTCCTGGCTTTTAGGGGAGGGGGATTGCCATGACATCTGATTGATGTTTAAGGCAAGCTTCTGGCCAGGAAGTAGTCCTTTTTTACAGCTGTTTGTGCATTCCTTGAGTCCTGAAACTTATCCGTTAAGGAAGTCCCATGTCTTTTGTGAATTTGGTGTCTGGAATCTTATCTGAGCTATTTGCAAGGATTAGATCTCTGAGAAGTTTTAAAAGTCGGTCTTTCCTCATGCATCTTTTGTAAATTCTAGCTCCAGGTTTCCTTCCATCTTCCTGAGTCTGGAACTGTTGGGGGTTTCAGTTACATCTTACAAAAATGTACAAAAAAAGTCCTTAAAAATAACTTTATTTGAAAAATATTTTAATTATTGTTTTATTTTATTTTATATGTATGAGTGCATTGCCTGCCTGTATGTAAATGCACCCATGTCACAAAATGCCCTAAAACATCAAAAGAGGCATAGGATCCCCTGGAACTGAAGTGATGTACAATTGTTTGCTTCCATGCTGGTGCTGGGAACTGAACTCAGGTCCTTTGTAGGAGTAGCCAGTATTGTTAATAACTGAGCCATCTCCTTAGACCTTCTAAAATTCAAGGACTTTAAAAGCCCTATATCTTTTAAAAATAATCCAAAGACTCTCAAATATGGGCCTATGTGAAATCCATATAATTTGTAAATTATCATAATTCAAAGGAGAAGAATTGGGCACACTTATGCAAATAAAAGTCCATCAGTGTAAATCAGTGTTGAACATCTGGGATTCATACTTTATCATCATGGTTCCAAATGGGTTGGGCAGCTTGTCTTCTCTGGTTCCACTGCCCCAAGAATCTTGTCTCACAGGTTCACTGTGAGAACTTCACTCCATACTTACTGCTACCTTTGGTGGTCATGCCATGGCCCTGGCTTCTCCAATATTCTGGGCTCCTCATTGAAACCCTGGCTGCACCTTAACCAGTGGGCTCTCCTTACATCTCAGGGTGACAATCCTCAAATCTCACCATTTAGCCTTCAATCTTGGGATCTTCACCACAAAGACTCTATTTTCACTAATGGTCTCTCTTGGCCTTTCCCAGTGTTAAGCCCCATCTGCTCTCCATGGCTCCTTCATGGCTTTAAAATAAATGCAACCTGCAGAGGCTCTTAACACTTTGGCAAGTTCTGCAGTCAGTCTGATGTGCATCCCTGGATCCCTCAGGCTGACCCTGAGGAAAAACTTTCCAGAAGACATCACCTAGATGATGCAGTTCTCTTGTTATTCACAGCTGATTTTCAGCCCCAGGTAACCAACATCAATTGTCCCAGTAAAGCACAAAAGACTTCATTTCCAAAAATTCTTAAGTCAACACAAACAGCCTCTAGAGAGAATCTCTGCTTGTCTTTAAAGTTTCCCAAGAAAGGCCTTCATCATCTGCACACCTCTCTCAGCATTATCTTTGAAGCTCCAATACTCACTGGAGCTCCAAGCAATTTTCCAATCTAAATCTCTTAAAACTTCCACAGTCCTCCCAGACACGCGTGGACAGTTCCATCACAGCAACATCCCACAATCCTAGTACTAACTACTGTTCTAGTTCCTTTGCTGTAATAAAAGCACTGGCCAAAACCAAATTAGGGAGGAAAAGGCTTATTTTTGAAACAGCTCACTGTCTGCCATCAAGGGAAGTCAAGGCAAGAATGCAAGGGAGGATCCTGGAGCACAGAGCTTGGAAGCACTTAACCTCTCCGGACCTTCTTTACATTCAGCCCAGCTTCAGCAGCTCTTTAATACCGTGGAGGAAGACTCTATTACTCACTTCCCCATGTTTGCTTGTTTCATGCATCTAACGTCAGCACAACATGAACACCACCAAATTCGATTGCCAACTTGGGTTGAACTTTTTGTGTGCTTCATCTGCATTGCCAGCAGCTTTTGTATGTTATGGTTGTCTAGGAACAGAAAACTTCTTAGGGCTTTTCCTTTCACTAGTTGGAGGCTTAGCTGATTAGGACCTTGTTCTGAAGAAACTATTTCCATTATTCAAATGCAAATCTGGATGCTTATCCTCAATGGCTCTAATCTCTTTGTCAAAGGAGCCTCTCTTTGATGCTATAATAACACATTGAGTTCTGCTTACAGCATTCAAGCACTTTGCTAGTCTAAACTTTCCAATGTCTTCCACATTCCTCCAGAACTCAGCATGTCAGGTTCTTCACAGAAAAAGAGAATCCATGGGTACCAATTTCTCTATTAGTTGCTTTTCTATTGTTGCAGTAAAACACCATGACCAAGGTATCTTACTTCATCTGGTTTACAGTTCCAGGGGGATAAGAGTTTATCATGCTGGGGAGGCATGGCAGGAGGTAGCCAGAGCAGAAGGCTGAGTGCCAGGAAGCAGAGAGAGAAACTGGAATTGGGACCTTGTTATGAACACTCAAAGCCTTCCCCAAGGGATGTGCTTCCTTCAGCAAGGCAACACCTTCTAAATGTCCCCAAACAGGGCTGCCAACTGACCAAGTGTTCAAAGCTGAGTCGGTGGGGGACACCTCATTTGAGCCACCATACTCATGACTGTGTACTAAAACACTCACTCCTATTAGTCTGCATTCTAATACTTTAACTAAAATTTTGTTTCCCTTTTGGTATATGTTAACATTTAGTATTTATTATGTATCCCTTCCATCACAAGCAGTTAATACAAGCCATTAATTCCTTTATAACAAAACAAATGTATTATTTATAGATCTTTTTCATTCCAAATCTTCATATGTTGATTTTTATCTCCTCTTTTAAAAATAAAGTAATAGTTTGCTGTTTGTGAAAAATTTGAATTAGTCTATTTCCTGTTACATTTAGATTACTCTAATTCTTATAAATACCAAGAACCAAAGAAGCATGCTTTAAAAATCATTCATAAAATTATTCATGCAAAGCAGATTCTTAATTGAATGCTTATTCTTCTATTTTATGTTAGAGTCGGAGCCAATTATATTTAGTTTTCAGCTTAATGGAGTCAATCTCAAGCCGAACTGGAGAACTAAATGAGTCACTGAACTATGCAATGCTTCACAAGAGAACTCTAGTTGACAGAAGCTTCATTCATTGAATTATGTAAATGGATTTTTTATTTATTCATCTAATATATCAGGAAACGGATGCTTGAAAGGTCAGTAATATAAACATGGAGCATTTTAAACAAAAAGAATGGCAGAAAGTCAGGCTTTGAGGAATTCAGTGCTTACTGCTTTCACATATGCTGACTTTTTACCACCTAACTAATGATGATGGCTATCAGGCTATCTGTGTTCAATTGTTCTTACGTAATTGGTAACCCTTTTTCCTGTAGGAATGACTTTTATAAAATAGATAAAATCTGGACTAACGACTGACTTTTAGTTAACATTGGCAAATTCAATTATTTCTAGGGAACCTCAATTTGGTACTCTCAAAAAACTTAATGTTTGTGGGTATACTTGAGAATTAACATATCAAAGTGCAAAAAAGACAGGGCATAGGTATTGAGTCTTTATCAGAAACATGTAGAATGAGAACAAATACTTGAAATTGTGGGTATGAGATACTCTAGAACAAGGGTTGAAAAGGCAAGATTGTTGGATAAGGGTGGATTCAAACTTGTCTTTTACTGATTAAAACTGTAAAAACCATTTTGAATGAAACTGACTCTAGAGCACAGTTCCTGCCAGACACAATTCCCAGACAGGCAGTTTCAAGAGATATCTGTAGGAAGTAGTATACTAAGAATTTGGGCCCACCCTTATATTTAAGAGTAAATCTTTCTTTTCATTAACTGTAATGTTGGTATAATATTACTGCATGTTCCTATATTGTAACCACATAGGGTTTGTATAGACTTAAAAGAGAGTAGTTGTCTGATATGAACACATCTAACTATAACTATAGATTTTGGTGTATTATTGATACGTATGCATTAGTTAAGTAACTGTTTCAGAAATATCATTTATATCACAGAGCTATTCTTTTCTTTTTATAAAGGAAGGACTCATGGTAAACCTTCCTAATACAATTTTTTTGTCTTTTCGTCTTTGTCTATGATGTTTGAGTATCTGTAGTTATAGAGAAAATCTTTGGCACAAAGAGCATAAACAGGCTTTATGAGATAGATTATTTCAATGGTTAAATATCTTCATTAGTTTAACTTTTCCTTGTGTGTTAAAATTAATGGTGGACAGCCATATTCTAGAAAAGTTATACTGCAATACATTCAATCCAGGTGATAAGACTTTACTCATTATGAACATACTGTGACAATTCTGCATTGTTCAAAGAAAGTTTCAGGGCTAGCATTTGTTTCTAGTTCTGATATCAAACTGATTCATCATATTCATCATTATCTGATCATCTTTTATTTATCTGATTATCTTTTTTATTTATTTACTTATGATTTTTGATTCTTATATAAAATATTAAGAACATAAACTCCAATATTAAAATTTTCAGAGATATTATTACAAGTACAACTTTTTCATTTTAGTATTCATAAATAAATAAGAAACATTTTTTTTTAATTTTGGAAAGGTTATCAATAACTTGAACAGATTTATTTATTATTGATGATCCTCTTTATCAAATTCAGAATCTTACACCTAACAGGCAAGTACTTTGCCAACTGAAACAAATTCCCAGTTCCAGGAATAGATTTGCTAGTATTTGTTGCTTTGTTTTATTTCATCTCATTATTTTATTTTTACTGATTCTCACTGAAGTTTGAATTTAACTTACACAATAACGCTTCATATTTGTAACCCTCCCTTTAGACATAGTTTAAATAGAATTTGGCCCATTAAAATGAATGTAATAGACTTTCATTAGATTTCCAGATCATTGAAATATTTGTTGTTCTGGGTTCTGTTACGGAGTTCAAGACCACCAGGAAAAGATCACCAGACACCAAAACAGATTCAGATTCAAAGTTCTATTCAAGCCAACTTGGACTACAGACCCTAGTTTGGGAGAAGGGACTGGAGTGCCCGGGGGAGGTGAAAGGGGTGGAGGGGGCAGTGAATCAACTCTTTAAATAAAAAAATTCAAGGAAGGGAATTCCCAGGTGTAGGTACTGATTACACAGAGCAAGTTATGGTTAATCATCTTGTGACAGTCACACAAATCATTCCTTGATAATTACACAATGCTAGGGTAAAAGGGGTTCGAGGGGTTCGGGGGTTAGAATGGAGTAAACAGGTTATTCTCTGTTAGCCCTGACAGTAGTTACAATAGATATTTACAGTGCTCACATGGTGACATAATTATCTGCAATTAACTAGTTCCTGGGAACAGACCCCTTGGGGAGGATGACTTATAGTGCCCACATGTAGGGTCTTCAGTGGCAGAGTCCCAAGTCCATACAGGACCTGGGTTCGTGGAGCTTCTAAGATGGCAATCATCTGGTCACAACCGTTCTAGATTAATATTGGTCATATATTAAATATGTATTAATCATTTATGTGACACTCAAATATTTGGTGTCCTTCAATGTTTATACTTAAAAAATGATCTCACTAGTAGTCATTGATAATTCTCTTACCATAGGGAACAATAAAATTTTGTACAGATGGCTTAGCTTTATACAGGAGCTTTAAATAAGAAATGGACTTTTTCCTTAAAAACAACTTTAATTAATTAATTGCTCACTGTGGGTCTTGGAGTGAAATTCGATTGTTATGTTGAGAACTTTGAAAATAAGCTTTCTGCTCATGCAAAGTGTTCTTCTTATGCTGTATACCTCTTTTCTTTATCTTGTTTAGGTTAGCTTTCCTTAATATATAAAAATACTCAAAAGACTCATTTTTAATCATTGCACTAGATTAGAAGACCCATTTGGAAAATAATGAAATTTTGGAGTTGGTAAGGTATCACTGGGATTGGAAATAGAGGATATTTAATACTGCTTAGCTGCTTTAGTTTGAAGAACTGAAAGTAGTACTTCACTGGAAAGAATTTCCATATAAACTTGGACAGTAAGTAGTTGCAAGTATACACAACTGCAGATTGAGGATCGCTCTGTCATTTTTGATGAAAAACAGATAATACATTAGCCATAGGCTGCTAACTGTGTTGACATGTCATAGATTTGCTGTATATACAGAAAACAGACAGTCTGACAGTCTGGTTCTGGGAGACACATGTCAGACTTTGGAAAAGTCTTCAATTAAGCTGTCCCTTGCATTAACATGAATGGTAGACCATGTGCCTCTTCAGTCTAAAACTTTCCAGAGACATCCTAGAGTGGAATGTGAGAACACTACAAACTGACTTCACTGGTTATTAAATAAAGACAGATTTCAGAAATTTTTGATGAGACTATGAGCCAAAGATTTAATGAGAATAAGGCAAGCACTACTAATCAAAGTCTAAAATATGGGAAACTGAAAAACACACAAAAAATACTGTTTTAAAATGTTTTGGAAGACAAAGCTTGTGGGTAGGTCTCCATTTCCAGCAAGGCTGTTGTGCTCCAGCCATCCCAGAAAATGGAGAACGATCAAACAGGTCCTCAGGTGGCTCAGAGTGCAGCGGGAGAGATTCCCGGGAGACTGCATAGGTGAGCAGTTCGGTTATTGAAACAAAGGCAGAGGTTTATATAGAGAGGCCTTACTGGTCATTACAGAAGGCAGGAAAGTTAAAGGTGGGTCTTTAGGTAAAGATGGGGAAGGTTGGAGGGCTGACATGGAAATCTGGTCTGAGTTGATCTTTTGGCGGGGAAAAGATGAAGCAACTGCTGAGGCCTGCAGTGGTTTCCTGGGACCTAGGTTAACTCATCAGTCTGATAGACTCAGACCCCACAAAAGCTTAAGGAGAAAAAAAAAGATACAGTTGTGAAAAGTGACCCCAAAGAATGGTGTTCCAAGACTGAAATCCAAACAATTCCATGAAAGAGATAGGAGGACTGGAGTCCCAGTCCATCCTGGGCTACACAGTGAGACTCTATCTCATTTCTAATGAATGAACAACTAAATAAAAAAATTAGAATTACATAACCATAAAATTACTTAATGGAATAAAGCAAGTCAAAGATCAGAATCATAATGAGTGTGTGTGTGTGTGTGTGTGTGTGTGTGAAAGAAAGGAGAGTGAGAGAGAGAGAAAGAGATTATTATATCACCATATATCATTTGAGTATTGTCACATGGGCATAGAAATGAATGTTTTTTTATTTAGTAAAAGAAAAGCTTATTTTGAAAACATGACAGAAGAAACTTTAATTTTTTAAAGACCCTGAAACTAATTTTATATATCATTTAGATAATTTAGTATCTTCTCCATCTGCTAGCAATAAATGAAGCAAGAAAAATGTATGGAATACTTCAATGGCCATCCTTCCCTTTTTGCAGATGTGCTGTTGTACCCACGAGATGCCAAAAAATCCACCAGAAAACTCCTAGAAGTGATTAACACTTTCAGTGAAGTGTCAGGTTACAAAATTAATCTACAAAAAAAAAATCAGTAGCCTTTCTGTCTACCAATAATGAGTGATTGGAGAAAGAGTACAAGGAAGCCCTATCATTTACAATAGCCTCAAAACAGAAATAAAATATCCTGGAATAAATCTGACTGAAGACTTTAATGATCACTACAATGAAAATTTTAGAACTTTAAAGAAAGTGACTTATGAGGACACCAGAATCCATTCTTCATGGATTGGAAGAATTAATACTGTGAAAGTGACCATCCTACTGAAAGCAATACATAGATTCAATGTAAAAGAAATCAAAATCTCCATAATCTCCATGACATTCTTTACAGAATTTAAAAAAGTTCCCCAAATTAATATGGAAGCACAAAAGTCCTCAGATAGCCAAAGCAACCTTGTGTATAAACACCATTGCAGGACAGATTACTATAACAGATTTCAAACTATATTACAGAGCTATTCTCACAAAAACAGCATGGTACTGGCACAAAAGTAGACCCATGGATCAATGGAATGTAACTGAAGACTCAAGCATGAGTACATGCAACTTCAGTCAACTGATATTTGACAAAGGAGCCAAGAATACTCACTGGAGGAAAAACAGCATCTTCAGCAAAGGGTGCTAGCAAAACTGGATCTCCACATACAGAAGAATGAAACTAAACCTTGACCTTTCACCTTGTCAACTCCAACTGATTCAAAGATCCCAATGTGAAACCCGAAACTCTGAAACTCTTAGAATAAAACGTCAGTAGTAACCTACAAGATACAACTGTACTAAAGGACTTTCTAAATCAGAGAGCAGATGCTCAGGAATGAAGGTCAATAATTATCAAGAGGGATCTCATTAAACTAGAAAGCTTCTGTATAGCAAAAGAAAAATCAAGGAAGTCAAGAGAAAATGTACAAAGTGGGAGAAAATCTCCAGTGACACATCTGACAGAGGTTTAATATCCAGAATACATGAAGAACTCAAAAATAAAAGTATCAAACAATTGACCCAGTTAAAAGATGAGCCAAGGTTCTCAGCAGAGAGTTTTCAAAAGAAGAAACATAGATGGCTGAGAAACATCTTAAAAAGTGTTCAACGTTGTTAATAATTGGGAAAATGCAAATTAAAAGCAACTTAATATTTCAGCTTAGCACAGTCTGACTGACTACGATCTAGAGAACAAGTGATACCAAATGCTGGGGAGGATGTGGGAAAAGAGAAACGAGCATTCACTGCTAGTAGGATTGTAAACTCATGCAAGCCCTATGGAACTCAATATGGAGAACTCTTAAAAAACTAAAAACGTATCTCTCATTAGACCCAGTTATGTTACTTCTTGCCATATACCCAAAAGACTAATATTCTTGCAGAGATACCTGCACATCCCTGCTGTTCTTTTCATAATAGGTGAGGTATGGAAGCAAAGGAAATGTCCCTCAGCTAACCAGTGGTAATGAAAATGTGGTGTATTTTCACAGTGTAATTCTACACACCAGTAAAGAATGTGTAACAAACTGTTATGCTAAGTGAAATACTGTGAAATCAGAAAAACAAACAATGTATATTCTCTCTCATATGTAGATCCTAGTGCCAAATCCTTATATGTGAGTGTGTATCCTGATGTAACTGAAGGATTGGGAAAATGGAAAGGAACTAGGGAGATAAAGGGAAAGAAGAAACCTAAGAGAGAATGATAGAGGACAGATGTTACCAATGGAGAAATAGATGAAAGGGGGACATTTAAATGAAAGAGGGGATGGAGAGTTATACAAGGACCTGTCTGGATAAAGGGCAAGAAGACACTCAAGCTCAAGAGGGTTGAGGCTTTTGGAGACTGGTATTATCAAGGGAGATATGGAGAAAATGGGGACATTTTAAATGGGAAAGTCTTGTTGGGAAGGTTAGACAGGAAGAGTGCGAGAGAGAGACAGACACAGAGAGACAGAGACAGAGACAGAGAGAAGAGATAAATAATGCCTGACTAGTAGACAATACCAGAGGGAATCGTACTAGTCTAACAGCCTAAATGACAAACTCCATATACAGTATCTCTACTTTAGCCCATGTACATAGCTGAAGGTTACATAACAAGAAAGGATTGAAGCGAGGAGAAGCCTCCCTTTGAGTTGTTGGCCAGGGTGGTTCAATAGACATCCATAATTCCACAGGCTGTTGCCACAGCCCTTGAGTGCCTCTCAGAACTTGAAGGTAAGATCCTATTCCTGAATATAGGACATGCTTCAGAGACCAGATTTGGAGCAATCAGCTGGAAATGCCCTGGAAATCACTTCCCCTGAAGGTCAGCACTGATGTCTCTGGAGAGAACTATGGAAGTAGCCAAGGGAGCACATTAATGGATAGGCCAACACGAGCTTCATAACCAAATAAACAGACTGATGGTTGGCACAGCATTCGACACTGCTATAGTAGTGGTAATTTTATCTTGGGGCCATTCAATGCTACCTAATTGGTCTTAGAGGCCCCTCAATGGAGGAAACATATGTGGTACTATAATCATAACCAAATACACACAGTCAAAGAACTTATAGCCTTAGAGAAATCCCCCCGGGTGTCACATCCCTAGGCTAATGTAACTTCTCATTAAATGCAAAATATGTATCCTTATATTAACAATCAACTATCGCAGTCACCACTCATCATCGATGTTTCTTTTGTAACAGATGGTGACTAAAAGAGAGACTGTATCTGTGAATTCCCCATGCCTAAGTGTCATATCTACAATGCAGTCTTTATACCCAAGGTTCATGCAATGTAGAACAAGGGGTCAAGAAGTCACTAACGAATCTCTCAACTCTCATTACTGAAGCTCCCTCATGCAACAAAGGGCCAGTAACACAAAAGGTCACAAGTGGTTAAATCATGGAGATTAAGAGTCTCTGGAGTGTGGGACTCTTACATTAAGTTTCCATAACCCAGGGCCCGGTGACCATTGTGGAAGAGTGGATGGAAAGATTTTAAGAGCCAGTGAGAAGGTGGATGACCATTTGGAAATAGATTCCTACAAGCTACTGGCACCCTGCTCACATGAACCTATAGAAATGGTTTTGGCATGCTCAAGACCCAAGCAAGCTCAGGCAGACAATAACCTAGCATGGAACTGGGAAAGTCGGTCACAGTTCCCCACATTTGCTTAAGAAATATTGGCAACTGATTACTTATGGGTGAGAAAGGATTAGTCTTCTTAAAGTAAGGGCTCTCTGTAGGCAAATCAACAGTTGAACCTCTACTGAGGTCGTCTGGGGACACTAAGTTGACACATGGACCTTAACACAGATGAGAGAATGAATGAATTACAGTTGTGGGCCTTCGGGGAGGGTGTCAGTGGAAAAAGCATTATAAATATAATTAAGATTAATTGAAATGTTCTGTATGAAATCCCCAATAATTCAATTAAAAATATCTAAGAAGTGATAGTCTGAAATATCTATTACACATGAGATATAAAATCTTAAAAATGAGCAGAGATTTGCAGAAGGCAGAGATATAAGCAATGAAATTAAACAGTGAAAAAGGAAAGGAAGAAAGAGAAGGTTCAAATGAAGGAACAGAGGAAGGAAGGAAATCCATGCAAAACCAGAACTGGATTATTATTATCAGGTCTCTTCTGTAAGCTGAAAGCATTTCAATACATTATCTCTATTTCATGCATTATCTGCAGATTACAGCAATTACCGACTTTTTTCATTTACTGAAATTAGAACTCTACACAATTGTATATCTCAGACACTGAGGAAAAGGTGATGACTGGGAGTGACTTTTCAACTTCCCTTCAATAAGCGGCAGTTGCATTTTTTTATTAGTTTTTAGCTAGTTACTACTTTCTGTCAAGGAGAGAGATGGCTAGGCTCCATCAAATAGCCTACTCTTGGGTATTTCTCAGACTTGCTTGTACTTAGCTATGGCTCATAAACCCAGGCTCTGGTCATTGTGGTAAAGGACAAAGTGACAATTTTGAAAATCATATTGTAGAATCCTCCTGCCTCTCTCCTATGGTTGGGCATTCCTAGCAGCATACATGCAAGATGAAGGAATCCATGCAAATTTCCTTGAATGAAAAGGTAGATATCAATTATAATTGTATCAGTTGAGTCAAAGACTGTCTGACCTTTTCAGCATATATAACTGTGTTTTGACTCCTATTGTTCTTGAGATTGTAGCTCCTTACTCTTAATTCTTACAATCTAATGTGGTACCGATTTTTAAGATTTAAATTGTGTTTGACTATGGGTTCTCTCTATATATAATATTATTTTTATTTCACTTGCTCGAATAAATCAGGATCCTTGTATCTCAGATTATTGTCATTAAACCATGAAATTCTAAGATTTAAATGTTGTCTGTTTTACTTAATATTCACATGCCTGAAGTTAACTATGCCTAAGCAACTCTTGTGTGCCTTACTCTACTTGTCTTTTGTGTCTCTGCCTGTCACTTGGTTTGGCATCTTGTGGTTGTTTACTGAATTTAGTAACAGTATCTTCAGCTGCTCCTAATCTACTACTAAACTCATTCATGGGCTTATTTAACTTCTACTTTATATTTTTGTTCAAATTTGCTGTGTTAATTTTGAGTTTTTAAGATACTTGATAAATTTTTCAATTCTGATTTTGATTTTTTTTCTGGCTCCTTGTTGTGGTATCAATGCCTGATTATCTTCACTATATACTGGATACTGACTTGAAGACAACTGATGTAACAGCTTGAGCCTTAGCGTGTTATTTTTATACTAATAGAAATTCCAATTACATTTTCTGAGTTTCTATGGATACTGATATTCTGGGAACCTTATTGCATATGAACATTAAAGGTGTTCTGAGTCACAAAATACTATAATGTTTGAGAAGGCTTCCTGTATTTGGCCCCACCTTACTACCACTGTACAGTTTATAAGGATTTCAGCCCAAAGTATGGGTTAATTTACACAGTTAGTGGTTTGCTGATTAGTGTTTATTGATCCTTTGTTCCTTCCTTTTTTCCTTCCTTCCTTTAGGTTTTGAATTAAGAAAGTGTTGTGGGTTGGTCTCTTGGAATAAAACAGTAATGTTTCAAAGCCAGACATAGCATGGAGCCAGGCTTACTCTTGTCTATAATTTCTTATCATTATAAACTCATAATTCATAGAATATATATTATCTACATATGTGTATAAAATGTCTTTGTCATTTTCCAATAAGTTTTTTCTGTTAAAATTAGAATATAATGTATATCTTATTAACATGCACACTCTGGGAGCACTGATTGAAGTGCAAAATGCTGAGGTTAAAGAAGAGAAAAGGTGTATACAATATGATAGAAAGGCAAGGTATGGCTAATTGTGCTGTGTAGATCTTTATCCTGTCATTCTTCAACACACTTTATTTCTTCTCTTTAATTTCTATTTTTAGATTTCCACAATGCTGTTTTATTCTAGTTCTCTTTTTTTTTTTCCATTTGGATAAGCTGTTTCAAAGGAGAACAATCATTTTTACTGTAAAAGAAGTCCAACAAATATTTTCTCTACAATTTTAACTTTAATTTTATATATATATATATATATATATATATACATATATATATGTATATAAACATTGTTTAGTAATTTCAAGTATGCTGCATCAAGTTGTTTGGGTTTCTGTTGAAATAAGGATGTAAAAGTATTAGGCACCATTTAAGCGTTTCTAGTTAGCTCAACAGGTGAAGCACATGCTCCCCAAATGTCCTCAGATTACAATTCAAATATAGCTCCAGCATCCATATATGTACCAGGTGGGCCTGGACAGCCTGCTGGTAACAATGGCACTTGGGAGGCAGAGACGCAGGATGTTCAGAGCAAGCTAACTAGCTAGCCTCGTCAAATTGATAAACTCTGGGTTCAGTAGGTATGGTGAAATGAATGTCAATGTCTCCCCTAGGCTCCCAGTACTTGAATACTTGACACAAGTTGTTGGCACTGTTTGTGGAGATTTAAGAGGTGTGGTTATGTTGGAAAAAGCATGTCACTGGGCCTTGCTTTGAGAGTTCATAGTCTAAGCTCGGTTCTAGTTTCTCTCTCTCAGCTTCCTGCATGTGCTTAAAGAGGTAAGTTCTTAGCTTTCTGCTCTGGCTGCCTTCTGCCATGCTTCTTCCTGCTAGGCTGGACCTCATACCCCTGAAACTTTAAACAACAAATTAGCACTTGCTTCCATAAATTGTCTTCTTCATGGTGGTTTTCATAGCAGACAAGTAATATAAGAAGAGATTTATCCTCAATATATAAAGCAGAGTGTGATCCAGCTTCTGCACACATGTGCACATGCTCCTGCATACTTGTATATGCCTGCACATGAGAAAATGCATATACACACGTAAATCCAAACAAAAGAATTTCTAAAGTATTCTATGAAGCTTAGTTCCAGATACTTGAATGCCTAAAAATCAGAATTTATATACAAAAGTACAAGATCATCACTACTTAGTCTACAAATTGTAGAAATTATAATAAAACATGTTTGTAGGAAGCAGACCATTTTTATAACAATAATACAGTCTTTATTAATGTCGATTAAAAATTATCTTCTTCCAGACTTTATTTGGGACATATCGTTTACTCTAACATAAGAGAGTATCTTTATTTCTAACATAGGAGAGATTTGAAATATTGAAAACAATTGTCAGTTTGAAAGGTAAAAATGTTAAGTAAGTGACTAGGAGACATTGCAGATGTTAAAAATGTTAATAAAGTATCTGGCAAAGACAGTGAAGAGCGGTTTAGTGGTTTGCATTTTCAATTCAAATGTATGGGGGAAAAATCAAAAAGAGATGTCTGTTCATAACTCTTAGAAAAGTAGAGAAACTGTGTCCTCCCTGACTGGGAGAATCATTTTCAAAGGCACTAGAAGTGTTAACTGAATGTAGTGCTAAGCTGTCAGCAACTGCTTTCAAGAAATGAATTACCTTTAATACCTGGTGTATTTTTCACACTTTCTATTCCCCAGGAACCAATTAGCTAATACATAGTTTGACAGAGAGATGAGTCTCAATAATCTAAGTCTTCAGATGGAGTGTGAATGACTTGAATAACACCCTAACTGGAGAAAATCTCTCAAAAAGCCTCACTACATCAAATTGTAATTTAGAGAAATGCAAGTACAAGCTGCAAAGTGCTCTCAAGTTAATGTGTAAACGTTTATTGGATTCTCCATCTCTGGTCAGGTTCATGTTTCACTTATGTATCTATTCTCTATCCAGGGACACATTTCCTGAAGGAATGTATATTGTTTTTATTGATCACTATATAAAATTAAATTTTTCTTCAGCAAGAATAAAATACATCATTCTTGAATTGCTAACTACTTTGCCTATTGCTACACTTGAGAAATGGTAATCCAGAAATGTGCTCCCATATTAATATATGTGAAAGGAGAAATTTGAAGAGGTTGTTGTGGAAGTGGGCAAGGGAATAATATATATATATATATATATATATATAACATATATAATACACATATAATATATACATATAATATATACACATATAATATATATGTATGTATATATGTTAGTCAAGCAAACAGGGTAAAGAACTTGTAAACTAAATAACAGGGTAACTATGACTCTGGCAATAGGTGAAAAAAAAGAAAGCCCACAGTGTTTAATAAACCTGCCAGGATATTTGTAAAGTATTAGACTACAATGTAAATAAAATAGTTGCTGTTAGAGTTAATCTTAAAAAAGTTTGTGTGTTGCCTTCTCCCCTCGTGACTCTCTTTGTCCCCTTTCTGCAGCCATTCCTCTTTTTTTTACCAAACACTAAGTCCAACTATAGGTCATCATGGTGCTCTGTGGATTCCCAGCACACCCAATGAGAGATGTCTGTGTCCGACTTTTCTCTGTATTTTTGTATTTCCCTTCATCTTATTTAACTTACTCTCAGGACCTGCCACAGAAATGACGGCCCAACTAGAACAAAGCTCTCTTTATTATGACTGTATTTATCACCATGCCAGGGACAGATATATCAGCTATTTCTTTGCAGCTAACTCAGTTCTTTGCTTCCCATTTGGACACAACTGACTGAACAGTTTTATTAAAGCCTGCATACATATGATCTTGTATCTGATAGCTCTCCTATCAGCTGCTATTTTCTCAGATTCAGAAACACGCTCTCTGCAATGTCAAAGGAAGTATAAAAGTGCCTGACTGGCAGTTTAGACACTTTTTGAATCCCAACTCTCTTTCAGCCTTGGTAAATATTCCTTTGCTTTAACTCCAGAAACTCTTACTGCTAAGAGCTGCTTGCTATGTGTGGGAACATGCTTCTCTTAGAGTCTTTGCACCTGTCCTTCTATCTCTAGGAAGCTGTCTTCAACTGTCTGTGTTGAGTGCACTTACCTTCTTTAATAGTCTACTCTCTGATAACTTTTAAAATGCCCTTTCCTGCATGGTCATGATACATAAAATAATTGTTATCTGAGTTTTGTAAGTAACTTTCTAAATTTTTATCTTTTTAAACTTACTTCTCCCAACTTTTCATAAAAATGTAATTTCCGTGGAGACAGGGATTCTGTTTTTTATTTAAATTTTGTACCGTATCATCTCAGGTGTGTTAAAGTGCTTAGGATATAGTATACACATAAACATGTTCATTATTGACAGATGATTACAGTCATAAGATGGGCATTTAAAAAATAAGGGCTCAGGGACTATTGTGGAAGAGGGGACAGAAAGATTTTAAGAGCCAGGGTTGGTCCATGAACATAGGCTTTCATACCACAGGTAGCTTGCACAAATGAACTGAGGCAATGGTAGGCAACACAAGACCCAAGCCAACTCATTCATGGGGGCCCAGGGTGGAACAGTGGAAATGAATAGTGGGCCAGCGCTAGTCTGGGAACTGTTGGAGACTGACTGCTGCTAGGTGAGGGATGGTAGATCTTTTTTTAGGGTTTCTGCATAGACTAACTGGACTAATTTGCACTGAAGGACTTCTGTGTTGCTTGACTAGATTGAGTGGGTCTTAGCTCTTATGGCGGAATCCATGAGGTATGGCTGACCTGACTGAAGGGGTCTAGATTTGATTATGAACTGTTGTATGAAATGTAGAAAGACTCAATAAAAAAAAAAACCTTAGCATTTAAGAATGACATGTGGCACATGCCTCTATTTATTTATTTTTAAAATTTATTTTATTACTTTTATTTTACGTGATTGAGTGTAGTGCCTACATGTGTGTAAGCGCAACCCTGTCATGCAAACATGCCTTTATTTCCGTCCCTCAGGAGGTAGCAGCAAGTGGATCTGTCTGAGTTAAAGGCCAGCTGGGCCTACATAGAGAGTTACAGTTTAGTCAGGGACACAAAGTTAGACCTTGACTCAGACAGACAGACAGACCAACAAAGGTAGAAAATTACCTTCCCTACCTGGGCGTTGTGACATATGTCTGAACTGTAGGATCTGAAAGTTTGAAACAGAAGATGCTAATTGGGTGGATTGACTGTCAAAATCATGCACAGGAAGGAAGTATGGTATTTAAGGCTTCCCATTTTTTTTTTCCTTAAAATCACACACATTTTAAAAAGTTCCTTTCTCTTTTAGCTTTTCCCCCATCCCATAATTACATGTCCATTTCCTCACTCTGACCTTGTCCTCTGATGCCCTCTTGTCTGATTCCTGCCACTTTTGCTTTCATGATGGAGTTCAATGTTCTTTTAGATACATTACAGCAGGAGAAATATGACAGTCATCTTAAGTAACACTTCAGCAATTTCCACATTCTTGAACTCATCTTCTTTTCATTTTTCAATGCTTTCTTTTTCTTTTCCTTTCCTTTTCCTCTTCTTAATTTCCATGTTCTTATTTTGTTTTATCTCTATTTAAAACTTCACCAAAAATGGAAAATGAAAAGAATTCCATGATGAGATTCAGAGTTTTGTCATCATTAAATATGTTTTAAGACTTTGTCAGAAATTCTGCCTATTTAAGACATAAATGTGAAATTAAAATTGAATATTTAATGCAAGAAACTTTTACTTCCTCTTATTCCCAAAATGTGCTTATTTTACAATTCATATGTAAATTTTCCTTATGTTTATAAGTTCATATCAATAAAGGTGTACATACATGCTATAAGATACAATTTGTCTATTTAAATCTTCAAAGAATTAATACTGACAAAACAGTGGCAATGACTTCCCTTTGCGAATCTGTTGTGTTTCTAAAAGCCAGATTCTTAGTTTTAATTTAAGGATTATGAGCCAAGTTAAGAACTGTTTGTTCCTCTGAGACTATCTAAACCTAGAGAAAATGTTTCCTATCCATCAGAACTGTTGTACTTGCAGAGAATTCCACTTAGAAATCATCCCACTTATGATATCTGTATTTTTTCCTCTAAACGTCTAAGACAGAACATCTACAGGAGCACTCTGATCTCACGGCAGGAGGTGTTCACTCCAGGGCAATAGCCAGGATAAACTTAATCCCTAGCTTGTCTATACTGAAGATGGATTTCTTTGCCTTCTACCAGTAAAGACAATTTATACTATAAACAAATTTATGCCACTAAAGTCTCAGTGCAATTTTACGGTATCTATTTACCACTTTTGTAATTCGCTGAGTCATATATGAGTATTGATACCATAATTCACTTGTTCTACTACAATCATGTTAGCAGATGCACATGAAACACTCACCTGCTTTGCAGACGATGCTGCACTGTCTACTCGTGAATTTACTATGTATATAAGAATAGCCCTTAGTTGATAATGATGGAGATAATGGAAATGCTGCTATAGTACTAACATCCTCTTCATGTAAGTACTCATATTTATAATTTTTAAGGCAGATTCTAATATTCTTTGTAGACAAAGACAAAGCTAAGACAAGATGTTAGTAGAGCATACACATTTTCATTTGTTGTCTAACAAATTGTTATTGTTCTATTTCAGTCTTTCACTGGCAGTATTTATGAATATTCAGTCCCCACATTCTTGTTAAAATTAAACAGTGATAAGCTTAAATTTCTGTCAAAATAAAGAGTGGTAATTTTGCTACAGTGCTTTTATTTTATTTGTTTTAAAATGGATTTATTTACCTTTCACACATGTTTTGTGAATTGTTCATTCTGTTCAACATATACATAATTGTGAATATATATTCATAATTATATATATATATTCAAGATTATGTATGAGAATAAATAAAAATATTTCCCCAGGGTTTCATATAGAAAAGATGATAAAATTGAAATGAAATTTGAAAAATTAAGCATCAATAGAGTATCTTGAGAATTCACATAAAACATGCTTGTGATTTTAATTTTCTAACTTCAAGTAGTTTCCAAATAGAGTGTATAGAACAGCTGTGAATGTCACTCGCTTTATTTAATCTCCTGTGTAGGTATGGAGGGAAACAGAAGGCAGACTGGGCTGTTAGCACATTTTTGCCTGATCGAGAAGGAAGCACAGTACAATCTGAATTTTCCTACTTTAAGTTTATTTTCTTTCTTGGGTGCAGTTTGCATCATATTGAAGATATTTTTTCTCTTCTTACTTTACTAAGATTTTTACCCAAGAATAAATGTTTGGATGAATAAATTTCTAAATATCTTCACATACGTATGGTTTCTTTTTTCTTTTATTTAATCAAGTTACCAAGAAGTAAAGAAAATAATTTGTGGATTCCTGTCTAATGTTAAACTTTATTGTATCTAGCAATGAACAGCAAAAGAGTTAAATTTAGCAAACTTGGAATCAAGTAATACAATATTAAACTTGTTGAGTCTTAAAATCTCTTTCCAAACATAAGTAATGAGAGGGAAAAAAGAACTGCTCAGATGGACTTGAAAAGACTTTACAAAGAATAAAGCACTGCAGCCTCGAAGATTCCACTGTCTTAAACTGCATAATAGATCACCCTTCATTTTAATGTCTTTCATTTTCCTATGTATTCATTACCAACAGTAAGAAAACTTTGTTGTGACAAACTATTAATGGACGCCAAACATTCAGTTACATTCTTCACTTGGATTGTTAAGACTATGTTGCAGGTTCAGATTGCATAAGGCAAACATGCTTGACTGCTATATATTCATGAAGTATGAAGTCTCGAAGGCAAGCCTCTCCAACTGCATGGATTTGATTTCGCATAAAAGAAAACCAAATGTATCCTTTACTCATATTGATTTCCTTAAAAGTAACCCAGTGGCCTCATTGAATCTGTCAATATCATTAACCATAATTTCATACCAGTAAGGTGATACGATTAACTTGGTGGAGACTGGAAGGATAAAACATCTAAATTCTTTAAAACAGGTTTTAAATGCCATTACACAATTTAAATATTTGATGGCAACTGAATATTTTATCCAAATAAAAATGACTCTATCTTAAAGTTTATTTAGAACTAAGCTTATTTCATTTTGGTTTATTTATTTTATTACATATATGTGTGTACGTGTGCAGGGGGTGCATGTGCTATAGTCTGTGTATAATGTTCAGAGGACAGCTTTCTGGAATCAGTTCTCTTCCATATTTACATAGGTTCAGGGGATACAACTCAGGTTACCAGGACTGTGCTGTATGTGTCTTTACCTGCTGAGCCATCCGATGGGCTTTTAATTTGTATTTCTAATAAATATGTTTTAGAAATTACACCAGGACAACAAGGGGACTTCACAGGAAGTCTTATAAATATGTATTTAATTCAGAAAGTGAAAACTGTAATTCTTCTTCATACAGTGTTCACAGCTGAAGCTTTACGGTATTTTCTTTGTGCTGGGCACAGGTATAAGAACTGTATAAAATGAATTAATTTTATTTTCACTTTTAACCAGTATTAGTACAAAATGAGAAAGACAAGAGAGAGAGAGAGAGAGAGAGAGAGAGAGAGAGAGAGAGAGAGAGAGAGGAGAGAAAGAAACATGTGTGCCTGCAGGTACTGGTACATGTGCCTGTGTACATGAGGAGAATAGAGCATGCTGTGAGGTGTCTTCCTCAGCCATTCTTCTAATTTTGGAGCTAGGGTCTTTCACTGAACCTGAAACTTTTAAATTCCTTCTGGCTGACTGAACTAAAGGGATTTATCTATCTGACTTTCCTGTACTGGGATCATGACCATATGTCACCATTCTGGATGACCTCATAAATGCAATGAATTCAAATTCAAGTCTTCTTTGTTAACAGACATAACCAAATGAGCCACTGCCTGAGTCTTACCAAGTACTGAGTATTATTATCATTATTATTATTGCTTCCATATTAAAGAAGAAGAAACCAAAGCATAGATACATTAAATATTTTGGTAAAATACTTAACAGGTAGGAAACAATGGCTCTGTTGGAATTTAAACCAAGCATGATTTAGCAGAGTGTTCTGTCTGGCTTTGTGGAATATGGTAACAATGCAGACCACAGACTATGCCCAAATCCTATATTCTATCTAGATTTTCTTCAGAAGTCTTCTTATGATTGTAAGTTACTGTTGCAAAAATGCTGATAGTTAAAAATATGTTTTATAAGAATTGAGAGGTAAAATTTTAATTTTTATCATACATATCATCAATTAATCTGCTAGGATACATCTTCTATAATAATACAATGAAAAGAAGAAAATTCTTATATCCTTGATTCTAGATGCTTTTAATTACTTCTATTCAAAAGACACATCAGTCTTTTAAATACCTTTCCAATATATGAAAAAGTTACAATTATTTTACTCAGTTTTTTTACTTGATCATTTTGTATTTAATTTCATTTATCTACAATCCTTAATTTCTCTTATTTTTTTTCTAGGACCTAGGTTAAATGTCATTAAAAACAAAATTAAAGATTAATTTAGAAAGTTGTTACAATATTTTTTATTAGATCATGGAACTGTTTATTATCCATAATTTACAAAGTTTGTATGTTCACCATGAGGATCAGCTTATAATCCTCCTTTTAATTCTGAAACCATGAAATCTATCTATCTATCTATCTAATCTATCTATCTATCTATCTCAGTGAATGGATTACTGTATTATATTTCTGCAGGTGATATCTTAAGAACTAAACCTGCAACACATTTTCAGAATTGTAATTGTAACACTACCTTATTTATTTTAATTATGATATAATTAAATATAATATATCACATCATTATATATCATATCATATATATGATATATCATATATATATGATATGTCATATCATATATATGTAACATATACAACAGTATCCAGTCCCTGTTTGTTGTCTAATTAATATTCAATTTTAATTAAAAAATTTATGTTGCATAATTTAAAACAAATTGTTATTTAAGAATCAATGTGAAGTACCAAAAGTGAACTAAAGGAATCTGGGCAATTATGACACTGGACGTTCTGTTGCAGAAGATTAGGAGAGCACTAAATTAAAAAACAATCCTCATTTAGGCTGCAGTGTTTCCAAGTAATGAGGATGTGCAATGATACGGTGATGTAAATATGATAGATAGTAGAAAGTCAAGGCTGAATTTTGACTCTTGGGGTTTGGCAAGTCCAGCAGTATACAGTATGATCCTGAACTGCAGACAGAGTTCCCTGCTTTACAAGACATCACGAGTAACTGAAGTTCACAGGCCCTAGTGTGCCGTGTTGCCACGCCATCACGAGGCTGCACAGCTCCATACCCATGGTGCACTGTGACCCTAAGCTATGATGTTAGCAGCTCAGCGTTAGTTGTGCATTTTCATTTTATGGAGGACTTTTCTCATAGAATCGCATTCTAATTCTAATCCAGAAGCCTCACTACATATTTTAAATTAAAAAAAAATGTTGAATGTAGCATTTTAAAAACTTATCTGGTATTGATATTTGATTGCTAAATTATTCTTTTATTTTTAGCAACAAACATTTAAAAAGTATAAAAATTTTATAGTAGACATCTCCAAACTAAAAGCTGTTTGATGATTTTTTTATGTGATTTTTTTTCTTACTCCATGTAGCTATTGATAAAGGCTCTTTCACAATCAAGTTACATAGAAGTGATTTATTTAAAATGGAAAATGGTACATTTTATTAAATGCCATTTCTCTTTCCAAACTCTTATAAAATAGTTATTTTAAATATAGAGTTATATTTTTTGATCATTTAACGATTGTGACTTGCATCTCTATGTCATTATCCAACTCACTCAAGAGTAAAGTCAAATAACTACTTATATATTGTTGAGATAATATGTTACATGAGATTAATACAGCTGACATTTAGGTGCAGTACTATATCCTACATAAAACAAATGGTCTTCATGAAACCACTGGAAGCCTTAAATGTAAACAGATTGAGCCCCAAAAACATGAGAAGAAAAGGAGATTGTCTCTACAGTCTCTCTCTCTCTTTATCTCTCTCTCTCTCTCACACACACACACACACAAACTTTCTTTGTATTTCTTCCCCATATGTACCTACATGTGCATTTGTCAGTGTTTAGACACAGCCCATTTTATGATTTTATGATGTGTTTGTGTGTGTGTGTGTGTGTGTGCATGTGTAAAACATCTTTGGTTCTGCTGTTCTAGAGAATGCTAAAGCTCTGTATCACACTTATTTTTTGTGTTTGCTTCTTGAAACAATTAGTAAACTAGGATCCAGCCAATACTTGATGTCAGAGACTCAATATATTCTTTCAACTATACTCTGGAATCAGGCCTGTGCTCTTAAGACATTGTCTTTCTTCGGTTACAATGTACTAAAATTATGTGACTTGTGGGAAAGCTGACAAAAGGAAGATACATGTTTGTTTCCTCTTTCATTTTCTACTACAGTATAACAAGTAAAATTAGATTTTTCTTGTTTACTATATATCAAATGTACATGGGATTAATGGCTGATGTGCAGATTTAAGCACAAATTAGTAAGATATAAAAATGACATTAGGGCTGGAGAGATGGCTCAATCCTTAAGAGCACTGACTTTCTTGCAGAATACCCAGGTTTAAATTCTAGCATATGGCAGCTACCAACCATCCATAACTCCAGTTCCAGGGGATCTAAAGTCCTCTTCTGTCCTCTCCAGACATTGTACGACATGGGTGTACTTTCAAATGTTCATACAATACATGCATACCATAAAAAGAAAATAAAGCAAAAAATTACTTTAAGCAAAAGAAGAAAAATTTTTTTGCCTTAATGTTCAAATATTTTTACTGTTGCAAGTATCTTGATTGCAAACATTTCATATGTTGAGTATTCGTAGCCTGTCTTCATCTAAATGAACATTACATATTTTTGCATTAATAAATATCATATAGATAGGACACCATCTTTCAAAATTACAAGTCAAGTTGCTGTGTTCTAAGACCCTGAAGCCTAATCTCATACTCTTTGATAACTAGTTGGTGTTATTCCTGGTTAATACATCATCAATTCATAGCTCTTTCCAAATAAGATGCAACATATGCTGAGTTTGTTTGGTTTCCTCGGAAGGCTAGAAATTGTAGATCACCATAGTTGTTATAAATATAATATTTTTTTTATTTTTAAAACATTTGAAAATAGTATATGCTATGTGTATTTGTATTTGGAGAACCAGGAAGGTTTGACATAATATATTTCATAGTTCTTTCACTGACAGAGAGAGACATATTTCATACTTCCATTTCACTCTCAGAGAGAAAGCAAAAGAGAAAGACAGAAAAAGTGACTGAGAAACAGTGTTGCATAGAAATTCAAAATTCACAGATTCTAAGATCTTCCGACCAAGTTTTAAAATCTTCTTCAGTGTTGATTTTTCTCCTGTCATTGTCCTGACGATTTTGCCCCTTTCTTTTCTTGGTTTCACTAATGGTAGCCTGTCATAGAATATGTGGACTTCATCTCCTTTTTCGCAGTATTGTATATTTTCTTTTTTGCATATATTCACGTTTTCATTCCCCACAAGCAATTACGGATGTGGTGTCAGCAGCAAGTAATTACTTGTTTTTACAGATTACTTCATAATTATTCTTGACATAACTAAGTATTCTCAAGATAAATTTGGAATATAACTTGGATTCATGATAATAAACCATTTGAACCCGGTTCAGAAAAAGAAATCTACATTACAAATAATATGTTTTCTATTTTCTACTTATGTATATGAAAGAGAAGCAAGGGCATGAATCGCTAATAGGATTAATTGAGCAGAAAATGATTGTTCACTTAAAGAGTATTGATTTTCCACACTCATAAAAGCACACCGTAACCACGGGTATATTTCTGCACCAGGACACTTAGAATATGTCTTTTTGCATGACTGACTCTTTTGACTTTTTTCCCCCCTTTAACCAATTTGTGTATGTATGCATGTCCCATGTGTAAATGTTTCTGCAAGTGCAGGTGCCTATGTGATGTATGTACCCAGGAACCTGAATATGGCAACCACAGCAGGACATGGGTGTGTTCCTCTTTAATGTCTTGAAGAGAGGGTCTCACACTCTCCTTTGTGTCTGGGTTTGCTTGCCTGTGAGTTCTTGGGTTCAGCCTGCCTGTGCCTCAGTAGTGGGGTAGCAGGCATGTGCAAGCATGGCAAGTTTTTTCGTGCATGCTGAGAATTTGAGCTTAGAGCCTCACCTTCACTCAGGAGATTTAACCATGTCTTTGGCGAAGGCAAAGAGAAAACTCACTGAGGATCAAAAAAATTGTAAGTGAAATTCCAGAAAAAATATACTGATTTTGAAGAATATACCAGAAAGATTTATGCCAGGTGTGCTGGATAACTTGAGTTATCAACTTAGCACACCTGGATTGAGGGAGCCTTAGCTGGGGAACTGGCACCATTGAATCGGCCTGTGGCCATGTCTGTGGGATGTTTTCTTGATCTTTGAGTGATGTGGGAGGGCCCAGCCACTCTGGCAGGGCCACCCCTGGGCTTGTTGTTCTGTATTGTATAAGAAAGCAGGCTGAGCACGGACCAGAGGAGCAAGCCTGTGAACACTGTTCCTCCATGACCTGTGCTTTAGCTTCTTCCTCTAGATTCCTGCATTGATTTCCTACCTTGGGCTCCCTCAGTGATGAACTGTGACTTGGGAGATATAAACCAAATAAACCCTTTCCTCCCCAAGTTGATATAGGTCAGTGTTTTGCCACAATGACGGGAAGCAGGCTAGAACAGCAAGTTTTCAGAGTAAATGGATCACACCCCTAAAATTGACACAGCGGAAATTATGGTTGAGTCAGGAACAGTGGGAGATCTCAGAATTTTAAGGCAGTTAGACATACGGATTGACTTGGAAGTACTTAGCCGAAGAAGTGTGATGCAATTTAAAAACCTTTTGTAGACTTTATATTGAGAGAACATCATGTAGTCCATGATTATATGAAATATGTTCGGTTTTAAAATTCTTAGACCTTCTCAAATAGTTTGAGACCTAAGTAGTTGACTCTAGATCCTGGGCCTCATATGGACAATCTGTCAGTTTTTTTATGATCAAGAGATATTTAATGAGTAACAAAAGATCAATTTTTCAAGCTTAAGTAGAGTCAAATCTTAAATTTATGCTAGAAATCTTTATTTTTTCACTCCTCAGCACTCTTTCTTTTCTTTTTTGAAATAGGGTCTCCCTGTAGTCCCAGCTGTCCTGGAACTCACTATGTAGACTGGGCTGGCCTGGCTTCTGTCTCTGCCACCCAACTCCTGGGACTAAAGGCAATGTGCCACCATGCCCATCCTTAACTAAACCTTTTAATATACCCTTGACTTTAAAGTTAATACCGATGTCTGTCAGGTAATCAACATTATGACCTCTTGCACATTCTACTTTTTGCATAGAAATTTCATTGCAAGAACATCTTTGCCAAACGTCTGCAGTTTTTATAACAGTATACCAGTCGTCTTATTTTTGTAGGATTTCACATAGTCCTTAAGATTATTTATTATTTATGTAATGTGTTTGAATGCACGTATGTCTCTGTGCAGGTGGATATGGGAGGAAAACATTAATGAATCAGTTCTCTCTTCCATTATATGGGATCTGGGGATTGAGGTAAGATTCTGAGGTTTTATTCCAAGGACACTTACTTGGCCATCTTACTGGCCCAGTCCTCAATTTAGAGATTGCAATTTTGTTGTGTTATACGGATGGAGTCCATAAATTTGATGCTTCTTAAAAAGAGGTTACATATCTGAAAGAAGGGTAAAACAAGAAGACATTTAGTTTTCAAATCCTGAATTGAGGATAATGTGAAATATCGTGTTGCCACCTGGGGACTACTTTATGTAACATGGAAGAAGAGGAAATGGAAAGTTTTTTTCAAAACCACCAGACACGTATATATTAAGAATATGTCAGTGTGAGCTTTCATAGAAGAGGATTTAAAAAGAAGAATAAATATTTGTGTTTGAAACATGCAAGGAAATTTGGAAAACAAATGGGAGAATGAAACATGCCACACGCTAGCTCTTTCTGTGAAGATACTTATGAAGCTGAAGAACACTGGATAGAGCCAGAATCACAGTTTTTAGGCTTAAGTGAATACATTAGTTACCTTAGGACCAAGTGATTTGGGTGTTGTTCATCGTTTGAATTACACCTGAGTCCTGTATGTACTAGAATATTCTCTTGTGACTATTAACAGCATCTTTGTTTATGAATTAAAAAAAAAAACAGAAATATCTCAAATGTCTTATGACAGATGGAGCATGAGACTTGCTCAGGAATAATCACTGTAATTAACGCACCACTTGAGTGAATCTGAAAATATTGTGCTGAGTGAAAAAAGTGAAACTTAAAAGGTCACATGGTGTTTGATTCCATTTATTTTCCTTTCTTAGAATGTCAAATTCATAGAAGTAATGGTGATCTAATTAAATATATAAAATGTTCTCTCTTTATGTAACCAATATTGAACTTTTAGTAGTGTTTTGTTTCTTACACTAATATTTCAAAATCCAGTCTGTATTTTAAACATTCATTTAAATTCGCACGTAATCCTTTTTCATTTGTTTGTTTACCTTTATTGTATACATTTAAGGCATACAACTTATTTTGATAAGGTTATACATAAGGGTTCAGTGGTTAAGAGCATTGTCTGCTCTTGCAGATAATTTGGATGTGGTTTCCAGCACCCATATGGTGGCTGAAACCATCCATAACTCCAATTCCAGAGGATATGACACCCTCTTCTGACTTCTGCAAGCATTGCATGCATGGGTTCACTTACAGACAAAACACTATGCACATAAAGTAAAAAAAAAAATTAAAAGATATACACAGGGACTGGAGAGTTGGATCAGTAATGTGGAGCACTGAGTGCTCTTGCAGAGGACCTGGATTCAATTCTAGGGTATGTGACACCCTCTTATAAACTCTGTGGGAATTGCACTACATGAGTTCATTTATATCCATGTACACAAAACACTCAGACACATAAAATAAAAGATATGCACAGTGAAATAATCACACTTGTCTTACAAAGTAACCTATTCTCTACCCTTCACAGTTGTTCTTTTCTATTTCATTTGATAAAAAGGCATAAAATTCATTCAGTTAGGAAACAAATACATGTACAACATGACTATTGTACCCATATAAGATCTTGTTATTTTTATTTTTATTGCATTTTAGTACATCTTACACAATGTATCTTAACCATACCTAGACTCTCTCCCCTATCTGAACTCCCCATATGCCCCTTGCTTAATTTCACAAATTGCCACATATGTTAAAACCTATCAAGTTAAGTTTGTTTCCACAGATGTCACTCAGTGTACGTTCATCTGCTGGAGCCCATATTCGATCATTACCTTCTTTATTCTATTATTTGTCTTAATGAACTATGAGTTTATGCCACTGGCCCTTCTCACCTCTTCCGCCCCACTCCCGGGAACACTCATCCATTCTGTTTGTTGGTTTTCAAGTTATGTTTGGATAGCATAGAAATATGATATGAAGCATTTTTTTATTTCTGTGTTGGGCTTATTTTGTATAACATAAAAACCCCTCAGGCTTGTCTACATTTTCCCAAATTCAGTGTCTTTTTTTATTTTATAGCAATGAATAATATCTTCATATCATTCATACAAAATGGTATACTGTGTATCATATATATATATATATATATATATATATATATATTCCATGATTTCATTACTGAGCATCAATATAAATGTGAACTATAACTTGACTCTAGTGAATAAAGTACCCAGAATGAACTTCTTTTTCTTTTTCTATTTACTTCCCAAAAGATTGCTGGGTCTGATGATAGTTCAAATTTTAAACTTCTTGAGGAAACTTTGTGATGTACTAATTGTATTTTTTACTCACAGGAATAAAGGTTCATTTGCCCATATGTCTATACTAATATTAATTATTTCTGGTCTGTTTTGATAACCGTTACTCTTTGTGAACTGCCCTATCTTTGTGGTTTTGATTTTCCTGATGATTAGTTATTTTGAGATTCTATCACTTACCTATTGTGTGTTGTATAACTTCTTCAGAAAATCATCTATTTATGTCTATGCTTACCTTTCAGCCTGTGTGTATTTCAATGTTATTCCTTATCAGATATTTGGCTTAGAAAGACTTTCTCCCACTCGTTATGCTGCATTTTGCTTTTTTTGTAGTGGTAGCACTAGTTGTGTTTGTTTCCTTTAAGACATAGCCTCCAGAGCACTAGGATTAGATGCAGGTCCACCAAGCCTGACTGCCTTCTCATTTTGTTGATTGTGTTGTTGTTTAAAAAGCTTTTATTTTGAAAGATTATACATATTTTTATTTTGCTGTCCGAGCCTTAAATGTGACTTGCTTCAAAAAATATTCTACATGTCCATACAAAATGATATAACTCATGTTTTCTTCCAGAACTATTGTTTTGTGTCTTTTATTATATCCTTAATCCATATTTCATAGTTTCATATAGTATGAGATAATCCAATTGATTTATTTCCATGTGGATTTATATCCAGTGTTCCTAGCATGATCTAATTAAATATTGATTAGATTGTCCTTATATGTGTTCATATTTTCTGGTTTTATTTCATTATTATAAGCCAAACCACTTTCATATCAATGTGCATGTAAGTTACCTCTCTCAATACAGTCTGGAACAACATGAGTTGGTTTTTAATACTCTCCCACCTGCCTATGATTTTAGTTTCTAGATATTCCATCATGTTTAGATTTAATTATTTCTACAGTAAGGTTTCTGACATTTAAAAAGAATAACTTTTTTATCCAAAATAAAATGTGTATGGATTCAAATAAAGTATGTCTGACTGCTCATATGGACTACTCCTAACATCAGGTAGTTCATGAAAACAAATCATTGATTTTTCCCTGAGCATCAGTAGACTAACTGATGTCTGTTAATAAATGAAGAGCAGAAACACCAAAAAAAATTGTTGCCTTTTGTGGTGCAGGGAGATGATACATTTTAAAACATTGTAATTCAGTTTGTTCCTCAATTTTCTCTATTTCTAAAATAACTGTTTATAATTTGGTTACATTTGAGTTAAAATGATCAAAAGTTCTCAAATAAATGGTTAGGAAATTCTAAAACATAGGAAGTAAGGAAATTAATTCTTCTACTTCTAAATGTTTTGAATGGGTATATCAGTACATGTCTGTCTTTGAAACATTTGTAGACATACTAAAGATTTATCACTGTTTTTCTTTTCTTGTTTATGGTACCACTATCAACATGTTAGGAGTATTTCAGATTTACTTGAATTGATAATTTAAGAGTAAGTATTGGGGCTGGAGAGATGGCTCAGCAGTTGAGAGTACTGATTGCTCTTGCAGAGGATCTGGGATTGATTCCCAGCATACACTGTGGCTAAAAACATCTGTAACTCCAGTTCCAGGGATCCGTGCCTTCTTTTTTTCTCCACAGGCATTACATGACTTGGGCATATTACCACACATACAGGCAATACTCTCATACACATAAAATAAAACTAATAAAATATTGAAAATAGTTTCATATTTAAATTCTAATTCATATTATTGCTCTCTACTATGAGTTGCATAGTGTAGTAATCATTTAAACAAAACATTAGCTGCATAAAATTAATATTTCTGAAAAATTTGTAAATAACTAGAAATGCTCATTAGTTATACTGAAAAAGAATATACATAATAAAACATTATCTTTGCCTTTTATTCATATAAAATGTCACTTAACTTTGTAGCTCAATAGTTTATAAAAATAAGTGTAGAAAAATATCCAAATTATTAATATTATTGGTAGTTATTAGCAAAAACATTCTACTGCACACAATATTCATTTGTCATGCACAATTCTTAGTTCAATAATTAGGATTTGATCACAGTACAGTAAATTAAAATGTAATATTGACAGGTGTCTGAATGTTAAACCAAAAAGGGTTTGAAGAATGTCTTCATTTTCTGCAAGGAGAACATATTCAAGTAATTAATGGAAGCATTTTAATTAAGTGACTACCTATTAAGAATATTGGATTAACTTAGTAACCAACTATTAAGCAAACATTGCCTAGGAATTATAGGGCAGCTTGCTTGCTTTTGGTCAGTGATAATTCATTCTTTTTCTGACCCTGCAATTAATTTCTTTGAATTCTACATAATATCTTTAACACCTGATTTACTGATTTTGACTTCTGTATCTTGCACAAGTAGGTACTGACCAGTTCATTTTCAAGTGTGCTCTCATGTCTAATTATATTTGACAAGGTATTATTGTTTTATATGTTGAAGGTTTTCTCTTGAAGAAACTAGCTGCAGAAGGTAAAAGTCTCTGATTGGAACATAAACTCACTTCAAGTATTGATTAACTGCTTAAGTGGGCAAGATGTATGTGGGCATTGAGAGGGCTGGGTTCCCTCAGACAGTAAGAAGTCGTATAAAGTATTAGAATATTATAAATATAAAGACTCAGTTCTTTATCCATTTTTATCTCTGTCAGTAACATTAGCCTATATTCAGCATATTCAGTAGAAAGAAGAAGCCTTCCAGTTTTAGTGTTTGAGTGACAGGCTTCCTGTTTGAAACACTGACTGGAGGGTTAGATGGAGGAGTTCCAGAAGGATATGAGGAAAGAGCTGAAGTGCATATTATTTAATGTAACTTGCCAACTTCTTAAGCGCTGACTTACACAGACTCAAGGCAGCCATCAGGAGGCCACAGTGAATCACTACATGGTGTAAGATGTAAAGCTGAGCACAGATATCAGCTAAGGAATAATCAAGTGAAAATGTATAGCATCAAATTAGTCAAGGCACCTGACTAGAAGAAACACTCCTATATTTTGGCAGGTGTTTGCCCTAAAAAGAACAATTAATGACAGAATGTAGGGAAAACAGAAGAATTTTAGTAAAATAGGGTGAAGCAATTGATCTAATCCCTAATTGAGGAATTAGAAGAGAACAGAAAATTTAGGGGAAAGACAAGATGTGAACAGATCATTGTTTATATTTTCCCTGAAACAGGGAAAAGTATAAGGTATACTGATCAGTAACAAGGAAAAAATCCCTGAAAACTCTACAGGTATAGTCATGGATCTTTACATTACCCAGCCTGTGACAGAGTACCCCAATGCATCAACCTCATTTTTGTCTTTCATTGGTTATGCTGGGATTATCTCCCAGTGTCACTGCCAACTTTTAATTTCTTTCCTTAGTCTCTTAGGTATTAATTTAATGAGATTTCTGAGCTATGCTTTTAACCAGATCAAGACAAAAAGTAGTATGGCTATAGCTGAAATAGATAATATATGTCTCACTAGAGTCTGTTATTTTCTGTAATTAATTTATATAAAATAAAATTGGTTATGAGAAAAAAAATGCATTTATTTTTATTATCTCAATATGGATTCTTGAAATAGCTTAGGTTTGGATAGTTAGTATTGATTGGACTAATGTCTCTGCCGATATCATTATGATTTATCTACTTCCCACATGGTTGCTGTTTCTTGTGAATATTGACTAAGAGGATAGTTGCAGACAGAAAATTTTGATGAGATAATTAAATACACACCCATTCAATTTTTTTAGTTCTATGGATTATCTGATTTTCAGGTAAACTAAAAAAACCTTTACAAAAAGCATATTCAAGTGGTCATTATTACATTCTATGGTGAAAGCTAAGACTTTTATTGTGTTTCGGTAAAATGTTTGTAATATGTATCAAGGATCTGGAACCAGTCACAGTCATTTGATTATAATTCTAGTACTCTGGATATAAAGCCAATAGGATAATAAATTTGACACCTGTAGGGATTACATAGTGAAACTTTATTAAGTTTAAAAATATATTTTAAAATATTTCATCTTACCGTCAAACTGAACATACCCATAGAGAAGCAGGTATGTATGTTTCTTTGGTGACACTTAGAATATTACACAATTTTGAGAGAATGTTAACATTCAGTAATGTGGATAGGGTTACATAAAATCATATATCTATATAAGGTAATGTTATGCATGAATTCAAAAGTAACAAGCAACATTCCACCACTACTTGGAAAATCCTAATGCCTAAAGTCTGAGAGATGATTCAAAATAGACAATTAAATTAAAAGTCAATTCCATAGTTATATTTGTTTTATAAACTGTATAAATGTGTTTGTCACAATGCTAAACAGCACTGGTTTTGTACTCACATGCAATAGTATAGCAAAAAGAAATAAAAGTATCTTATACATAGATGTATAGACCACACTTTACTAACTCAGGAACTATCCTAGGGACTCTAGAAATGTCACAATGGTGAAAAGCACAAGCAGCTCTTGCAAAGGACCTGTGTTCAGTTTCCAGCAGCCACATAGCAGCTATCAACCACTGATAACTCCAGTGCCAGAGCGCTCGCTTCTGGCCTACTCAGACATTGCACAACATTTGTGCACTTATATACAAGTAGGCAGAATTCTCATAAACATAAAATAAAAATTAATTATTTAAAAAAGGAAACAGTCCAAGAAATGGGATCACAGAAATATATGGCAGGCCATTTTCTCTTCATGGGACTTTTAGGTGATTTTTTTATTATAAGTTAGAATATGTTTCCTAAAACAATTGTATGAATTGAAGATGGTATGTGCTATTGCTGGTCAGAGACCATATTTAAAAGGTAACTTGAAGCTTGAAGATATTTCCTAAATTCAGTCTTGAGGATGTCTATGATTGTTCATGGTTCCCATTTCGGTGTTTGATTTTAACTCCTTAAATGGCACTCCTTGACCAGGCATTTTTAGTACACACCTTTAATCCCAGAAAAAAACAGGTAAGTCTTTTTGAGACCTATTCCAGCGTAGTCTACATGGGGAGTTCTAGGTCAGCTGAGGCTCCAGAGAGATCCAGTCTCAAAAAACCAACCAACCAACCAAACAACCAACCAAATAAACAGACAAATCCAAAGTAAAATGTCACTCCTACCTACAGGCTTATCTAACTATTATCTATCTATCTATCACTACCTATCATCTATTTATTTGAGTGTTTGTATGTGCTTAGTCATACCCTTTCAATGGAACATGTGTCAAAGTCAGAGATAACCCATAGGTAACCCATAGGTACTGGTTCTGTCATTCCACCAATGACACGGGTCATTGGGCTCGTTGGTGAGTGCCTCTACCCAGTGCTCTATCACTTTAGGCCTCATATATTTTTTCATGTATATGTATAAAATCAAAATTTTAGTTTGTTTTAATATTTTATTTCTATTGTATGTGTGTTTATTGCCTGCATGTATGTAAGTGCGCCAGTGTCATGCAATGGACATGGAAGACAGAAGAGAGTGTCATTGCTTCTAGAACTGAATGACAGACAGGTGTTAACCACCATGTGATGCTGGGAACTGAACCCATGTCCTCTGCATGAACAGTCTGTGTTCTGAAACACTGAGCCATCTCTCCAGTACCCAAATTAGCATTTAAAATTTCTAGTTTGTGTTTCTTTTTTATCATATATTGAGAGACAGATGTAAGGAAGAGCAGCACTCTCTTTCTTGTATTTCTCATGAAGGAGGGAACAAACCACAATCTACATATTGATTTTTACATGTGAGGTCCTCAAAGACTGTCATTTGCAAGTTACTATTTCTCTTTGCATTTTTACTTTGACAGAAATATATAGAGAGATTAAAATTGTATGCTCATGCTGAATTTCAGAAATGGAACTATCTTGATCTGAAAAGGTTTAGTAGACCCCATATATAAATTTTTAAAAGTATCTGTCATTAATAACTTTTGAGAATGAAAGGAAATACTATGGTGAGCATCATATAAGGATAATCAGAGGGCAGAAGGCACTTAGTGTTATGAAAATAGCCATGTTTGTGAGCATTCTAAGTTCAGACAGTATTTGCTTTAGAAAACTAAAAAGTAATCTACATAAAATATGATTTAAGTAAAGAGTAGACAGTGGGGTAAACTTTTCACTTTTAAAATGTAAGGCAAAGTGCATGGAGAGATGGCTTAGGAGTTTGCAGCTCTTGCTGCACTGATAGAGGACATATGTACTGTTCCCAGAATGCAAAATAAGAACCACAGTTATTTGCAACTCCATTTATTGGAGATCTGACATCTGGCCTAAGTGGGCATTTACGTATATACAAGCAATACCCTCATAAGCATAAAAATAAATAAATATTTAAAATGTAAGTCAGAAGGCTATGGGCACAGCAATAATATGTTCAAGGTCTAGAATTAAATAATTACTGACAATGCTAGACTTTTTCTCCAAATGTCCTTTTCCTCTTTCTATACCATTTTCTCCTCAGCTTTTCTCCTCCTTTGTCAATTCCTTTGTACATTCTGACTTCAAGAAGAGCCTATCACTTTGCTATAAAGGTGGGCACATTGATCACACCAGAATAAAAGTTAATTTTCTGTCCTCTGCAGGCTTTCTTGAATAAGCCTTATCACAAATTAAATTTCAGCACTAATGTTAGGCTGCACTCCAATATTTGAGTCCAAGAATTCCAATGGAATTAAGTTACTAACAATGAGATAAAATTCTTACACACATACATTGTACTGGATAGATTCAGTTGTCTACATGACATCTGGGAAGGAAAATCTTCAATTGGGGAATGTCTTTTCTCAGATTGACCTCTGATGTGTGAAACACCATCTTGATTGTTGAGTGATGGAGGGCCCAGTCCACTATGGGTGGTGCCATCCCATAGGCATGTGGTTTGGGGTTATATAAGAAAGAATGCTGAGTACAGGCCAAAGGAGCAAGCCAGTGACCCGAATTTTGCCATGGTCTGTGTTTCAGTTACTGCACCAAGGTCCCTCCCCTGAGTTTCTACCCTGGCTTAACTTAGGGATAAACTGTGAATAGGATGTTTAAGCCCAATAAATTCTTTTCATTTTAAGTTTTGTGGTTAGGGTTTCATAGCAGCCTATAGAGAAGCAAACCAGAATATATTTTCTGTGCAATTACAAGAAGAAGAAGTGCCTTGTGTTCTACTATTTTGTTTTTAGTTGTGTCCCTGGGAATTTGTGGATAGTGGCACAGCTATTTTTATATTTTCATTGCTTAGCCAGGTAAGCATAAAATGGGTGAGAGCTTTAAATGAAGTCCTATTATGTTCTCATTGGGTGAATATTTCAAGCATTACCTCATAAAATTTTCTTCATATCAAAGCCTGCAGTTAACTGTACCTTGGAAAAGGTATAAAAATTATGTTCTACTTTTTCAAGGGTTCTCAGGTGTCTCTTTAGGGACCAATTCTAGAAAGAGATAACTGAATTGTTTATATAGAAAACCTTTCATTTCAGTGGGACCAATTTAAACTTCTTTGTAAATGTAATATGCTTCTAAACAGACATCAGATATTTTTCCTTGAATTTTAAAGAAATGGAAAATAACCAATCTGTAAAAATTTTTATTCTTTTGTTTAGTTCATTGAAATGTTTTGATTATAGATCTGCTAATCAATAGAAATTTTAAGGATGAAGATGAGACAGGATATAAAGTCTTGCATAGAGACCAGTATTGGCAGTTATTTGTCAAGTAAAAAATCACTTTCTATGAATTTGTTAGGCAAAGTTTTCACAGCTGGAAGAAAGAGGAACAAAAGTACAGAAGACAGGAAAAGAGGCAATCATTAGTAAACTTTTCTCTATTTGTAAATCAACTATTTGTAAATACTGCCTCATGATTCATAACTGAAGTTGAGCAAACAGCCCTGATCAGAAATAGAAAGCAGCTTCCTATCTTCTACCTACAGAAAGACTTTTACTCTTCAGTTATGGCAGTGATCATTTCCAGAAAGTGCTGACAATCCCATTCCATTTGTGGAAAGACAGAGAGGCAGGAAGCCAATCAGCTGAGGAAAGAATACAAGAAAATAATGTGTGGGGAGAAAGTACTCCATACATCCAAACATGGTTTGAAGCACTGAGAGCGCTGCATACAAAAGTCCCAGGTGACAGTCCCTGCTTCCGTGTGAGATGTAGAAGAATCTAGAACGTGTTTCCTTGTTGCTCACAGCTTCAATAAAATGTGTCAAATAGGTTATAAGGAAAAACAAACCCCTTGATGTCGAGTATAAAGGGAAGACCCAATGCTGCTGGTAATGCACACACTAAGCAGAAACCCAGTGAGCAAAACCATCCCACGGATTATACAAATTTTAGCATTAAATGCAGTGTGAAACATAAGGAGTACTAAGAATAACCAGAGCAACACAAATACCCGCACAGAGAGAAATGTCTAAATATTTCAAATCACGGTTTCACACTCAAAACTGGAGGCAGGAGAGATAGTCCAACATTTTGGGATCACAAAACTTGAATTACAGCTTTCAACAAAAAAATTAAGAGAATAGGGCTGGAGAGATGGCTCAGCAGATAAGAATACTGGCTGCTCTTGCAGAGGAATCAGGTTCTGCTTCTTGGCACCCACATGGTGGCTAACAACCATTCTTAATTCCAGTTCGAGATGACCCCATGCCCTCTTCTGACCACTGCCAGCACTGTAGAGGTGCCCTTACAGACTTGCAAGCAATACACTAATGCACATAAAATAAAAATTATAAATAAAATATTTTTAAAAGATCAATGAAAAACCAGAGGGAAACAATGTCCAGAGAGGTGATTAAGAAACAAAATAATCAACAGAATAAGACTAATCTATTAGAAGTTATTTAACTGTACATCAGAAAAGACATTTAAAATTATATGGTAAGTTAGTGGTATAAAACAGTAACAACATGAAGACTCAGAAAAATAATTCTAAAAAAGAAACCATGAGAGATTAATGCTTCAAGGAAATAAAAAAGATAAGTATCTCTAATAAAATAGCAAATAGGGGTTGGAGAGATGGCTCAGCAGTTAAGAGGACATGCGGCTCTTGCAGAGAACCTAGGTTGATATTCCAGCATCCACATGGCAGCTAAGAGCAATTGATAATTCTAGCTATAGGGGATGTGATGCCCTCTTCTGGCCTCCAAAGACATTACACCCACGTGGTGCACTTACATACATGCAGGCATAACATTCATACCCATAAAAATAAATGAATCAAATATATTTTAATAACTTAAATTTGAAGATAAGTATATAATTTTGACATGTTAATTGAGTAGATGAATTTTAAATGAGTAAGTAAAACTCAAAAATGGAAACAAAAGTGTGATAAAGAAATGTAAACAACTGAAAAATGATCAGGGGCCAGAAAGATGGCTTGGTAAGCAGCAGAACTGAACTTTCCTGTACAGTACCTGCTTCCAGCTCCCAGCACCAACAAGTGTCTCAGATCAATGACATTGACAAGCTCTTTTGTAAGATTATAGATGAAAATTCCCTAAATTCAACAAAGGCATACAGAACAGCAGTTAGGATTAGAACAGAAACTTCTAATTAGATAGGAACAGAACAGAAAATTCTCACATCATTGCATAATAAATACACTAAATGTACAGAGTAAGTTTAAAGCATGAAAGACAGAATAGAAGGTTTCAAGGTATTCCTATTTCTAGATGACAACCCAGAATACTTCACTCAGCAAAACTGTCTGTGATAGTTGAAGTAAAAGGAAAAAAAGCCTTTCATGAAACAAATAGGCTGAAAGAAATGGCCAACAAACCAGCCCTAAAATGAATGACTGAAGCAATACAAAGGACTGAAGAAAGTAAAGATCATACCCAAAAGGTTACAGAAACAAAAGAAATGAAGTAATAATTATTAGAAACACAAAAAGTATGAATAACACAAATAAAAATTAAAATGAAAATAACCAGTGCATATCTTTCAATAAATTTATATATCAATGTCATGAACTCAAAAGACACAGTCAAAGATAGAGCCTACTTGAATAGACTAAGAAACAAATCAAATTATTTTTTTCTTTATAAGCAACTCATCTCACTCTCAAGGATGAGGACTACCTTATGGTCAAAGGATGGAAAAAAGTCTTCCAAACAAATAGAACTAAGGAAAAACTTGTATCAAGATTTTAATATCTGAAAAAAATATACTTCAAACTGAAAGTAATCAGAAGTGATAAAGAAAGCCACTTCAGAGGTTAGAGAAATGGCTCAGCAGTTAAGAGTACTTATTGCTCTTGCAGAAGACACAGGTTCTAGTCCTAGCTCCCACACGGTGGCTAACAACCATCTGTAATCCAGTTTCAGGGCATGTGACACCCTCTTCTGCCCTTCTTGGGCATTACACAACATGGGTGCACCTATTACGTGCAGGCATTGCGCTTATACACATAAAATTAAAACAATAAAATAAAATATTTTTGGAACTGGAGAGATGGCTCAGCAGTTAAGAGCACTGGCTGCTCTTGCAGAAGACCAGTGTTCAATTCCCAGCAGCCACTTGGTGACTAAGAACCACCTGTAACTCCATTTCCAGGAGATCCAATTCCTTCTTCTGACCTCCTCAGCCATTGCATGACATGGGTGCATTTGCACACGCAGACAAGAAACTCACACACATAAAAAAATAAAAAGGGATCTTTTAAAAAGACAATCACTTCATTCTGATTAAGGTAAAATTTGACCAGGAAGTCATTTTAATCATGAACATATATGCAGAAAACTCCAATGCACTCAATTTCATAAAAATAGTCCTAGAAAAATTCAAGACACAGAGTAACAGTAACACTAATACAAAGCGACTTCAGTAGTTCACTCTCTCCAATAGACAGATTAACTAGACAAAGAATAAACAGAGTAATATCTGAATAAATATCATACATCAAATAGACATAACAGACATCTACAGAATATTACACCCACGCATCAAAGAATGTGCATTATATTCAGTAGTCCATGGAAATTTCTCTAATAGACAATTTTCTACTGGAGCATAAAATAAATCTGTACAACCCCCCCCCCGAAATTAAATAATTCCATACATTTTATCAGACCACAACAAATAAAGGTTAAAGTCAACAGGTAAAAATGCTCTGGTAATGGGGTTGGACAGATGTCTCAGTGGTTCAGAACACTGGCTGCTGTTGCAGAGACAAGCAGTGATTCAATCCCGAGCACCTTAATGGTGACTAACAACCGTAAGTAACTCCAGGTCCAGGGGAATGTGACACCTTCTTCTGAATTCTGTGCACATTACACCAAGTGGATAAGCTTATATACATGAAGGCAATGTGTGCATACACATAAAATGAAAATAATAGATAAAATATTCAAAAAGTTCCAGTTTCTACACAAACTCATGGAGTTTAAACAACACACTCCTGAATAATGAATGGATTAATAAAGAAATCAAGAGAGATTTAAAAGTATTCCTGGAACTAAATGAAAATTATAATACCACACACCAAAACCTCAGGGACATGTTAAAACCAGTCATAGAAAAACCCATATCTCTAGGTTAAAACCCATATCTCTAACTTAAAACTCTAACTTAAAACAAGTTAGAAAGAGTACACATAAATGACTTAATCATACAACTCAAGAGTCTGGAAAGGCAAGAATAAACCAAAACCCAACCCAATAGTGGAGAAGAAATAAAAAATCCAGAGTAGATGTAAATGAAACAGAATCAATCAAAACAATACAATGAATCAAAAAATCTAAGGAACAATTTTTTGAAAGATAACAAGATAGACAGCACCTAACCCAATTAACCAAAGGAAGCAAAGAGCACATTTAAATCAATAAAACCAAGAACTAATGGGGAAAAAGCACAAGAGACACAGAAAAAAAATCCAGAACCTAATAAAGAAATCATTTTAAGAAATCATAGTCTATTGATTTTGACAATCTAAAAGAAATGGACAAAACTCTAAATTAATTGAAATTTCCAAAGTTTAACAAAGAAGAGATCAACAGCTTAAACCCATAATAAATAAGCATATCAGAACAGTAATACAAAGTCTCCCAACTAAAAAAGGTCAGGATTCATAACAGATTTTATTTTCTGTTTTCTGTATTTTGTGATCTATAGACCACGGTGGCCTCAGTCTCCTGAATGCTGGGATGAAAGACGTGTTCCACCACGCCCTTCGTCATAGCACAATTTTATCAGACATAAAAGAAAACTTACAACCAAAACTGCTTAAAAAATTTAAAAACATAGAAACAGAGAGAGAACTCCCATTCTTTGTCTATCACACCAGTATTACTCCAGTACCAAAGCTAGACAAAGACACAAAAATCTACAGACCATATCCCCAATGAACATAGATGCTAAAATTTCTCAACAAAATACTTGAAAATCACTTATAGCCACATACATCAAAAAGATCATCCATGATAATCAAGTAGGTTTTATCCCAGAGATGCAAGGATGATCCAATATAAGTAAATCAATAAAATAATAAATCATATGAATGAACTTAAAGACAGAAATCACATGATCATCTTAATATACATAGAAAATACTTTTGACAAAATTCAGCATGCATCCATCATAAAATCCCTACAGGGAATTCAACTTTAGGGAACATACCACACATAATTAGGACTATATACAACAAACCAACAGCCAATATCATTCTAGGTGGAGAAAAACTTGAAGCCTTCCCATTAAAATGAGAAACCAAACAAGTCTGTCTGCTATCTCAACTGATTTTAAATGTAGTGTTTGAAATTCTAGCTAAGCAACAAGAAAGGGAATAAAATTAAAGTTACAAATTAGAACATCATTGATCAAATTATCCTTATTTTCAGATAATATGATATTATTACTGAGACTCAAAAATTCTTCCAGAAAACTTCTAAAAACGATGAGAGCAGTTTCAGCAAAGTGGCAGATAAACACATCAATCTTTAAAAATTAATGGCCATTCCAATATACAAATAACAAGCAACCAAAGAAAGAGGTCAGGGAAATTCTTCCATTCACAATCTCTCAAAATTATTAACAAACTATAAACCTAACCAAAGATACTAAAACCCCTCCAATGAGATATTAAAACATTTAATGAATGAGACGGAGGAAGACACAAGGACATGTAAAGACCTCCAGTGCTTATGAATTGTACAATTAGTGTACTGAAAATGACCATCTTTTCCAAAGAAATCTACAGATTCAATGCAATTCCCATCAAAATCCTCATGACATTCTGCACAGAAATAGAAAAATATATCCTAACATTCATATGGAGAAATAAAAGTCCCCCTGACAACCAAAGAAATTCTTAGTACAAAAAGTAATGCTTGGGAATTATCATACCAGACCTCAATCTGTATTATAGATCTATAGTCCTAATAACAGCATGTTATAGAATAAAAACAGACTGGTAGATCAATGGAACAAAACATAAGATCTAAACATGAATGAATATAATCATAGTCACTTATATATGACAAAGTGACAAAAAAACCCACAACGGATATAAGACTGCATCTTCAACAAATGGTGCTGGTAAAATTGGATCTCCATGTGTAGAAGAATGAAATTAGACCTGTACCTATGACCCTGCGCAAACATCAAGTCAAAATGTATCAAATACCTAAATGTGGAACCTGAAACATTGAAAATGTTAGAATATATGGGCAATACTCTAAAAATTACAGGTGTAGGAAAGAACTTTCTAAGTTAGACATAATTTGCTTGGGAATTAAACTCAACAGTCCACAAATGGGAAGTCATTACACTAAAACAGATTTTGGTACAGAAAAGTAAGTAATCAAATAAATGAAGAGGAAGTCCACAGAGTGATAGAAGATATTCATCTTGCAGATTATTAATATTCATGATATTTAAAAAACTCTAAAACTAAGAAACAGGAAAGCTAATCACTCAATTAAAAAAATAAGCTATGTTTCTGAACAGAGAGTGCTCAGAAGAAATAAAAATGGCTAAGAAACACGTTCAAAGGGCTTAAACATCCTTAGTAATTAGGTAAATGTAAATCAAAACAAATTTAAACTTTCATCTAATTCCAGTCAGAATGACTAAATCAACAGTCCAAATGATACCCTATGTTGGTATGGATGTTGAGAAAGGTCAGCTCTCATCCACTGTTGGTGGCATTGCAAACTGCTGCAACCACTGTGGAAATCTGTACAGAGAACTCTTTAAAAATAAAAATAATTTTACCATATGATCTGATTATGCAACTCCTTGGTATACCCAAAACTCATCCTAAAATTAAAATACCAGTGCACCCATGTTGTTGATGCTCCGCCTACAGTAGCTAAAAAACATAAACCATCTAAACAGCCCTCAACTAATGAATACATCATGAAAATGTTGGGCATTTATACAGTGGAGTTCTACTTAGTGCTAAAGAAAATTATGAAATTTGAAGGTAAAACAATGGAACTAGAAACTGTTATACTAAGTAAAGTAACCCAGACTCAGAAAAACAAGTGACCTATGATGTCTCTCATTTGTGAATCTTAACTCCAAGTACTTAGATTTGATTATAAATCGTGATGTAACTACAGGGACCTGAAAATTGGAAAGAAACAATAAGGATGAATGAGAAGAAGGAGTTCAAGAGAGGGGGATAGCAGGAGATGGGTGTTGTCAAGGAGGGAATGGGGAAAGGAAGCATATGTTAAATGGGGGCATAGAGAGGGCATTCAGGTGTGGGGAGAGGACAGATACATAATGCTTATGCTTTGCAAAAATAGGGAGTGAAATGTATTAGTTCAAATCCTACTGAAAATGCACACATGATATATCAACACGTGCCTATCTATAGCTGAAGCCTATGTAACACAAAACAGATTTCAAGTCTGGAGAAATCTCTCTTCTAATTGTTGGTCAGGGCAGTTCAAAAGACTCCCAGAATAGCATAGATTATTGCCACAGCCCTTGATTGCCTCCCAGAAACTGAAAGAAAGAACCTAGTGCTGAAGAGGGTCACAGGACTTGGAGCAATGGAACTGGAATTGACCTGGAGCCTCCTCCTTGAAGACTAACTCTCATAGTAAAGACTAGCTCTCAAAATAGTAGAAGACACTAAACAAGCTGGCAAGTGAGAAAAATCAGTCAATTAGCCTATCCATCTTTGAAGCCCAACAAAACATGAATAGCCATAATGCAAGCTATTGATCTTGGTGGAAGAGTGATATTTAAAAATATTTTAATGAGTTTTGTGCATATTATACAATAATTGTTAATCAAATTTAGACACCCACTTCCCCATCCATGTCCTATATAATGCACCCCCACCTGACTTCATGCATTCTCTCATATATGTGAAGTTCTATTCAGTCAAGAAGTTGTACCCAGATGACCTCCAGTACAAGTTTATCCACTGGAGTCTAGTCAGCCTACTTAGAAATCTTAAGGAAGATCTATTCTTCCTCACTCAACACTAATCGGTTGCCAACATTTCCCAGGTTAGGATTGGCCCACCACTTATTTTCTTCATTCCACACTGGGCCCTTGTCTGATTGAGTTGGCATGGGTCTTGTGTACAGCACCACAATTGCCATAAGTTCCCATGAACAGGCTTCTAGCAGCCTGGTAGAAGCTATATATATATATTGCATGAGCTTTTGGTGTAGATGCTCCACTGTAGATATGTCACCTACGACTGGGCATCTCTAAGAGGTATATTTTTATATTTCTGTGTGTGATCAGCACTGGTACTCTGTAATAGATTACATCTGCGGCTAAAAGAAGCTTCTATGACGAGTGGTATATGGTATATTTATCTGTAATATAAAGATCCATATTTAGCCTATGGTAAGAAATTTCATTTGTCCAAAGATGTAACAGACGTAAGGTTTCCTTTGGGAAACCTCTTCAGCCATGTATACTTGGCTATAATTACATTGCCACCCATGAATTCCCTCCCGATGAGAAGGTTTTAAGCCCAATAATAGAGCTATTGATTTCCCATCAGATAGTAGTACCAATACTGTACCAATAGAAGTAGTTTGCTGTCCCATTCATTGTGGTTTTTAGACTTTGGACCTGAGTTGAATTGGTGATTGATTTTCTTCTTTAGCAGCTTGCATAATTTGCTTTAGATCTTGAGAACTAGTGCCATGGAGAGGACTTCCAGGTCAGTTCCAGCTCCATTGCTCCAAATCTTGTATCAAAAGTATGTCCTTTCTTCAGCAGTAGGGTCTTACTTTCAATTTATTGTAGTTAAAAAAGGACTACAACCATGGCCTGTGTTATTTTTGGAGTGTCTTGGACTACTCTGACCAACAACTCAAAGGGAGGTCTCTCCTGTTTGGCACTGTGCTTCCTGCCATACAGCCCCCAGGTATTCACATGCACTAGTGTTTAGACATTGAGTATTTCTCAGGGTACTCCTGGACAAGGCATTTCCTTCTGGCTTCCCATGACACCAAAGCTCCATTCATCTCCCCTCTCTCCCCAGCCGGTCCAACCTACCTACTCATTTTCCTGTCCAAGTGCTCCCATCCCCCCCAGATAAAACCCACTTCCCACCTCAATCCTGAGTTGCCATCCCCCAACCCCATGGCTCCCTGTATGTCTCTCCCTCCTCCCCTCCCAGGTGAACAATCCCACTTTCCCCGCCTCTCCCCTGGTAACACTGTCCCCTACTATTCCAATCTTTCATGCTCTTTCCTTTTCTTCCTTGGCGATTTGTGAATATGGAAGGTTTTTGTTGGTTGTGTGTTGGTCAGATTTTTTATTCTGCCTTTGTTTACTTGCATATTTATTCTGTTTATATTGTTTATGGAGCTTTGCTGATTTCCCTCAGTATGAAACTCAGTTGGTAAGTGCTTCAGGTTCTTGCAGAGTAGTTCGTTTGTCTGGGTAATTGCAGATTGGTCAGAGTAGTAGGAGAACCAATTTGTGTCATTTGGAAACACAAATCAGACTCTATAGGTCATATTATATATATATATATATATGTATAGTACACATACATCTTATATATGCACATTTATATATTAGTTCATTTATATACCATTATATTTTATTCTATAAAAATCACAAAAATTCAATAAAATATTTTAAAATATGATATTTGAATTTACATAAAGCAATAAACATCTCAAGAAAGAAAATAGTTCAGGGAATTTTTCAATGGAAATACATTGCAGAGAGATTGTGTGGCAAGAAATGTTGAAGGAAGCACAAAGAACCTTCTGTTTGCATGTGATAACAGAACAAATAAGAGCATGAATACCAGAAAATAAAGGACTAAAATAAAGAAAAAATATTTATGTGATCTTAAATAACAAAACTGTAATGTTAATAATCATATTTTAGTATCACCATATATTATGCATCCTGAGGATATTTAGACTCATTCCTCTATCTGCATTTCCCCATATATCCTTACACTGGATTCCATAAATTCTGTCATTTATATTAAGGCTTACTTAGTCAATTTTGTGTCTCCAAATGTGCATACATTTGATTCCATCCACTGGAGCCTGGTTAACTTATGTTTCTGTTATCAAAATACTTAACAGAAATAAATTAAAAGAAGAAAGGTCTACTTTTGTCTATGGTAGCATAGGGGATTAGTGGATTAGTCCATCATTGTTGGGAAAGAATGGCAGTTAGAAGATGTGATAGAGATTTCATACTGTGGTTTTCCAGGAAACATAGAGAGAGAGAGAGCAAAAGCAGAGATAAGGGTCCGCCTATATTATGTTCTGCAGTAATCTTCAGTGACCTGTTTCATCAATCTGGGCAGGGTCCTCTGAAAAAGCAGGAAGTACTCTTTAGTGCTGGGCCATCTCTGAAACCTCAACTTTTTAAGTAGAAAATTTTAACAAGGTTAATAAATAAAGTTTATTTTTTATCAAACTGGAAATAATGGCCTAGAAAACGTATAATATAAATGTACTAACAGTGGCTGTGAATGTGGATTAGTAAATGAGTCCCAATTATATTTTCTAAAACATTTTAAATATAAGTAACACAGATTAAAATCAATTGACTGTAATTACAGGTGGGTCTCTGTGAGTTTGAGGCCAACCTTGATCTACATAGATACACAGTAAATTCCAGACCAGCCAGAGTTTCACAGTGAAACTCTGCCTCAAGAATAGATTTAAAAAAAATCAAGTGTATGGACAAAAATATATCAGGTTGAGATAATGAAATGTTTCCTTTAGCCACTGCAGACTTTAGAGCACTGCTTGTTACCTCAGATAAGGCCCTGTATAATGATTGCTACAGTAGCTTATTATCCCTGAAGATGTAACATTACATACTATATGCACATTGTTGAAAATGCCAAAATCTGTGAGGTAAAAAATGATAGAACTTCAAGGAGAAATAAAATGAATCTGCTGTTATACTTAGAGACTTCCAAGATACTCTCCCAGAACTGGACAGATCAATCAGGTGGAAATTGAGTAAGGACACTGCTGATCACCATGACACCATCATGAACTGGATATAGTTGACATCTATAGACCTCTCACTCCACAACAGCAGGACATTCATTCTTCTCAAGCTCACTAGAAACATTGACCAAAAAGATTGCATTCTGAGCCATAAATATACTTTGTCAAATCCAAAGGAAAAGATACCATACAACATATGTTCTCAAGCTACAATGCTATTAAATTAGGAACCAGTAGCATAAAGCTAGCTGGAAATCTCAAAACAGATTGAGAATATAAAATATAATTTAGAAGAGTATGGGGTTAAAGTAGACAGATTAAGAGAAAATGTATTATGTATTGAATTAAGTTGAAATCACAACTTGATAACATTGTAAGATTGAGCAAAAGTCCTGTTCAGAGAAAAATTTATAGCAGATAAACACATATATTATATTGAAACCAAAAAGAGCTAAAAATCAAAATCTAAATTTCACCCAAAGAAACTAGAAAAACAAGAACATGACACACCAAAGAAACAGAAAGAAATGGAATTTTCAGACAGCTGGACAGTTAATTACTTATATGAATGCACAGCAACAGTGACAGTATTCACATGTCTCATGCTAACTCAACTAGAAAAAATCCAAGCATAGACATGACATAGAAATTCCAACCCCTATAGGGAAATTGTGGAAACAGATGGCTACTGGGAGGGGCCAAGACAGTCTCTTTGAAGCATGGAACTCTTGGTAGGTTAACCAGGCTCTAGTGGATGGACACACAATAAAAGATATTTGGAGATACTAATTAGATTGTATAGGATCTATATCTATATCTATATCATCTATCTATTTATCACCTATCTATCTATCTATCTATCTATCTATCTATCTATATCATTAGATTGGGCAGGGAGGCAAAAAACAAAGATGTGGATAGTGGAGGGGATCTAAATATCATCAGATTACATTGTTTGAAAATTATAAATATCCAATTAAAAAAGAAATTTTAATAATTTAAACAGGAATCAATTTGAAAATTTTTCCTTATTTTCAGTTGATCCAAACTTGAAGTAACTACAATGAAATTTATTCCTTAAAGAGCAAAATGAAACAGAAACAAGATAGTTTACATATTAGATAATATGAGACTGGGGAGGCATTCCAATTTTTTAAATGCTTCTCTGGCAAACAGCAAGCATGAAGATCAATCTTAGCAATCTCAGAACCCATGTAAATGTCTGGAGGTCATGGGTCCCTTCCTGTAATTCTAATGCTGAGGAAACTAAAACAGGGTCTCCCATAGAAGCTGACTAGTCAGAATCTTAGTATCCCTGATCTCCAGATTCACTTCTGAGATACTGCATAGATGAATAAGGTAGAAACAGTTCCAAGGAAACTTACCATGTCTACCGCATGCCTCCACATACAATCCACATGAACATCACACTTAAACATGCAATATTAAATAGAAACAATAAAATATTTCTTAATATGATAATAAAAGTAAGACTTCCATAATCTGTTGCTTATACCTGGAGACGACGAAAATCAGTGATGTCTAAGACTAAGACCGAGAGAAAGAATGAGATGCCAGTCCCAAGCCAATGGCATAAGAAACCACTTTGGCAAGGTATGATCATTGTCCCAACTGAAGTAGTTAGGCAATACAGTTAAATCCATGTACACCAGAGGATTTTGTTCTCTTCAAGTTTACAAGCTTTGGAAGACCACCTGCTTTATTCAGTTCCCCAATTTCTTATAGAGACCTGCTCATATCAAGACCTAAAAGAGTGTTTAATTAGTGATCTGTGAATTCTGTGGCCCAGTAAAAGTTATTAAACATCATAAGACTAATACAAACACTAGGATGAATGAGATAGAAATGTCAAACTAGAAAACTAACAGTAATTTATATATATATATATTAAGGAATTTAAATTTAGTAATGAAAAACCTAAAAACACCAGTTATAGATCACAGTGCACCATTTTTGTAAGTACATCCATAGTATCATTTTGATAGTCAATCTGTTCTATTGTCTTCTCATTCTAGAAACTAGGCCACTGATTAGCCAGATGTCTACATTTATCTTTTCTAGAAATTTCCAAAAATGTCCTCATAGGGTATCTAGTGTTTGAGCATATCTTGAAGTAACATCAAAATCTGATTAAGACACATGCATGTGCTTGTGTGAGCTTGTAGTTCTCCTTCATTTCTGGATGCTATTGTATGTACCATAGTTTGTGGTCCATATAACTGGAAGAAGAAAATGGGTTCCTTTTTTTTTTTTTTTGCTAGTTTTGGATAAAGCTGCTGTAATTAATTACATACTGGTGTTGTGTGCACGTAAAATTTTTTATCCTGAGTAAATATTTAGGAAAGTATGGAATGTCTATTTAAATACATAAAAATTTCAAAAAAGCTTTCCAAGGAGAGAAAATATAAACAAGTTAAAAGCAGAACAGATATTATTAGCATGGAAGAAAGTAACCAGTAGAGCAAACGGAACTGGAGAGGGTAACCATGAATGAACAAATTCTAGTTCAGGATGTACTGAACATGAGAATGTCACAATGAAACGCATACTTTTGAATGCTAATAAGACTCTATTTGTGTATGATGTTCACAAAAAGTAGAAAATTTGACATATCCTGGTAAATAAAAGTCAACTAAAAAATAAATCAAATAACAGGAAATGGCTGAAACTTTGAAGATTATTTAAGGCTACTTCTCGAATGTGAAATGTCTTCCACAGGCTCATGTGTTGGAACATTCAGTTCCCTCTTGGTGGCAAAGTTCAGGGGGTTATGGAACATTTTGATGTGGTACTAAAATGACAGAGGCAGAGCTATAGTGGGGAACCTTGATGGTTATAATTATGTGCTATTTTTGACTGAGTTTTCTAATTCCAGATCACTTTGCACTAACACGTAGATGTCTCAAGCCCTTAATACCACATACTTAATCTGCACCAGGCACTGGGGTTGACTGCATCATCTTAAATCTGAGCCAAAATAAATCCTGTTTCTCTTAAGTTGAAGCTATCAGATATTTGTTAAAGTAATCTGAAAACAAATAATAGGGAGGGAAATAAAGACACTCCAAGAATTATTCTTGAAAGATGTGTTGTAATGCCCACTTTGAAACTGAAGTGTGCACTTCTTGTTTATATAGGTCTATTGTAACAGCGTATGGATTTGACTGGATTTAAGATACTTCTGTGGAAAATATGTATGCTTTCTCTATTTTGTGTGAGAGAAGATGGGAACTTTTAATGTTAACACTGTAATATTAAATATGTTCTGCCTTCTCCATTTCTGGGTTTAATCTGGGGTGGGGATTTAATCAGTTGCATTGAGTGTGCTTGTACGCTAATAGGTTAATCTTTGTAATGACAGGTCATTTTTGTTTCAACCAAATGAGATAGAGGAACTCTTTTAATAAAGAAAAATGAGGTCTTTGACCTCAATTTTCACATTAAGACTTTTTTAACATTCTTTTTGCCATTTTAACATCTAGTTTTAAATTGGAGAACTGAATTATAATTCTGACCCTGTTGAGTTAGGGTAAAAGCTTATGATCTGGTTGAGTGCAACCTTCTAACATAATAAAATTTAAAACAGGATAAACTCACAAATGATTAAAGGAAAGACATTTAAATAACCTAGTGAAAATTACGTTTTCAATAGCAAATGTCTCATATTGTCATAATTTTTAAAAAATTAAAACAAAATACTACAAGGATTAATTGAATAACCTTTAGGGTTTGTATATGAGTTGTGTTCCTATTCTCGAGACTAGTTAATAGAACAATATTTAATACAATTATTTTGTGTTAAAAATAAATTAGCCATGAATTAGAGAGATGGTTCAGCAGTTAAGAGCAATGATTGGTCTTCCAAAGAACCTAGGTTCAATTCCTATGAACCACAGGGTGACTAACAATTATTGACAACTCCAGTTCCAGGGAATCTGGCTCCCTTTTCTGCTGTCCACTGGTATTTTATGACATGGGAAAACTTACATTCATGCAGGCAAAGCACTCAGACACATAAAATAAATAAAAATGTAGCCAGAGACATTGCAGTTTATTATGATAATTATTATTTTAAAAGAGAGAACCACAAGCTATATTGCTAAGCATTTATCTGCTCTGTGTTCTGTTTCATAATACACATGATAAAGCGTATCCTCTTTGGCAGATTTGTCTTGTTAGCCATGTGGTGCTGTAGACAATCTCATCACTGTGACACCTTAGGCTTATAGTACTACAGAGCCTTGGACTTCAGTCTTTCAATAATCTGAAAATTCTCTATTTACTTCATTCCTATTTTCATGAATGTTGCTTGATTGATAACTACTTGAATAGTATTCAGAAGTTTGGTGTCACATAGCATGATGAAAGACTTCTTTATTAAAAGGATAAGCATAAATAAGATATATGAAAAAGAAAGTCTAAATAGTAAGACAGCCTCCATGAGACCTGAAGAAAGAATCAAGTTGGACTACTGAAAGTTAAGAGAAAATTTATTTTGAGTTTTAAGATTTATTTCATTTTCATTAGAGGTTAAACAATGAGTCTTCAAGAAGCGAAAGTTTTCTTGTGGATTTTTTTTTATTTCCATTCCTGTTCTATCATTAAAATATTTTAGATAACCAATCAACTTATTTTCTGTCACTATGTAGTTATGAATGCCTGTTAGAACAGATGTCTTTTTCGATGGAGCCAATCATAACTCTTCTTACTAATGTTATTCAGTGTATAGGAAGAACATTGATGACACTAATTGATTCCTATAAGAAAAACATACTTTCATATTCTTTGAAAAAAGAATATAAATAAAAAAATTGTGTGTACTTTGGAGATAGAAGATGTTTAGCACATGTAATATTATAGAGAGGTATAACCATATCAAGGAAACTCCATGCTAATGATAATGAAGTTAGGATGAATATATATATATATATATATATATATATATATATACACACACATATATATATACATATATATATATATAAATGTTATTCTTTAGTGCTATTGGTATTTGCCTTGTTTTCTTCTTCAATTTTACTAGTTCTTTGAGAATTTAGTACTATGTATTTAAAAACATTTATTTAGATTTTCTACATTTCATAGAATAGTTCTTAATCGCATTTAGGCCCCCTCCTCATTCATGTCTGAACACCTGCCCCAGGGCCTCATGCATTTCCCAAAAAAGATTAAGACCTTCCGTGAAAGTCCAACCACTGGAGTTTATTCAGCCTATCTAGAGATCATAAATAAATAAGGTATAATCACCCTCACCCAAGAGCAATCAGTCTCCAGCAATTCCCAGCTTAGGACTGGCCCGCTACCCGTTTCCCTGGATCCATTCTGGTCCCTTGTCAGATTGAATGGCGTGGATTTTGTGACCAGTGCCACCGTTGCCACAAATTCACATGGGCAGCCTTCCAGTGGCCTGAAAGCCTCTGTTTCTTTATTTTCATGGACAAACCCCGATTCTTCCACTCTTTCTGCCATCTCTTCCACAATGGTCCCTGAGCCATGACTGGGTGGTGCTTAATACAGGAGTCCTATCCAGGCGCATATACTCTGCAGTCTCATTCTATAAAAGTTGGCCAGTTGTGACTTTCTGTGTGCTTCACCTTCTGTTATATAAGGAAGCTCAGCCTATAAGAGTTGAGGGATGTATTAGTTTTCTCTCCACCCTCTGTTCCCATGTGTTCCATGAACTTTAGGTGCAGAGGTTCCACTGTAGATGTGTCACCTAGGACTGGGCATCTCTTAGACTATATTCTGCACATATGGCCAGTTCTAGAGCTTTGCAGTAGCCTCCATCTGTTGCAAAAAGAAGCTTCTTTGATGAATGTTGTACAGTATACTTGTCTGTAAATATTAGCATATGGGAAGAAATTTTATTTGTCCAGAGATATGATAGACAGAATTTTCTGTAGGATCTATGACTTCTCTGACCATGTGTTTCTTGCTATGTTTACAGTGCAACCAGGAGTTCACTCCCATTGAGAGGGCTTTAAGTCCAATTAGGTAGCTGTGGATTAACCCCTATCCCTCAGATAACCATGCCACTTCTGCATGAATAGAGGTAGTTTGCTGTTATTATTCTATAGTGATGAGTTGGACCATTGATTGATTATTCCCTTAGCAGCTTGCACAGTATTTTCTATAACAATGATCCTAAACTTCAGGTAGAGTGATTCCAAGTCAAATTTTGCTCCATTGCTCCAAGTCCTGTGTCCGAAGTATGTCTTGTTTTCAGCAGTAGGGCCTTAACTTTTGAGTTCTGACAGACAACCAAGAGCTATGGCCATTGCTTATGTTATTTTGAGAGACTTTTGTACTACTCTGACCAATCACTGAAAGGGCAGTCTCTCCTGTCTGTCACTGTGGTCCTTGCCACGCGGTCCCCAGGTGTATATATGCAGTAATATTCAGTCCCATTATGTGCATTTCTCAAGGGGTTCCAGAGCCAACACATTTCCCTCTGGCTTCACTAATGCCGAAAGATCCATTCATCTCTTCATTCTTCCCTGGCGTCCAGCCTCCTTCCTCCCTCCACAGTCCACTTGCCCCCATTATTTCCAACTCAATAACAGTCACTCGCCCTCATCCCCTCTCTCTTGACTACTCTCCTTCACCATCACCATGGTCCCTGCATATGTCTCCCTCCTTCCCTCCCAGTTTCTCCACCTCACCCCTGGTAACATCTGTTCCCTACTGACCCCCTCTTTCATACTCTTTCTTTCCCATTACCTCCGTTATTTCCATTTTCCTGGCTCCTAGTGTTACATCAGGATTTATAATCACATATTAAGCATTAGTGCTATGATCCCCAAATCATGGAGACTATATGTCACTTTCTGTTCTGAGTCTTTTTTATATCACTTAGTATAACTGTCTCTAGTTCAGTTCATTTACCTACAAATTTCATAATTTCATCCTTTTTTTTTACTGCTGAGTGGAATTCAATTGTGTAAATGTGCTACATTTTCATTATCCATTAGCCAACTGAGGGGCATTTAGGTTGTTTCAGTTTCTTAGCTATTGTGAAGGGATCCACAACAAACACAAGGAAACCTTCAAATTCACAATAGCTTCACAAAAGTAAAATATTTTGAGATAAATATAACCAAAGAAATTAAGATTTCTACAACGAAATATATGTCAATTGAATTGTTCATATATTGTCAGATGAAGTTCTTAGATACAAGTTAGTATGACCATGCTATTTTTGCTAAATAACTCTTTGGCTTATGAATTAAAGTGTTTAATGACAAAAGGCAAATGTCTTTGGGAGGCGCACCTAAAAGTATATTTTACTAAATTAGCTAATAGCACACAGAATCAATAAGCAGATTATTCCTCCATGATAATAGCCCTCGTTATCATTTTCTAATGGGATTGCATTGCTATTTAATGTCTATTGTCATATAATTGTAATTATAATTTCCAATTCATTGTTAAAACAATTATAAATTTTATCATAGTCTCATAGATTCTTCTTTTCTGCTGGGATCTTCAATATAGTAGATTTGGAATGAAGCTGTGCAAGCATTGAGATAATTATTGTATTATCCAATAAATAATTAGTCTTTTATGGAAATGCAGCAATGGATGGGTTCTTTGCTGAGTTTCCAAATTCAAAAACATAAGAATAAGCCTTCCAAACCAGTAGCCAATTGATATATATCAATACTTTCACTGTGTGTGTGTGTGTGTATGTCTGTGTTGGTGCGTTCATGTGTATTAGGGTGAGAGAGTGTTTGTGTGTCTGTGTTGGTGTGTTCATGTGTATTAGGGTGAGAGGTGAGAGAAAAGTAGAATGACTGAGATCACTAGAACTAGATTGAAAGAGAGAGCCAGAGGGAGAGGAAGGGAAAGAGATGTTTGAGAATTAATTTTTAAAGTGAAAATTGCAAGACTATCAAAGAAATAGAATTTTCTTTGATTCTTTGAATTTAGGAAATTTCATTCTGAATACGGAGGTAAGTATTCCTTTTAAAATTAAAGTATCTATGCAAATTATGATATTAAAACATTTTATGCAGTAAAGGTAAATGGGAAGATCCTAAAGTAATTATACGGTGCATTTATACCTTCTGTGATTGTATAAGATAGGTAGTATTTTTAATATCTTGAATTCTGACAGATTTCACCAGTGGAGCACAGGGAGCTTTAGGTTTCTTAGGGAATTTTTTATCATGAAATTAATAGTTTTGAAAAAAATTATTTGGATGTTCTATTCATCCACAAATTATTGTTTCTAAGATATTTCTAATGAACGTTGCCAGTTTTCTAACCTATTAAATGTCCCATTGTCACTCACTAACTTGGAAAACCGTTGAAATTTGTTTCCTTCTGCAATCGAGATTTTTGACACCAAGTTGGCAGAGCTAATTTCTGTTTTATGATTCAATGTGAAATATATTCTCCTATTTGATTTCTTCTTAAATCCATTCATTATTTAGAATTGTGTTAATTCATACTTTAAGTGGAAACTCTAAATCGTATATTGACATATTTTCTGATTTTGCATTATTATGATTGGAGAACAAATTTATAAAATGCTGTTCTCCTCCCAGTTATCACGTTATGTGTGGTCTTGTTCATGCATTACCTTTATTGGTGCCTCATGAATACGTTAAGAAACGATTTAGCATGCTTCTTTTTAATTTTATGTGTATGTGTATATGGCCTACATGTTTAAGTTGTGAAAGACCCTCAGAATACGTTGTTGGATTCCTGTGGATCTGGGTTTACATATGGTTGTTAGATGCGAGGTGGGTGCTGGATGTCAAGCCAGAGTCCTCTACAGGAGCAGCGAGTGCTCTTAACTGCTGAGCCATCTCTCCAGTCTCCTCATGCGTATTTTAATTCATGGGATTTGCGCTTCCTGCAATAACTTAGTGTAATAGGTTACTAATATCGTTTTGAATAATGGTTTGTTTTATTTATTTAACACTGCTTTGCTTCCTATTTTTATATTAAATCTTTTCTTCAACTATTTCACACATTTATATAATAAATTCTGCTTACTGTCACTCCAGACCCTCACCTCTCTCACTCTTACCCAGGTGGAGCCTCCAAGTGTTTTGCAAGTCCTTTTTTCACATTCATATTGTCTTATTTTATGATTTTTGAGTTTGTGTTTATTGATAAGTAACTGAAATTATAAATCAATAGTGAAAATAGCTATAAATATTTACAATATGATTACAATCTAATGAGCTTTGGTTTTTCTACTTAAGTATTGAATATGGTAAAATCAATATGTTTGACCCTAGTTGGAAGGGTCCATTGGTGTCTTGTGGACTCACATGAGCAAAATTTTTACTTAAAATATTTTGCGTTCTTTTAATCTCAATATGTTAGTATATTTATATTTAAATGTGTCAGAGGAGCTGGAGAAATGACTCAGCTTTAGGCACTCACTGTTCTTGCAGAAGACCTCTGTTTGGTTTCTAACACCCACAATGTCACCTACCAACCATTTATAAGTTCAGTAATAGGGGATCTGACATTCCCTTCTGGTCTCCACTGGCAATGCACAAACATAAAATTAAATTAAATAAATAAAATAACTGAGTACATCTAAAATACACACATAATCTATGGTTAGATCTCTTTGTTATAATATTATTTACACATCCCTAGCATTTAATTAGAACATTTGAGCAATTTGTATTTAATGTAATCATTTATATCTTTAAATGTATTGTAGTTAAATGTTTGCCATATATTTTCTGTTTGGTTTGTGCTTCTTGACAAATTAATATTTTTAGTAATTATATTGTTTCTTTAATGAGAAGAATTTAATGGGATCTGTTGGTCCAGATCTATGTGCTGCTCTTTTATTAAAGTTTCCTAGATTTTTCTGCTGATCAAGGTAGCATAATTGTTAGGAGTATTGATACTGCCTCACCCATGTACATCTAGACAGCAATAATTTCACCTAGTGTCTTAACAAATAAATGAATTAAAAAGGAAAGAAATCATTTAATTGGAGGGATGCGTTATGAGGGGGATGCTACGAGAAGATGGAGGGGAAGTGAAGTGTCCATATGATCAAGAAACACTATAAATATACAAGAATTTGTCAAGGGATAAACGTTTAAAAATATAGCATAAAAATGATTATATTTTTTCCAGTATGGCTTAAATAACCAAAAATATAGGGAGAATATAGGAAATAATTGATATTTCAAGATACTGAGCATCAGATATCAAGTCACCATAATTCCTTAAAGGGGGGGGTGGAGTTATTCAAGTCCAGTGGTTGTATTATCTGAAGGGCTTAAGAGAGCTTTAGTGTATAGAACAGAGGGGGCAACAGCAAACCCAGAGGACTCTGGATCTAGAGATGAGAGTTAACTGCTAAGATTAGGCAGTGAGTACCAGAGATGAGGGCACTGGGAACAACATGAGCACTCTGGAGCTCTTCAGAGAGGTCTCTTGTTTTGGGAAATAGAAAAAGGTGCAGCCTTTGGGGGAGAAATTACTACACATAATCTTCTCCAAAATCTAATGATGTGCTTCTAAGTATTGTCTCTTTATATGAAAACTGATGACCTTCAAAAATCTGCATGCTAATATTTATAACAATTCTATATAAGTGTTAAGAAGGAATGTTAACAAGATGCCCTCAATAACTAAAAGAGGAAACAAATGGTGATTTGTATTTACAATGATATATTGTTCAATGTTTATAAAAAGAGAAATCAGGACACTAACCACCTTACAGAGATCTTAAATGCATACTGCTAAGTGAACAAAGCCAATATGAAAAGGCACATATTTTATGATCCCGATAAAAAGACATTTTAAAGGAAAAATAACCATTGAGCTAATTAAATGGTCCCTAATGAACAAAGGTTTGAAGGAGAGATAAAGTGATATTTAGTGGAAAGGAAACACAGGAGGTGTCTAGGGAGATAATACCGTTCAGTACAATACAGTAAATATCAGCATATGATTAGATTTGTCAAGTCCATAAAATTTTATAGGGAAACATTAAATTTTAATGTATGCAAATAAAAACAATCACCTAGGAATATTCCCAGGAAGAATTTTTGCAGACTGACAGAGAATCTCTTTTGCAACAATCTTTCTAAAAGAGGTGGGGAATAAAATCAACCTGAATTAATGGGGAAATGAGTCAATCTGGGAAAAAGAATGCTAAATGCCCTATTTATAAGCATGTGTTTTCAATATACAAGTGTTTCCCACAAAGCATGTATTTAAAATTCTGAGACCACTATGCAAGTATAATGGATTGAAATCATTATGAAAATGGATGGCAGATGGTGGAAAACTGTTTTCTCATAATTGGAATGGAAATCTATAAATAAAACTGAAGAAGTATAGAATGACCCATATGGAGATCCCTTAGAATCAGATACATGAAAATTTCATCTGTAGCTTAGTACCTATTCACAATATTATGTGTTGAAATATTTACCAGCATGAGTAAAATTACATAATACGGTACACATGTTTCTTTGTATTGTCATCTGACCCTTAAAAAAAGGTAAGATACCTCAACAGAAAAACCATACTCACAACATCCTTAGTGGTTTCTAATAATATCTGCCACTAAAATGAATCAGGAATTCAGTAATAGAGATGATTCATTTGACAAGAGCACTGGTTGTTCTTTCAGAGGGTGCTTTCAGTTCCCAGCTTCCTTATGACCAACAACTGTCTGTAACTCCAATTTTAGGAGATCTGATATCCTCTTCTGGCCTCAAAATGTATTGCACTCACATGGTGCATTACATCCATGAAGACAAAACCATAGAGGTAAAATTAAAATAATTAAATTAAAAAAAGAAAAAAAAAAAGAACCAGGGTACTTCTGAGAAATGTCTTGTTCAGGAACTGTGGCTAAAAATAAGTGAGGTGATTCTACTTCTGATTTTCTTTCTTTTTTTTAATAGAGTTTTGGAAAGGATAGTGGATATAAAATAAATGACACAGATTTAGAATGTATGACTTCATAATTACACACAGACATTTGTGTGTATACATATACTTATGAAACTGTCAACACTATTAAGACAATAAATATTAAAATTATTTGTCTGTCAGTTCTCTCTCTCTCCTCTGTGATCTGTCTATCCTCTATCATCTACATGTCCATTCAAATTATCCATACATAGAACTTTGTCTATAATTAGCATTTTCATAGTGTCTAAAGAGTTGACTTTTTACTCAATATTTATTTTAATTAAATTTTGTGCATTTCATACAATCTATCTTAGTCACATTTAGGTCCCATTCACCATCTACTCTCCCTCATAGCCAACCACAGGCTTTCATGTATTCTGTCGTATATTTTAAGGCTATCAAGTCAAGTTTGTGTACCCAGATGTTTCTTGTGAATTCATTAATTGGAGTCTGTTCAGTCTATCTGTTATCATCATTCCTTTAAAGAAGACCAATTTTCCCACACCCAGCAGTTATCAGCTGTCTTTACTTAAAGTTGGTGACTCCTGTCTATTTCTCCAGATCTATGCTGGGTTTTGTCTGATTGAATTTATGTGGGTCTTGTGCACACAGTCATCATTGCTTTAAGTTCATGTTAGCAAGTTCCCGGAAGCCTGGAAGACTCTGGTCCTATGGTCATTCACCAACCTGGCACTTACAAACTTTCTGCCCCCTCTTTCACAAAGGCTCCTGAGCTTTTGGTGAGTGAGGTTTAATATAGGAGTTGTATTCAGGGACATACAGTTTGCAGTCTCTTATTATGTGCACCTTGACCAATTGTGTTCTTCTATGTTCATTGCACTCTTCTGCATGAGGAAGATTGACTGGTGAGAATCGAGGGATACAACTACCCCATGTTCCACTATGTTCTGTGAACCTGATGTATAGATGTGCCTATTAGGTCTACGTATGTCTCAAATGCATATTCTCTGTGACTTCTTGTGGAACTGTAATAGCCTTCATCTATTTCAAAAAGAAGTCTCTTTGATGAGTACAGTATACTTCTCTGTCAGTATAAGAATCCGTATTTAGCATACAGTAAGAAATTACATTTGTCTAGGGATATGACAGATGTAGGGTTTTTCTTTATTATCCTGACCTCTTCATCTATGTGTATTTAACTATGTTTGCAGTTATACACCTGAGTTCTTTCCCACTGATCAATTACATAGCTGTTGACAACCCCCTAGATAAAACTGCCACTATTGCAAAAAATAATTTGCTGTCTTGGTCATTGTTGTGGTTATTAGGCTTTAAATCTGACTATTTTTTCATGGAACACATTTATGTATGAAGAAATATTTTATATACATTGATTAGAGAGACTGTTATTCTTATAAGCTTGACATTTAAAACATTATTGCTTGATAATTGATGATACTGTTAGAAGACTGATGATAATAATGTCATTAAATATTGGCAAAACAGCATGAAAAAATTCCTAGAATTTTTCTTTTGTGAAAATTCTTTTTCTGAGAAAGTGTCAATCCCAAGTGGAGTTTATGGCTATGTGATGACTACATTTGTTTTGATGTCACAGGTGGAATCTGGGGGTAGGGAAATATAGAAGATAAAAGTAGAAGGAATAAAAATAGGCATGTACTTCAGTTTGCAATCATATCTGATTTCGTTTTCTCAGTGGTTAACAAGAGTACTATATTTTTCATAAGTAGGAATATTATAGAAACAGTGTGAAATGTCTGAGAACTCAATATTGTGTCTTAAGTTCTTCTAGATCTTTTATATTTGAAAAGTAAATGTAAGAATTAAAGAAAAATAAGAACCAGGAGTGAAGGCATGCACAAGAAAATATTTTCAGGACAAAACAGTGTGTTACACATGGAATCAGTTCACTGTGACTGAATGTACCAGATAAAGTCAGACAAAATCCCAGGATAAATGAAAGGCTCATGGAATTCCATCCTTACTAGGAAGCCTTTGGCAAGTTATGGTTTCTGGGAAGGGAGAGTCACTTTTCTTTAGGGATATACCCCTGATAGGCTACCCATGCTTTAGTAGATGACCCTACATCTGTGTACATACAGGTATCACTTAGTGGATACAGTTGATTAAAAAAATCAGAACACATGAACTTGGTCTTGAAAAGTGGTGGGAGAGACCAGGGGAGTAGTTTGGAGGGAGGGAATTAGGCAGTTGATTTGATCAAAACACACTATTTTTATGTATGAAATACAAAAATGATCAAAAAATAACATTGCTTTTTAAAAGAAATTAAAACAATTTGTTAAGGATGATTTTGTTTTATTAATAAATAATAATTATTATTGTATGCAAATGATGTGATCATGAATACAGATGCTTATGCACTGTGTACAAGTGTGACACCCAGAGAATACCTTTCACAAGCCAGTTTTCTTCCTCTACTGTGGGTTCTTGGGAATAAACTTAGGTAATCAGGGTTACACAGCAAGCACATTTACTCATGAAGTCACCTTGTGGGATCTTTTGAAATAACTAGAAATAAAAATCCTGTGATATCGTGATGCTTGGGATAATGGAATACACTATGGTACTCAAGCAATATTTCTTTTTCTTTGCAGAATTTCCAAGTTGCAAAATTCTATTTGAGGGTAGGTTTAGAAACTAGGTCTAGGAGAAGACTCAGTCAGTAAAATGTCTTCTGCGTTACCATGAGAACCAAAGTTCAAATCCCCAGCACTCATATAAAATCTGGGTATTGGGGCCTGCTTTAAACCCTGCACCTGGATAGCAGAGACAGGTAGATTTCTGAGACTTGTAGGCCATATGGCCCAGCCAAGGGGATGATCTTCAAATTCAGTGAAAGACCATATCTCAAAACCTGAGGTGGATAATGATTGAAACGGACATCCTCTAGCCTCCCAACACAGGACCTTGCACTCACATGCACACACATAGATTCAAAAATGGCCAAGTACATTTGATTACAATATATTTTAAGTAATACTTGTGTAATTATAAGTTTAAAATAGCGATTATAGAGAACTCTAGCACAAAGTAAGACATATTCTTAAAATAACTGATTTAAAAGACCAGTGACATTTCTACTAGATAAAATCTGAAAATATTAGAAGTCATTTCTAAATATATTCACAATGACTTTGCAAGAGAAAATCTAAGCAAGCTGTAAGTTATTTAGACAAAATTAATGGCCGAATTGACTAAGCTATGCCTTGGTCAGTGGCTGGGTTTTCAGGGATTCCAGGAGCTGTGGGTGAGTTGGGTAGGGGTTGCAAATTGGGATGAGCTCTGTTGCTACATGAAGAACAAAATTTTGATAGCAAAAGGAAATATGATCTATTTCACATTTGTATAAATAGATTGATGTAATAAATACTTTAGGAAGATTGAACTAAGGTCACAATAAAACAAATTGGATGGTGTAGAGATATTATTTTTAGAAGAAAAATGATGTCTCCAAATACAATTTCTCTGGAAATAGCAAAAAAAAAAACTAAAATTAAGCAAAACTTCATGTTTTTTGCATAAAAACATAAAGAATGAACAATTTAATTATGTGTTCTGAAATAGGAAGTAAATGTACAGTATGTTTTAAATAGCAAAGAATGTATGCATTTGATTGAGAATTTAAAAGATGATAATGCCCTTAGAAGTACAGCTAGAATAGAGTTTTATTGATAACAAGCTTTCTGCCCAAAGGGACAGAACAACCCTGTAACATTATAAATTAATGTTTTCCTTTATGTCTTACAACTAGAATTAAATGTTGTTGAAAATTTCATGTCTGCCCTTTTTAGATTAACACTATATAAACTCTCTGTTTCTTGGCAGAAATTGTCATTTTACAACTTTCTTTGCATTGCTTTTTTATTTTAGTGTCTGAACACATTGGAATGTATTTATCCTAAACTTTACAGACTGTCATAGGTTCCTTCCTCTTGCTGTTATAAAATACCATGACAAAGATAATTATGAGAGAAAGTGGTTTATTTAGTTCACAATTATTACCTGCTTCATGGCAGGAAGGTCAATGTAGAAGGAACTTTGAATAGTCAGTTACATCCAAAGTCAAGAGCAGAAAGGGATCATTAATGCATGATAATGTTCAACTTGCTGTCTCTATTCTTTTTCCAAAAACAAAATATTTTTTTATCTATTTATTTGAAGCGTGTGCTGTGCGAAGGCCCATGTGTATAATAAAGTGCACAAACTTCAGAGGTGATTATCTCCTTTCACCATGTGGGAACTGAGGATCAAGCTCAGGTCATCAGCCTTGGTAGCAAAGGCCTTTATTCACTGATACATTTCACTAACTTAGACTTTCTTCATGCTCCTATGATCTAGGTCCAGCCCATGATATGTCAACCTTTATATTTAGGGTGAACCTGTGTACCCTAATTATCAAGACAATCCTCCATAGACATGCCAGAAGCCAACTCAGTATAGACAGTCTCTCATTGAGACTCTCTTAAGCTTAGGCAAGTCCCATTCCATACCTGCAGTGATTCTCGGTGGAAGTCCCATGATCCTGACACTGTCAGCATCCTGGGGACGTCCCCCAAATTATGTTTCATTTACACAGCTTCACATAATGGTTTCTCAGGAACTCATTTCAAGGACTGCAATCTTGACACATGATGCCTGCTCTCAACTGCTCTCCGTAACCTGCTCAGTCTTGTATCATTCATGCATTCAAAGCCAGTAACACAGATATGATGCTCAAGACACAGTGAAGATTTTCTAACAGTGCCACATACAGCTTGACCTTCTGGGAGCACAGCTGTATCAACATCTGTGTGTTGACCTCAGGGAAGCACAGTACTTAAGCAGATATTTTTGAGGCATGTGATCCTCTTTAGGATATTTTCCTTTTAAATTAATTTGAATCTTCACTGGATGGAGTCTCTTCTGAGAGATTCAGTTTTGCCCTTAGGATAGTTTTTCCATTCTCCCAATATAGCACAAGCAGTCTCTCAGTAATGGCACCATCTCTTTAATTATAGCCACCTTTTCAGCACCAGCCTGGGTGTCATTCTGCCTTGAAATTTCCTTTAATGAAGGCGTCCATCAAATTTAACCCCACTCAAGCTCGCAAGTCATAGGGATAGTGCAGTCAGACTCCTGCCCAAACTATCACATGAATGGCTCCAAGCCCAGTTTCTGAAAGAGTTCTAGTTCCTCTCTGAAACCTTTTGAGTTGGGCTTCTCATTGTTCTCAATATTCTTGTATTCAAAGCTCTCACCAGAATGACACATGAAGCTCTGCCTCTGGCATTCAAGAGCATCTCTATTTCAATATTACAAATGCTTCTACATTCCATTAACAAACGACAGAAGAATAGCACAATCAGATTTAGAACCTCAATGATACCACACCTGGCACTTGTTTCTATATTGGTATCTTGTTTTTGATGCAGTGATTAGAAAAACTAATGAATATAAGTTATGGGAGAAAAGGGTGCATTTTAGCTTACAATTCCAGATTATAATTCATATAAGAGGGAAGGCAAAGTTAGGGGAACTTGAAACAGCTGAGCACTATCACAGTCAAGAGTACATAGAAAGAATGAATGTATACATAAATTAAATACACAGCAAATATTTATGCCATATATATATATATATATATATATATATAGAGAGAGAGAGAGAGAGAGAGAGAGACAGAGACAGAGACAGAGACAGAGACAGAGACAGAGGGATGGGAGAGAGTAAGAGAGTTCATGAGTTGTCATGTATACATGCATTGTTCTATAGTGGACACTGCCAAGCATTTCCCAGCAGTAGATGAACAAACTTACATTCTTACCAACAGCACACAGGAGTTTCCATTGTTCATCTCTTATCTTGGATTTTCTTCTCCCTCCCTTTTCATTTCAACTACACTTGTGATAGATGTTTGGTTGTTAGAAAGGTTCAACTGCATTTTTCCAAATGACAAATGAAATTGAACAAAGTTCAGTTATTCAAAAAAAAAAAAAAAACCTTTAAAACGTTCATCTACATTTTTACCGAGATTTCTGTTTGTTGTATTTCTTAATTAATTAGTATATTTCACTAAACATTTTGTCTAGTACAGCTAACATGAATACATTATTTTTCTATGTAGTTTGTAACTTGTTAATTGATTAGAGTTTAATCTAGACTTTGGTTGTAAAATCATCAGAATAGTCATGCTCACACAAATCTACTGGTGCACTGGTTGCATATGCTGCTGATTTTGATGAATATATGCATTTATATGCATACATAAATAATAGAGATCTGACATTTTGGAAATGTTTGAGGTTGAAGTAAAAACAGAATAAGATCAAAGGTAAGCTAACAGAGAAAGATACTATTCTCTATGCACTGGACATGTAGTTACATGTCTTTAATCCTAATACTTGGGAGGCAGAATCCAGCAAGTATATGTGACATCAAGACCAGTCTGGTCTACATTGTGAGTTCTAAGCCAGCTTGAGCTACAGGGAGACCCTTTCTCAAAAAAGAAAGCAGAGAAAACATTCTCATTTAAAACAGTGATAAGATTTTAAAACTGAAACTGTTTCAGAATCCCAGCAACATTTGTATATGTCAGTGCATAAGTGCAACAAATATGTGGAGATCAACTAATTGGTCTTCTAATTGGTTACCAGGAAGTAAGAAGATACTAATTTAAATAATCGGGACAATACATGAACTTTCATTAACTCAGAAATGAGAAAAATCAAACACAGGGCACACACTACTGTTTCTGGAAGTATACTTCAAAGGACTAGAGTTTCAAGAGCCCCATATTGTCATTTGAACTTTACTTTTTAAACAGGGTTCTTAAAGAACACGTGTTTTTTTTTTCCTTCTTTTTAACATGCTTTTTAAATTTTCATTAATTTAATGTGTATGAATGTACTGCTCGTATGTAGATAGGTGCATCTGTGTTGTGCTGTGCCCACAGAGGCCAGGAGAAGGAGTCAGATTTCCTAGAACTAGAATTACAGATGTTAGACGCCATATGGATACTGGGGATCAAACCTAGGTTCTCTGCAAGAGCAGCCAATGCTCTTAAACACTGAACCATTTCTCTAGCCCAAGAACACTTATTTTCTGTCCACTAATTCTTTTCCTTTTTTCTTTTGCTATAGTAGTACACAGAAGTGTTTTCTACATGGAAAATATGTTCATATATTGAGTTATTAAGATCTCAAATCTATGTTTGTTACATATCACCATTTGATCTTTTAACAAGTTAGTAACCATCAGTAATTCATGATTTAAAAGACAAAAATGTAAGGAAACAAAGAAAGTGAGACAGGGAGAGGGAAAGTGTTGAGATGGGAAGAGAACATAAGATATACTTCAGTGGTGACAGAAAACAAAATCAAGCGTAAAGAACAACTGTATCTCATGTCACCTGTTGAATTTCCAGAACTGGGCACAGAGACAAGCACAGAGCAGTTGTGCAGATGAATTAGAGATTTCCTCTATGGAAGCATTTCAAATTAACACACATGCATGTCAGCACAGACAGGCTAGCTTAAAAATCGCCAGGTGACTGCTATAGCCACTTAATCCCTGGTTAGAGTTCTACCCTTGCAACCGTGATAGTGTTATTTGGACTATCTGGTGGAGTCCTTCGTGTACATAATAATGCACGTTTCATTTTTAATGATTAATTTCTCTTTCATTTTTTAAGGTTTCATTAGGAGTCTTAGGTTCTAGCTCCCCTATAATGCTCTGCTTGGCTCATTTTCTGATATCTGTGAGAAGGTGGCCTCTTGGTCACCTTCTTTGCTTTATTTGTCTATTGGGTTTCTATTATCAAAATCCCACTACATCTTTATTTTTATAATTCTGTGATTTACTGTTATAGCATCTAGAGATTTTTTTTCAAGAAGATAACCAATGTAAATTAAAAATCCAGAAGTTTTCAAAATAGGAAGATCTTTCTATCCATTTTATTTTATTCAGGTTTTTCTTCAGAAATATCGTCATTATGTTTATTCAAATGTACTTTTATTTGTAGGTATTTTTTTCGTGTCTCTAATGCATTTTAACAGTTGCTTATGTTTCAGGTTCTAAAATGTAACAATGGGATAGATACTCAGTGAATGGGAACAAATAGTCATGTTAGGAGACTAATGCATTAATTTAGACAAGAGAAGAAATGAATGGGGCTTTCTGTTTGCAATGAGTACATGCTTTTTTATAAGCAATACAATATCTAGACGACTATATTTTGAATATATAGTTGACAGGATTTTCCTATCATTCTTTTGAATGTGAGATATAAGGGAAGGAATTGAAAATATATTCCCAATATTTTGTTGAACAACTGAATGATATTTACAATGATAACCAGTGACTATAATGAAAATGAGGTTAAAAATTTTAGATGAAAAATGAAAACTTTAGCATGTTATATATAATTATTGTCAATATGTAGATAAGTAATAGGAATAGATTGGACTTTTAAAGAGAAATTAGATTGGGAGGCCCTTCGCTCGTTAAAGAATTACTGCTTTCTTAGAATAATTTGTCAGAAAGAGCTCCTCCTGACTCTTCCCCACTCATTTGTTTTGCTACATATATGGTCTAAGACAAAGGGATTCCAGGAATTGATTGCAGATTTTCTTATATTGAATATCTCAATGAGGAAGTGAAAAAAAAATCTAGCAAAATTTTTTAAAAAGTATAATTAATGTGAAGTAAAACATTCCCCAGCAAAAATGACCACAGATAAGAATAAGGAAGGAAAATGGAGAAATGAATTTCTGTTTTTAGACACAATAACCAAAAATGACCACAGATAAGAATAAGGAAGGAAAATGGAGAAATGAATTTCTGTTTTTAGACACAATAACCATGTCATATGCTGTCAGACTGTCAAGTAAGGCAAGGAGGATAATTAATAGTACATAAGGAATGGAGCAGAATGAATTGGATATCTGATCCTAAGAATTTGCATTTAATGAAAAGAGGGAACCTGGATGGTGGATGATACATCAAGGGAGTTAAGGTGGGAGATGCTAATATCTGATTGCTTTAATAGAAGAACTAGTGGAAATAAGGCTTAGAAAAGGAGAAATTGATTAAAGAAAATGTGTGTTCTTGGCAACAATGAATTTGCAGTAAAAAACTTTGAAAAGGGCCTGTCACAAAAGAAGTGAATATTCTTTGAATGTGATTAAAATGATTAATAGATCTTTAATCCCATTCTAAATTTTTATTTATAAATCTTCACTGTTTACTATATTTTTTTACAATTTTCCCAAGGCATAATTCCTTAAGGGTACCCAACTGTCATTTTAACTGTTGCTGATTAATATGCAAAATGATAATTTAGTTTTCAGTATTGGGGTCCTATAGAAGTTATTGTAAAAGAAATATGTCATTCAACCATTGCACAATTACAGTTTTCATTTGTAAGGCAGTACAGTTTCATTGACTTTAGATATTATTTTCCTATTTTAAGGTTAGAATATCTAAGTCATAGAGCACAAAAGTGATTTTTTTCTGACACTAATGAATATAGATTTAAGTAACTCAAAATTTCAAATGTGTCCTTTGGCTATGTACAGAATCACTCTTTAATTGTGTAATTGGTAATATGAAAAATGATGCTTCTTTATTCCATTTTGGAATTATTGGACATAATATAGCAATTACAAATATGTTTTGTTTTGATGCATATACTGATTTTAAAAATGAAATTGAAACTTTGAATCTGTACTATTTAGTCAATCAGAGGGTCTTTGAGCACAGCACAGGGGTGTTTTGCTTGTCCTTTAATGCAAATTAGCAGTGCATCAGGAGAAAAAAATCTTAAGTCAGTAGTCATTATTAACTTATGAATGTTTAAGGCATTGTATTCTTTTCACTTCAAAATTAAACATTTTAGTAGTAACAAACTCAGAATGCATTATGAGTCCTAGACTACACAAAAACTTTATGTTATTAATGTTCTACAAGTTCTGTCAGGGACTGTGATATGTACAGTGTGTTGAATATACCCGTTCCTTCAAAGCAATGCTGTGACTCAAGTGATCGCTCAGTAGCTAAGAGCACTTGCTGCTTTCTCAAAGAACCAGAATTCAGTTCCTAGCACACTCATCAGGAAGCTCATAATGCCTTTAACTTTTATTCTTAGAGGATAGAGCATTTCTGGCCTCTGCCTGCACCCGCATGCACACACACACACACACACACGTGCACCATTAGAACAAAGGTTTATAAACATAACCAATGTTTAACTTGGTTTTATAAAACCAAGTTTTATAAACATAACTAACAGTCTCCAAATAAAGCACTCTTTTCCAAAGCAGAATACTGAAACTGATTTGTTAGGTACTTGGCAATATCCATGGCTATCATGTGACATGAAGAAACAGGAAAATATAAAGTATTAAAACTGTACAGCAATTTGAATTTAGAGAGAACACCTTTTAGATAATATGTCCAAAAGCACACGAAATCAATAATCATATTTAAGTAACTGAATGTTAGTAGACTACTGATGTACTTAAACATAATTCCAGCATTATATGATTATACAAACACACAAAAACCAACAGAGTGAATGTGTGAGATATGGTTTTCTAACAGTGTTTAATTTTCATGTTTCTAATTAGATTCAAGTTGTCTTAGGCATGAAAATACTTGGTTCAAATTTGTAAAACAATTCTGCTTTTATAAAATGGAAAAGTTGTGAAGTCAGAAATTAATTATAGTAAACCTTATTAGTGTCTCAAAGTTCAGAAGTGACTGGAAAGTTGTGTGAGAGTTGGCAAAGCTGCAACAAAAATATCTTGAATTTATAATGAACTTTAAATCAATAAAATAAAAAAAATCCTTCTTTTGTTTTCCATATGGGTATAATTTGGACAATTTCAAACAATGATATACAGAGTAAGAAGGCTCATTGGGGCCAGACACACAAGCCTGGTATTAGAACATAAAAAATTCATGCTGAAAACTCAGTTAGAAGAGTCTGCTACAGGCAGCCTGTTAGATGAAAGGCATTGATTCCATGGAAAGATAGGACAAACCTTAAATCCCAGTTCCACAATTGCCTGCATAAGTGACAGCAGGAAATTTATTCAACTTCTTACACCTATAATTTCCTCTTACGTACATAACAGAATGTGATATTTTAATGAGAGGACATGTACTGACGCACCCCCCACAAAAGTACTGGGAATTAGTGGTATTTTCAGTGATGCAATAAGAATTTTTATTTTTTGTATATATACATACATAAATATGGCTGTAATATTTGTCTTGCTTGACCTTTCTGAATCATCTGGTGCTCAGAGCAGTGAGTGAATTTTTAATCTCACTATTTATTGTTAGAACTCAAAGGTCATGGTCTCTTAGCAACCTTGATCATTGTTTGCTACATTTAAAATATGTATGACTGACTCAGAAATGTAAGCTCCAAATAATAGTAAATTCAACTTTAATTAGAAGCACTTAACTAACTCAGTCAAGAACACACTTTTGAATGAATTCAGTGTGCTTAAATTCACCCAGATTTCTTTACATAGAATCAAAAATAAAACTGGCACTGAAGCTTATTTTGATATCTTTTCTCAGAAACAAAGGCCATCAATGAGACTTATGTACATTCAAATACTTACATCTGAAGAGAAGTTTCTATTTCTTAAATGTTAACAGTTTCTTCTTAAATTTGAAGGTCAGCTTTGGTAAGAAATTATTTCATCCTCAACATAACACTGGTTTGCAAAGTTTATAGTTCTTCACTTCCAGTATACTGATGTTTACTAGAACTGATGTGAGATGGAAATATATATTTATGTCACTTTAAAACATCTAAGTATCACTTCTAAGCCATGGCAGTTCAGAACAGATTTTGCTGTGTAGTAACCCCTAAGTGCAAAATTGGTTTGCTCACAGCTACTTGTTTACCTAATTTCAGGTGGCTGTAATGCAAGAGGCTTTACTAAGAACAATGACTATATAATACCTGAACTTGAACATGGCTTTAAGTCATAGCTGAAGTGCTTGTCTATGAAGTCTAAGGACCTGAGTTAAATTCATGGGAGTTACTTTAAAAAGCTGAGCATGCTGCCATACGCATTTCATCCCAGGACTGAAGATGAAGGGAGAAATGGATTCCTGCATTTCACTGGCCAGCCATCCTAGCTTAGTTTTGTGTGACTGAGGTCAGTGAGAGATCATATCTTACAACAAGATATGAGAGAAAATTTGTGAGGAATGACACCTAAGGATATCCTTTGATCTACACATGCACACGGACACAGATATACACACAGAGAATGAGGAACACAGAGAGAGAGACAGAGAGAGAGAGAGAGACAGAGAGACAGAGATACAGAGACAGACAGAGAAACAGAGAGAGACAAAGAGAGAGACTGAATATATAGTTAAAGGTACTAGAATATTTTCTTGGATATTGTCTTTTTTCTTCATTTATCTGTGTTTAAACAGTGAAAATACAAATGTATATATGTAGAGCACCATTCTACATTTTCTACACAATTTCTACACAATTCATCCTACATTGACTGAACTATTTTCCTGTCCATAAGTAGCTTTTACATAATGTTTTAATATCATATATAGTAGGATCAGTGCAATAGCATTGATATTAAATTCTTTGTAAGCGAAAGCAATGACATTTTAGCCCTTTCAGGTGCAAGGTTGTTAACTACTCATAGATTTCATGGAGTTAGGCTTTTAAATTTATGAATGAATATTAGCTCTATGAAAAATCAATTCAAGTTCTATTTTAAATCAGTGGTTTCAGCACAGCAATTCACAACATGACTTCAGAATGACTAAAATGCAATGCTGATCTCTTCAACCTAGCAAGTGAAAAATTCAGAAAGCACAGAAAAGCCCATCTTCTTGATGCTTTATTTTCAATCTTTAAGAATGAACTCTGATCTGCTATGAAAGCCTCTGAATCCTATGTTTTGAAGTTTTTTTAAGATTAAAGGAGATTCCCACTGCCTCTCAATAACCCTTAAAATTATTTTTTTAATTATTGCTTGTTATATTTACATGCCTGAGTGTTTTTCTTGTATGTATATGAGTTTAACACATATGCAGTATCTGCAGAGGTCAAAAGAGGACATTGTATTCCCTGGAACTGGAGTTACACAGATAGTTGTTAACTGTCATGTGGGTTCTGGGAACCAAACCTGGGTCCTCCACAGGAGTAATCATTGCCCTTAACATTCTTGCAATTTGTCTTCTTTCTAAAACATTTCAATCTCATGTGGCTCCCTGACAAACTTCAAAGCCATGACTGCTGATTTTCTCAACAGACACATTTGGAAATGGAGACGAGTATATTACACATGTCTTGTTGACAGGTAGGAAGGGTTTTGAATTTGTCTAACAATAACTGATGAATTTTCAAGTGACTAAATGACCTTGTATTAACAATTGAAATGCCATTTCACTGTCAAAGATCAAATTCTAATGCTCACTCATTCTGGATTTGTTAAATGTGTGAGTCGGCTATTTCCCAAATCACCAGCAAAGACCAAAGGTAATTTTCTAGAAATCTGCAAATAACATGAGCCAGATCTTGTTTTGTTTTTCGCTTTTCAGAATCCTTATGCTTGCTTCCATCCAATCTGGACTGCCTGCTTGGCTAGGATTTTCTTAATCCCCTTTACCAATCTTTTAAGTGACAGTTTAGCAAAAAACTTCTCATCAAACCTAGGGTGATGGAGCAGCAGCTTAATGGAGCCTTCCCTCGGGCAGATGGCAGTGCCCTGCCTTGGGGATTGTTTGCACAGATTATGCTGACTTTATATTTTAAGCATCTGACATAGTAATTAGAATCTGTTTTATTAAAATGCCCTTTTTGCCATTCACTCTGTGTTGCCACTGATCAATTTGAAATACTCTGCTTGCATTTTAAATGACTCTTGAAGTATGGATTAGACTTAGTTTTGTTGGAAGTTTTGTTTTGTCTTCCTTTTAACTTTGTCTACCATTTACACACAGAACATACAAATCAATTCAGTCCCCCATTTTTTTTTTTTCTCTATGATAGGCTAAGGCCTGTTCTACCTGGCAACACTTCCTAATGGAAGACTCACAGAAACGTGTGTGGGCATTTCCGCCATGATTCACTTTCAGTTCATTAGCCCCAGAGCTAGGCTAGTCTAGCAAATTCTTAAGACTCAGCCCACATTCAGTAAATACTGGATAGCAGAAAACCAGCTGTGCTGATGTAGAGAAGAATTCATCACTGATATCAAAAATAAATAAATTATTTTGGCAGTACACCATCAAGCATCAAAAATAATAGAACGTATGTGGCACTTGTCAAAACGGGATTTTAAACAGATATTTTCTGAACTATTTCCCTTAATACCCCTTTTTTTGCCATATTTTATAACCAAGTGCTTCAACACATCTGGTCCATCAAATTAATATTACACATCATTAATGTGAACTGCTGAACTCTTACTGAGTTTAACAAGGGATTTAAAAGTTCTGAAATTTTTCAGAGAACATGGCTTTCTGCACATAGCTTAATGATTGACAGAAAAACTTGATAATCCCTTTCTGTCCAAATCCTTCTGACACAAAGACTCTAGCTTTTCTCTCAGTTTAAATTAACTTTTGGGAAACATTTTTTAATCTGTTTCTACTGCTTTGCTTCCTTTTTTGCTGAGATATTTCCTTTATAAAAGTCATCATCACAAATGTTTTCTTTGACAGTATTTTGGTATAAAAGGCATTTGACTAATGTTCGACCCTAAGATATCTTACCTCAGGACTTGGAACTCATCGTCTTGAAAATTTATTTACCAGAAAAGGAGAACTGGGATCTGTGCACTGAATTCAGTGAGCGATTTTGTGCACTACAAGCATGAGGACCTGAGTTTGAGCTTCAATAACATATTAACAAAATAACAATGTCTTAGGGAAAAGTAGAGACAGGGGAATCTCTGGGACTTGCTGAGTTGAATTGGTGAGGTCCAAGTTCAGTGACAGAGACTATTTCAAAACCAAATAGATGAATAACAATTAAGGAAGAAACCTGAAGTTGTCCTCTGGTCTTGAAAGTCATGTTCAGTAATACACACACACACACACACACACACACACACACACACGGTCAGCATCTCTACTATATAATAAAGGATAGTAGACATTAGTAGCCTCATTACACTATGGAACTGTGGAACATCTCTGCACAGTGGCCTCCAATACTTTCCAGTAATCTTGGCCCAATAATTAAAAATTCTCCTTATTTTCAATTTCTGGGATACAATCAAGGACAGTGGTAAAAGCCTGAATTCTTTTGGTACTGTCTTTCTTGTGACATAGCCTCCAGGTTCAGAACTCATGTTCAGATATCGCATGTGTATTTTTCAAGGGCTTTTTTAGTTAATAGGTTGCCTTCTAGTTTCTTATACCACCTCAGCTTTATTTATCTTTCTACTCTTTATCTCTTCCTAATTTCCCTTCTCCGTCCCTCGTTTATCCATTTTCTCCTTAAAATCTGTATCATATTGGTGCTAATGATGGTCAGCATACCTTACTTGCTTTTCTGAGTCTGTGTTACTTCACTTAGTATAATGGTTTCTAGTTTGATCTATTTACCTGAAATTTCATGATTTCTTCTTTCCTTACTGGTGGGTAGAAGCCCATCACGTAAATGTATGACATTTTCATTATATATTCTTCAGTGGAGGGACATTTAGGTTGCTTCCATTTCTTAAGTATTATTAAAAGGTCAGAAACAAACATAGATGTACAGGAATATCTATAGTACGATGAGTTCTTTGGGTATACGCCAAGGAATAGTAAAACCAGATCATATGGCAGATTCCTTTTCTGGTTTTTAAGAGTTCACACTGTTTTCCAAAGTGGTTTCAGGAGTTTGTGTTCCCATGAGCTGTAAGAGGTGTCCCCTTTCTCTCACATTCTGACCAGCATTTGTTGTCTTTTGTTGTCTTGATCTTAGCAAGACTGAATGGAATATAAGGAAATCTTAAAATAGTTTTGATCTGCAATCCTCTAATTACTAAGGATGTTGAAAACTTTTTGGGGTGTTTCTAAGCCATTTTAAATTTTTGTTTGATAACCCTCTGTTCAGATCCTTAGCCAATTGTTTTATTGGGTATTCTTTTTCTTGTTTCTTTCTTTTGTGAGTTCTTTGTATATTCTACGTAATAATCCTTTGTTGGGTGTGCAGCAGATGAAGATTTCTCCCATTAATTAGGTTTCTCTTCATTCACTTGATTCATTCTTTTGGTGTACAGCTTTTGAATTTATTGAGGTCCTACTTGATGATTGTTGTCTTCAGTGCCCGAGTAACTGATCCCTGATTTAGAAAGTCTTCTCTTACACCTATATCTTGTAGTATGCTTCCTATATTTTGTTCTAGAAGTTTTGTTCACCACTCATGAAAGAAGTTTTTATTTTTTACAACAGATGAAGGCTATGGAGTTCCCTAACTAGTCACACACATAGAACATAAGTCTGAGAGATGTCCAGTCAAAATTGACACAACTACATTGGAACTTCTACACCTAAGGCTCATAGAACATCATGGAATAGGAGATAGAGAGAATTCTTATACCCCCTCACTCCTCACCATAAACCTTTCTCATATAACAGAGAGTGATACACACAGGAGGTTACAACTGGCCAAGTTTAGAGAATAAGAGACTGCAGAATGCGTGTCCATGGATAGGACTCCTGTATTAAACTTCACCCATGAATGGCACAGAGGCTATTGTTGAAGGGCAGCAAGAAGATTAAAGTAGCCTCAGTTTGTGCAAAGACATAAGGAAACAGAGGCTTTTAGGCCTCTGGGTCATTGCTGCTATGAACTTTCAACAATGGTGATGTGAACAAGATCTATGCTGATGCAGTCAGAGAAATCTCAGCATAGAGTCAGGGGAATGGACGGCAGACCCCAACCTTAGCAGAAGACTTACAGTCAACTGATTACAGCTGTGGGAGGGAGAGTAGATCTTCTTTAAGGGAGTGACTCTAAGTAGCTTGATTAGACTCCAGTGAATGAACTTGTACTGAGGGCCCTCTGGGTACAAATGCTTCACTGAATAAGATTTTACATATATGACAGAATGCTTGAAATATAGTGTAGGGGTATTTGGAAGGGAGGTTTCAAATGGGGGAGATATCCTAAATTTGATACAGATCTATTATATTAAATGTACAAATCTCAATAAAAATATTTTTTTATATTTTCCTGCATTTTTTCCAAGGAGAATTGATTAAATGAAACTATTTCTTGCATCTGTATTGATGTCTCTGGCAATAGTATTAAAATCTCTCTTGTCTAGCTAAACAACCCAAGTGCAATAACTTTTTGATTAATAAATTTGTAAAATTTTATTTAATACTCCATGTTTATTATATCAATTAATTGCATTTTCTGAATTTGTTCCTGCCCTTGCTTCCTCTGTAGAGATAGAGAAATTGTGACTATGAAATTATGAATATGAAATAATTTAAATTATTCCTTGTTTAATTTATAAATATTAGTTTAGGTCAACAGAAATATTGTCAGTCACATCAATACAACTTTGATGAGATGAAAACTTTGATGGTTTTCTTAAATGAGTATATTTTGTTTTAATTGACCTATATTTGTTTTAATTGCTTTTTACATTAATATCATGATCTGTTTATGTTATTTTAATTCTCACAAAAGTGTTAAAATGGTAGTTGTGTTATGGGCAATAGATACCGTTAGCATGTGTTTGAGTAGTAGAAATTTCAATTTTGGAATCTATTGTTAAAATCAAATTAAAAGTCTAAGTATGTAACTGTAGTATTTATGTCTAATTCATAACAAGTCATAATTGACTGGAGAACTAGAGGGTTCTTGGGAAAGCATGTAAAACTGTGTTTCTGTCTTGCTTTCTTTTCAATTCAATTAGAATAAAAATGAGAGTTACAGAGATATTTGGGATTAGCAGGGGTTGTGCTGGAAAATAGATTGGATTCAAAAAATGAAGCACATTTTATTAAAGAAAAATAGAGTAACTTTCCTCTTAAGATGGCAGATTTGGAGTCTTGGGAAGTGTCTAATAAATTCTGATTTTTTATTTTGGAATTATACCTGAGTTTTTGAAAACAAAGCAGTGAGACATGGCGCTGCCACATACCATGTATTCACTGCCCTGGGTATTTAAGAATTATCGAAACCACACTATTACTTCCTTGTAATATGTAAATTGAATATATGAGAATATCAAAATAAACCAAAATATACAGTCAAGTATTGTAAAACATATGTATTCTTCAGGAAAGACTGATGCTTGGAAGCTCTTCTGTCTGTGACCACAGGACTCTGGAATACAGTTTTGTAAACTCTCATGATTAATCATTAACGGTTACTGGGGCTATCTTTGCAATTTGTCTGCTGATACTAAGAAACTGTTAATAGATAAATTTAGTGGAGACAAATATTAAAGAATTCATGTTTACAGCGCAACCATTTATGATGACCACCTAATGGTCACATGTACTTTTGATTCTGTAAAGAAAATGTATTATAAAGAAACTATTCTCTAAAAATGTCATACTCTAAATGACCAAAATAAAGTGTCAGTAGAGAATCAGTGGACAATTAGAATGACACCTTGTGATGCTGGATTATGTCTACTAATCATTTTACTTGAAAAAATAGTGGTCAATATGTATGCTTAATTGGAGGATACTTTATCATTGAAGTAATATTAGTAGAAATATTGGAATTTTTCAACAAAAGAAAAGGAAAGATATAGTTGACATAGATTTCATGCTCCAGAGGAGAGATAAAAAACTGTGATATGATTGGAGTATGGAGAAATAGGTGTTTTCTGCTTAGAAATATTAGATTAGATAATCTGATAAACAGCTCCGAAAAGCCTTGAGTGAGATTCAGATCACTTTAGATTTTAATTTAGTTTATGTTTTATTTTTGAATTCTTCATCATGTTCCATTCAGTTTTTCTTGTTATTTTTAATTTTTTTATACATCTCTTGTAAAGAAAAAAAAACAGTTTTTATATAGCCTCAGAACATTTTTGATACTTATATGTGAATTTTTATCTTTCATTTAGTGCATTAATCATAAATATGAACTTTACCATCTTTTAAAATAGATTTGCTAAGATGTGACTGAAATGCAAAGAATTGTTCTTATTCAGAGTATTTACAATCTGCCAAAACAATGACACTGCTATCTTAAAGGTTTTCCTGTGCTTTTTAAATTGCTCCCTTCCCACGGCTTCTGGAAAATTCTGATCTGCTTTTGTATCACCATAGATCACATATTATTTCTTAAAGAATTTCTATGTATGATTCCCTGTGGTGTTTAACACTATTATTTATCCTCTCTCTCTCTGTCTCCCTCACTCCTTAGCTAACCTTCCCTCCATGCCTTTCCCATTTCAAGTGACCCCATTTTCCCTCACCTCTCTTGAGATCCTTCTTTCCCTGAATCATATACTTACTTGCATTAGTCTAACAATGTAATGACAAAATCCACATATAGTATCTCTACACGAATCGAGGTAAATACTACAGAACAAGAATCAATGCCAGTCAGGAGAAATCTTCCTTTGAGTTGTCAACTAGGGTAGCCCAAGAGATTCCTAAAATTACACAAGCTATTGCCACAGTTCTTGACTGCCTCACAGAATATGAAAGTAAGACCCTATTTCTGAAAACAGGACATACTTCAGAGACCAGATTGGGGACAAACGAATTGTTTGGAAGCCATTTCCCCTGAAAGAGCTCTCATAGCTCTGAAGAGCACTATGCAAGTAGCCAAGGGAAAATATCAATCAGTGGTCCAGCTCCAGCTTCACAACCAATTTACCACATCTGTGACTAGCACAACATTCAACACTTGTGAAGTAGTGACACTTTTTCCTTGGGGCCTACTGATGGGTGTGAAGTCGGTCTTAGTGCCCACTCAGTGGGAGGAAGCTCATATGTGATACTATAATACACATGGCTGAAGAGGTCAGAGATCTTAGAGAAATTCCCAAGGCTGTCACATCCACAGGGGAATGTAACTTTTTACCACATGCAAAATATGTATCCTTATATCTATAGTGACCTATCCCAGTCACCACTCATTAAAGAAATTTCTGTTGCACAAGAAACTACAGAGTAGTCTCCACCAGGCATTGTCTGTGAATTTCCCTTAATTAAGCAGCACATCTACAACGCAACCTCTACACCAAAGACTCACATAACATAGAGAAAGAGGTAAAGAGAACAGTAATGAATCTCTCAGTTCTCCTTAATGAAGCTCCCTCATGAAACAGAGGGTCAGTAAAACAAAAGGTCACAAATTGCCAAAGAATGGAGATTAGGAATCCGCAGAGTATGGGTTCCTGGCCAGGACTCATATATGAAATTTCCCTCACTGAAGGTCCAGGGGCCATTGTGGAAGAGAGAGTGGAAAGACTGTAAGAGCCAGTAAGAATTGGTGTGACCACATGGAAATAGGATCCTATAAGCTCCTGGGATGCTGCTTATATGAATGTACAGCAATGGTTTCAGCATGCTCAAAACACATGCAAACTCAAGAGACAAAAAAACATCAAACAAGAGAAATGCATAACAGACCAAAATCATTGGTGAAGAAACATTGGCAGATGAAAGAATGTACTGATTCCAGTTGGGGGACTATGAGGCAGTGCCAGCAGGAAGAGTGTATAAAGATGGCTAAGACTGATTGAGATAGTCTATATCAAATAAACAATGATTTAATAAAAATAATATATTTGTATAAACATATAAATACGTAAAATGTGTATATATGAATTATATATAGTACACTGTGGTTCTAATCCTTTATATATAATAGATCCATTTTCTAATTTTTCAAGTTGCTTATTATAAGGTTCATTTCTTTTTATTATTGAGTACTGGTTGATTGTATGTCCTTGTAACATGACATGTCCTTCCATCTGTTTGTTAAAGGAAATACAAATGTTCAAGTCTTTCACAGAACCACATGTTTGCATGTCCTTGGGAGCATACCCAGGATCAGAATGACTCTGTCATAAAAGAGATTTGCATTTCTGAGCTGTTTAAGAAGTGACAAACTTTCTTTCACAGTGGTTAAGCAATTCTTTATCTCAAGCTGAAATGTAGGAAGATTCTAGTACATCTAACAGTTCACTAAATATATGTTCAGTCTTGGCTTTTCTAGTTGATTAGTGATGTCTATTTCTTATTGATATTTAAGGTGGTTTTCAAATATTGAATAAACAATTTTTGCTATATTCCCACCCATTATGTAAATTTGTTTTAATTTTTTAAGCAATGTTTTACAAAGAACACATTTAATTTAGATTAGCTTTTTATGTGCCTATGTGTGCTTGTGTGTATGAGTGCTTGTGTACTCAGGTGCACGTGTATATATGAGGTTGTGTGCTCATGTCTGTGGAGGCCAGCAAACAACTTCTGCTATCGTGTCTTGGGTGTACCCTAACTTGTTTTGTGATTCACTACTTCTCACAGACTTGGGGTTCTCTAAGTTGGCAAGTCTCCACATGTCAGTGCTAGAATTACAAGTGCATACCACTGCCTCTAGTTTTTTTTCATGGGTTCTGCATATCAAACTCAGCTACTCATGGGTACAAAGCATTTTATGTACTGAACCATCTCCTTGTTCCAAACACAGGTGTTGCCTGACTCCCTCCCAGAGACCATATTGACATCCTTACTTAACTAATGCTTTATTTTGTATTGCCAAGCCATTATTTTTCTATTTAATTTAGATAGTTGGTGACTATTGCTATATGATCATCTTCCCCATCTGTTTTGCTGCGAGTTTAATGCAGCATGTTTTTATCTTAAACCAAGCCATTTTCTTCTTTGGAACTATAAGTATGTCTTATTGTTTCATGTCTTTACTTATGAATATATGGAACAAAGTTGTAATTCTGCTTTAATGCTCTTATATGCTAAATCTAACATCTGTGAAAATTATGGATTGTTTCAATTCTTTTTTTATTCTCCTTTTTTTTGCTAAATGAATTGCAAACTGTAAAATTTGTCTTCATGGATGATGGAAATAGAATCCCAGCCCTCTGTAAGAGCTAAACCATCTCCCTACTCCCTTCAAATGTTATTTTCTGTATTTATTTTTTTCTTCTCCTTTTAGTTGACTTTCCTCTCTTCTTATAAATTCAATGTCTTCCTCTTATTGCCCATTATTATTTTTTCATTCTTTCCCACTCTAGAGCTAGTGTTTCCTTAAGATACATGTGTGAATTAGTTTCTGTCAGTTGCAAATTACTACATTGGTAATTTGATCATTATCTTGGGTAAACATATCTACAAGTGAACTAGCACATATGCAAATGGAATAATAGGTATTGTTATAATGTAGATAATTTAGCAAAGATTACGTTGATAATATTAGGACAGAAGAATACTTAAACATGTGTTTACTCATAAAAGTTTAATGTTCAAATTTTACAAAAGTTATATTTTAGTAAATAAATTTCAATTTATAAGCTTTAATGGAAGCTTTTCTGTAGAAAGTAACAAATTTGTTGGTAAATTATTGCAAATTCATTTTCAGGATAACTAATTTGAATGTAGTTGAATTTAAACTTCTTTGATAAAATTAAAGCTTTATGAATTCCTGTAACTTGATCACACAAGAACCATTTCAAACCTTCTAAGATCTATTTTGTTGAGAAAACTAATTTGTTGAAGTTAACTTGAAATAAAATTAAAATCATGAGCTTATTAACTTGCTTTAAGGGCATTATTTTTATGTATTTATGTATTTATTTGGTGATTGTGTTATTAAATTGTTATTAATTACTTGATTTTGACTGCTATCTTTTGGGAGAAAGGATGACGTTATTTTCACTACAAAATGAATTGATTCCAATGTCACTTTCTTAGTGTAGATTCACATGACACAGGAGAGGTCTGATTTTATTATTAAACAATTTTGATTGTTATTTTTATACATACTTATAGTCCTGTTCATTAAAAAGTTTATGTAAGGCATAAAATTTGAAGATATAATACTTCTGTTTAAGCCTCAACTTCCATACTCTGGGTATTATTGTACAATATTGTTTTTTCTCCAGTATACGACAGCATCTAAGAAGTCTTGTTTGTAGTGTCTTTCCAGTTAATTTTTTTGTGAGCTTGTTCTTGAAGTGAGTAGAGTTTTTCTTTATGGCTCTCTCTGGATTGCCATTTTTAATACTTTAAGTTTCCAGAAGAGTTTTAATCACCATATGGCTATTAAATGATGATGTACTAAACATAACAGTACTAAGATTGCTTAATGTGAAATAAGTTAATAATATAAACACCATTTAATTGTTCTCCATTTATTGAACAATTACAATGCATAGAATATTTGAAATATCCCAAATTAGACAACAAGTTAATGGAAATATCATATTTATGTTTTGGTACCAGGTCCTACGCTTATGATTTCTGTCCCTCCTTCCCTCCCACCACTGTTCCTCCTTTCTTCCATCCCTCAATCCCTTCCTCTCCATCTTCCCTCCCTCTCGTCCTTCCTTCCATCCTTCTTTCCTTTCTTTCTTTCCTTTATTCCTTTCACATATATCTACCTATCATTGATATCTATGTTATACATCTATCTTCTATATCTTATCTGTCATCTCTTCATCATTTATGTATCTCTCTATCTATGGTCTATCTACTATGTATCTACCTATCTCCTATCTAAAATTTTAAAGTTTTGATATATTTGAAAGGTATACAAACAACTGAAATTCCTTGAGAAAGCTATATATTTTGAAGATGGAGTTACACATGCCAGTATTTCCATAGGAACATTATAACTCAGCCAACTTTTAGAAAACAGATCAATCATATAGAAGATGAAATTTGTGGAATTCTTGGTTGAATATCTGACAAAGACAAACTATTATCAAACAAAAGAATCTATCACAGAAGTATTCATAATTAGACATGTGTTCTTCCATTTGAGAGGAAAATATATTACCTTTTAAATAATGTATAGTATCTATATAAAAAGACTGAATCAGGCATTAAATTTTCATCAGTATTAGGGGATGTGTGCATATCATGCTAATTGTTTTGTCAGGCTGATTGCTAAGCATTAAAAACAGTGTTTAAATTTAACATGTATTTACTTTTAGTTTGGAGCAAAATAATAGACTTTTAAAAGTACACACAATATTTCCTAAAAGACTTAAAAATCTTCGTTGTGATTAATCTGTAAACTCCATCAATAAAGAAAGTATGTCAATATTTAAAAATCTCAAATTTAAAAATGACATTTTATAATATTGTTTTTCTGTCTGTTAATGCCAACTGGATCAACCAAATAAGCAACTGATTTTTCTTCCTTTTTGGCCTTGAGTTCGTTCCAATATTGGCATTCTATACCTATAGTCAGGTCTCTGTCCAGCTTCAGTCACAATAATTCCACAGATTTCTCGTCTTCCTGACAGATCTACCATCACACCAGTATACTAATTTTCTTTACATAATTATACTGCTATCTACTAAACTTGTGTCCTGATTTATGATATTAAATAATAAATGAATTGCAATATAGTTTATCGTTATCTTTAGTTGAAAGGTGTTTTTGGTACACATCCACGGTGAACGTGATGGAAATGATTTACGATAATGTACTGAATTCATATTGTTAGTCATTTTCTATGGCCATGATCAAATTTATTTGATTTTCTTTGACCGCTAGTACGTGGAGCTTAATTATTTTGTTCAGTTTGAGACCTGCCTATCTCTCCACACTAGCATCTTCAATAGTCTTAGGTAACCTTTCTATCTTGAACCCAGATTTCTATAACTCTTCATTCTTAAATTACTTCAGATATTTAAAATGCTGTATTGATGGACAACACAGAACATTAAGATAGGTATAAATTTTTGAAAGTATTGGGCTTTCAAATGCCAGAATTTTCAAGAATTATATAGTACTGATTAAATGCAATTGGAGAAGTTTGCTCATAACATACGCCGCATTCTTACATATTTGTTGATTCTAAGTAAAGTAAGGTTATGTCAGTTCTCCATGTCTCCCACTGCTTTCCCAAAACCTTATCCCTCATTAACTTAATTTATTCACTCTAAGAGTCAAGAAAATATAATAATTAAATGACTCCAATCATCAATTCAGGAGGATCTGAGAAGTTTCAGAATATCCTAAGAATGAATGTTTAGTGTCACGTAATATTTTGGAAATCACAAATTCCATTTAACAATTGTGAAGCTTCCCACATATGAATTTTCATTTTGATTCTATAAGGATATTTCATTATGTGGTATTTTTATATTTAAAGAAAAAGAGAAAAATATCGGAGATATCTGTCTTGAAAAATCAACAATGTAAATGTAATAAGCAAATATGACATATAAAACCTTCCCACTGTAAGTCAACTTAATTTATAAGACCATTAAATGCTTATTTTATGCATAGAAATAGGGGACTATCATCTAAACTTATCATTTGTGAGGTAATCAAAAAAGACACTATAGTACTCCAATGACAACACTCTTATACATTTGCATGGTTGTAGTTTAATCTTTTTATTATTCAAAAGCTTCACAGAGCTTCTTCCTAACAGCAACTCATTAACTTCTCTCCCATAACTGCATCATATATATATGGGAATGAAGGCAGATGACGATGAATAAGATTCAGCAGGGAGAGAGAAATATATCTTTTTTTCATTTCATTAAACTTTTCTAATACTAGAATTGATTTCACATTTTAAAGTTCACCTGAAATCAAGCAGAACCAAAACAATTTACAAATATAAAAGGCTGAACACTTTGAAAACAATATCTGTTTTCTTCATAAGCGTAAGCATTCATCCAGTTCCTTCACTATATCCACAGAGCTTAGGTACAGTAACTGACAGATTTTCTTGCTTTTACATAAAATTCTTTTATTTTGCTTAAAAAACATGTTAGATTATTATTATGCTCTTCATTGCATAGAAATATGTTGATGGAAATAAAGAGAAATAATCCTTGTGGTAAACAGATAGGAGTAATATTTATGTACTCCTTTATTCTGATCTCATTTATAATCACTTGGTATGACAGTCTCTTAAAGAATACTTACTATTTGCTTAAAATTATTATTTTCATTTCTTTAAGAGTTATACTCTGATGATCCAGCCCTAGTGAGCAGAATGTTTTTATTTTTATTTAAAATAAGTTTTTTCCTTAGATGCAGAGTAAGCCTGGTACTAGGTGATTGGAGTCAGAGATTTGAAATCTCACAGTCTCTCTCCATTACTTCAAAGAGGATATGGTTGAGAAGAGAGAAAGATAAGGGTGATTTTCCTAATTAAATACCACTGATGAGCCCTCCCGTTTCTCATACATTGGGCATAGTCCCGCTTAACCTTGGGATCTCTTCTCAAGTTTGTAGTCTTCAAACTGAGAATTAAATTCAGATCTATTCTCACGCAGGCTTGTTTAGTCTAAGAAAACTATTACCTTGCCACTCCAATGGACCATTCCCCTCTGGGACTTTTTTTTCTTTATTTGTTGCTTGTCCATGCTCTAGCAACATTACACACTCTACCAGTTCACTGAATTATTTACAGTAATTACAATCCACTTGTAAGTTCTGGACTTAAAGCAATTTATTGTTGACATTGTAATTTAGATTTTCCTGGAAAAAAAAAAAAAAAAAAAAAAACAACAACAAAAAACTCAAGGCATCTCCTCACAAACCCTGTGCTCCTCCACATGACTGAATGCTTCTGTCTCTTTACCTAGTTTACTTTTTGTTGTTGAGATATTTAGAAGGATAGCTGAAATGGAACATTTAATCAAATCTTTCTGAGTTACGACTATCTCCTGCACTTTGTTCTTTGTCTTGGACTCTGGAACTACTTAAAACACTGTCAGCTCTCAAAACCTGTGTTAGTAACATATCACAACACAGGTCAACCAAACGCATTAGTAAAATTTTAAGTGATTTAAGTGGACTGCAATAAACTTGAGAGTGATTGTAGGATAATAGCTATTTTACTCAGCCCTGTGGATTTGGAACAATCCACAATTTTTAACAGAAGGTAGCGATTTCTTGAATTAATTATAGGACCATATTTGAACAGTGATTTCTGTCTCAACATATAATATGCTTCATGCCCTATAAACATTTTAAAAAATATAAGAAAAGAGATGTGACAGCCTTGGGGACTCCAGATAGCTCGAGTCAGTGGATGAACCTGCATGGAGGAACATTTGTGGATACTAACTTGATTAAATAGAGCTTAACACAAATGGAAGAATGTATGGATTTCAGTTGGAGGGCTCTGGGGGACAATGGGGAAAGGGTATAAGGATGATTAAGATTGATTGAGATATTATAAATAAAATAAAAAATGATTCAATAAAAAGAAGACCAAAATATATGATTAGATAATTCTCAAAAACTAAGATGAACAAAAATATAACCAAAATATAGGAGACTGCATGAAGACAGTAATAATGAGCAAGATGGGTTAATTTAGAGGGAAGTCAAATGTAACAAATCCAAATCACACCAGATGCACTATTTTATTTGACTTTACTTACATAAAATATTTAGACATTTTTGAAGTAACAATTTCAGACACATCCACACGCCTTGTATCTAAATAAAAGATAATATGGTCTCTAAAATAAGGAGCAAAATATAACATAGAAAAATAAATATATTATTATTTGGAATTATTTAAATGACTTTGAAAAGTAAAGCAAACAGAATCCTGTCAACTGAGTTCAAAACTGGCAAAATGGTACAACTTTTCATACTAAAACTTCTCAAGAAAGACGTTATACAAGAATGCCTTACAACTGTGAGGATGAAAAGCATCAATCAATATTATATTTAATGACAAACAATTCAAAAACTTTCACAGTAATACAATGAAAAGACAAGGATGTTTAGTATCTGTGATTTATTGAATATTGTTTTAAAGTTTGTGATCAAGACAATCTCAATAAATTAAAGCTATTTGGATTGAAAAATATGTAAACTATCTCTACTGAGATGTGAATATTTATGAAGTTCAAGAAATTATTCAGAAAAGTTAGTAGAATAATTAAGATCCAATGAGTTATTCTTCAAGGATAAGGCCTCAATATTAGTTCCATTGCTCCAAGTCCTGTGTCTGAAGCATGTCCTGTCTTCAGCAATAGGGTCTTACCATCAAGTTCTGGAAGATAATCAAGGGCTGTGACAATAGCCTGCATTATTTTGGGTGTCTTGAACCACAGCAGAAGAGGGGGCAGAATGATTTTAAGAGCCAGGGTTGGTGCATGAACATAAGGAAAGAGGTTTACAGACCAATGGGAAGTTACCCATTTGAACTTGCAACGATGATGACAGCATACACAAGACCAGTGCTGGCTCACTCAGACAAAAACAAAACAAAACATCAAACAACAACAATACAGCACAGAGCTGGACGATAGCAGGCCCTGACCCTAGCCAGAGAATTATTGGCAACTGATTACCGCTGGAGGAGGGAATGTGGATCTTCTTTAATGGAGAGACTCTAGATAGGCTGACTAGACTCCAGTAGATGAACTGGCACAGAAGGACATTTGGGTATAAATGCTTGGCTGGATAGGGCATAACATGTATGACAGAATGCATGAAATACAGCCGGGAGGCCTATGGGAGGCAGGAATCAGGGAGGAGGGTCTAAATTTGATTAAGATCTATTATATAAAATGTACAAAACTCAATAAAATATTTTTTAATTCAGTAAGTTTATTATCTAAAAAAACAATACATATCAATATTCAATATATTTTTATGAATACTGAGCACTCTAAAACTAAAATTGTCAGAAACATGTACTTGTACCAATAAAATACGGATTCTTATGAGGACAGGAAACCAAATACATGCAGAAACTATACTTTGCAAAGCAAAATATAGTGTAAAAGTATTAAAGAACAGTTAAAAATTAAGTATGGATCAGAAGCCTCATGTTATTAAGCTTAAATAACTTGTCTGTAATTCAGTTCAGCACCTACTAAACACAATGCAGCTATCATCAGAAATGAACAAGCTACCTCATAATTTCATGGACAAATGTAAGGAATAGTAGATGTAAAAATAAATTTGAGAGACTACATTTGCCAATTTCCAAGCTTAGAATAAATCTTTAGTTGTCAAGAATGTTTCGTATTGACACAGGATAAATGTGTAAATCATAGTAGGTAGACTGAGTGTTTCTAGCACACCCTTATGTCAGTTGCTTACAGATAAGGTTTCAAGGCCACTCTTAGGGAAAAAAATAAATTTGTAGTAGTTATTTCTAGGAAAACTGCATATCTGCATAGGAAAGATTGACATGGAAACCGTGTCTCATACCTGACACATAAATGAACTCAAATGGATCATGCATATCAATGTTAAGTGTACTAGTATAAAAATATGAGAAGAAAATCTTTGAATATACATTTGTAACTTTCAGTTTGGTGAAGTCAGTTTAGATATTACTCACAAAGCAAAAATCACAGAAGAACACCTTGGATGTCTTCAGAATATGCTTCAAATTACATCATTGAAAAAGTGAAAATATGACCCAAAGAATAGGAAAAGCATTCTCAAGTCATAGATGTGATAAGTAGTTGTATCTTGAATATAGGGCTCATAACTAAATAATAAAAACAAAAATACAATTAGAAAGTGTTATTTGTGATCAAAAGGGAAATGAATTTAAACTAACATTTCTATAAAACAAATATATAAGTTCCAAGGAAGAACATAAAATACCTCAAGTTAATTAACTCACTGGGACATTCAAATGAAAACCATGATGAAATTCCACTTCACACACCAGAATGCTGATAATCAAAATGATAATAAAAAGTATAATTGAGGACGTGAGAAATCAGAAACCTTGTATATTGCTGAATGAAATGTAAATTGTAAAGATAGTTGCAAGGCAATCTGACAATGCTTCAAAATGATGTTCTCAGTGTTCATCCCAAAAGTATTAAAATATATGAAGCATATGTCTGCACAAAACCTTGAACATGAAGTCATATTGCAATACTCATACTAACTCAAAGAGGAAACAACATAAATACCATCAAATATTGAGAGGAAAAGTAAATGAGAAATAATGATGCAGAATGGTATACAAAATAGTGCACAACTCAGTGTATTTAAAAAATAAAACTGTTGGTTAAGGTGACATATCCTTAATCCCAGCACTCTGACAACTGAGATGGGAGAATTGTTGTGAGTTTCAGGATACCTTGGCTATAGACTGCTCCCTTGTATCAAAAGCAAACAGTATATCTTTACATTCTCTTCTATCTGATTCAAACTATCAGGTCTCATGTTTAGGTTCTTGATCCACTTGGAGTTGAGTTTTGAGCATGTTGAGAGACAAGGTTCTAGTTTCGTTCTACTAAATGCCATTATCAAGTTTGACCAACACCAGTCATTGAAAATATTCTTTTCTCCAGTATGTGTTTTTGGTTCCTTTATACAAAACCAGGTGGCTACAAATGTGTGAATTTAAATCTGGGTCCAAAATTCTATTCTACTGATCAAGTGTTCCTGTTTATGCCAGAACTGTAGCGCCATAGTGCTTTTATTACTATAGTTACATACTGGTAATGTCAAACGTGGTAATGGAAAAAAGTCCAAAGAATGGACTCACTTTGATGGACATTTGGAGACACAAATTACAAATTAGAGTCTATAATCCATATATATATATATATACATATGAACTATATATATGTATGGACTATATATATATGGAGTAAATATATATATATATATATATATATATATATATATATATATATATTCTGATGGTGAGAAAATGCTATGGTTCAATAGAAACTGTACTTCAAATTTTGGATTTTGACCTTTGATCTTCTCCTTAGCTAGTAATACATTGTAAAGTAAAGTCCTATGGCACTAGATAGCAGCAATCAACTTAGGATGCCATCAGCCATGTAATTAGAATAATAAACAGGTCCTGTGTTACTGAGCTGTAAAGTCCAATAAGTTAGGTCTATATTATAAAAATGTTTAAGTTATATTATTTTTAAATACTGATGACTATATTACTACTTTTACTCATTCTAAGTTGAGGAACATTTTCATAGGAAGTCATGAGAGATGCAAATTTCCCGAATATCCCAACTAGGGACCTTGGGGGTGAATCATGGTGTTTTGATGTTAATGAGAATGAAAAGATTTCTTAGTGTTTTATGTTTTCTAAAATGGTATTAAAGTGATGATTGCACAACTCAGAAATTATACTGATAACCATGAATAATAAACTTATACTGGTTAAATAACGTAGCTTTATAATGTATTCATTACACACAGTACTGTGCTATGCAAGGACATTTATGTATGTATATGTATATATCATAGTAAGTGTATTTCCCCTCTTCTGCCTCACATTACACAACTTTATTCCCTTAGACAATTCCCCTTCTATTAGTTATTTGATTTTCTGTGTAAAATAAGAACCACATAAGAGACAAAAAATACAAATAATAAGGGCTAATTGACACAGTCTGTTGAAAACGTGACTCAATGAAATATAGAATTGATAGGCAAAATTTGCATCTTTTTCTGATTATTATAGTGAATGAACACATTTGACTATAAATATTATGTTTTCTTATAATCTTCTTTGATTTTTTTAATAACGTGTGGCTCATGAATGTTGACAGTAGACCAATAAATAAGAATATTTTTTCTCCAAACACCTTGGCTGTGCCTGGCAAGTGAGTGATTATAAAAAAAAAAAAAAAAAAACATTGTATAGTCAAAGAAGACTGGTAAGTATGTCATGGGCTTTTATAAACATTGCAAAAGAACAAGTTAAATCATTATAAACCACAAACGACAAGTTTATATGTAGAAAATATAGAACAATGTATAGAAAAAAATGCTAAATAACTATGAGAAAGTTTTTGAGTACAGGTTCAGTATGGAAAAGTTTAAAAAAAAAACTTTTCACACATTAAAAACAACACATAAAACTAAAAACTGCCTTTGACATTAGCATGGAAATAACGTAATAGACAATGAATTTAGAAGAAAAAATGAAACCTGTACTGATCAAAATATTCTTGGGAGAACTGAAACAGATGAGAGTAAATGTAAAGCTTTATAGGAATACATGTGATGACTCCGTATTATTGAGTTCTCAGCTCCTTCAAAATTGCATGGATTTAATGCAATCTCGATCAGCAATCTTGCTATTCTATTTTCCAAAAATGAGAAGGCTATTTTCAAATTTAAGTCAAAGAGGATTAATGGCCAACACCATTTTTAAGAAAAACAAAGCTGGAATAATGTCAAATTCAGGCACCTGATATGTTATAAATTATAGCAAGTAAAAGAGTATAGGGTTGGTGAAATATTAATTTATTGGAAAATAACAGCACTTCAAACATATATATTATTTTAAAAATTTATCATGTTTACTGAGTTTTTGTGGTTTTCATAGACTATGCTCTGATAACATTTAAATCTACTCCCCTCTCTGCACCTCCTGCCACTGCTCCCTTCCCAATTTAATGAACTATGGAGTCTGATTTTCATCCCCACATGTCCTTCAGTGTAGATCAATCCAGCGGGCAAGCTAAGAGACTCATCACAATATGAATCCTTCTTTCCTCTCACAGCAGCATATAAATATATTCTTATTGATAGAAAGATATTGCTAGTTTAATTGGGATAATAAGGAATAATTTTTGTCTCACTTAGCTAATCAAATGTTTATATAAGAAGCAATCTTAGTTTAAATTTCCAACTCTCTTCCTATGAAAACAAAAAAGTTAAAATAAGATTAAAATAAAATAAACTTTGAGAATAAGAACATAGATCAATATCATTTACAGATTTTAAAACAGTATAGAATCATTCTATGCAAAGTTAAATTGTATCTCATAATTTATAAACCTTCAATCATAAGAGGGAAAATATAAGTCAAAAAAGTGTATGCACTTAAAGTTTTCTGTGAAACCATAACAAAACAAAATAGACAAAGTTCTCCAAAAAACAATTAGATGAGAGAGGAAATGATACAATAGAGAAAGGTGTTAAAAATTCTGAAGATACATCTCACAAAAGATAAGACAAATGTCTGATTAATACAGGAGTGAGGTACTATTTAATTCACAGCACTGATGACAGCTTCAAGACCACAGTCCACTTGGGATGATGTTTTAAAATCTGGTAGATTATAAGTCAATTGGCATGAAAGAACATATGACAACACTTCCTAAATATGAATATATTCGTCATTTACAAGATAGGATATTCATTCACAGACAAATTCATACTAAAAATTGAAAATACATTTATAGAAGACATATCTATCAAAAGAAAGGTATATAAAATTTAGGATATCAATGGCAGCCAATGGGTATATAAGATTGTATGTGTTAATTTATGTAAACAAAAGTTACTGAATAAAAATAGTACACAGGAGTCCATTACTTAAGTGTCTCCTGTTTTACAATAATGAATTAGATCTATCACCTAGTCATCAGAAAGAAAATGGGGCTTTATTTTTAAATGTTATCATGGGTGCTAGAGAAATGGCTCAGTAGTTAAGAGCACTGGCTGCTTTTGCAAAAGACACAAGTTCCATTGCTTCACCCACATGGTGGCTAAAAATCATCCATAAACTCCAGTTCCAGGGGAATCCAACACTCTCTTCAGACCTCCTCAGAAACCGCAAGACATGGGTACACTTCCATATAAACAAAAATAAATAAATAAATAAATACATAAACAAATAAATACATAAATAAATAATTTAAAATCTTGCTTTTATGATAAAATGTGTATTAGCTTACCATCAGGGAATATAGGTGTCTTGTTTTGATTTTAAACTATTCAACTCCCAAATTATGTATATTATCTGACCCTACAAGTCCCCTGCCTCTTGAGCTTCCCAGTTCAGGCAGTTACTGTTAGATAAATACACGAGGGAGCTTATGTTTATTGTTTAAAAATCATGATAGATCATTGCTTATAAAAACTGGCACAAAACTGGTCAAAGTGGTATACATCTTTAATCCCATCATGCAGGAGGCAAAAGTTTTTCTCTGTGAGTTCAAGATCAATGCCAGCCAGCTCTACATACAAGTTCAGGATCAGCTGAGGTTACAGGGAGATCATGTCTCAAAATGCTAAATAAATAAATAAATAAATAAATACTTAAATAAAACCTCCTTGCTTTATACTAGACTTCATTACCTTCAGAAGTCCTTTAGTTTGACTTTCCAAATCTCCTAGGAATTGCAAAGTCATCATTGACTAAGCAACACTGTTACTTTGTTGAGTGGTTTCTCTTGGAGATGGAGGGAGGTGAAACTTACTCAAAAGTTGGTGCAGCAGTGATGAACCAAAGAAACAGTTGCACCTAAATCAACTTTACTTGACTTAGGAGATTATTAGAATTATTTATAGGAGCAGAGTAAATCAAAGGCAGCTTCATCCCTTAAAATCCTAACATAAACTACAACTCAGGAACTCCTTGAACAACTTGAAGGCAACTATACAAATCAGGACGCCTCCATTGCTACTTTTATAACCTTTAGGTAGATAATCTTCCTACCTTCTGAATTTAGTAAATTTCATTTGTCTTCTGAGTTCTCCTCCTCCCTCCAGGAGAGAATGTTTCTGCTAAGTACACGCATTTAAATTACATACAACAGATAGTTGTTAACAGGAAAAAAAACACATCCCAGAATAGCAGAAGTTTAAGAGAAAGACATTAGTTCAGTTCACAATACTTATAGAAGTCACACCATAGGAATATAGGATCAGTATTTGCCACTTTATTCTTAATACAGTCTTGATATTGATAGCATCAAAATGGGACAATATGAAAAGGCTTCTCCTTTATGTTCCAACTTTATACTCAACAAAGAATTTAGCAGATCAACACAGTATCAAAAGCTAAAAGTTAGATTGCTATTCAAGAATCAAGTATTTCTGAGATACATTCTAATTATTTACAATTGACACTGTGTAGTTCATTACATTACTAACATAATCCCCATGAAATTTTATCCAACTGGGTTTCCTTTTTTCTAGTATTCACAGTGGTTTTGATCTGCTTCTCTTAGCTTCCTTTGTGTGTTTTTGTTGTTGTTGTTGTTGTTTCACAATTTAAGTGATACCACATATCAACAATACCCTTTATTTGATGGAATAGATTATTTCACCACCAGTTGTCTTCTATCTACTGGCATTAACTCATCATTATTTTCTGCAATACATGGTCCAGATTGAATTATTTCTCACAGTAGCACTTCTTTATGACCTGTCTAGTACTGTTATTAATATTAAGAGTCTACAATGACCATTTATAGTCTGAGAATAAATTGAATTTTAGCTTTTGTAAAATACACAGCAAAACCAAATCCAATCAAATTGTTATTTATTATATTACCCTGTTTTTCAGTTCCCTTTCCTTAAACTAAGGTTTTAAATACTACTAGTCTTAAAATATTTTACAATTTTTTGGTGGGTAAAAATGCAATAAACTAAGAGTAATTGTCCTCTTGTACAATCATTAGAATTGCTACTCAAAAAATAAATGCAAGAAATTCTCATGTTAACTAGCTTAGACTGATATACTTAAGGATTACTAAAGTATTTCATTTTCCATTTTCATAATTCTTTAAAAGAGGGGATAAACGTCATGTGAAACTCTTTTCTTCAAAGGAGGAAAGGACAGTAAAAAGAGTCAGAGTAACCAGACACTTGTTGAACACCCATAATAAACACATTAAAGCATGTGCTAGTAATTTGAGTTCTTTAATGCTTGCATCCCAGGTCTTATTTCCCTTTTTTTTCAGTAACATTTGATGCATTTGATCAATGACTCTCATTGCAAAAGGAAAGCTGCAAGATCTCTTAGATTCTCCTTTTCCAGTTGTCTCATTTTTAAGCGAGTTACTTTAGCTTGGCTTTTTGTCCTAATTCTTTCATTTGAAAAATATTAAGAGGGAACAGAGAACAAATCTTCTTTTGGGGGTTACACGTTAGTTTGCACACCAGTGCACAAATCGAAGTACTAATTAGACTTAGCTATTTATTTAAAAACAGTAGTGTTTTCTTAGCAGAACACTATGATAGAGAATATGTTGGGACATTAGAGAAGGGAAACGGGTGAATATTATCATATTTCATCATTTATCTATGCATGAAATTCTCAAAAATAAATGGAATTCTTTTTTAAAAAGTTATTGTAATAACATCAATCTCATAGAAGTGTTTAAGGTATAGGTGAGAATGCTTACACTTCAGTGGTTCATACACTCTTCCATGTCTTTCATTGCATACTGGCTTTTATTTTCACTCAAAGAACTTCGTTTGCACTGAGACTTTAAGTGGTTTTTTGATCTAATTCTGGTGATAGTCTTATATTAAGTGGAAGTTTAGAATATGCAAAACACAATGGAATTTGATTTCATGTCATGTAAAACTCTTTTTGCAAAAGAGTTAAAAGATTTAAGAGTGATTGGACAATTTTTGAGCACCTGACTTATGATAACCACATTCAAACATGTTCTAGTATTTGGAGTTTTTTAATGCTTGCACCCCAAGTCTCATTCCCCTTCCGTTTCAGTAATATTTTTGATGCATTTGATCAATGACTCTCATGACAAAAGGGAAGGTGCAAGATCTCTTAGATTCTCCTTTGTCAGATGTTTCAATTTAAGCAAGTTACCTGAGCACAAACGAGTGGAGTTTGTGCTATTTTGTTAGGGATGCTTTAATGTTTGGAATTAGCTATCTTCTTGAAGTAAGAAATTATGTTTTTATGAATTGTCTTCTAGATTTGATTTGTGTATCCCTCTTATTTTGATGATTCTGTTGTCATCTATGATTATGAGTGTTTAATAGCTTAGGAAAACAAATGTCTCTTCAGTAATGATGACAGTAATTAGAGCAGACGATTTTAGATTTCTTAGTATTTTCTGGTATACAAACCCTTTTACATGCATCATATCATTTGATTATTTTAATAACTTTCAATAACATAACAAATCTATATGACATTTCCCAAATGTCATATCAAAAGTGTAAGAAATAGACCATTTCCCTCCAAGGCTAAGGAACTCTTGAACTCTGAACTGTTGAACCTTATTCCTTATTTTTGCAGTAGATTCTTTTTCAAGTTCTTGTTCCAATTTAGATGATTTGCATAGTGAGATGCCTGTAGCAAAAGGTTAAAAGTTAACTGAACTAGGGTGCATGTGACATGTATTCTTTGAATTTAGTTAAGTGTCTAAAGATCAAAATAATCACTAGGTAGAAACAAACACTAAGAAAAAGGTATGTTAACAACATTTAGTCAGAATTAGTCTTTCCCCAGAAGCGCCCTAGATGCTTGAGATCTACTGAACAGACCTACTAGATTTGTTGAGCCCAAATTCCTTTCCATGACCATAGTGTTTATTCAGACAAGTCTGTTTTTCGTTAGATAGTTCATAGAATATATTTTAAAAAAATGACAAACAAGAGATGTCTGTAACACAATTTAAAACATAAGCCCTATGATAGTGCTACATGAAAGAAGACATCTACATATGCACGTAGCAATATTTCAGCATATTTAAACTTTGGTCTTGAAGTGCCAACACGTTATTTGCTCATGTGGCGAGGAAGCAAATGGCATGTTTACGCTCCCTCGTTGTTGGTGTTTTGTACTGTTACATTACCTTTATGTGCTTCTACAGGATGGCATACAATCTGGAGGTAATATTTTAGGGTCTTATTGATGAGCAAAATGACCATGTTTTTTCTTGATCATCTTTGTGTGGAGGAAAGGAGGGATATTCAACATGTAATGTGTATTTTAAATATAAAATAACAAGAACCAGAGAGAAAATCTGGAAAAAAATCTTTTTCTAAAAATAAAACTCAGGGTAATGATAAAGAATCAGTATTCTTTTATGGTATTTTTTCATATACTGACCTCTAAGAATTACTAATTTCTTATGATCATTGACTAGTCAATGGAGAAATCAATGATCTCAAATCATTTGAGTATAAATAAGTATTCCACTAGTGAATTTAATTTATCTTCCTTCAACTGGTTATCTTGCATGCTTGCAGGCAATAATACAATTACATTTTTACTTTCATAGCATGCCAACTTGTGTAATTCATTGCATGGTTTGAAATGAGCAATTCTTATTCTGTCTTTCATAGACAAATATCATTGTAGGCTTCTGTTCTTTTCTTCTGTCCTTTTTAATTTAATACAGAAGTACAAATATTGACAATACTGAAAGCAAGATCATATCATTCAAGGTAAAAGCAAACTTCAACTACTTCCCAGTGTAACCTGGGACTTTATCCTAAAATCTTATGATAGCATTCTTTTAAGAGTACAAATGATAACTAGAGCGATGGATAAGTGTTTAAGAACACGGACTGCTCTTGCAGAGTAACTGAAATGTTCCCACAACCCACATGGCAGCTAACAACTGTCTGTAACTCTAGTTTCAGTGTATCTAGCACCCTCTTCTAACCTTCCATGGCGTTTTTAGACAGGAAATGTACACACATGCAAACAAAAGATTCATAAACAGAAATTAAAAATAAGTAAATGAAATGAGTGGAGATGAATTTTGTTCAGCTTGGCTTTGTTGTTTCTTTGAGAACTTCTTGCTTTCCTTGAGTAATAGCTAGTATTTAGCTAGGATACAACCTGTACTGAGGAAATATTTGGTGAGTGTACTTAACAAGATAGCAAATCATATTATAAATACAAATGCAAAAAAGCTTATGGACCACTCAAGTTATCTTTCAAATATCTATCCCTGCCCTGTTATTTGGGTCAGGATGACATGACAATAACAAAAGCTGAGAGAGTAGAGCTCACTGACATTTGTTGCACATTGATTCTTCAGTCACAAGTACAGGAAACTCAGCAATTTTTGTAATTTTATTTTCAACAATAGCTAAAGCATGATCGATCTCTGAAGCTAATTAAACAGCTGATGAGCATGCCAATAGCTATGTGCTCTCTTCAATAAAGTATTGCATCATCTGCTGCAGAGACATGGGCGTACATTAAGTATAGGACCTCAGCCGCTTACATCTTTGTTGCTTTTTTCACATCCCAAGTTTATATTGTTTTTTTTTTCTATTTTAAGAGAAAAGAAACAAAACATAACAATAAATAACATAATTTACCAGCAAAAGAAGAAGGGGTCTTGGTATAGAGAATCTGATTGAAACTTTACCATTTTCGTTCACAGTAATCATGGAAGATGATAAAGTTTAGATGTGATGTGTATCCCTTTCTATGTGACACTGGATTAAATTTATGCTGATATATTATTTAAGACACACTATTGCTATTGCAAACCCAATTTAAGTTGTGTACCTTGTATAAATTTATAATCATTTTCCTCTCATTTAAATAGCACTTCTCAAAAATAACAGTCAACACAAAAATAAAATGTGGTTCCTACTTGACTGTCATACCTGGCAAGGTATGACAAAGCATGTGGAGATAGCACTAGGCATTAATTCTGAGGTTTTAGCAGCATCTCATTTAATTGTTTGAGAAACAAACACTTCTTAACTCCACCATATGATACAGTAGGCAAACTAAATTTATTGAGGAATAGTAGAAATGTACAAACATTGACATGTTGTTGGAGGCAAATGTAGATCATTCCTGGAAGTTTTTATTATTCTGTAAGAAACAAAAATAAATAAATAAAATGGATTTACTATTTGCTACTGTACAGACATGTTATGTGATTCTTTAAATAAGTATATTTATACAGAAAGTATATGTCACATATATGTTTTAGACATTACATGTAAGGTAGAGGTATAGGTAAAAAGCCTAAAGAGTCAGTATATTTCCACTAAGAATATACACTCGAAAACTGTCTTATGAAGAGAATTATCTAGATGCATCAGACTTGAACCATTAAAGCACAACAAAAACATCTTAATGGATGGTGAAAAGGAAAATACAAAAAATATTTATTCTGATAACCCTGAGGGACTGATAGCATATGTCAATTTGTCAGTATGTGTGTATATCTGTGTTTAGAAGAAATTAAACTGTGACTTTGTTCCTATTAAATATTCAACAATTTGTAAAGATTTTATTGGATTTCTAGTGAACTTCATACATTTTGATAAAATAATAGATCCATCCCCTATCTCCCTATGTATGTGATTCTTACTACTTTCTGTCTATTTCATCTCTCTCTCTCTACCTCTCCACACATATATATAGATATATGTACCTACCTAAAGAGTCAAATTGGTGTCCCCAAATACCCTTCAGTGTGATACCATCTTTTAGAGCCTGGTTAACCAACACAGAGTCACACCCGTAAAGGAGAATGTCTCTCTCCTTCTTGCAGATCTTTTTTGACAATAGTTCCTCAGCTAAGTCAGATAAGTTTGATGTTACTTTAATCACTTATCCACATTTATCCTGGAATTTTGTATGTTATGAGTATCTGTGGGACTCGTGCATGCTGTCACCATTGTTATGAGTTCATAAGAATAAATTTCATGCTCTCTGGAAAACTCTCTTTCTTTATCATCATCAACCACCTATGGTTTAACAATCTTTCTGCAGTGATCCCTGAGCCCTGTGGGACCAAACTTTGATATAGGTGTCATATTGATGGATAAGCATACTGTAGTCTGTTATCCACTGCACATTGGCTAGTTGTGAATCTCTGTGTAAATCACCATCTACTGCATGAGAAACTGTCTCTGTTGAGAATTGAGGGACAATAATCTATGGGTACAGTAATAAGTCATTAGGATTCAGTTTAACACTATGTCTGTTTAGCAGAATAATAATTGCAGCCTCTCACCTATGATCTGAAACCCAATTAGTCGCAGGTTCCTCAACTTGATGTCAGTGTCAGGTATGAACTCTCCCTTGTGAAGTAGAGGTTAAATTCAATCAAAAAGTTGTAAGTTATTCCTAAAAGATTCATGCCACTACTGTACTAGAAGTCTTATCTTGTCAGACCAGTTGTTGTAGCTCACAGGATTCAAAGTTGGGAAAAGCTGATGATTACTTTTCTCTAATGGTAGCATGCACAGTAGATTCCAGCACTATAAAAGCTAGCAAGTGGGGATGAATCTTTGAAGTCAGAAGCAGAGTGATTTTTCCTTATTTCTTCTAAAACTCATACATGTAGTATCTTTATCAATAGAGTCTTACTGTCAAGAGCAGTGCAATCGCGAGTAGTATTTGTATATAACATATATTATGAAATCTTCGTATCATTAAATATCATGGTATTTTATATGTCATATATCTTTATATATATTATAAAGTGTGTATATATAGATATATATGCTTTAAGGTATACTTTAAGAAATTCCTATAATAGAATTCCATAAGAATTTTTCTAAAAGACTTTACTGTTATGTATTCTTCCCCATATTTCACCTCTGCCCTGAACTCACATTCCACTCCCCATTTTACCCTTCCTACTCCATCATTCCCTTTCCCCGTTTACATATGACAGTGGGCATGTAACATTCTGTTTTTTTGTTCTGAGCAATTTCACTCATGATCATTGTTTCCAGTTCTATCCATTTAACTGTGAATTTTTAAATTTCAGTTTTCTTAATAGCTGAATATTATTCCATTGTATAATCTGCATACCTTCATTATCTGTTCATCAGTTAATGAATGTCTAAGTAGCTTCTATTTGCTTGCTATTGAGAGTCAGGAAGCAATGAACATGGATGAACAGACATCTCTGTAGTCAGATAAATAGTTCTTCGGTTATGTGCCCAACCAAGAGTGGTATGGCTGGATCATCTGAGAGACATATCTCTAGCTTTCTAAGGGGTCTTCACACTAATATCCACAGTGAATGCATCACTTTGCACTTCCACTAGCACTTGACACAAGAACAAAAACACACTGGAGGAAATACACCATGTTCAACAAATGGTGCAGGTCAACTGAATAACTGCATGCGGAACAGTGAAACTACATCCCTATGTCTCACCATGCACAGAATTCAGTCCCAATAGATCAAAGGCCTCCCTCAACATAAGACCTAATTCTCTGACTCTGACTAAAGAAAAAACAGAGGATGTACTGGAACGTATAGGCACAGTATTAGACCTTCTGAATAGGACATGCATTGTTTCACAATATTCAACCATTTAAAACCATAAATAGGGATTGCTATAATTGTTTACATTTTCATATTCTTTTTAAGCACTGAGGAGAGTTAATTATAAAAGATGTCATTCAACTCACAGACTTTTTTTTTTCTGAGCTCAATGTTTCTGATGTTTTCCCACAAATATTTTGTTCATGTTAGTTTCACTCCTTTGTTTCATTCCACAATAACCTGTCACTTTCCAAAAGAATCTAAGACATTTTGCAGGAATGAAGATTATTTCATCTTGAAAAATACTACTTTAACAATGTGCCTTTGATTCATACTGAGTAGTAACCAGTGCCTTAAGATTTATAAATATTTCCAGATAGAAATCTATTTTAATTATGTTAGTGCAAATGTAATTAGACATTATCAACTCTTGATGGTGAAAATATGTGACAAAGGCCATTATTTCTTGATTAGTATGTATTGTTGATGGAAGATGCTTCATATATCTTAGGGGTGTTTATTACTAAACAAACTGCAAAATAACAAAGTTCTAGGGGACTTACAAATCCAGTCACTCCTATCACAATAAAGTTCAGGTTAATCTGTACAATCAGATTAATTGATCCTTAGATTAGATGCAATGAAAGTGTGTCTTTGGCAATATATTTAATAAATACTTCACTACAGTAAACAATACTGAGTCAGATAAAGGGCTGAACTCTTCTTAGGACAAGGGGAGAGACGTTAATCACTCTCAATTGCTCTTAAGGATGTTGTGTTAGATATGAATTTCCTTAAGTCTTCAGTGTAAGGCTCTGGTGCTGTGGTGCTGTGTGTTTACATGTATAAATTGGTAGGTTTGTGTTTATTTGTTTGCAAGTATGTTTGTGTGTTCAGGTGAAAAAATATATATACATACATGTGGAATCAGAGATCAATCTTGGCTTTTGCCTTTCTGAAACAATCCATCTTGTTTGTGAGACAAGGACTCTTACTGGCCTAAGTCAGCTAGGTTGGCCGGCCGGTGAACCAAATCAGTGTACCTGTGTTTGTTTTCCCAGCTCTGGATTTTTAAGCGTGCACTTCTGTGCTCAGCTTTTATACGGGTTATAGAGGGCGAATCCAGGTCCTCATGCTTGACTGACCTATCTCCTTTCGCAAATAAAAGTGCTTAATTCTATGAATGAGTGAAATTTCTGAGACTATGCCATTCAAACCCAAGTTGTAATGGATAGACCAGAATGGAGAACTGTCTTTTGAGAAGAAAATTTATTGGCAATCAGTTGAGCTGCCCTGGTACCAGCTGGTTGTTTGGGAGTCCTTACATTCTGAAAACATACCACCACAAAGACCACTGAGTCCAAGCATTCTGCCCCAGCAGGACTTACTTCAGTCATGGAAACTATAGAAAACATGCATCTATCTTTCAATGAAGCCTATTAGGCAAGACAAGGTTGGTGAACTTTAGATGGCCCAATAACTATTCTCTCTCAACTCAGCAATATATAATGGTTGATACAAATGTTGAAATTGTGATTGATCCTTATGCAAGGACTATAATAGATCCTTTTGTAGTGCTAAATTACGATAGAACTGGAAGCTGTGCTATGACTGTTGCTGATTATAATGTTTTAAAATGTTTCTTCCATTGAATCATTGTGTGTTTCACAAAGAACATTTCAATCAATCTTAATTTTCTTTATATCTCCTTTCCCATCAGTGCTCCTCACCACAGTCCCCTAAATGGAATCTTTTCCCCATACAATCTTTCATCTTTGTTAAGGTCTACTGTGTCATGCCAAGTTAGCATCCCACGTGACCTCAGAGCAGGTTCATCTACTGAGGTCTAGTCAGAAGATCCAGTGTCCGTCATTGTATGAAATCAAGCTCATCCTCACCCAACAGTAATCAGTTGCCAATACTTTTTAGGCAAAGATTGGGGTCTGCTGCCAATATTCCCAGTTCTTTGCTGGGTTTTTGTCTGCTTGAGCATGCCAAAATAATTGCTGTTAGTTCATATGAGCAGGGTCCCAGGGGCTTGTTGGATTCTGTATCCATATGGTCACACCAATTCTAACTGGGTCTTATAATTTTCCTGTTCCCTCTTCCAAAATAGTCCCTGAGCCCTGGGTGAGTGAACCTTAATATAGGAGTCCTATTCAGGGACCCACACTATGAAGATTCCTAATCTCGTGATTTAGTGACTTGTGACCATTTGTATTACTGGCCTTTTGTTGCGTTAGGAACTTCATTAATGAGAGTTGAAGGATTCATTAGTGTCTTCTTTATCCCTTGTTCTAAATTGGGTGAATCTTGTGTGTATTGGCAGCATTGTAGATATACCTCTTAGGCATGGGCAATTCACAGATAATGTCTGTGAATGACCAGCTGCAGTTCACTCTATTAGTCTCCCTCTGGTACAAAAGAAGCCTTTTGATGACTGGTGACTGGAATACTTGATTGTAAATATATGGATGCAGATTTTGCATTTAGTAAGAATTTATGTAAGCCTAGGGATAAGACAGTCCTGGGGATCTCTCTAATACCTATGACCTCTTCAGCCATGTGAAATTGGCTATGATGATGTACCACACATGAGTTTCCTCCAATTGAGTGTGCTCTAAGACCAATTAGATAGCTAGTGATTGGCCCGAAGAGATGAAAGTTCCACTACTGCATTAGTGTTAAATGCTGTGCCAGCCATAAACGTGGTTATTTGGTCATGAAGCTGGTATTGGGCCATTGACTGATGTCGACTGCTTGTGTAGTGCTTCCAGAGCTATGAGAGCTAGCCTTCACGGGAAGTGGTTTCCAGGTCAGTTGCAGCCCTATTGCTCCAAATCTGGTCTCTGAAGTATGTGCTGTCTTCAGCATTAGGGTCTTACTTGTGTATGTCACCATTCTTAGCTTAAAAATGACCGATTAGTATTAATTAACTTTTTGAAGGAATCAGAGACACTTTATTGCTGGTTTATAACAGGTTTATACTGGGTTTGCTTTTGTTTGCTATATTTATCATAACTATAGTGGTGCGAGTTGTAATGTGAAGATCAATGTCTACAGAGGTAGTAGTAGCCTCCATCCCATTAGTAGATGAGCAGTAGAAATGAGTTCTACTAGAGCGTGGCTACAAAATTCTAGAGAACAGTGATGGGAAGAGGCAGCATGGAGCTGCATCAACAAAAACTGCCACAGACAGTGGAAGAGTCCACTGAGAAAGGGTGGCAGGCCAATACTGTAGAAGTTGCAGGGCTGTGAAGAGCCAAGGAAGAGCGACTGCAGGTCCTGGAGGCTAAGGCCCCAATATCAATATCTTCAGAACTATATAATGATGCCTGTTGAAATTGCCTCAGCAAAAGCTCCTAACACCTAAGATTTAGGAGCTGCTTCAACACCTGTCTCTGACTACTCTCTGCTGCTGAGAGCCAAGGATTCCACTTGCTGCCCTGGAGTGTCAGACCACTGGCAATCAAAGTCAGAGCAGTAAACCTTTAGTAGGTATACCTATGATTATAAGACTCTGATTGCTGAGGTGTGGAGACGTATCTGAATTTCTGAAGACTTAGAGCTGTAAGCCTAAGCTGAGCCTGCCAGCTCAGCTCAGAAGCCTTATTCACTCAAAGGCTCAGGAATACCAGCACTAGAAGCATCACTGCTCTCCTCCTTATGATTTCCCATGCATGTAGAGCATAAGTCCTTCCACCAGCTCAAAGATGACATTACCTATAAAATTGCAAGGACTAGAATTGTTATGAGACCAAGCCTGTGCTGTATATGAGCTGTGAAAATGGAGATTGGGCACATTTAAACAGCATGAGGGAAGCTGGTGATTTTGATACAAATCTTAGAGATAATGAATGAGAGATGCAGTTCATCATGTGGGATAGACTCATTAGTATTGTGCATGGGAGATGTAGCCAGATATGATTAAAGCAGATGGTATTTGTTCTTAGCACTTTTCATTTTCTTTAAAGTAAGCTAATTAAAAATTCCTTTCACAGCCCACAAAATTCCACAGCATTCATTAAGCTATTTATAAGAGAAAAGTATGTAAAATAAGTTATTGACATGATATTTTAAAGGGCAACTAGATAATCAAGAGAGATTTTTTAAACCTCCCTACAATAGTCTCTTGATGAAAATGACCTAAGAATACCATTAGCGTTATCTTATCTATAAGAACCTGAATAAATGCACAAATAATCATCTATTAAGTCAAGAAGCTTCGCTGTATGAAATCTTACAGATGTATTCTGACACTTTCCTTGGTCTTCTTTCTTTTCGTGGGTGAACAATACAAGCCAGACAGCATCCGTACCCTGTCTTATACCAGTGTCTTATACCCTGTATTATAGGTAGAAACATTCAGGTCATCAGTCACATAAACCTCTTGCACAGCATTATCTCATGTCAATACAGACTGCAAAATGCAGTTCAGGGACATTTTGTAAGAACTCAGTGTTTAAATACAGTTAAGAGAGCCTGTCATTTTCAAAAACATCTTGATAACAATCAGATTAATTTCTTACATGTTATGAATATTAAAAGGATTATGAAGTTTATACTAAATTACTTTTGATAATTTCAGAAGATCACTACAAATAAAAACTCCAGGTCTTTCATAATCATCAAGCATGGCTGTACAGCAGAGACCTTCCCTGGCAGGTGTTTGAAGATGGCATTGTTTGATAGCAGAGGAAATGCATGAAGTGTAGGACAATCATGGGCAGAAAGTCCAGCTTACCATACTGAGGTTGTTTTTGAACTACAGTGTGCTCCGTCTGCATGGACCAGGTAATTTTCAACCAAGAAGCCTCAAAACCCCATTTAATAATTACCTTGACATAAACACAGTCCACCATTTACCACTGCATGTGACCACTATTATGAAACAAAAAGAGCTATCTGAGAGTGAAAAACTACATGGAACCATTCAGTGAAGAAAAATACAGCAAATTTTGTCCGTGTAAAAAACTGTAGCTATTACTCAAAGTCTACTCTCAGCAGCTGAAGTTGCAGACATTATTTTAAGGCAACACCAAAAAACACTTCATTTCAGTATGATAATTCCTAAGGAAATGGCTTCAAATCAGGCAATAACTAGGCATAGAATATCTTGTTCTCTGACACATCTTGAGAACTCTACTGTGAGAATGCATTGACATCTTCAGTCTAATGAAAAATAGTTTGTCCAGGTGCCAGGCAAGCTTTATGCCCCATGTTTAATGTCTGCATTCAAACTCAGTGTTAAATAGATGGCCTGCGTTAACTGTCTATGGGACAGTAAACATAATCAAATCTAGTAAATATGGGAAAGATATTTGTAGAGAGGAAGAGTACTAATATAATGAGTAAGGACTAGGAGAGCATAAGGAAGGGTGATCAGAATAGATTACATGTATGAATTTGTGAAAGAACAAAAATTATTAATAAAATAAGTTGGAAGGAGTAAGAGAATGTTTTAAAATTATGGAAAGGATAAAGCATTGATGACTCAAAGTGCTAAAAATGTAAAAGATTTTTTTTCAAAACATTTTTTTCAGACTGAAGTAATTTCATGTTTTAAGGAATGAGAAAACATAATGAAATATTGATATTGTCTTAAAAAGAAATCAAGATCTGTACCTCATTCAAATTTTTAAAATCAATCACTGTGACACCAAAAAATGTAACAAACAATTTGCCTTTTAAAACAAAATACTCTCACTGGTTCATCACCACTAACCACACAAACATAATGATGATGCAAAAATAATGTGAATTTTGGAATCCCAAATGACCTTGTAAGATTGAGGAACACCAGTTGTTTCCACTGTGAGGCTCTCATATATTCTGTAAAGGAAACACTTTATGACTTGGTGACAAAGTAAGCAAATCAATAAACAAACGTGGAAAAAAGCTTCTGATGATTGGAATTTTAATTTAGAGTTTTATCTCATGTTGTTATTATATGTACCTTGTATATTTTTTTTCCTTCAGATAATGAAGATCTGTCCGTGAGAGATTTAAACATATTTCCTAGGTTTTTTTTCAATATAAAAAACTACCACTAAAGAAATAAGATACTATCCAGTCATTATGGCCATTAACTATATTAGATTAGTTGTTTAAGTAAGTATAGTATGCTTTGATTAAAATCCCTGTAAATCAAGAACATATACAACATATTTGTTGCATTTTTTGTTTTTATAGGATGGTGTCTTACTCTGTAGCTCTAAGTGAATTCACAATAACTGTGACAGCTTACAGAATTCCTTTGCAAGCTCAAGCCATATTAAATTCATTCTTACTTTGTCATGCACACATCATATGGCTGTGGCAACTCCTATACTAAAAGTAAAGAACCAGATTATTGTAATTTTCCTCAGCTGATCCCCTATTAAGACCCACAAAGAATGCTAAACATAGAGTCTTAGATGACATGGCACTTGGCACAAAGTGACAGTTCACAAGCAGGTGGGGCACAGGAGCATCTTTATTGAATTCTTTATTGCAGTGCTTCTACAGCAGCAAATGTGAACTTTGGAGATTCCTCAAATGTTATAAACTCCTCTTTCATGAGCATGCTGATATCTGACAGGAAGTTTTCTAATCCCTTTCCAAACTCATACCAGAAAATTTGAAAGTAAGCATTATACTTTAGTATACAAGGTTAAAATTGTTACAGAAGTATGGTTAAATTTTCTGTGTTCTGTAATAAAATTTAATTGAAGTCACTTATTTAAGAAATCACAGGTAAAAGAATATGTGAAAAGGGGCTGGTGAGTTGACTAAGTAGGTATAGGAATTTGCTGACAAGCCTAGAGACCTGAGTTCTATCCCGTGAGCCCGTAAAGTAGAATGAGAGCACTGACAATATCCTCTGAACTCTGCATGCACATCATGGCACAAGTACGCACAAGTAAGTAAATAAATGAATAAATAAATACATGTCAAACTGGAAAAGTTAGGACTTTCCAGATTCTGGTAAAAATGTAGGATATTTATGTATCTTATATATCAACACAAATATTCCATGCTTAAATTAAAAAAAAAAACATAACTTTTGTATTTTGTAAGCGGTCGTTCCTTTCATTCTATATTCTCATGCTATTGATAACAGATTTGATGAGACTGCAGTGCTAACAACTGTACCATGATACTTTCCCACTTTGTAATCATTCACTCCTGGTAAGTAGGGAATTTGATGATTCATTTGATCATTTTTAGCTCTAATTGCAGTCAATTTGCTTAGACTGTTGAGCTTGCACTAACCTGCTGTTACTTAAATGTGCTTCCTAATTCTTTTAGTTTCAAATTACATTGAAGTTGATTGGAACTAGTGAGTTGTGGTCACAGATGAAGTAACTTATATACATCTTATATTTCTTGAGGACTATCACAATGTTTTCCCAAATTAATATATTATAAATCTGAAAATTTCTGCAGTGCCTCTTAAGTATCAATATCAAGAATAATAAAATATAGAAACTACAATTTCATAAGGTGTTGCATACCTGTTTCCTCTAAATTGAAACAGGGTCTCCTAGGAAGAAGTGAGAGGCCATATGACAAGAAGCTCATGAAATTTACAGGAATCATGAAGCTTAGAAAGATAAAAGAATTATAAGCTTCATATGATTTCTCCTCAAAAACCGGAATGGAGTAAGCATCTGCTGTGAAGAGAATCTTCTTTTTGGTAGAGCCATTTACAAATTAAAAAGGGAGATCCAAAGATTGAGCTTTCATGAGGGAGGTATTTTTGATGCTGCAGCTACATTTTATTCTCCACATTCCTATAAATAACCCTTTACCCATGCTCCTGAAAGTAACCACAGTAAACTTATTAGTTCACTATATTAGTTACTTTCTACAGCTGTGGTAAAATACCATGACCAAAACCATCTCATGGAAGAAAGCATTCATTTGGGTTTATACTTACATAGGAATGATTCCATCATCACAAAGAGGCATGGCAGCAAGCAGCAGACAGGCTACAGGAGCAAGGAGCGGATAAGAGCTCACATCTTCAATCACAGATAAAACACAAAATCGAGGGCGAAATTTGAAATAGGGTGAGGTTATTAACTCTAAAACCCCACCACCAGTGGCATGCTTCCTCTAAAATGTGGTGCCAACTGGACCCCAATTATTTGAGTCCTTGAGCTGATGGGGGACATTTCTCATTTGGACTAACAGATTTGGCTAGAATTCTTTACTTTGGTCTGTGGTTGGCTCCCAATCTTGACTGAATAAAATTCTGTTCATGTTTCCCAGGAAAACTATCAAGCACAAGGTAAAGTTTACATATTTCTTTTGTTTATTTTCTTTCTCATTTCTTTTTGAAAACTTTTATTCTCACTTTATATAACCTTTAGTTTTGTCTGTTTCCACTGTAACATGTTTTGTTCAACACACACAAACACACACACACTCACTCATATACGTGACTGAGAAAGGGTTGAGGCTCAGCTAGTTATAGCTGATTCACAGAGCCTTGAAAATTATGGAAATGTGTGTGCCTTGTGGTAAAAGAGGAAAGTAGGTATTTCTATGAAGAATCATTCATGGTAACTCAGTTACCTACCACACTAACATGTCTATCTCTGCCTATCATCTTGGAGTTGAGCAGCGTTCACTCCCTATTGTCAGCACAGCTCATTCTTCATGTAGCCATCACAATTCCTCATAGACATGCCTGGCTTAGACAAAGTCTTTTCTAGTCTTATAGCTTTCTTATCTATGATCTTGATAAAATCAAAATGACAATTTAAAATACACTGCTTAAAAATCTTGGAATTTTTTTCAGCTCCTTGGTCTGTATTTTTATTAATGGTACATTTCTTGTGATATTTTATGATTTATGGGAATATTTATATTAAAATTTTCAAAAAACATGAAGGACATATCATAAAAAGTTAAAGTCACTTTATAGTCTTTGAAATACAAGCATTTTTCCTTAAATAAAAATAAAATTGCTTTAAAGGATAAAAATCACAATAAATACATAAATATTTAGTAATTTGTAAACATAATATTCTGTTATATTTTGTTTTATAATAGACATTTTTTAACATATGCTTTTTTATACACATGCACACAGATATATGCATTTGTGGACAAATGATAGAATAGCATACAATACAAAATGTTAAATATAAACATTATAGTTATTGCATCTTCCTAATCAGCAGGAGTTAGAGCTATGTGAAACTGAGAGTACTCTGTTCCTCTTTCACTGCAAATTTTGTGTATTATAAATAAGTACAGAACCCATTGTACATATATTTATTAAACATTTTTATGGTGAATGTAGATGTAATATGTAAAAATATGTGAAAGTATAGTATACTCATTAAAGCTTATAGTATATATACATATGTTTGTGTATGCATGTGTGTGCATGTGTCTCCCAAATATATGTGCTCTCTGTGTGTATAGAAAACTGCAATTTTTGCACATATATAAGTTAATGTATAATATAGATATCTTATGTGATATATCAAGTATAAATGATATATAATATATTCACAAACATATAAATATAATTAATAAATATTGGTCAAATATATTTAAGAAAACAAAGTATTTTGCTCAGAAAAGAAACATATAAATGTCTACATTTTCCAAATAAATCTAGTATTTCTTTTCATACTGAGAAACAAAGGTAGAGAAAATTAGTGTCCAAAGACTTCAAGAAATAAAAAATATAGTGAGGATTATGTATAAATGATAAAACTATTAAAAGTGCACATCATGAAGAACAAGAGTTTAGGGAAATGTAGAATGGTAAATGATAATACATATGAAGACGTGAAACATCATTCAGACTTTCTGGTGTTGTTTTATGAATTTTGGATTGAAATATGATGCAAAGTCTTAAGTTGCACTTCATGAAAAAGTTTATTGAAAATATTAATTATTTTACATAAACCATAGAAATTATACAACATTTTTTTTCATTCTTTGTATAGGAAAAACTCTAGAAGAACCCACTGATATTGGTTTGAGTTACTTTCTGCTGTTGTGATAAAATACCATGACCAAAAGGCAACTTAGGAAGAGTTTATTCTAGCGTATTTTCCCAGACAAATAAAGTCCAAAATGACAAAAAATATATGGCAGACAGAGCAGGAGGCAGAGAGATCGCAATCTGTCTCCACAAGGCAAGCAGAGAGAAAGAACAGTAACTGGTGAAATGGTACACTTTCATTACTATTGACATGCTTTCTCCACAAGGCTTCACCTTCCAAAGATTCTAGAATCTCCTTAAATAGTGCCATCAACTTGAGACCAAGCATCCAAATATGTGAGCCTATGTGGAATCAATCCAGCCAACACAATTTTGGACTCTGTTTATAAAGAACTTGGGGGCAGGCAGGCTTCCACCAGAGAGTCTGTGCCAATTTCAGATCATCAAGAAAACCACCATACACAAAAAAACTTGCACTTATGGTGCTGTGTAAAAGAGGCTTTTATATGTCTTTGCTAAAAAAAAAAACATGAAATGCTGAGAAATGTTGCTTTTACCTTCTTCTTCTTGCAGACAATTTCTTCCAACACTTGTTAGGTGTCAGATTTCACTGCTGTTCTCTTTTTCATTAATTAAACGAGAACTTCTTCATGTTTCCCTCGGATTCCCCCACCCCTTTTCTTACCTTTCACTTTATAGGTAATTTTACAATAGATCTATTATCACAAAACCTTAATGTGGTGTTTGAAGTTCTTTGATGACCCGAGCTTATAAAGATATTTTTGTATAAACATTCATGCTATTTAATATTAAATATTATTAAGATTAGCTTTTTCTTCTGAGCTTATTTTGTATCTGAATCTTTTACTTAAAACTTGATTGAATTGTGTCATAAGCGTACCTGATCCAGAATATGACAGGTGCCTGAATATGCAGTGACCTTTCTCATGTGGCATGATTTTATACAATCTATGCTTTCTCACTTCTTTTCCCATCTTTACTATTTTCAGAAACTTTACCCAACCAGCTCAATAAACTTATAAACCCAAGAAACTTAAAAATGATATTTCTTTCACTTTCTTCATTTTTACTTCTATTTTTATGTAATCACTACATACAGTCATCAATAAAAACCAATTCTCTTCATCTAGAAATTTTACATGTAGAAAAAAGAAATAGACACATACACACACAGAGAGAGAGAGAGACAGAGAGAGACAGAGAGAGAGAGAGAGAGAGAAGGGAGAATTAGAGGGCTATGAATTCTGTGTATTATGTGTGCACAAGTATGCATTTTTTTATGTTTTGGTTTATTAATGGCACATAATTTCATCTCATAGAGTATCAAATGCAACCAGCCACTAGGCTATGATTAACTACAAACATATTAGGAAATTTGGTTAGCAGCAAGAATGTTTGTTGAACAAATATTTGCCTCTTCTAGTACTGCAAAGCTGATGCTTTTGAGACACAATGACATATGCTCAATCTACTGTTAATATATCTGCAATGCAATATTGTACAGATCTCAGAAACTGAGGCTGTATCAAGTAACAATATTGCTTAGATGATTCTTAAGGAGAAAATTTAATGATTACATGACTTTAATTATGGGTACAATGACTAAAAAGAGGCAAGAGGTGCAGATGGGAGAGGAGAATCCTATCCAACTATATTATACAAAACCTGCGAAAATTCAATTAAAATATATTTTTAGAGAGAATGATTGTGATTCCCAGTATTTTCAAAACGTGGTAAAATTTGAGCTGCTGATTATTCTCTTTCTTTAGCTAAAGGGAAACAACATTAGCTTGTACAATTTAATATGTGCTCTTTTTAGCTACAAGATTGGTTGGGTGACCAAAGGACTACTGAAGATGAAACTTAAGTTTCTCATTATTTTGCAGTTGATGATAAAGGACAAAATGTAGAGAGTGAATGGTCCTTTATCATAAACTCCCCCTAAAGGAGGTATTCTATGCACACAGTAAGAAAGGTAACCATTGATATATTGATGATGAGAGGGACAAACAGCCTATTGCTACTCAATATCATCCTCACTTCCTTCCATGGTATAAGTACCTACTCCTGGGCAAACAAATATACAAAGTAAAAACTGTCAATAGGTGTTACCATGTAGCTAAATTCTAACCAAAATGCTTCATAAATGTGGAAAGGATGCTATCAATCATGGGGTTAAGTTCTCCCTTAACCCTTATGTTTCTTAAATAACTAGAGCCTCGGTGGCCTGTTTTGACATGTTGGCAGAGACCTAGTAAGTTTCATTGCTGTGGCTAAAATATAGTTGTATATTTATAGAAAACTCAAACTGAGTCACTTGAAAAATACTTTCTTAACATAGAATATTATATTGAAATATGATCTTGTTTGAAATACCGGTCAGTTTATATGTTAGTTTGTCAGCTGCATGTCTATTCCCAACCAGGAACAGAAGCAAAATTCTCACATAAGGAAAAATGGAAAGCATCTGTATATGGTGTTGAGACATTTGCAAAATTTGATAAGATGATTGTGATATTTGACATACAGTCATCTCTATACCTGAAAGAAACCAAATCACAGCTGAATTGTTAACCCAGTCATTGAATGCTAAGGCTTATGTTTTTAAAAGACCAATCAAATATTTTATTGAATTTTTTGTGATATCCATACAATGTAATTCAGTAGTATTTAGATCTACCCTATCCACACCTCTTTTGATTGCCCCATCTCGCTCATTTTAATGTACTCTTTCTATATAGATGTCTATGTAGTCTAATTTGTGTCAAAAAGTGCCCTTCAGTGTGGGTCCATACACAAGAGTCATGTTAACCTACGAGGAGTCACATCCTTGAAAGAGACTGTCTCCCCATTCCACCAGCATTTGGTTGGCAAAATTTCCTCAGGGCAGGTTGGGTGTTCTTCCCCACGTTCCTATGTTTATGCTGGAGTTTATTCAAAACACCTCAAATATCAAATACAGACCTTCTTCCCCATCACTGACCTACATAACTTCCAACTGGATCCCATGCATCCTGTCATGTATGTTAGATCCTATTCTGTCAATCATTTGTACCCAGAAGTCTCTCAAGACAGGATGAACCATTGGAGTCTAGTCAACCTATCTCGAGCCACTCCCTTAAAGTAAATCTGCTTTCATTCACCCAGCAGTTATCAGCTTCCAATACTTCCTTTGCTAGGTCTGGGGCCTGCTGCTCATCTCACCTGTTCTATGCTGTTTACGTCTGATTGAGTTGATATTTTCTTTCTGCTTTTGTGTTTTGATATTGTCATTTTGCTATTAGAATATAAAGTTAGTTTTAGATCTTTTTGATTGTATTAATAGATTTATATAAATAGATATCATTAGAATTTTTCTCTAATTAAATTTTATGTGACTGAAAATGTGTCTTCAATTCTATAGTGTGTTAAATTACATTGCATTGCATGTAGAGTGTCATTTTTTTGTTGTTGTTAAAACTGTTTTGACTCCTTGTTTGAATTTAAGGTGGAGAATTAGAATAAACAGCCCTTTGAAAGGAAATTTTTTGGTGTAGAGTGATTCGTGAAGTCCTTTAATGACAGATATCAATGTGAACATCAATATTTATCATCATATCATATTGGCATTCATAAATCATTTTCTGCTGTGTAAAATGCTGTAGCCTATTAAAATGTTGTTTCTTCCTTTTAAAAGAGTTCTCAAGTTCTGCAATAAAATGGGATAAAAGAAGTTAACATGATTGCAATAAAGACATTATTTTTATTTCAAATATTATTAAGGCCTATGCATGCATAATGTTTGTGTACATGCAGGTGTGGGCATGCCAGGTCATATGTGTAGAGGTGACAGCACAACTTGGAGGACTACTTCTCTCCTTAATTATGGGTTCCAGAGCTCAAACCCAGGTCATCAGGCTTACACAGCAAGTGCTTTTTCTTGTTGAGTCATCTTGCCAGCCCATGATTATAATATATTTTATAGATAACCCATTAAAATTTGCTTTCATCTTGAAAATGATATGAAAATGGGCAGACATATATTAACATACTTTCCAAAAGTATTTTTCTATTCTTGTATACTGACATATTTAATGTTACATGATATTCACATGTTGACATTTATTAACATTGCTGTTTTATATGTTTTGTCAGTAGAGTTTAACAGTTTTGCTCATTTCTATAGTTACAGGCTGACCTCAGTCTCAAAGAGATTTGTCTACCTCTGTCACTAAAGTGCTGGGATAAAAGTGAACACCACCATACCCAACAAATCAGAAATATTTAAAGTGTCTTTTTAAGCTATTATTTGCATTTTAAATATGCTATGTTCAATCTAACAGAAAGTGAAGAAATTTGAGGCACTGAAATATGCCTTAAACTATATGGTTTTAAAAAGAACTGTAATTGCAGCTGACTAATAGATGATAGAAATAGATGTGTACATCTGTGTTCTATAAAAGTCATAACTCTACATATATTTTCAAAACAAAAAATGTGTTATACAATGTCTTTTACAGGAATTTAAAAAGAGATATTTTAGAGGCCTTTAAAATGTTTTAGATGTCACTTTTGAGTGTTATATACATCTGTAGACTATGAATAAAGACTATTTTGTTTGCTTCTCTATATATCTTGATGATTTTCCCTCTTTGGGGGGAAACTGAATTTTTGCTTTTTGCACAAAGTAAATCTTAATCATAGTTCGACCAACTGCCTATCCATAACCCCTCCCATACAGCTTCCACTTGATTTCATGTAGTCTGTCATATATGTTGAAGTTTATCAAGCCACATTAGTTAACACCAAATATCCCTCGTTGTGAGTCCATCCACTGGAATGTCATCAACCTATTTAGAGTCACTCCCTTAACGAAAATCAATCCTCCTTCTACCAGTTGTCATAGGTTGCCAATAGTTCCTAAGCTAAGGTTGGAGTTTCTTCCTCGTTTCACTAATTCTATGCTGAGATTTTGTCTGGTTTGAGCCTTCATGGATCTTCTATATGCAGTAAGATGTCTTTTACAAGAAAGTAAAACACAGCTCTACACATCTATTTCTATTCACCATTGAAGTAAATTCATTTGATCAACTTTCTAGCTATCTAGAAAGCTCTGTTTCCTTGTGGTCATCCACCAACCTTGGTTCTTTTTTTTTTTTATCCCTCTCTTCTGCAATGGTCCTTGGACGGCAGAGGGTTAATATAGGTCCTTATTCAGCGACAAGTACTCTGCATTCCTTTATTTTCTGCATTTGGCTGGTGTGACTTTCTGGGTTAATAATTATTTCTGGTTAATAATAAAAAAATTTTTGCATGAAGAAGCCTCATTGATGAGAGTTGAGAGATTCATTAATATTCTTTCTGCCCAAAGTTCTCCTATGTTTCCTGAACTTTAGGTGTCAAGGTTGTATTGTAGATGTTTCACTTTGGGATGGGTATCTTATAGGCACTTGTTCTCTACATTTGACCAAGTGTAGAACTCTGTAGTTGTCTCCATCTGTGGCACAAAGTTGCTTATTTGATGAACGGAGAGGGACACTTGTTTGTAAATATAAGGCTACATAATTGGAGTATGGTAAACAGTTAATTCAATCTACGGATATGACAAAAGTGGGTTGAAAAGGAAAAAAAAAACCAATCAAGTGAGGAGGAAGCCCTTGAAGTGCAACAAAATCTTCACTAGATATGCGTCTTACAGGGAAGTAATATCCAGTATAAACAACAAAAATTTTTTTTAAAAAATCAAAGAATCCAGAAGAAAAAAGGTAACCAATTAAAAGTGGCCTATGGATCTGAACTGAGAGCTCTTTAAGAAACCAAAACGGCTAAGAATCACTTTAAAAAGTCTTTGATATCCTTAGTAAGTAGGGAAACTCAAATCAGAACTACTTTAAGATTTTATCTAGCCCAGTCAAATCGGCTAAGATCCAGAGAACAACTGACATCAACTTTGGCAAGGATGTGGACAAAGGGAAGCTTTGCCCACTGATGCTGGGATTGCGATCTGGTGCAACCACTGCGAAATCATTGTGAACTCTTTAAAACCTAAAAATAAATATGCCGTATGATCCGGCTATACCACATCATGGCATATAGTCAAATGACTTACCCCACTACAGAGATAATTGTACAACTTTGGTTGTTGCTGCTCTTTTCACTATAGCTAAAAAATAGAATCAAAATAAATTCCCCTTGACTGATGAATGGACAATGAAGATGTGGTACATTTACACAACTGAGATTAGATTTACTCAGCAATAAAGAAACATAAAGTCGTTCTATTTACTGGTCAAATGATGGAACTAGAATTTATTATACTGTGTAAAGTAAAGCATACATGGATAAACAAGCGACAAACTGACAAATGATCTCCCTCATTTATGGATCTTTTTTCATTTTCTTTTGTTTGTTTTCTTTCTTTCTTTTTTTTTTTCTTTTTTGAGACAGGGTCTCCCTGTAGTCCCAGCTGCCCTGACATGCACTATGTAGATCAGACTGGCCTCAGTCTCAGAGATCTCCAAGCCTCTGCCTCTTGAGTGCTTTGACTAAAGGAATACACTGCCATGCCTAGCTTCATTTTTAGAGCTGAGCTCAACATCCCTTGATATGAATGTATATCATGTAGTAATCACAGGAGACAGAAAAATGGAAATGAACTAGGCAATAAAAGAGGACAAAGAGACAGAAATAATAGGAGACAAGTGTAATCAAGGGTAAATGAGGAAACTGAGGGTACTTAAACAAGGGAGGCAATTGAAATGTACATGAGGAGAGACAGGAAATAACTCTTAGGTGGTATGGAAAACTAAAGGGAAATATATTAACCCTAAATCTGCTGACAAATACACATACAATTATATATACATATATATATGTGTGTGTGTGTGTATGTGTGTGCGTGTGCATGTGTGTGTGTGTGTGTGTGTTTGTATAGTAGAAGGCTATATAACAAAAGCACAGTGACAGGCAGAAGGAAACTTTCTTAGAATTGTTGATCAGGGTAGTCCAAGAGATTGGCAAAATAACACAGGCCATTGACACAGACCTTGGTTACTTCCCAAAACGTGAAGCAAAGACCGTATTGCTGAAGACAGGTCATGCTAGAGACAAAGGATTTGGAGATATTGAGCCAGGACTGCTCTACAATCCTCTTCCTTGAACACTAAGTGTCATGTTATCAGAGGTTAAGATGTAACTTGCCAAGGGAGAAAAACAGTCAATGTTTCTTTCCATCTGTAAATCCTAATAAAAACAACATTGCCTAACACCACAAACTTTCTCCATTTGTCATATCTTGGAAGTAATCAATAGCTGTCTATTGGAATTAAGTCCCACTCAGTAGGAGGGAGTTCATGTGTGGTATTGTAGACACAATCAAATACATATGGTGGGAGAGTTCATAGATCCTCTAGAAAAGCTTGTTGAAATTTTTGCTAGTTCTGTCATAGCTATGAATTCTTATTATATATCAAGAACTGTGGCTGGAATTTTCATTTGTCTTAAAAAAATCTCCATTACTTATAGAGCATTAAATCAATGAAATAATTTCTATTATGACTGTAACAGTTTTAAAGATAATCAGTAAATGTTTAAACATCTAGATCACAGAAAATTATTAAGCATAGAGCATTGTCAATGCATCTAATAATCCCAGGAATGGAATTGATATCTTTGTGCAAGTGATCAGTGCTTTTTGAACATTATTTCAAGAAGAAATAAAAGACATAGATAAATGCAATCAATGATTTTATCCAGCTATAAAGCCTATAAACCATCACAATGACCAGCTCAGCAAAATACACAAATAGAAAAATAATGTTGCTTTTAGCTTGAGGGTAGCCAACAACTGTCTAATTGAACTTAAGGCCTCTTCAGTAAAAGGGGACCATGGCTGATATTATAAACCAATCTAAATATCTTAGAAGAAAACCTATCACTATCAATTTCCTAAAATTTAAATTCTAATTGGATTCTAAATACCCATCCTTGCACCCACAGACAAGTATAGATCTCACCCCTCATCAAAAAAGCTTATTTTTATATCAGATAAACTTTATTACAGAGATGCACAATGAACCAAAATACACAGAATCTATGACTGTCGGTATCTAATTCCAAATTGTACATATTCAAAGCAAACCCAGTACCTGAGGCTTAGGGAACATCTCAGAAGACTGGGCAGGTAGACAGACTGTAAAAGCCTAAGGATCAGGATGCCTGGTGGGAAGTAGTAGATTTTAGACATGACAGGACATCTGAATTTATAAAATCTCAAATATATGTTTGAGTAAACAGATTCTACATAATGATATCACCTGTTAACATACCAGTGTGGATGGGAAATATCACAAGGCCTAACTCCTTTATGAAGTGCCACGGGCAATCAGTGCAGCTGAGAGAGCGAGAATCAGTTTTCTCCATGGATGGGCCTCCTCATATGTTACACAGTTAGAAATAGTCAGCTCTAAACCCACATACATAGGAACAACACTAGATGGACTCAAAACATACGTCTATATCCATCTGTTTAGATAGACTTAAGTAGATAGATCAAGAAAGATCGATGATAAAGTGATAGATAGATAGATAGATAGATAGATAGATAGATAGATAGATATAATAGTTGAAGCTAAAGAGTTCATGAATTTGAGAGGGAATGTGTTGGGGGAGCAGAAGTTGGATGGGAGAGAAGAAGGTACAGAAATAATGTAAATGCAGCATTTACATATTAAGTACTAAAAATTCCAAGAAAAATTAGATTAAAAAATAGTACTTTACATAGATCAGGACATTCATACTGTTTTACTCCCTAGTAACAGGAGACATTGTGGTCAGGAATCTGAGATTATGTTTGTGCTTCTTGACTTCTTAATGATGATTTGCTTTGTGCTGCATATCTTCAGCTATCAGCTTGACACATCTGGACAGAGGGAAACTCAACTGACTTATACCCTCTAAGTGACTGGCCAGCAACAAAGTCTGTGAGGTATTTTCTTAAATAGCGGTTGATGAAAAAGGCTCAACCCCATGTGTGCAGTGCAGCCCCCAGGCAGGTGATCCTAAGTGATCTAAAAAAGCAGCCTGAGAATAAGCTAGAACAAGCAAGTAAGGAGCACTCTCCAGTGGACTCTGTTTCAGCTCCTGTCTCCTGGTTCCTGCCTTGATTCCTTGAATTAGCTTCCCTTGAGAACGGACTGTAGGCCGTAAATCAAATAAATCCTCTCCTCACTAATTTGCCTTTGGGTCAGCGTTTTATTATCACAGCAATATACTCAATCTAAAATAGTCCTCACAAAGTTTTAAAAGATAAATTTTAACAGGCCAGTACAGAAAAGATGATTCTCATGTTTGTGGTAAATTTTTGCAGTGAGTTCCCAGATATTGTAGAAAGTTGACTCCTAAGTGCGGTGGGAATGAATCACGCTGGTAGGGAATACCCCTGAGTTCTGTTGCTGTAGAAGGAACAGGTTGAAGCAAATCGCACCACTCAAAAGCAAATCTGAGTACCATCTGGAATCTTTGAGATGTCGTTCCTACTCTCTTCCGCCCCATGATATTAAATTCTACAACTTAGAAAAATGTGAAGGGGTTAGGGATGGAGGCAGCCTCAGCAGCTAGAGCAACAAAACCTCACCGAATGGGAATGGGGTGATGGACCTCACATCAGCTTTGGAAACCATAATTAGTATAACATGTCTGAAGCATAATTATCTCAGATTCACCAACTTTCTCTTCTTTTTAGTAGGGAATACCTCAGCCAATTCAATGTCTTTTTACCATTGTTAGGGTGATTAGGTGCATAATGAAGGCAAGATCACAATTTCAGATACTCTGCAACTTTGCCAAACAACTAGAATGCTTCATGTTATCCATGGTAAGGAACAAACAAAAACTGAAAATCAGAACTATGTTCTTTTTCTTTTACCATGTGTGCTTTTTATTTATTTTTAAATCTTCCACCCACACGGAGATTTAAAAAATTTGAATTTTATACATTTCATTCAATAGTTCTTAATCAAATTTTATTTTTCTCTTTCAAATCAGAGGTAATTAAGGGACATTTTAGATGAATGCTGTGTCATGAAGAAGCTGAGGCAGGAGAATTTCAAATTTCAGGGAATTTTGGGTTGCAAATCAATACATTGTTTTAAAAAATCAAACAAGTAAACCAATGCAAAAAAATAATAATAATAAGGTAGAGAACACTCTGGCTAAGACGCAGCTGTGCATTATGAAGAATATATGAACTATGTTATTAATGGGCCAATATGTGATTTCCATATAAAAGTTAATAAATAGCTACATAACATCTTTACAAGAAAAACACTATTCATTAAAAATCACGGACAATCTACTGCTTCTGACCAAAACATTGTTGTCACCAAATTGTTTATTATTCATGAAATTAGTGTTCACTTGACCTTTTTTTTATTAAATATACAGCTGAATGATATGTATTTCACTGTGGTGCAAGAAACTTTAATTTCCTTGAAGACATTATGTTTTTCATATGAAACAAAAGGAACTTAATGATATTGACCATAAAGTAGCAAACAGAAAAATAATTTTGAAAATTGCTAGTTATATCCTGATAAGTCTATGAGAAATAATTTTTGTGTCTATAATTCTTGTAAATTTTCCTTAGGGAACTAAATTTTGTTTGCCAAACAACAATTTCATGATTTGGGAATATTACCAGGATACTTAGACAGTGATTTATAAAAATTAAAACATGTGACCAATAAGTAAAAAGACCTCTTTTGGTTTCAGCACAATGACTTACTTCCACACACCATTTAGAATCTGTTCCTGCAGCACAGTCTTATGTATAGGTTCAGATTGTACCTGTTTGTAGTTTCCACATTTTCATGTGTATGAAATGATTTCCCAGCAGGAGGGCAAGGGTTAATTGTTTCACCTTCATCAAATCACAACTGTGACTCAATATTATCTTCTAATGTGGATCATTCTCCTTTGACTCTCACAGCAAGTTCTGAAATTCTTTTGAACATCTTTTGCATAGATATGAAGTAAGGGCAGCTTAACTTTCAGGATTCATGGCAGCTGCTCGCTTGAAAGTGCTGTGCAATCTGAGACAAAGTATAAAAATAAAACATACAAGTTCTATTCTCTTAAATGGGAATAATTTGCATAGTTTAAGAAGATCATGTGAATTACAATCAATTTTTCATATCCTAAACTTTTCAAATATATTCTTGCCATATTCGGAGCCTCAAAAATGTCTTTTAAATAATTTCTTGCTGTAATGCTGTTTCTTCAAGAACTTCTATAATTTTATTTAAAACCTCATTTTTTGAAATTATGTTTTATAGATAATTACGTTCATTATTTTAAGGTTCTATATAAATGAAGAAAAAAAGATACCACATAAATTTTTAAGTAGTTCATTTTTAATTTTGCACCCAGCCATTATCAATATTCTTTTTATTTTTATTATTGGATTTTCTTTTATGTACATCTATGTATTGCCTGTATATGGGTAGGTACACCCTTGTCATGAAATACCCATGGAATTTAGAAGAGGACATTAGATCCCCTGGAACTATAGTTACAGAAGATTGTTAACTACCATGTCTTGGTCCTTGCAAGAACAGTCAGTGCTCTTAACCACAGAACCATTTTTCCATTCCTGCTGATTTTTTTAATGTGCTTATGTATTTAATTATGAAACATAATAGTTTTATTGCTTTGTGTGAATTACATACAATAGATTTTGATATCCTCCTCTATCTGCAAGGCGTCTGTACTAACACTCACATAATATTGTGCACTCTATATTGTATACCTATAGAATCCACATTTTTTTTGGACCCAAGTACTTCTTATGGTTCCATCTATTGGAGCCTCGATTTACTTACTGAGTCACACACCTGAATAAGACTAAATCTCCCCTTCTCAGCAATATTTCTTCAGGTGGAGCTGGGGTTTCTTAACCACTTCTTCATATCTATACTGAGATTTTGTCTCAGAATCTAAGGATAGATATATCACAGGCCATAGGGGAGATTTCCATACTGTAATTATGCTAAATAGATATAGTATTTAACTGGTTCCTAATGACATTGTTATATCCATAGATTAATTCATCTCTCAATTTTCTGCGCAGAAGCTTCATCATGTGTCTGATGGTGATTAACACAGAAAACCACAACTGGCCAACATGCATTGAATGAGAGACCACAGAATGCTTATGCCTGAATAGAACACACACACACACACACACACACACACACACACACACACACACGTATTTAATTTTAACGCTGTTTCTTTTCATTTAATTACATTTGTCTGCTGATGCACCTCAATCTCTCCAGCATTCCGCTTATTTTCAATTACATATATAAGGTTAAACCACTCATATTGCTTATAAAACCCTATTTATAATTAACATGTTGTTTCTCTAACATAATATACTGATATGCATCTCACCAAGAACATTCAATTTGCTTCTTGCTTTATTTCCTGCAAAGGAATACTTCTGCTTATACTTGTACAGAATCTTCTTGTTCATGTATGGGCTTTCTGCAGAACACACTCATAAAAATTAAATTGCTATATCCAATTATATGGCACTTTCCCCAAAGTATTGGAAATGTCTGACTCTATTTCTAGATCAGTGAAGTACATGAAAGTATATTCTTCAAATAGTTTTTGAGACTGAGTTTTCCTGGTGTTCTACATTCAGAAAATATCATTATACTTTTAATATTTTATCTATCTTTACTTTTAGGGATTTTAATATCTTATAATTTTATTGGATAGTTTTATTTTTTCCATAAATTATCATCTTAAATGATTTATCATTTTGAAAATAATTTCATCTCTGTCTTTTTCATTTTCTTTATTTTTATTTTATGAGTTTGAGTGTATGTAAGTGTACCGTATGCAGTACCCTCAGTACACAGAAGAGGGCATTGGATCTCCTGAACTGGAATTATAGATGGTTGTTATCATGGGAAGGCTGGACACTCAACTCTAGTCTTAGGCCAGAGCAACTCTAGTCTTCTGCCAGAGCAATTAGTGCTCTTAGCCACTGAGCCTTCTCAACAGACTCTTTTGTATCTTTCATATTAGTTTGCACATATCATTTCCTATTTAAATGTTATTTGTTGCAATTAGGGACAAGGGCCTGTGATTAGACAAGTCTTAGGACATAAGGGAATAAACTAATATTATTAGTCTGCCAAAAGAACATAGTATTAAACATACTCATAATGACTTACACTGTCTTAATTTACTTTCCATTTGCGGTGATAAAAATACTGAGAAAATCAATTTCAGGAGGAAAAGATTCATTTTAATCTTGTATCTCCCAGGTCATAATTCATCACTATGGGAAGTTGGGGGGAAACTCAGGGCAGGAACGTGGAGAGAAGAGTTGAAACACAGACCAGGGAGAATGATACTTTCTGGATTTCTCCTCCAGCCTGGGCCAATTCTGCTATTTTATATACAACTCAGGAACATTGTCTAGGGGTGACAATGCCCACAGTAGGATGGAACTACCCAATTCATGCTACAGTTGAGAAAATCCTACACAGGCATGGCCACAGGTCCATCCGAAGGAAGAATTCCTCAACTGAAGTTTTCTCTACCTAGGTGTGTCAAATTGACAAAAGAATTTCTCCCACACATATGGCCACAGATAATGAATATTTCAACACTCACTAGAGAAGCAAGCAGTAGATGGCAATTAATACAGACAACGACAACTGGTTAGCCTATCAAGAACAAGAAAATTCAGAGATCTCAGTCATAAATGGGACATCTATATCATAGCATCTTCTCCAAAAACTCAGAATTCCTTTCAGAAGAGCCGGAGATAGTATTTTCTAGACACATGAGGGAAATTGCATAAGAACCCAAAGTGTTTGTGACAGTATGCAAAGTCAAGGGCAAGAAACCTGAGCCCTAAGCAAGGACCTATCAGCTGTTGAAATTGCCCATGGGCTAGACCCATGCCCAAGGGGCATTTGGGGACAAAATTTAAACTTACAGGCCTTTAAAAAAATCAAACAAAAGTATCCACCCTCCCCAAACCTGCAAAAACCATGGTCAAAAAGTTAGTAAAGTGATGATGGAGATTTGGGAGGGGTCTTAATAGCATCAAAATTATGACGGAAATACAGTTTGAAATTCTCAAAGAATCAATAAAGATATTAATTTGCAATTATTCTAAAATAAATAAATCTATATTTACAAATATATTTTTCTTGCATTAAGTTGTAGCTTTAAAATTAATGTAAATAATAATTTTGATGTTTAAGAAAATATGTACAATGCCCGAGAGTCTTTTTATCCTCAGCTCTTCTTGCTCATTCCACTTCTCACGAGATTGTCACACTTTACTTCTCTCCACAACTTGGTCTCCATGTGCTGTGAGCTTAAAGATGTAGGAATCCCAATTTTCCCAAATGTTTCTGACCATTAGCTTGTACTTGAGTAAAAGCCTGGTTCTACTAGGTTAGAAGTGCACAGGTTGATCTGACGTGTCTGGATAAGGCCCTTACCTTGCTCTGTAGATAGATTTTTCTGCTTCTCTTTTAAAGGCCGGAACAAAAAGAAAACTGAGGCTGGTGCAGTCAGGATATAGGAAAAATGACAAATATAGTAATCAATGTAGAAAGGAAAACAGGGCAAATCCAATTCAAAATGTTAAATCTTTCAAAGTAATACAAGATTAACATTAAAATTGAACCCTACTTTAAACAACCAGGAGTAAGCACATTGATGCTCATGTTCAAGAGAATGATAATGCACAACTTAAGAGACAAGGGCTGTCTGCTTATATTAAGTGACATTTTATGATCTATATGAATATCAACGAAAATAAATATGTTAAAACAGTACGTTAGTAACTTAAAATTTTTCTCATTATTGTGAAAAGCACGTCATGATTTAGTGTCTTCATCCGTAGTCTTTTTTTCCACCTCATGACTACTTTACAACCACGCCAAAACATTCTATATCCTGCAAATGAGAATCACATTCCAATCTGTTCCTCAAGGTTAAAAAAATTTTTAAGTAAGCTAAAAACTTTCATAATTAATTTTTCTTGCTCCTCATGAGTGTTATATATTTGTGTGGTAAATTCATTATTTTAGTGTTATAGATATTTCATTGCAATAAAGTATTGGCATGGACAAGGTTTCAAGGAGATCAATGTTTAAAAATGAATATATGAAAGCATTAAGTCATAAATGAATTTTTCATATATCTATAATTATTTTGCTTCATGATTATAATTTGAAATTCAGTATTCAGATATTACAACATTAACTTCAAATTTTAAGAATCACTTCTAGCTGCATTTAGTCACTGTTTTCTCTTGAATCTTCCTTTAAAACATTCACGTCTGCATCGCCTGACACAGTGTTCTTTCATTTATAGTAACAGAGCACATTATTATATTTTACAACTGAAGGCTACATCAAGTCCTTACAGCCAAAACAAATATTATTTTTCTCACAGAATTGCCTAGTATATAAGATACTTAAAATTGCAAAACTTATTGGGCATGACCAACTCTTGGGTTACAGAATGGAACCTAAACTATAGAAAATGTTTCTAAGTGCTCAGAATCCTAAAATGAGTATAAAACAAGTCTATGTGATGTAAAATTTTTCCAAAGATGATTGAACAGTTCTTTCATTATTGTGAAAATTTCTGGTTGGTGAATGAGAAATATCATATTTCTCTTGTTGAATATGAATTAGGTGAAGGAGTATTTATCTTTCCCATTTGGGTGACGACTTTCACGTTTGCAACCTCTACCAGGAGGAAAGAAAATTTGTGGCGGACATGGACACATGGTATTATGCAGTACATTATTTATTTGCAAGAAGATCAATCACTAGATAAGATTTAGAGGAAAAAATGATTTGTAAGTGGCCTTCTTTGAGGAGGACAGTGTTGAAAACATGGGCCAAGGAAAAGGTAAAATGATCCACAGAGTAACTGTGAATAGAGTAGGCCATGGTTAGTAGAACAGTGAAGTGAGAGAAACCACATATGGACATGGGGAATGTCCAACACACCTACACACCTTCCTCTACCTGATTCTGTAAACAGGGGGAGGATGACTGGAGCACTGGTGCTACTGCAGAGGTCCAGGGTTTGAATCTAAACACACCCATGGTGGATAATAACCATCTGGAAGTCTAGTTCTGGCGAATCTGAGACCTTTCTCTGACCTCAGTGGGCTTTGTATGGCACAGGTGCACTTACACACATGCAGACAATACATTCATACACATAAAAATAAAAAGGAGTAAAATTCTGCACACCTCATCCCCACTCCATTACTCTGGCCCACTCTTATGCTGTTCTTAGCTAGTCCTAGCCCCAGCCAGGCTCCAGTTCCTCCCCCACAGATCTCTAGACTAGCTTCCTAAACCAGATTAGCTAAAAAGTCCACCATAGATCCCTAAGTCAGTCCTCTCAGGTGGTTGCCATCCACCCATTTTCCCATGGTCCTTATCAGGCAGACAGACTTTCCCAATTAGGAGTCTGGCTAAGTCAGATCCTACCAGGCATCACTCTTCCATTCCTCTTGCCTGTCCCCACTCTGTTCACTGCCTGCCTTGGCCCCAACTGCGCTCCAATTCTTCTACCCCAGATCCCTTGATTAGCTTCTTAACCCAGGCTACCTAAACTCACTAGCATAGACTTCATTAACATCTGATCTATCTGACATAGATCAGACCTCCTACTAACCCGATCAGCCTACACACTACCCCGTTCTACCAACCCCCTAGACAGTCTAGCTACGTGCAACAACCTGAAATACACACCTGTTTATTTCCCATCCCTGAACAAAAAGCAACCAAGCTACATAAATAATAAAAAGAATCAAACTAAATTAAACAAAAACAAAGTAGAAGTTCCTACTAGATACAAAACCAACATAGAACATCAAATGCCCAGATGGCATCACAGAAACACAAATAATATTTTAAAATGTGAGAATGTGTCCCCAATAAAACCCACTTGTCCTACAGATGTGTGTGTGTACCAAAACGAGAATCACCTCAAGGAACACAAGGAAACAGAATTTAAAGATCAATCATAAACATGATCAAAGAAATTAAAAAAAACACAGAGAAACAACTCAAATAATTCAAAAAGAAAGGAATGAGTTTGTGATGGAAATTCAAGAATATACAAGTATGCAGTTTAACAAATTATGAAAAACAATCACTTGAAAAGTAAATTCACAAAAGAGATGAAAATAGTGAATACAGTTCTAACAGAAATGAACTTGATATTGAAAAACTCAACATGCTAATTGGAAACAACAGCAGAAAAATTCACAGTCAGAATAAATAAAACAGAAAACATAGTATCAAGTGGCTTGATGACAAAGTTAAAGATTTGGACTCTTTAACACTAAATGTTAATGGCCTCAACTCTCCTTTCAGAAGACATCAGTTAGCTGAATATATCAATAACAAAAATCCATCTTTCTGTTTTCCTCAAGAATCTCATCTCACCTTCAAGGACAGATACTACATTAGGGTGAAAGGATGAAAGACATATTCTAGAAAACTGGCTCAAAGAAATTAACAAGTGTAGTCGTGTTCTTTCCGTTGTCTCACCACTCAGGGCTGGCCCGGGGGGCGGCGGTCCACAGATTCTGTCACTTGTGAAAGGAAATCTGTGAAACCTTCTAATGGACCTTGGGCCTTGGATTACGGAAAAATGTATCTGGTTTTTGTGGGAGGCAGGCCTTAAGTCCTTGAAGTGACAAAGATTTAACTTGATCAAAATAGGCATAAATGCCCACCTTGGCTTGAGTCAGGGGGTCTGTATAGGGGCCTGTGCCAAGGAGCATGTCCAGGGAAACCTGTGTACCCAATTGGAGATTTTTGCGTACCTGTGTTTCAGCCAGATCACTATAGGCTGCTTTCCATTGAAGGAACTCTGATGGGGAAAGAACTGCTTTAAAGAGTGAGTACCAGTCATAACAAGTCTGAAGGTGGGTGGCCCACTGTAAAAGAACCTGTTCAAAATATGGAGAATCCACACCAGACTCCTAAGCTGCTTTGCGAATGAGAGCCAGGTCAGTGAGGGAAGTGGGATACCCGGGCCTGACTGCTGCATCTGGTCCTACATTAACAGAGAAAGTTGAAAGAGGCAGCTGGTGGTAAGACTTACCCAGTGTGGAGCAGGCAGATCGGTTGGTAGGGCAGGGTGGGTAGGGCGTATTTACATCATCAGCAGTGCACCATGGCAACCGGCCCCTGCACTTCTGGGAATGCCTGGTTGGGGAACCTGGCTGGGGAAGAGGGAGCCGATTAAGGAAGGGGTGGGTGTTGTTTCATCCTTAGCAATTGGGAATTTTTCTTCCTTATGTGACAAGGACGAGACTCGCGAAGTCAATTTTTGTCCCTCTTTATAACCTTCATTATAGGTATTAATAACTTCCTCAACTGATGAACCTTTAAGACTGGCAATTATAGCAAAAAGAATAGGGAAAAATGAGATGGGAGGAGTGTGTCCCTCATAAACTTCACTCTTCCTCAGGAGAAAGAGAATGTGGGACCAAATAGAGGCATCCCAAACATTTTCAGGGCTAATCCATGGGGCCAGGACAAAGGTATCATTCCAAAAGGTGTTAAAATCTTTTTGTTTTACTTTCAAAGCCTGCTGTAAAAGCAGGGCTCTAATTGCTTACAGCTGTGGCATTTCCTGGTGGGAGGAGAAACTATTCATTATGGCCCAATGAAGGTTAATGAAGTAAAAACTCAAGGCCACTATAATCAGAACATAAGCCAAAATGGCCAATACCAGAGCCCAAAGAGACATGTAGCCAGATCCACTGGGAGACTTCTGTGGATTTCCACTCCACCCTCTGGAGTTCACTGGGCTGAACCCACAAAAAAAAAAAAACAAAAAACAAAAACAAAAACAAAAAAAAACAACAAATTCTGTCCAGAAGGTTTTAGCTAGTTTTTAAAAGCCAGGCAGGGTCAATTAACTTGCTTGAAAGCTGCCTCTCCTCTCTGGCTCTCTGGGTCTGGGAGGGGCGGGGTTTTAAAGCAGCTGAGCCTGGAGGGCAGACTCAGCCCTGCCACAGCTTGCACAGTAGCCCCATCTGCAAGAGCAAGCTGGAGCAATTTAAAATCAAAGATGGGAAAACCAGCCTTCCCCAGGCTGATTACCCACAAGATGTCTCCTCCAGAAAGACTTAGCTAATAGCTTCACCTCAGTTCCCAAAATCTAGAGGGGATTGAATCCTCACTTGATTACAGCCGGTGAACCAAACAAGGAGGGGCCAACATGGATCTCAGGGACCATGAGGTGGCGTGTGCTTCCTTCAGGTTAGGGAGACAAACACAGGAAGGTAAACAAAAGCAGGGAGCCTTGCCCGTCCACAAGGATCAAATCGCACACAAAACCGAACCGAACCGGGGTCTACTCACCTAGGGGATCCAGGTCCATGTTCCAGGCGCCAGTTATAGTCGTGTTTGTTTCCATCATGTCTCACCACTGGGGCTGGCCGGAGGGGTTGGGGGTGAGTAGACACAGAGTCAAGCCACAAGCAAGAGCTACAGATCTAATATCTGAGAAAATAGATTTCATATTAAAACTAATCAGAAAGTTAAAGTGGGCCATGTCCCTCTAATTAAAGGAGCAATTAGTGAAGAGGATATTACAATCTTGAACATATATGCACCAAATTTATAAAATTTATGAAAAACAAGTTTATAAAAAACACCCAAATTTATAAAAAAATCCAAATTTATATAAAAAAAAGCACTCCAGGACTATAAAACACAGATTAATCCTAACTCAGTAATAGTTGGTGACTTCAGTACCCCACTATCCTCAGTAGACAGGTCAACTGGACAAAGAATAACTGAAATATTTGAATTAAATAACATCTTACACTAAATAAACCTAACAGACATCTACAGAACATTCCACCCACTTTCTACTCAGCAGCCCATGCAAAAAAAAATTTTTTTTTAATGGACCACATTCTGGGATACAAAACAAATCTCAACACATAAAAAAAGAAAAAAAAAATCCATGAAATCACAATGCAATAAAACTTATAATCAACTGAAAAAGAAGCTATAGTGACTACAAAAATCATAGAAATTAAACAACACACTCTTGAATGAAGAATGGGCCAAAGAAAAAATTAAGAAAGAAATAAAATATCCCTGGAACTAAATAAGAATGAGAAAAAAAGCACAAAATATCACTGGAACACTTTAAAAGCCCTCCTAAGAGGGAAGTTTGTAGCTCCTAATGCCTATATTTAAAAATTGGAAAGAGTAGATATAAATAACTTAACAGTATGACTCAAGTCTCTGGGAAGTCAAGAACAAACCAACCCCAAATTTAGTAGACTAGAAGAAATTAAAAAAATAAATTAGAGCAGAAATTAGTGAAATAAAAAACAAAGGAAAAGAATAGAAAAAAATCATTCAATCTAAAATATGATCCTTTGAATGATTAAACAAGATAGACAGACTCTAGCCCCATTAAGCCAAAAAGGAGAGCAAAACCAAATCAACAAAATCAGAGATAAAAAGAGAAACATCTCAATAGACACCAAAAAATATCCAAGGCAATGTAGGGGAATACCTTAAAAATCTATACTCAATTAAATCTGAAAATCTAAACAAATAGATAACTATCTAATGCATGGACGGCACCAAAGTTAAACCTTGGAGATTGACAGCATAAGCAGACCTATAACAAATAAGAAAATTGAAAGAGTAAAACAAAACTTCCCTACTAAAAATGCCTAGGCAGAATTCACAGCAGAATTTTACCAGACATTCAAAGAATATTGTTTAAATTATTCAAAAAGATAGAAACAGTAGAACTCCAAAACTCCTGTGAAACCATTTTCACTCAAATACCAAAATCAGGTAAACATACAATAAAAAAGAAAACTATAGGCCCATATCTCTAATGAATATGGATGCAAAGATACTCAAAAATACTAGCAAACCGCTTAGAGACACACATCGAATGCATTATTCGTCATGATCAAGTAGGCTTTATTTCAGAGACGGGAGATGCTTAAATAAATACAAGATAATAAATATCATAGAACAACTTTAAGATTCCATCTCACTCCAGCCAGACTAGATAAGATCAACAGAATGAAAGACATAAAATACTGAAGAGGACGTGAAGAAACCGGAATGCTCACTCTGCTGGTGGGAATGTAAACTTGTGCAAACCCTATGGACACAATGTGGAGAACTTTCAAAAAACTAAAATGAATCTACCGTATGATCCAGTTATTCCTCTCCTTGCAATATTGCCAAAGGAGTATTCTAACTGTAAAGATGCCAATACTTCCGTGTATATTGCTGCTCTCTTCACAATAGCTAAGAAATCCAAACCACTTAAATGTCCCTCAACTGAGAAATGGATAATGACAGTGTGGTACATTTGCAAAATGTCATTCTACACAACATTAAGAAAAGATGAAATAATGAAATACTGAGTTAAATGGATGGAACTAGAGAGTCTTATACTAAATAAAGTAACATAAACAGGGTAAAGCAAGTGACGAATGTGCTCCCTCATTTGTGGATTGTAGTACAAATATATGAACATAGATCTTGATTAATCATCAGGAGCCAGGAAAAGACAAAAAATACAGAGGTAAATAAAAACAAAGACCCACAAAAAAGGGGATAATAGGGAACAGAAACTCCTTGGGGGGTCGTGGGGAAAGTGGGAATGTTTGGCAGGCAGGAAAGGAGGGAGGGACATGCAGTGAGTTATTGTGGGGGGGGCAATGTCAGAAGAGGGGGCACTGAGGGAGGTGGATGTTAATGGAGGGAGGATGGAGATAATGCACTTGCTGAGACTGGGAAGGAAGGAGGGTGGTCAGAAGAGAGGGAAGAGAGCAGAGCTGAATTAATCTTGGTGGGCTAGGGAACCCAGTGGGAAATGTGATACCACTGACAAGGACTGAGAAATGCACAGTGAGCAAACAGTAGATCTTTATACTCTGGGACTGTTTGGCAAGGAACACAGTGCCAGACAGAAGGTCCCTCCCTTAGTGTCGTTGGTGAGAGTGGTCCAAGGGACTCACAAAAGAATACAGGCTATTGCCAAAGTTCTTGGGGGAAGGACTCTACATTTGATTGAGAACTGTTGTATGAAATTTATAAAAAAATCAATAATAAAAAAGCAGAAGTAAAAAAGGGAGGGTGGCTGGATACATAGAGCCCTGACTACTCATTCAGAGGAAGCTGGGTTTGACTATTCACATTGTGGATATAAATCGTCAGTGACTCTAGTTCCAGGAGATCTGAGTCCTTCTTCTGAATGCTGCAGGTATTGCACCACACGGGCAGTTACACACATGCCGGCAATGCACTCAATCCACATAAAAATAAAAAACTAATATGTACATTGTAAAAAAGAACTACCAAAAACAATCATCTTTCTTTTTCCCAAAGATGAAGAGACTTAATAATGTCATTCATTAACAAAGATAAGGAAGATGGGAGACGGAAAACAAAAAATAGATCGTGCTGGCCTTTTCACTAGACCAACAAAATAAACTCCAGACATTTATGTTGGGGACTGTGGGGACACTGACAAAGATATGAAGAGGGTGAGATTAACTAGAAGGGATCATGTAGCTTAAAATCTTTGATTAAATGTTATTGTATGATATGTAGATTGTAATTAGTTTCAACATGGGAAATAATTAAAAATGTGGTAAATAGAATGAACACAATAAAACTGAAGAAATGGAGAAAAAATAATGGATAAAATGCTTGCATTTGTAATGTCACTAATTTAAAAGTATTTAATAAGCCAAGTAATATGTATATATATATATATATATATATATATAAATTTTACAGAGATTAAAAACATTTTGGAGATTAATGTATTTATATATATGGAAATTAATATATATCAAAATATTAATGTCCATAAAATTTTAAATTGCTACTGAACTCAAGTTTATTATTTTTATGCTACATTGGTCATTAACTTGGGCAGGGAATAATTAAATCACCGATTCCTGCCATGATTTTGAAATACTTACTCTCTGTGGTTCTCATCTGCTCACTGACCCTCATTTATTCTTAATAATCAAGGGTTCCTTTATCATTTTTTCTAATCAGGCTCAATTAATTGATGCTCTATTACCGTGGATATTCAGTCAGTAGGTGATCACCTAGCATCTACTTTGCTAGTTATCTATTATAAGAAGAATCATTATACAATAAACTTTAATTTCACCAAGCAATTTTTACAACCTAATTTATAATCAGATGAAAATGCATCATTTTACCATGTATAAGAAACTGGGGAATTAGGAGAATCAATCACTTAGCCTCGTGTGCCCCACTAAGCACCTTGAGCAAGGGAAAATATAGTAAATTAAGCATGTGCTTTCTGTGGATTCTCTTGTAGCTTAACATAAATGAAACCCAAGGAGACACAGAAATGAGAGTGAGGGAAAAAAAGCGAGGAAGAAGAGCTTTGATACTCCAGAAAGCAGAGCATCCACTGACTAGATACCATAGTAGTGAAATGCACGCACGAACTTTCTAAGTTAGAAGAAAGAGGCGCTAACTTAGAAAGTCAGAGCATGAACATGTTTCTGTTTAGTAGTGTTAATGAAATAATTTTTTTCTTGAGACCTAACTCCTACATTGTGGACCTCTTTGGTATACCTCAGGATCAGAAAATTTAATTTTTAGATTTGAAGTGTTTTATGAACATATTTGTCCAACATTAACAAATTTCCTTCCCATCGACTCTATTAAACTACAAGGTACATATTCATTTTCTCTTTTTAAAACTATGTTTTCATTGACTTTTCCCATCAATATTATGCAAATAGGTATATTATATATTCCTTTTATGAGTTATATTATTCTTAATAACTCCTTAAAATCAACTAATCTCTAACAATGTTTTAATACATTTGAAATTTGAAAAAAAAAACATTTTCCTCTAACAAGCTATTTGTTGTCATTAGACACCATAGTAAAATATTGATCTACTTACCATCTTCAAATGTTGGTCCCAAAATGTTAAATATTTTCATGGCAAAATTGGACAGTTACATAATGATTATGTTATGATAGAACACATAAACTAAATAAAATTAAGAAGAAGTTGGGAATTGGAAACCACTCAACAGCATGTTTTCACCAAGGTATAATCTGAGTGGGATATTAAAGACAAAAATGTTTTGTTTCAGGACTAATAAGTTATAAAAGGGAGAAACAGGTGGAAGAAAACATTTTATGGTGCCAAAAACACAGAAGAAGACATTTAGTTTAATGTGTAGAGTTTATTAGTTTATTAAAACTAAGAATGTTTGCAATGATTGCTTTCAAATGGCCTTATCCTACCCTTGTGCTGTACAACAGTTGCACATCTGACACATGGAGACTGAACACGCGTGCTTACTCCTTAAACCACACAGAGTGCATGGTATTTTAACTCATACCTATTTCAATTTAAATTACTGTTCCTGTCTTTCTAACTGCTTTCTGGGAAAAAAAGAGATTCTGAAAATTGCACAGGCTATTGTCACATCCCTTGATTGCCTCCCAGAACTTGAAGAAAAGATCCTATTGCTAAAGACAGGACATACTTCAGATACCAAATCTGGAGCAATGGAGCTGGAACTGACATGGAAGCCATTTTCCCAAAGGCTAGTACTCATAGCTCTGGAGAGCACTTTACATGTAGCCAAGAGAGAAAATCTCCAACACTAGCTTCGTGACCAAATAACCACATCAATGACACAGAATTCAACACTGTGGAAGTAGTGGCACTTTTATCTTGGGGCCAATCAGTGTCTTTCTTCTTGGTTTTAGAGCCCACACAATGGGAGGAAATTCATGTGTCATACTGGAATCATAGCTAAATACTTATGATTGAAGAGGTCATAAAAATTAAAGAAATACCCAAGGCTGCCATCCCTAGGCTAATGTAACTTCTTACTAAACCTACAGCAATCATTTCAACATGCTCAACACCCATGCAAACTCAAGCAGACAAAAACCCAGCATGGAGCCGGGGAAATGGGTAGTAGACTCAAGTTTTGCTTAAAAATATTTGCAACTGATTTCTGTTGTGTGAGGATAAGCTAGTCCTCCTAAAGCAAAGGACTTTGGGTAAGCTGGCTAGACCTCAGTGGAAGAATTTGCACTGAGGTAATTTGGGGACACTAACTGGACACAGTAGACCTTACCACAAATGAAAGAATGTATGGATTCCAGTTGGGGAGCTATGTAGTGTACCTGCAGGAAAACAGAATATAAAGACTTTTAAGATTAATTGAGATGTTCTGTATGAAACACAAAATCATGCAATAAATATATTTTAAAGTTACCAACCCAATTATATACATGGCTGCATCTTCACCATATTCTATTCCTTCTCTCCCTACTTTTCCTCCTCTTGTTTTTCTCCTTCTCAATCTGCTATTCACGATATCTTTGTTCTTGTTTGTTTCTCTTATTATTCTTATTATGGCCAGAGTAGGTATTCTTGCTCTGTTTTTCTCCTGGCATCATTTTAAAAATTAGATACTAAATCAAGCATGTTTATCCTAGAGAGAAGTACACTTGAGAAAAAAAAATATTACTTCATTTTAACTTTGCTCTTTTAGTGTCTGTTATCATGTTTTCCTATGTTTGCAATATTGATAAACAAATGTGGCATAATTTCATGATCCAGTTATGCTTATTTTGACACACTCAAAGAATCTATGTCATGTACATTGATATAGACGCTATATAAAAATACATAAAATAAACATGTGACAAATTAAAATGAAATGCTATTGAAATATCTTAATGGAAAATAGACCTCTAAGAAGAAAAGCTAAATAACTGGAAATCTTTGACAAGTAAGAACTAAATTTTGAAGAATCTTATTATTCTCAGAATCAGCTATTTATTTGAATTGGAATCATGAGAATATAGGTGTGGGGAACCTTTGGCTGAAGGATTTAACTCTGGACAATTAATGATCTCTGAATTTAAAATGTCCTTCAAAGTGGCTATGATCAAACTGAATTAGTTAGCAAAGTCTATAATTTCCAATTTCCATACAACAAATAATTTAAATGATTACTAATATAGATCTATATAAATATCAACTTTTTAAAAACTAATTTTTTAGCAAAGAATACTCTAGCAATCTTCAAGCACATAGCACACACACCCCGTGGGTTTTTATTCTTAATTTTATTTATGATTCTTGGTGAATTCTGCTTCCTTGGACATTTTTGCTGAAGTTGTCAAATCTTTAAATTTTTGTTTTTTGATGAAACTTTTATCTCTTTGTTTCAGTGCACAAAGGAATTTCAAAAGCAATGTTTTATTCATTTTTCAAAGTCCAGCGCTCCTTGGAATCTCTGAGGTTTCTATTTTCTTCTTCTCGCAGTTAGTCGCAGTTGCCCACTGGTGAGACCCTCCTTCCTCTTCACATCTTGCATCACTTATTCTCCATCCCCACTCCCCTCTCTCAAACTGCTTTCTTTTCAGAGAATCTAATTTCCAAATGGGATTTCAGACTGACAGGATGAAAAAAGAAAGAAAGACAGAAAAATGTTTCAAGATGCTTTTTACTTCAAAGTCCTCTTTAGTGACAAGCTTTCTTCTCTTAGAAAGAAAAAAAAAATGGCAAAGGTGTAAGGTTGTTAACCATACATTTAAAAAGATCACTTTCTGCTAGTTGTGAATTTAGCCTGATCCAGTTTTACTTTAGAACTAGATCATAAGATCATGCTGGCCAGCACTTGGTCTTTGTGGTTCTTACTACCATTTTAAAAGGAATGTGCTTTATTTACTAGCTACGTTAGTGGCAAAGTTATAACTTTTAATTTAGATTTAGATTGATATAAATATCATGGTCCCTGAGTGTGGGACATCTGGTTAGGAGAGTTGCATTTTTATGAAATATTACTGAGATATTTTTGTTACATAGTTCTATGAAACAGGGAAATGATCACTCCATTTACTACATACGCTGAAAATACAAAACTAAGAGTCTCTGAGGCTTTTTTGTTTTCTCTACTGTTTTGGGGAAATGTGAAAATTGCATATAACACTTAAGGAATTCCAAAAGAAAATTAGAGTATCTAAATGCATAAAGACTTTAGTTTTAATTCTGTGAAACAGCAGCTAGCCTTCTCTCTCTCTCCCTCCTTACCTTTCACTGCTCTTCCCCATTCCCTCCCTCCCTTCTTCCTTCCTCCCTCCCTCCCTTCTTCCTTCTTCCTTCCTTCCTCCCTCCTTCATTCCTTCCTTCTCCCAGTATTCATGCCTCAGTTACAATTATGTGTTTATTTGGAAACAACGGCAAGTCATGAAACAGTGCCAAACAGAATGAATTAGACTGGTCAAAAAATGTTATTAGCCCAACATTTAACTTTTTGATCAGAAAATAATATTTTTTCCCATCTGTAAGGATCCAAGGCTCTCTGCATCGCCTTTATTTTTTCCCATGGTACCCAAGTTGAAATCCAGCACACAGTGCAGTTTCAGTACTTCTAGACTAATTAATCATTGATTTAAATTGAATGGTCATACCAGGGAAAATGCAATGAAATTTTCCTTCTAACATTCTCCTGGGAGTAATGCAATTTAGCTCTATCTAACATAGGCTATGAACTTTAACAGCAAGAGCCATTAAAACTGCTACTGTTTAATACAAAACCATCACCCTTTAACCATTTACCCTACAGAAAAAAGCGCAAAACCTAAATTAATTGACATAATTTAATATATTAAGAATTAGTTGAAATATACACAATGGAAAACTAGAATACTAAATATCAAAATAATTGATTATTAATGCATAATATGCTATATATATATATAATAAAGTAGTAAAATGCTAAAGTATTTTAATTTTATTTACTTATTTATTTTTTATGTGTATTAGTGTACTCTGCATGGATGTAAGTGCACCCTTGTCATACAGTGCCCGTGGAGGACAGAAGAGTGTGTCTGCTCACCTGGAACTGGAATTAGGATGGTTGTTAGCTATCATATGGTGCTGAGATTCAAATCCAGGGCTTCTGCAAGAACAGCCAGCATTCTTAACTGCTAAGCCATCTTTCCAGTTCATTAAAATGATATTTTAAATGTTATAAAGGGGTGAAGGGAGCTGGGGAGATGTATTAGTGGATAGAGTGCTTGCTATGCAAGCATGAGGGTGAGCCTCTCCAACAAACGTGAAATGATGGATAGAGTGGTGGGTCTGTAACCAACCCTATTGCAAGAGGTGCAGAACAGAGTATTGGGGGCTCAATGACTAGCCAGTTTAGTCAACTCTGAGAGAACCAGATTCACTGAGAGTTTTGTCTCAAAGGGAAGTTGAGGAGAATGATAAAGGAAGACACCAGATAATGTTCACCTCTGGCCTCTACTTGTAAACCCAAAGGCAAGTACCACCACCTGCATGTGCGCTTTACATTCGCACACATTCAACAGACAAACACACACATACATTCACCAGACACACATACACACACACACATGTATACTCATAAATAAATAAACAAATAAATAAATGAAACTATGTAATAAAAAAACCTGAAAAAAAGACCTGGTGAAATGACCTCATACTGGCATAAGGTGTACCTATCATGTGTCATGTCATATGCATGTGTTTATGCACAAGCACACAAACACACAGACACAAACACATGAACCTAAAATGGCTGGAACTGCATATACAAGACTTGCAGAATGTCAAGGCACTCAAACTTCCAGCTGGATGGCAAGGAAGGGTGGGTGGTGGGGCTTACGAAATTCCACTCCTTTTAGAGGATCTATAACCAGTTGCTGGATGCTGAGAGGAGAGACAGTTTTCAACATGAATGAGGACTCTGAAAGGTTATCTGTGTTTTTGTATATGGTACCACACCCATGCATATACAGGAAGCACTCATTGAGTTGTATGGATACTAAATTTGAGAGAGAAGGAAGAGAGAGAGAGAGAGAGAGAGAGAGAGAGACAGAGAGACAGAGAGACAGAGAAAGAGACAAAGACGAGACACAGAGAGAAAGCTGGGAGCGAATATTGTAGTCCTTTGGGCCAAATTCTAAGGAAGGAAAGGTATTCGGATTGTACCCCAACACATTATATACCCGTGTGAATATTAAATAAGATATTAAAAAAGAAACAACTGCTATAAATCCATTACTCTATGTAAGACAAAAGAAGGCAATTGAGAACTGGGACATTATAAAGTTGTAAAGCTTCAATAGATAAAAAAAGATGGAAAGAGAAAGCCAACTGAGTGGGAGAAAATTTTCAATATCCAGAATATACAACGAGCTCAAAGAGCAAATCAAAAAGAAAATAAATGACCCAATAAAAAGACAGACATCCTGAACAGAGAGTTCTGAAAGGAAGAAATAAAAATGGCTAGTAAACACCTTTAAACAGTGCTCTATATCCTCAGCAATTAGAGAAATGCAGATAAAACTCATTAATATTCATTCTCACATAAGTCAGACTGGCTAAATCAACAGAACAAAAGACACAAAATGCTGGAGTAGATGTGGAGAAAGGGGAACATTTGTTCACTGCTAGTAGGAATGTAAACTCATGCAACTACTATGGAAAGCAGTGTGGGGAACTCTCAAAAAAAACTAAAAATTAATCTAATATATGACACAATTACACCAGTCCTTGACATACACACAAAGGACTCATCCTACTGTAGAGTACCTTATGCATCTATGTTTATTGCTGCTCTCTTCATAATAGTTGAGAAATGGAAAACAAAACAAAACAAACAAACAAACAAACAAAAAAAAAAAACTAAATGTCTCTTAACTGAATGGATAACGAAAAGTGATATAGTTTCAAAATAGAGTTCTATGCAGCATTAAGAAAAGATGAAATTTGAATGTAAATGAATGGAACTGGAGAGTGTTGTAATGAAGTAACACAAACAAAGAAAGGCAAGCGACATATGTCCTCCCTCATTTGTGGATGGTAACAACAATCTCCTGTTATGTAAGTATAGATCTTGATGTACCATCAGGAACCAGGGAAAGAGAAAGAATACAAAGAGGTAAAGGAAAAGAAAGAATCCGAAAAAGGAGGATAACAGGCAACAGATATTACCAACAGGGCGGTGGGGAAAGTGGTAGTGTTCCCAGGAGAATAAAGGAGCGAGGGACATACCTGGGTTCACTGTGTGGGGGAGGGAAATCAGGAGAAGATGGATTGTTCGGAAGCACGTGTTAATGGGCAGAGAGTGGGGATAATGTGGGTGCTGAGAGCAGGAAGAGAGAAGGAAGGTCGGATAGGAGAAAAGAGAACAGAGATGAATGAGTTTGGAGTGCTAGGGAACCCAAAGGGAACCCCCTGAGAAATTCACAAGCAGCATTGTAAATATCAGTGCATTTATATACTCAGGGGCTATTTGTCAAGGAACTCAGTGCCAGAGAGAACGTACCTCCCATTGTGTGGTTGTGAGTGTTGTCCAGCGGACTCCCCCCAAAATACAGGCTGTTGCCAAAGATGTAGGTCATCACCCAGAACTAGAAGGTAACATCTTACTGGTGAAGACAAGACATATTTGGGATACGGGACTCTAAGAAATGGAGGAGGAACTGACCTGGAAGTCTTCTACTTGCAGTTTAGCTCCAATATTGCTAGATGATAACCTGCAAACTACTAAGGGGTAAAATCAAACCATGGTCCAACCCAACCCTAAATTCTAAAAACTGTAATAACAGGCATAGAACACCACCCCTATTGGTCCCGTAGTAGCACTGTCATCTCTAGTGGGTTGGTTAATCAACAGCATTTTAATTGGACCTTTCAGTGCAAGTGAACTCATGGGTGGCATTGTAGACTTGGTCAAATATTCAGGACCAGAGTGGGCATCGATTCTACAGAAAACTCAATCTTGGTCATATTTCTAGAGAAATGATATTTCTTATCATATGCTAAGTATGTTAAATCTTAGGTAATATATCTACAGTTGGTCCTCTACAGTTATGGTAGGTAGAGAGAAAACTAAAGTATCCCTCAACCCAATTCTCACCAATGAAGCTTCCTCAATAAACATAGTGTTATTCACACAGAAGGAAACAACTGGTCAGATTTTACAGAATAAATGACTGCAGAGTGTGTATTTCTAGGTAGAGCTATTATATTGAACCTCTATGGCTTTTCCCTATAGCTTTTCAACTTCTGTAATGCTACTAATCTCTACCTCCCTGTTTTCCCCTTCCTTTTTACTCTCCCTAGTTAAGACCCTCTGCTGTCAGTTTCCCCCTTTCCTCCCACGTAGCACTTGTGTTCTCCTAACTTGTGTTCAAATATCCCTCTCTCTAGAATTCATGCTTGATACTGCAAACCTAGCTAAAAGCCCTTGACTGGAGGCCATAGACTGTAGAAGAGAACAGAAGATAATACAGGTTTGTAAAACTGATGTATTATCCAACTGCCTTCTAAATACTAATCTTCATACAAAATAGATTAGTCAGCTCTCAACACAAATAAATAAACTTCTTTTTGCAGTAGATGGACTTGATTTGAATTCTTTTCAGTAGCAAAGATTATCATGTTATCTCTATGGATGTACAGTATCAGTTATTGATCTATCCTTTACTTCAGTTTTGTAAGTAAATCTTCTTTTACTTTTAACAAAGAAAAGACAGAAAATTTATTTTTATCATATTTGTATTATGCCACCTTTAAACATGAAAGTTTCAATCATCCTTTCCAAGGACCTAAAGATTTTTCTTAGAAATGAGGACATTGTTGAAAGCAAGACTTTGATGATAAATTCTGTTTGTTCTACTTTTACACAAAAGATACAGCTTATTCTGTATGAAAATTAATTATACATAAGAAAATCATAATGTCTGAAGAGATGGTTTAGTGGTGAAGATCACTGGTTGCTCTTTTAGATGAAAGGATTTCAGTTTACAGCATCCATGTGGCAGCTAACAACTATGGACAACTCCAGTTCCAGGAGATCCCAGGCCCTCACCTGAACAAATGAATATATATATATATATATATATATATATATATATATATATATATCTCCTAGTTATGTAGTGAGTTCAGATCCTGAGTGGGTTCCTTGACATGCTTGTCTCAAGTAAACAGAAGAAAAAAATTGCTATTATAAATACCACAGATGAGTCTTTTCTACTGTGTAAAATATTTAAAAGTTTTTCACTTGTAGTGGACTATATTATTCACCAGATGCTACAGTGCTTTTAAACCCTGTAGCTTTGGGTTCTTCCTAATACCTACTAACCTGTATGTTTCTCAGTGTAGCAAAACTGGAATGACAAAATGTTTATTGCCATCTATTTTTGTATATCAAGAAGTTTTTCCTTAAAAGTCTTCAAAAATCTTCCATAACCACCACCACAATGAATTATTTTTCAGTCGCCATATAAAAATATGTAGCCCTAATAACATTTTAATCTTTTCTTATATTTGTTGTTTGAAGTCCTAATAGCTTAAATTTTAGTTAGTTTTAATACATTTAGAAAGTACTTTTTATCAAAGAGCATTAATGATATTCACAAAGAAGAATTAGAGAAAGGATAACCACTTTAAAAAGTATTTCATTTATTATTTTTGTTTTATGTTTATTTGTGTAGTGCCTGCGTGTGTATAGGTGAACCCATGACGAGCACTGCCTACAGAGGTCAGAAGAAGGCATTAGTTTCCGCAGGAAGTAGTTACAGAGGGTTACTAGCTACCATGTAGGAGCTAGGAATTGAACATGGGTCCTCTGCAAGAGCAGTCAATGTTCTTAAACACTGAGCCATCTCTTCAGCACCAGGAGTCGTCACTTTTATCATGTAGCAGAATTACCAATTGTCAAATTACTCCTGTGGTATGTCAAATACACCTTGCTAATAATCTAATCTACTTTTGGGGACTAAATGACATTTCTGACAAAAGTTTCATTAGAAATTAAAATAATCATGCAGCATATCATGGTTGTGTTTGTCATCTAAAGATGCTGAATTCTGAAACTCAATTGTACTTTCAATTATATGTGCAGAATCTCTGCTTAAAAATATAAGTAATTTCCTCTTTTGGTAAAAAAATAGAATATCTCAAATATATTGCATATCTTTCATAACTTTACTTTTATTTCAAGGAAGCCACTCATATTTCAGTTTTGATAATATAACTAAACATCTGAAGTATAGGCAGGTCCCATGAAGTATATGGGAATTGTTGCATAGGACACATAAATCTAGTATTTCAATATTTTGAAGAGTGGTGTTACCACGGTTTTCGTGAACTGTGAGTGTGATGTTTTTATCTTTACTAAGGCTGATGACTCTGGAAAAACAATCAGTTCTGCTTCCCCAATGCTATGGAAAACTTTGACTATATATTCTATGCAAAGGGACTGTTTGAATATTAACACTTCAAAGATGCCCATAGCACTGTAAAAACTGATAACCTTCTGTGACAATAGTCACATAGTGAATGTCATTGCTATTAAAGAGTAACAACTGAATTTGCAGTTAGACAAGATATATAGTTCAGGTACATTAATTTTTATAACTGAACACAGCTTTTAAAATGAAGAAATTGTAATTATTGCAGAGGGGTGATTTTTTTCCTTGTGATTTTTCCTTTCCCAAGTAGAACACAGTGAATTGTTGACCTTGAATATCTTTTAGAATGATGAAATTCTTTTCACTTTACCATTTTCTTTTAAAAATCAAATGTATATGTGTGTGTGTGTATATATATATATATATATATATATATATATATATATATATATTTGTTGTGATTGTCACCACACCAATGAATAAGAATATTTTGTGGGTTTGTTTTTGTTGTTGTCTCTTTCATTATGATTTACATTTTTTTTGAAAATTTTGTATATTGATTTTCTGGTGGGAGTATACACATGTGCCATGACATGTGTGTTGAGGTCAGAGGAAAGCTTGAAGGAGTCAGTTTTTTCCTTCTGTAGCGTGCATTTCAGGGATAGAACTGGGGTTTTAAGCTTGGCAGCAAATACTCTTTCCCACTGGCCAATTTCACAGGACATAGTTTGCTATTGTTTTTGGTTAACAGAAAAAGCAATGTGTTTTCACATGACAGTTCCATACTTTCAAGTCATTATACGTCAAAACAGTTTGCAGCAACCATTGAAGACAATTACAGTTATCAAGGACAAGAAATAATTCATGTATAAAACTTTGATATTAGTTATGTTTAAAATACTGGCAAACAATATTGTAAATAATGCCTAAAAATGTCAAGGATAAACATTTTGTACAGCATAACCTTTACTATTCCATGATATGCTAACAATGGTATTTTTTTAAGCCCTAAAATCAGAATATTAAAGTATGGAGGCAAATGAGGGAATAAATGATAGTAAAAGAATGAATTAATATTTTGCTGGATAACTGTGTTTAGTTGTCAGTTTGGCAAACCTGGGTTGAGAGAGGCTCCATTGGGGAATTGCCTCCATTGGATTGGGCTGTGGGCATGATTGTGGGTTATTTTGTTGACTACTGAGAGATGTGGGAGACTCAGCCCACTATGCACAGTGGCACCTCTAGACATGTCATCCTGTATTATATACGAAAGCAGACTGAGCATGAGCCAGGACAGCAAGTCAGTAAGCAGATAACTTCCATATTCTTTGCTCCAGGTTCCTACCCTGAGTTCTGCCTTGGTTCCCCTTGATGAGGCACTGTGCTTGTAAGCACATAAACTCTTTCCTCCCCAAGTTGATTTTAATCAGAGTGCTTTGTCACAGCAATTGTAAACAAATTGAACAAATGTAGAGTCTGTATGTTCTGGAGCTAGAATTTCACCCAAAGGTGCACTTTGAGAAAACTTGGTCTTCAGGTTGGATTTGTTAGAAGGTGGCTACAAGTCTTTCAGATGTTTAGTATAGCAGGGAGTCTTAGATAGCTGAAAATATTCCATGAAGCATGACTAGAAACATTCTCTTCTCCTGTCCCTAATTTGTTCTTGAAAGTTAATAGGTTTCCTTGCTACACAGTCTCATGATATACTGCCTTACCACAGCCAAAAGCAATGGGGTTGAACAATTGTAGTAGACTGAAATGGCCAAATTTAAAAGCCAAAAATCTTTCTTTAAGTAGATTATCAAAGAAGTTTTCACTCAGTAATGGAAAGTTGACTAGCAGAGCGGTTGAAGAACCTGCCAAGTTGAGTCAAGATGATTTGGACGGCTAGAAACTATGGAAAGAAAATTCCAGATGCAGCAACGTAGTGGATCACTAAGAAGTCATTGATTGCTTTCCTGAAAGAGCAGTTTCAATTGAGTGACTGCAGTGAGACCTGGAGAGGAAGCAATTTAATTTGAAAGCCAGTTTTCAGGCCTCTGTCTTCCACACACGTCTACAGTTTTTTCCAGGGCTTTAAAATATTTTATTTATTATTTATATTTTATATATTTTTCAGCTTTGGTATATTTCATAACAGGTCTTAATCAATATTAGGTCCCTTCTTCCACCATACTCCCACCAGACCCCCTCTCCACCGAGATCCACGGACTCTGCCTTACATACCAAGACTCATTTAGTCAAGCATTTTACCCAGATGTCCTTGGGTGCAAGTTCATCCACTGGTATCTGTTCAAAATTTTTAGATATCTTAAGGAAGGTCTGCTTTTCCTCACTGAGTTGTTATTAGTTTTCAATAGTTCTCAGGCTAAGGTCAGTCTACAACTCGTTGCCCTGGCACTATACTGGGCCTTTGTATGACTGTGTTGGCATGAGTCTTGGGCTCAGTGTCACTATTACCCACAAGTTCACATGAGCAAGCTTCCAGTACCTGAAAGTCTCTGTTTCCATATGTTCGTGGACCAACCCTGTCTCTTACAATCTTTCCACAGCCTCTTCCAAAATGGTTCCTGAACCAGGGACAGGTGAGGTTTAATATAGGAAGCCTTTCCAAGAGCACACTATCTGTAGTCTTTTATTTTCTAAAGCTTAGCCAGGTGTTCCTTTCTGTGTGCAATGCAGTCTGCTGTATGCAGAAGCTTCACTGGTGGAAGTTGATAAACGCACTAGTATTCTTTCCACCCCCTGCTCCACTGTGTTCCATGAGGTGTAGAGGTTGCACTCTATAAATGTCACTCAAGTGTGTTAGCATCTCTCAGACATTATTCTCTATGTGTGACCAGTTGTGGAACTCTGCAGTAGCACGCATCTATTAAAAAAAAAGTTTCTTTGATTAGTTGTGTACTGTATTCTTGTTTGTAAATATAAGAGTCCATGTATAAGAGATGGTAAGAAATTTCATCAATCTAGAAATATGACAGAGATATGGTTTACTCTAGGATCTATGACCTCTGTAGTAATGTATATTTGACTATAATTACAGTGCCAGTCATGAGTTCACTCCTATTGAGAGGGCCTTAAGTTCAATTAGATACCTACTGATTACTCCCCAGAAAACAGTGACCCTATTGCACCAATAGAGGTAGTTTGCTGTGCCACTAGTTATGGTTATTCGGCGTTAGGACTGAGCAGAACCATTGATTGATTTTCTCCCTTAGAGGCTTGCATAATAGCCTCTAAAACAATGAATGCTGGTCTTTAGATAAAAGGCTTCCAGGTCAGCTCCTACTCAATCACTCCAAGTCCTGTGTCCAAATCTTCAGCAGCAATATCTAGGAGATAATGAAGGACTCTCGAAGTAGCCTCTATTATTTTGAGAGTCTCTTGGACTACTCTGACCAACCTGTTGGAGGGATATCTCTCCTATCTGGCACTGGACTCCTTGCCATACAGTCCCCAGGTATACACACACAAATGTTCCAGACACTATATGCATATTTCTCAGGGGGTGCCCAAGCCAACACACTTCCCTCTGGCTTCCCATGCCACTCAAGCTCCATTCATCTGCCCTCTTTCTCCCCCTGTCCAATTTCCATCTTCCCTCCCAAGTCCAAATTTTAATAAACATGTAAGTGATTACCAGTTATAGTCATTCCATTATCAGGTGTGCCTTTTGACTACTTACATAACTTTTAATTTTTTGTTTTCATTTCAAAATCAGAGAACATATATGCAATTTCTACCTCAATCTTATTTTCACATTCTTACTGAAAACCAAAAAAAAAAAAAAAAGAGAGCTCTTCCTCTCAAAGTTGGGGTCAATATTTCTTGTTTATTTTGAACTTCAGGTTGATATTCTAAATTATGATATAAATAAATCTTTCTACAGAGATAAACTTGAGCATGTTTACATCAATAATTGAATGAAGAATGTCTGGTTAGATAACAGATCTTTCGGTTCAATGTGTTGGATATTTATCATTAAATACATAATGGGTATGCATAATGTGAGAAGTTGAAGAACACAGTACAACATAAAGCTTTAACAAACTTTCAACTGTTAAGCAAGCACTGGTTAGTACCATCTTCCCTAAAGATGACTGACCATTAGTTTTTAAAGTTTTTTATTTTATCCTTCTTTGAAACAGCTCTTCATTTACACATTGACACATTATAGAATTAGAAATCTATCTATCAATCATCTATCAATACAAGGTTTACATTATATATGAGCACCTATTGTATGCTACTGTCAACATTTTTTCACTAGTTGCATCTTGAGAAACCTACCTCGTGGACACATACATACTACCACCATTAAATGAACTCAATTTGTGTGTGTGTGTGTGTGTGTGTGTGTGTGTTACTACTAAAGAGGTCAAAAACAGATAATATTTGGAATGTGGCAGAAGTTGGAGAGGATGAAAGAAGGGTTCAAATATGAAAATTCAGCGTTCTATATGTTTCATTGTTAATGTATGAAGTTAAAAAATTAAATTAAAACTTTAAAATTTGTACTATTAAGAGAAAATTGCACATGTACTAAAGTTTCAAGCAGAATACAATGCTGCTGAATTACACAGGTGCAGTTAGTAATAATAATGAATTCAATTGCTTTTTATTTTTGTTTAATGTTGATGGTTTTCTCTGTGTTTAAACTAAGACTTTTGGTGAGGTTTAAGCAAAATTAATTTTTCTTGACATCATGTATTTTTCAATAATATATATAGAATCAAATGCCGGTAAAAATTTCAAAAACAATACAGTTTCAGGGTTCTTTTCCCCACTCCAGATTTCCTTTTCCCATTTTGGTATTTATAATTTTCTGCAAATTCAATATACATATGACTTTTTCTATAGCTCCTTATGCTAAATTCACCAGTAATGGAGAAACATTACAGTCAAAAACAGTTTAAAGGGTTTTTTCAGTTCAGAGAAATCACCCACAGCTGATGTTGCTTGTCACAGTCACATCTCACCTACTCAAACCTTCTGAGTTTGTGAAATTGAACTGAAAGTTCTAAGGGGAAATTCAAGCTTTATAGCAAGATTAAATCTTCCTACAAGCAGCTAGTCCAGAAATACCGTAACAACAGCTGTTCTCATAGAATATTAGCATATCTGCCTATGGCGTCAGCTGCTTTTCAGAAGTGCAAAGAAATGCAAGCAGAGAAATGTTCATTTTTAACATTAGCTTGAGTTTGGAAATCAGGGGACATTCATCAGTCCCCAAAGTCATGGATGCATTTTTGCTAAATATTTGATTCCTGAAGTAGTTTTTGACATATGCATATCTCATAGATTCTCTGTATTATCTGTAGAAGGGTGCATCTCCATAATTTGATAGCATAATTTTCAACTATTGTCTCCAATGTGGATATGATCGTTGATGGCTTGTTAGACAAAATGCAAAGCAATTCTCATCTTTTAATATTTCATTTCTTAAATTTCATCCTTTTAAATTCTTATATCCATGACTGGGAAATGAAACTTTTAAAACAGTAATACCTTTGGTAATATTTCAAGGGAATAATTTTTTCTTTCCAATTCTAAGTAACAAGGATAATTTTGCTATAGAACCTTTCCAAGACACATTTATGGTGTAAATATTCCTTTCTTTTCATTCAGTTTTATTTTCTTGAATACACATAGTTTGCATACTCATTAAATTCCACCAATAAGGTAACTTTCTTCAATTACCTCCAAATGCACTAGCCACTTCAGAAGATTTTTAGCTTCAATTATCATTCTTTTCTAAAATACTCAGTTTTTTTAGATTGATTGTTCTGTTAATTTATTAAGATTGTAGTCTAATAATTTTTGTTATTAATTTATCTATCTATTTTTATTTTATGTTCATTGAGTGTTTTGCTTGCATATCTCTAAGCACAACTTGTTTGTGTTATGCCCATGGAGAAGAGAAAAAGGAACAGATTCCTGGAATTAAAATTCCAGTTATTAGTTTCAACCACGTGGTCATTAGAGAAACGAACCCCAGTCTTCTGCAGGAGTAGACTGACTCTTAACCACTGAGCCATCTCCATAACCCCTGTAGTTTAATATTTCTTAGTAGAGTTTAATATTCACAGAGATATAACATTTTTCCAGGATTTATTTCTAGATTTATAGTTCCATAATTGGGATTATTCAAATAATTATCTACATTTCTTAGATTTTTTAAAAACATTTTTGTTTAATTTTGTCTTTGAATTGTTGTTAATTTCATACAATTCATCCTGATCATTTTAGAACCTTCCCTGATCTGCATCTTCACAGCCTCCCCACCCAATTTCATGCATTTGGTCATATATGTTAAGGCCTAACGACTCAAGTTTGCAATCCCAAATATCCCTCAGTGTGAGACAATCAATTAGAGCCTGGGTAACCTAAGATCACTCCCTTAAAGGAAACTAACTCTCCCTCATCAAACAGTGATCATTTGCCATACTTTTTGGGGTTTGTTACTGATTTCCACAGTTTTATATAGGCTGGATTTTTTTATTTTCTGCATGTGTCTTGGGCATGCTGTCACATCTGCTATAAGTTCAGATGAGCAAGTTCCCAGACATCTGGAATACTCTGTTCCGTGAAGAATCCACCACTCCCAGCTCTTACACATGTTCCCCTTATCGGAAGTGGTCCCTGAGCCCTCCATGACAGAGGTTTAATATAGAAGTTCAGTCCTGGGACACACACTCTGCCGTCTCTTATTCTCTTCAATTGGGCTTTCTGGATTGGTCACCATCTGTTGCAAGAGGAAGCATCACTGGTAAGGGTTGAGAGATTCACTAATACTCACTCTTCCCTCTGTTCCACCACGTTCCAAGAGCTTTAGTTGAGAGGCTGCACTGTAGATGTGACAAGGCTGGGCATCTCACTGAAAGTTATTCTCTACATCTGGCCACTTGTGGAACTCTGTAATAGTCTCCATCTGTTGCAAATAGTGGCTTCTTTGACGAGTGGAGAGAGGAGTTTTATAAATGGTTCTGTTTACCAAAGTCATTCAAATTAAAAAAAAATATCTTAAAAGTTGTTTGGATTGTTTCCTTTAGAAATCATCATAAATAAATCTACTGAGAACATTTTATTACAGAACTTTAGAAAAATCAACAACAAGTGGCAATTTTCATCTGGGATTAATGATATGCAACTAATTAAGTGATACGTTTGATATGCAGCTAATTAAGAGCTAAGTTTAGATGCAGAGCAACACTAATCCAATAAAGCCCCAGACAGGGTGCCAATTTCGAACTATGTCTTCTTGCTTTCAAGTCCTAATGTGCTTGTGTCCTCTTTGCTTCATTTTATCAGAATTGATTTACTTCTCCTGGGATTTTTTTTCTTATATTTTAATATGACTTACAATACTTCATCGTGAGAAACAGTTCTGTTATCAACGAAATGTTGTTTTCTTTGACTACAATTTTTCTTAATGCATCTTCTACATATCATGCTAAATTCTAAGATGCAGGATAGGTCTTTTTTCCCTTTAAATGTTCTTTTCTTTTGCTTTCTACTCTTATGCTTTTCTTCTTCTGTCTTTGTTTGGATTTCCTAGTTTGAGGTAAGGTAGCCTAGGCTAGCTTTGCTCTTGTCCTCCTGATACTCTTGCCCCAATCTTCTAAGTGCTAGGATTACCATCTCTCTTTTTCTCCATTTCTATCAAATAAATATCAAATGAACAAATGATTTTACAAATTCTCATTTCTGCTGAAGTTATATGTACAGTATAAAATGGACATCAGCATTTGGCCTCATCCGCACACATAAACATCTTCATTCTTATTTCACCCACTAAAATATGAACCCGAAAACTAAGTTTAGTGCTTAACCATGCTATATTCATCTATGATCATTGATCATGGTTGACTTTGTCCCACAAGTGAAAAATTTAAATTTATATACTTTCTTTTTGTCTTTACATTTCATGAATTTATGTAATGTATTTCAGTCACTTTTTCAAACATCATTATCTTTTCTTATCATTCTCAAACTCCTCCTGAACTCTTTCTGTACAAGTCACCCTCTCCATTTATATATTTACTTTTGCTTTTTGACCTATTGTGTTTAAGGTCGCTTACATAAAACATGAGTGGGCGGTTATTTACTGAGTCCTCAGTTCTTCTACCACTGAGAACAATGAGACCTCCTTTCCAACAACCACACCTCTTTAAGAAGGGCATTTCCTCATGAGTGCCTCCTCTGTCTATTATGGAATGTTGATGGGCCCAACCTTGTGCAACTCTCCTGCTTGTAGCCATAGGTACAGTAAGTTCATGAGTTCATATTAAGTCTTTAAGACTTACTGGAGGCTACAGTAAGTTCGTGAGGACACATTATGTCTTTAAGGCCATTTCCTGGCACCCTTCCACATACTCTCACTCTAATCTTTCTGCCCCTTTTCTATGATTTTCCCTGAGTTTTGGTGGGGTTACAAATAGTTTATGATTTTATTCTTTAATTGTATTACCCAGGGTGTTTAACTGATTCTGGCATTTACCCGAAAGAGAATGTTCATGAAATCATATATTTATATTATTTGTATATATTTAACATATAGTTAAATGTCAGATATTTAGGATAAAGTAAGAAGAAATGGAAGGAGTAAAGAAGAGAATGAGAGAGAGACAGGGACGTGGAATGGGGGAAAAAGAGAAGCAACAGGCATGTACAGAGAATGTAGATAATACATATTTTTAATTTATAAATGCCTATTTCTACTACAAAGGTCTAGGAAAGATTACAGGAAGGAAAGGTTACAAGAAGGAGTCAGTATTCAAAATAGTCTGTAAATTGTAAGATTTGTATGAATAATGGACAATTGAGAAAAATATTCTACATAACAAAAATAAAGTGAAAGAGTAAGAAAATTTTGAAATATAAAGACTCAAAAGAGAATTCAGTTTGACTTTATGATTGAGTTTCAAAGGAAAGCTATAATACATAACATAAAAATGTAGAGATCCAGATGGCAGAAGGTCAGGAACATCAGACTGTGGAGTTAGTTCGTGATTCAGATGGCACACGGGAGCCATTACTAGGGTTTTAAAAGGAACCTGACTCTGCGCAGCACGAAAATCATCCCTATAGGCATCCCCAAATTTCTATAGAACTCTGTATGTTGTTTCAGAATAGAAAGCACCAAGATGGGGCTTGACACATTTTGAGCTACAGCCTTTTAAATGTGACTCCATTGTTTAAAAATATGAGTTTACTGCAAAGCAATACTTAATTAGTGAGAATGTTCACAGGTGGCACCTGCTACTCTTAATTCACAAACAGAAAACTGAGTGTTGTTATAAAACTTATACCTCATTCATCCTTGTACTGTATCCATTTACTGATAAACCACTCCTGAATCCTCTATTAGTACTCTGACAGGAGAATGACAAAACACATTAGAATATAATCTTATAAAACCCAGAAATTAGTAATTGTCATTATGATAAAGTACAGCAAGCCCCTGTTGATGTGGTCTTCCCAAAGTGTGTTGATAATTATTTTTATCGTAGTTCTAACCTGAAGACAATTTTGAAGGATTCAATAATGTTTTCACATAAGTTTGTTCCATTCTGAAAATTCTTCAGCACAACCTACTCAGAATGATCATTTTCAATGTTTGTTTTAATTTAAAAATTTTGTCATAAAGCAAGAAAAGATATTGTACACCATCTAATATGTCTTTCACTTTTCAGGGCCTAGCAGGAGACATGATATTGATATGGATGTTTTCCCAACAGTTTCTATGCATGGATAAGATCAAAAATTTTATTCTGTGTTAATTAGTGTTTTTCTCAAAAATAAGTTGAATCCAAACCTTTAACTTTGCACCCACAAGAACAATCAGTTACTCCTTGGTGTGAATTCCTTCTGTTTGTCATAACAAAGACAAAACTTATATATTTTTACAAGAGATGAGTTATTTGTGGTCAAAGAGTTAAGTTTTACCCCCACAGGAAGAAAATCATGAAAGGAAATAAAAAGGATACGTATGAAATAATATATTTATGTGTCTCTGTGTGTATGTGCGTGTTACTGCACTCCTGCATGGCCACCTCAAAACGTATCATGCATTCTGTCATATATTTTAAGTCCAATAGAGCCAAGACTGTGCTCCTCGACAATGTCCCTCAATGTGAGTCCATCCACTGGAGCCTGGTCAGCCTACTGGGCATCACTCTATTAGAGAAAACCAACTCTCTCTTCCAGTAGCCATGGTTACCAACAGTTTTTTCAGCCAAGTGTCTTCCCCAATTCCCCACTCCTATGATGGATTTTAATCTGGTTTGGTGTTCAGGATTTGTGTGAATGCTGTCACCATTGCTGTAAGTTCATATGATCAGCAAGCTCCCAGTCTCCTGTAAACCTTTTTTTTTTTTTTCTTGTGTGTGGACTTTCACAACTCCTGACTCTTACAGTATTTCTGCCCCACCCTTTCCACAATGGTCCCCCAGTCCTGGGTGGCAGAGATTTGATATAGACTTACTACCCAGAGACAAGAACTCTGTAGTCTCTTATTCTCTTCACTTTGGCCAGGAAAAGAGATGCCATTTATGCAAAATTAACTGGAACTACGGCTGTGTCCTTATCTTGCCCACTGCAGAGATGAATACTAAGTCCTAAATGTTATCTAGCTTCTGTGGGATGATGTTTCTACCAACAACCTGATGATGGGAAGATAATTCCTTTCTGGAGAAGGCAGTGGTTAGGCTCAGTGTGACATGATCTTAATTTAGATGTGGATTTGGCTGTAGCCTGAATGTTTCTGAATGAAGCTCTGTCTGTGGAGCTACAATATGCGTAATATATCACAAAAATGTTCCATTCATCATTTCCTCTGACAAATAAATTTTACATCAGGTAGGACATGGCAATGGAATCATGATGCACGAATCCACTATGTTTATATTAAAATTAACACTGAAGCAGTTGGTCTCACATTCCAGACAAGTAGTTGAATCAACAATATTCCAAATAGAGATCAAGTTCCTGAAAGAGTAGACATGCCATCCTACTTGTAGTTTAAACTCTCGGTATCATATTTATTTGTATTTTATCCACATGTGGGATTTTAAAATCCTAGGAACAACAGTATTAAAATGGAAAGGAAAACTCACTATTACTAACTCTATCTCTACTTTATGTATAGTTGTATCAAAATTGAAGACATCTAGAAGTTATTTAGGACCAGGGCCTGACTTGATTTTTATATCATCAGATTTGAAAACCATGAGGACTGACTGGTGTGATTTAGAATAAATAGTACTAGGGGGTCAAAAGAGTTCTGGTACATAAAAGTTGCTCAGGAACACTGGAATATCAGTGTCCTTTGCCTATCACTGTTTTCCTGGTTGTTTTATTGAAATGATTAAATTATACTTGGAATAGCACATCAATATTTCCACTTATGCATTTTGAGCCATTGAGATGAATAACCCAAGTGGAACACAGTGAAACCATTCTTGCTTCCACTGCACAGACAAATACATACCAGAATGAATTAAAGAGATTAATACCATCGTTAAAGAATTAAATGTTGCTGTGGCAGTGAGCCCTAAAAACCCATATTTAGTTTCAGTCTGACCACTATAAAATCAATAAACTTTGCCAGATAATTACAGAGCATCATAAACTGAAACAAATGTCACTTCTGTTACAGCTTGTGCATCACCATATGCTATTGATAAACAATTTTATTCAATCTCTGACATTGGGTGTTTGGACAGTGATCAAAATTAAGAATTGTCATAAAGTATTAGTGATAGGTTTTAACAGTCAAGTTCATGAAGACACTTGATAAAATTATAACCACAAATATTTTCATATTGAAATTGAATACATTCATAAAAATTGTTCATAAAGACTCACACAAATCAACTGGGAAAAGGGAGGCACTGTTATAACATATTCTTTACAAAATAAGATATTCAACAACCATAAAAGTGTGCTTAAATTTGTTATTCTTTCAAGGTATGACAAATTAAAATCATAGTGTGATTTCTAAACACCTACTAAAATTGCCAAAGTCAGGAAAAGAAAGACAATGGCACTGGAAATGTGTATTTCAAGAGACATGTAAGTTAAATAAATCATAATTGGATACTACTCGGCAGCATATAGAAAATCTTATCACCTAGTGATTTCTACATAATACTGAAGAAAATTATTATGAATATTAAATCAGACTCATTGAAGATTCTTTACAGAAGTAATTTTATCCTCATAATTAACATGGAAATCTACACAATCTGTGAGATGACTTGTCTGCACTATCATCATAAATAAGATACTATAGCACACTAAAAGTAAATAATTTACAACTGTGCTTAATAATTACTTGTTCCATGAAGATAATATTGAACAAAAAAGACAGAAAGTACTAAAAAATGCAAAATCACTCTATGTTGTTAAATATCAGGATAGAAGCAATCTTGATGGTCAGTTCAATTACTAGAAGAATGCTAAGAATGGTCTATGCTCCAGAACACATTGGTGTGATAGGTAGAAGGTTGTGCCCTCTATGAATTTTCCATTTTGAAAAATTTACAATGTGAAAATATCTGGTAAAATTGTTCAATTATATTGTAATTTAACAAACATTTTCTTGATAAAAAAATTACAAATTCAATGTCCTACCCAAGGAAATGTTAGTTTTCCTCTTTCCCTGCAGTACGGTTGTCCAATGTTTTGCCATCTGGGTTTTCAGCAGAATACCACCCTGTGCACCCTATTGATGCAGGGATACATATAGAAATCAGTAGTCAAAATTCAATACCTAAGGCCATGAGCAAAGTATATGTATTCCATATGTTGGGAATGAGGGTCCACAATGATTAATGGACCTGTCACTCATAAATCATGTCCTGATTCCTGCTTTCATAGCTCTCCTGAGGTAAAGGGTTCATTCTTGCACTTCTCACATCTCATGTGAATTTGATAGACGTCTTTGAATTCTGGACATAGCATGGATGACATCTGGGATGCTACTCCAAGGAATTTATCAGGATCTTTAAAAGTTCTGTACAAAATATTTTGTTCTATAGAAAATTTATTCTACAGACTATTGTGCATTATCACCAGTGCCAGGTAACTCCACAGACCAGATGCTGAGATATCTAAGTAATAATATACAGTATATAATATTCAGTAAGTCAAAAACTAGAGTTTCAAAGCACATGTCTCACAAATTACAGTCAGGTCATGTTCTTTTTGGAGAAAAACTGCACTTGTGATGACTACTGAGACTGTATAACTTACTGTAGCACAGCAAGTAGCTAAAATCCATTCAGCTCATTTTGGCTGTTACTTAAAGTTCCAAGAGACAGATGGAGGTAGCTCCAGGAGCAATCCCTTGAAATCATATATTGTACATTGGCCTAAGATGGTCCAGAAAGCAAAATATGTTGAATAAGCAAATGCTTTAAATTTCCTTTGTTCTTATGCTTAAGTCAATACTTCTACTTAGTTTATGTAGGCATGCTGGTAGGGCCTTTCTCATGATCTCATAAATGATAAGAACAGACTTGTTTTTGAATTTATTAGATTGCCATGCTGCGTTTCCAAGATTGCATTATTCTACTACATCATAGATCTATTGATGGTGTTCTTGAATATGAAGATCACACAAAATACCCTCAATTTACAGAGTAGCAAGTAATAAACTTGTATATCCAGCTGATATAGAGAGTTGTCTGAAGTCACACATATGCTAGACAAAGTAGTTTAGGCATTTAGACTGGATATGGAGGAATCCTAACTAGAGAATTACAGCAAAGCACATTTCCAAAATGGGCAAAGAGCATGGATATGCATGGATTATGTATAGAAGAGTACAGATCCTGTGTCTCATTTCCATGATGATTAGACTGTGTTTTTCACCAAAGAGTCACTGTCAATTCCAGTGGATAAAGATAATCCACCCACAGCACTGGAAAGATGTCTAAGTGGTTAAGAACACAGGCTGTCCTTGCAGAGAACCTGCGCTCAGTTCCTAATACCCACATATGATTAAAAGCCCCCATAATTCCAGTTCTAGGGAATCTGACACCTATTACTGGCTTCCAATTCATTGCACAGGTATACTTACATACATTCAGGCAAAACACTCATATACATTAAATAATAATAAACTTAAAAATTGATAGTCTGTATATGGCTGAGCACTTAATCACTTATTATCAGCACTTTGACTAACTGATGCTGCTGAGTGAGGGATAATCATTTTTCTGTTATGGTGTGGACTCTAGAATGTTGCTCATACCCCAATGGATGGTCCTGTAGCCATGTAAATATGGTCAGCATCGATTGTCCCCAGGGAGTTGATAATAAAAAAAATAATGATGATATCAACATTAAAGAACACTTGAACTTGGGAGGAGCTCCAGAGAGAGTTAAAGGGAAGTGTGGGGGATAGAAATGACCAAACACACTGCATACATGTTGAAATTTAATTTGTGTCTTCTAAATGTTTTTAAATGATATAAAACAGATTGGTAAGATATCTCTATTGAAAGTCATCTACTCTGTTTATTAAGGAAGACTTGGGTTTGGTCAATTGACCTGAAAGCATCGATATCTGTAGAATAAATAAGTATCTGATTTACCAAACCATAATCACAAGTTGCCTAGAACCAAAAGACTTATATCATACTGAAGGAGGTGAAGATTTCAGGTCTGCATAGAGGAGTTATTGATCATATAAAATGTTATTTCCTTAGCTCAAGGAACCAACTCAGAAAAACCTTGCATGATACAATGAATGCATGTAAGATAGCTTTTTGTTTCCGTATAACCAACATCAAGAATGCTTTATTAAAAAAAAAACAGTCATCAAAGTACTATTGGTTCTCTTGCTATAAGTTCCAAGAACACTTGAATCAAGAACTTGACTAAATACATATCATCAGAGAGCAGCTTGGTTAAGTTCAGAGGCTCCAATATCAAGGACATGAAACCATCTTTTTAAATTTCTGAACTTTCATCTGAATTAAAGGTCATCTTTCTTACATGTCTTAATGCAGGAGTGCACTTTTAGAGATACAGTTGGCAATTTCTACAAAAGAAGCTTCACAAAAGGAGGTTTGTACAAAATATTTTCAAATCAACATGAATCTCTTATGAATAAACTCAAGGAGAAATGGAATAAATCCAAATATGCATCAATTTATTTTGCTTAAGTATATTCCTCTACCAAGGTAAGAGGTTGTTGTTGTCTTGTAGCTTAAAAAACCAACGGCACTTCTTTCATAAGCTAAACAATACTTCTGAATCATTCAATATAATTTCCTTTAATAGTCTCTGTAAATTATCTAGAAAGAAAAATAATCCTCTGTATTGCCTCTATTTTGTGAGAATTTGAAGACAAAAACAATGGAGAAGTACAGAAACAATATCCAATTGAGGAAGTAGAGATAAAGTAATTAACCTCATGGTCTACCTCCTGGTCTATGATGAGCCTTGAGCTTTTCTGAATACAATAAATCTGTTTTTGTTAAAAGAATCAACGACTCATTGCCCAAAAATAGCCTTAGTATTTTCTCTGTAAAAAAGAGGCGGTGCAGTTTGGAAGGCTTAGAAGAAGGACACTTTCTTCAAAGGGATACAAATAGTTTTATAGCTTAAGAGTAAAATTCTTCACTCATTCCTTTCCTTTCCATGATAGTGAATGGAATAGTATCATCTTTGGATTTCTGTGTTCTTATGTATTCAATATTAGAACTATTTTAATTGTTCAACTTCAGTTCTTGAAAAGCAAATATTCTACATAGGGGCTTCTTTCTTCTACAAAGCAATATGTGTCAAAAAGTAGGCAAGACATAAATATTAATATATATGCGTATATTAAAATCATATTAATAATGTCTTTGTAATTAATAGTTTAGAATAAAAATGTTGACAGATCTTGTAGGTAACAGTAGTAAGCTACAGCTTGAATCAAGACAAACACATGTAAAATAAGAGAAATAACAAAAGTTAGAGAAAAGGAATGCAGGAATTTAGAGAATGAATTTAAGAAGGAGGAAGAAGAGAGAGAGAGAGAAGAGAGTTTTTTAACTCCGTATGCCCCTCAGTCAGTTATTAATGTCAGGTTTCCTGCACAGAATGACAGGAGTATGATAAAATGGTATGTACTGAAAACCACTTTAAGGAAGCACATTTCTTTATAACCTGGTCTGGTGTCACACCTGCGACTCCAGCATTTGAGAAGCTGAATGTGATGTCTTGAGTGAGAAATTTAGTCTTCTGTCACTTCCAGTCCATTCCCTCTATTTCCTGTTTGTGGTTCAAATGAAACTCTCTGTTTGCCCTTGCCGCCATTCCTGCCGCTTGCCACCATGTCTCCCCGTTATGATAGGCATTTATCTCTCTGAAGCCATAAGACAGAAACTGATTTAGTGATGGTATTTTTCCACAACCATAGCAAAGTAAGTAGTACAATGATAGGAAGATTCAAATGTAATAGCCAAGGACAACAGTTGCATAATAAATAAATTAATAATAAATAGATTGAGAAACTATTCATTTGTTTCCTTTTCCTGTGCACTTTGAGAGCGTCTCTTTATGCAGTGCATGTTGGCAAGAAACATGCAGGGATATCTCTGGCTCTGATTCCCAGGTTTATTGGATTACATGTGTGAACTGCCAAGCCTGGCTAAAAATGAACACTTTTTGTACCAACCAATTTAAAGTAGGAATTTTATTTTATTTTTCGTGTTGCTGTGATGAAACAAGTGACCAAAAGGGTTCATTTTGGCTTATGGTCCCCAAGGGATGAGTCTATCATGGCATTCGGTATTAGGAATAGGAATCTAACACATCACATCTCCATCCACATGCAGGAAGTAGAGAGTGAAAACTGCACATGGCACAAGTCTATAAACTCTCAAAGCTATCCTCCAGTGACACACTTCCTCCAGCAAGACTCCACTCATAAAGCTTCCAAAGCCTACCAAAACAATAAACCAACTGAGGAAACAAGCCTCATATAAGCCTGTGTGGGACATTTGTTATTCAGACTACTGCATTCTACTTCATGGGTCCCATAGGTTTATAGCCACATCATAAATCAAAATACATTTATTGTATCTTTAAAGCTCCCCATATCCTTTATCATTCACTAAATTATTCAGAATGTCAATACTCTTGAGACTTGTCAATTTCTGTATTATGAGTTCCCTATACTATAAAAATCAAATTATATACTTCCAATATACAATACACAGAATAACAGAATATATATTTTCATTCCTAAATGGAGAAATGGAGCTAGTGATGAAATACTAGAACAAAGTAAGATGGAAACCCAGTGAGACAAATACAAAACTGTGTGGTTCCATGTCTGTTATCTGAGCCTTCGGTTTCATAAACCTTAGAGAGAGGTCTTCCCCTCCAGCTTATACCACTTGTAGTTGTTCCCCTCCATTTTCCTCTTTTTCCTATTGTAACATCTGTTTCCTACTAGTCCCCTCTTTCTGGGTCTTTCTTTCCCTCTACCTCTGTGCCTCCTTTCCATTTTCCTGACTTTGCAGTTACATCAGAATTTATGCTCACACACACACACACACACACACACACACACAGAGATTCATGGTATGATCCACAAAGTGGGAGAAGAACTGCCACTTGCCTGAGTCTGTGTTCCTTATCATACTGTTGAGTTTAACTCCATACATTAAGTTTAACTTAAATGTATCATAGCATTATCCATTAGTAAGTTGAGGGGCATTTAGGTTGTTTCTATTTCTTAGATACTGAGAAGACAACAGAAACAAACATGGATATACAGTTATCTCTACAGTAGAATGAGTCTTTGGGGTATATACCAACAAGTGGTATAACCTGATCACATGATTATTTTTTTTTAGTTCTCCATATATATGCTTTCTATAGTGGTTGCATGAATGTGAACTCCTACCAGCAGTGAAGGAGTGTTATCCTTTCTTAAATCCTCATCAGCATTCGGTGTCTTTTTTAGAAGTATGAATGGGTAAGATGAAATATTAAAGTGGTTTTGACTTGCATTTCTCTAATTACTAAGGATGGTAAGCACTTTTGGAAGTGTTTCTTAGCCATTTATTTTCATCTTTTGTCGACTTTCTGTTCAGGCCCTTAGCCTATCTTTTTATTGGGTTGTTTATTTTCTTGCATCTTTTTGTTTTCTGAGTTCTTTGCATATTTTGGATATTACTCCCCCGTTCAGATGTGTGTTCTATAAACATTTTCTCTTAAAAATATTTTATTATTTTTATGAGTATATCTATATTGCCTACATGAATGTAAGCACATGTGTGTTGTACAATGCCCCTAGAGGTCAGAAGAGGGTTGATACCTTGCAACTGGAGTTGACAGCTGTTAGCCAAAATGTAGGTGCTAGGAATTGAACCCATGTCCTCTGCAAGAACAGTTGGTGATCTTATCTGCTGAGCCATCTCTCTAACCCTTATTTTAGCATTTCCAATTAGTTCCACAGATACTTTTATTTCTTCTTTGTCCCACTAATTTAGGAGTATGTTAGTTAAAATCTATGAATTCTTGTGCTTACTAGAGTTTTTGCTGTTAGTATAACTTTTATTGCACTGTAATCTGATAGAATGCATGGAATTATTTCATCTTTTTTATTCACTTTTATTTGTTTCCCAGAATGGTCAATTGTAGATAGAACAACTTGCGTGGGCTGTTGAGTAGAAATGAATTTATTTGCTGTTTACTGGAGTTCTATGTAGATATGTTTAGGTCCATTTGATGTAAGATATTATCAAATTCAGATATTTCTCTTCTTATTCTTTGTCCAACTGACCTATTAGGGCTAATGCACTGAAGTCAATCACTGTTACTGAGTTGGAGTAAGTTTGTATTTTATAGGTCCGCAGTACTGTTTTTAGGAAATTGCATATATAAGAATTTGAATTTCATATGTTCTTAATTTTAATAAATTATTTTTCTGTTGTTCCCTTGATTAGAATAAATAATCCTCTTTATCTTTCTGATTAGTTTTAATTTGAAGTCTATTTTGCTTGATATTGGAATTACAACATCTGTTTAGTACTTTTTGCTTGGAACTTTTTTTCCATTCTTTCACTCTCAATTTATAACTATCCTTTAAAGTATTTTGAAGGCAACAAACGATGGATTTTGTTTCTTAATCCATTCCATTATCCTGTGTCTTTTGCCTGGGGAGTGGAGGTCGTTGCTATTTAGTTATTTTTGAAAGCTGTTAAAGATATTCCTGTCGTTTTAATTTGTTTGTTTTCTTGCACCTATTTTGTATTTCAGTAATCATTTCTTCCTTTGTTTTCTTTCTGTAACCCCTTGGGTATAGGCATTTCTATATTTGTTCCTTTGTACTGCTCTGAAGATTCTTTGTAAGACTGGTTTGATAACCATGAATTCTTTCAACTTACATGTGTCATGGAAATTTTTCCATTCCCCTTTGACTATGATAGATAGTTTTTGTGGGTAAAGATTTAGGTGTTAGCATTCATGGTTATTTAGATGTGGGAATACTTTGGTCCATACCCTTTTGGTTTTCATGGTTTGCTCTAAGAGGTGAGTTATAATTCTGGTGGGTTTTCTTTTATGGATAACTTATTGTTTTTCTCTAGCACTATTTGGTACCTTCTTTTTGTTCTGGACTTTTAGTATTTTTACTATCATATATCCTGGAGAGTTTCTGTTCTGGTCCTATCTATTTGGTGTTCTATGTACTTCTTGTATTTACATAGGTATGTAGTTCCTTAATTTAGAGAAGTTTACTTCTATAATCCTGTTGAAGATCTGGTCAGTGTCATTGAACTGATATTCTTCTCCTTCCTGTATGTCTAAGATGTATAAATTTGTTCTTTTCATGGTGTTCCACATTTACTGAATAATCCATTCCTTTTTTAAAATTTATGGATTTTGCTTAAGGAGTCCAATTCTTCCACTCCTTTCTCTAGCTTTAATATTGTTTCCCGTTTCAGTCATTCTGCTTGTGAGATGTCTCCCTACTGTTTCAAATTGATGTACAGTGTTCCGCAATTCATCTTCATCCTGGATTTGGTGTTTTTCAATATTTCTACCTATTTTTTTATTTCACTTTTCACGTCCTGAATTGTTTTGCTATTTCATCCAGCCACATATGTATATTTCATATCTTAAGCACCTCTCATGAGTTTATGACTATTCTCTTTATATTCTTTGAGCTATTTATCAATTGTTCTTTACATTCTTTACATTGATTATGCTTATGATGTTTTTTTTTTATTCTGTGTCATACAGACATATTCTTTGTCTGTATCTCAGGGTGATATTGTCATTGTAATACATAGTGGTTTTTGGTGGCAACATATTCTCTTGGTTTTTCATATTATGTGTGTTTTTGCAAAGCCATTTAGGCATATGGCTGTCCTTTGTTGGTTGTCTGACTGATAGGAAATTCTATTCTGTCTTTGTTTAGTTGAAGTTTGGTTCTCTTTATATTGTTGTTTGGTTGCTTTTTACTCAGGTAGTTGGTGTGCGCTTCAGGTTCTCCTGCGGTATTAGGCTGGCCTGGGTAGTAGGAAGGTCCGTGGAAGGCAGATCTGAAAGAGTGCCAACTGTGATACCTTGATTAGGGAGACCGGGCCGTCTACAATTGCGATACAAACCAAGGCTGAACAATTAAACTATGAGATCAGGACACAGTGGGGGAGTCTTGTGTAAGGGTGATCTAGAGATCTGGGTGCAGGAATGGGCCTCCTCCCAAGGCTAGGAGGGGAACTCAGTGCAGGGAGAGAGTGGATTTGTTCAGGCTGCAGAGGAATCAAGACACAGTGCGTGGCTTCTGACTGACCACTGTAGTAGACTGGTCTACTGTAGGCAAATCGGTGGGCTATGGGCAGGGTGGGACTTGGGACATCCTTTGGAGGGTCTAATGAACTAGTCTAGATGATTAAGATAATATGGGTTAGGAAGCTCAGAGATCTGAGGCAGAAGAGCAGAAGAGCAGAAGCAGGCCTGGGCCCAAGGCTAGAAGGGCCACCCAGTATGGAAAGAGAAGGCAGCCGCTCAGGCTGCCAAGTAATCAAGGCACAACGGGCAGGAACTTATTTTCCAGGGTGGTAGGCAGTTCTGAGGCAGGCAAATCAAGAGGCCAGGGCGGTGGGGGATGGGGGTGGGGACTGTGGCCTGTTTAAGAAACTACAGCAGAGGATTAAGCTAGTCTGAGTTAGGAAGATATACAGGAGATCTGAAGCAGATAGCAGGGATGGGCTTGGCCCCAAGACTAAGATAGAGACCCGTGTGGGGAGAGAGTGGACCTGTTCAAGCTGCAGGGAATCAAGGTACAGTCTACTTTCATAATTTTTATGATATTTTATACAAAAATTGTATTAGGTTTATTCCCACTAGTTATTTACACAGAGAAATGCTATCATTAAATAAAGTATAAATTGATCCAAAATTAAAAGAGGTTTGATGAAATTATTAACATCAGTGTTTAAACATCATCTTCAACAAGTTCCCTAATGTTTTAGGAAAAAAAAATTACTTTTATAATTTATCCCAAAGTATGCATGAAAAATAGAGAATTTATGCCATTTGAAGAACTTGAATTATTCAATTTCCCAGTTTTATTTTAATATAAAATTTTATTTTACTGCCTGAGATTTATTTAAGGTCAGGAACCCAATGTCAATCCAATAAAGGACTGAAAACATTATGAAACTTTTCTCTGACCAATTAAACAATTTTTTGATGCTATCTAATATATAATGAACCAGAATTATAGCAAACTGTGAAAAAAGGATGGGCTTTTCATTATAGTAGAAAAATGCTAATTCTAATAATGTGCTCCCAAATTTAAATATTGAATATTAAGAAATCAACGAGGTTGGTAATTCTGACATCCAGGAAACACAGAGTTAGTACTCATTTGATATCCTCATTTGATTCTGTTGTAAAATTAAATTTGGAAGATTCAACTAGTAGATAAATTCATTGTTTTTTAAAAAAAATATTTTACTGAGTTTCTGTGCATTTCATATAATAGATCCTAATCAAATTCATACGTCTTCTCTTTACCCATGCTTCCAAGATCCTCCATCAGATTTCCCGCATTCTGTCATACATGTTAGGTTCTATCCAGTCAAGTATTTGAACCCAAATATCCCCTAAATGAAGGTTCATCCACTGGCATCTAGTCAGACTATCTAGAGTCTCTCCCTTAAAGAGGATCCACTCATTGCCAAATCCCTTGACTACCTCCCAGTATTTGGAGGTATGACCCTATTGCTAAAGTCATGACATATTTTGGACACAGGATATGGAGCAATGGAGCTGGAACTGACTTTGAAGCCTTCTCCCTGAAAACTCACTCTCATAATTCTAAAGAATACTATGGAAACTGCTAACGGAGAAAATCAAGGAATGGTTCAAACCAGCTCTAAAGGCTAATAACCACAGGATTAGCATGGCAAACTGTCTCTATTAGTGGAGCAGCCGCACTTTTATCTCGGGGGTAATGAACAACTATTTAATTGGACTTAAAATTCTCTCAATGGAAGAGAACTCATGATTGGCACTGTAAATACAGCCAAATACAATGGCTAGAGATGACATAGATCCTAGACAAAAACCTGTTTTTCACATATCTCTAGACAAATGAAATTTCTTATTATATGTTAAATATGGATCTTTATATTTACAGAAACATTTGGTGAAGCAGGGTGGGGGGGCAAGAAATGTAAATTCTTCTAAAGGTTGAATATATTTATACATACTAACCTTTGATTTGTTTGAAATGAGTTTTATTATCTAGATTAATTCTCCAACTAAATGTATGTATATTTAAAATACTAGGTTTGGGGCTGGAGAGATTCCTTGGCAATTAAGAGCACTGACTCTTCTTGCAGAGGACCCAGATTCAATTCCCAACCACACATGGAAGCTAACAACAGTCCATAAGTCCAATTCCAGGTCATCCAACTCCTTTCTGAAGCCTCAGGCATTGCATGACATGTGTGCACTTACCTACATGCAGACAATACACTTGCTCACATAGAATAAAAACCTAAATTTTTGAGAATACTATTTGCTTTTCCTTTGACTATAAATTATTTGCACATAGAATGCGTTTGGAAAAATGATTTGTTTCATCCAATTATGAAATCCAGGGCTATGATCCAAGTATCTATAGACCCCAGATTTTGCATACTGAAATCTAACCTTAAATATGATGTTTATGCAAATTTGATCCTTTAGAATGTCATTATGTAATTGGGTTAGAGTCTTCTTCATCAATAACTTTATAAAAGAAGTCCAGAAAATTGTCTTGTTTCCTTTCACCATAGGGGGAAAAAAAATACTAGAAGGTAGCAAGTAGCAATCTGAAAAGAGGCTCTCTGGAGACACAGAAATCCCCAAAGCTTTGACTTTGGACTTACTCTCTTCAAAATATATAGAAACAAATACCTACATTTGTAATCTACTGTATCTATGATATTTTTGTTATAACAACCAAAATGTTTTAAGCTACCTGATTATAATCACAACTGTCTGAGACCCTAAGTGGCAGGGAACACCACTTCATGAAGACATGTACGCCGCAGCAGCGAGTTAGAGAAAACAGCCAGCTTGTAGTTTGAGTTCATCTCAGAGGAAATCAGCCTTAGGGAGATACCACGCCCCTGTGACCACCTGTAGGTAAACTCAGTCCTTAATCTTTGTAACTAAGGAATTCTCACAGGAATGTCCTGGGGTCCTCCAAAAGGACTCACCTTGTTCTCACCGGAGCTGAGCTAAGAAGGAAGCACTGATGGCGCCAGGGCTCTAGCACTTCCCTGGTTCAAAGCCCCTGCCCCCTCTTAGTGCCACCTTCCTGATGGGCTTTGAAGGTTAGAGATAGTGCCTCTCTGTTAATTACCATATTGCTGTATGGATGTATCTGCATTCCTGATTCCCCAAGACTATAAGTATGCCCTGAAACAATAAAGCATGCGGCTTGTGGCTTGCAGCCTGCCTGTAGAGCCCAGGTCCGTCAATCCTCATGTCTCTGTGTGGCTGCCCTTGTATGTCTGTCCTGCGTGTCTGAGCGGCCTGATGAGAGACATTTTCCAGGTCCGACTGTCCTACGTGTTTGTCCTTGTGTGTCTGTTCTGTGTGTGTGTCTTTCTGTCCCCACTCATTCCAGGTTTCCAGAGTCTCATGTCCACGCTACCCGCTGGACGGGACAAAGACAGAAATCTATTTCAGTGAAACTTTATTTCTGTGTTTGCAAACACAGAAATAAAATATTTTGCCTTTCAAAATTCTACTGAAGTGAAAAACCCAAAGATATTACATATGTTCATGGTTGTAGAGTTTCTGGAGATTAAGGGAAGAATCTAGCAATTTATGTATGTTTGGGATTACAGTTGATATGGTGGACATTCTAGGAAACTGAACAAATAGAAACATGCTGGTAATGAGGAAATCATTTTCATGGTCAAGTAATATGAATGTTTGGGTTCATAAACATGAATTTGCTCCAAAGAATTGGAGGGAAACAGGTGGTAGATAGCATTAGACCTTTTTGTGGGGAAGCAAGAAGACAGAAAGACATTTATAAAGAGAAAACAAAAATCAGTTGAGTATAATTGAGACTTATATTAAGAAGATATTTTAGTTATTGATCATAAGCAACCTTGCAAAATAAAATCAATTTTGATTTCATGGTGATTTTTTTCGACTGAGCCAACTGGGAAAGGGCTGTCAATGCTTGGTTTATTGCTTCTGTTTCTTTATACTTTTGATATCATCTCGTCCTCCCGTCAGTCAGCACCTTGTTCACTTCTGGTGGATTCTCTTAGGCTGCATTATCCTCATAGCTGGCACTTATGGACAGCCAAATTTCATGGGAATTTATCTTGATTATGAGATAATGCTGTGAAATGACTGATGGTACATGAGGATAGATCTCCAGTTCTCTTACTCATGAGGAGGACAATTAAAAGCAGTGGCCTGAGCTCCCTCCCATTCCTGCAAAATGAAGCAATGTCATCCTGTATCATTTTCTTTGTACTTTAGTCTTTATGTACACTGCATCCTTTACATGTCTTTTTAAAAAATGTTTCTCAGCACAATAGCTAATATTTCAGGAAGAGTTTTTATACATATGTATATCCAAGCTGTTGCTGAAAGATCTCTCTATGGCAAACTGAAAATCTGTGTTTGTGTGTTAGTTTTACCTACAATAAATCAGAGATGAAAAATGTTCTTTTGTAATCTGGAGATGGAGTCTGAAAACAACAGGCTGTAGTTTTTGTTATGTGGATGTTGAGGAACTGAATATTATTTTAACTCTTCTTTTATTACCTGCTCTATATTACAATGTACAGTGGTATTTGCTCAAATCTTTCAAGATTTGGATAGAACAACTTTAAATAAGGTAAACATGATCAAGGATTCTGTTAGTACATAAGCATATCCTTACAAAAGATGGGAAATGCTGAAAAATAATATCTGGTCTAGTTCCAGCACATATTTTGATATAATATGATCTGTGTCCCTTTTGGTATCTATGATGGAGTTTCCTAATTAAACTATCATTCATTTACTTTATATTCTCATCCATTTGTCCATTATTGTGTTTCACATTAATAAATAATGTTATTTTAATAAATAATTGCTATTTTATTTCATACATGAAAAGAAATGTTAAAAAGAAGTATCCATCCAGTGAAAATCACTATACTGCTGAATCTCTTACATCTATTCCGAGACCTCATGGAACACATAGCTGCCTTCGACTTTTACTGATAAGGCCTTAAGTATCTATCTGATTAAGAATTACTGTGATCTATTTGTTATGTTTGACTAGGAAAAGCATGAACTTATTAGTTGGATTATTTTGGAAAAGCTGTTACATGTATGAACTGACAGGAACTGTGACAGCATGCACAAGACCTACTCAGGATCAAGCCCTTCCTGGAGCTGGGAAGAAGCACAGGAGTGTCTGAAATTTACCTGAGGAGCTATTTACATGTGGTAGCTCCTGAGACAGGAAGTATCTGTTTCCTTAAATGGTGTTAACCTTGCTCAAACACATTCCAGGGCATGTTTTTAATTCCAAGAATATTTGGTCAACAAATACTGGATTCAACAGAGAAAACAAGAGATTAAGTTGAGAAGGTAGGGGCTGAGGTGCAGATCTGGAGGGCTTGGGGGATGGAGAAATATGATGAAAACACACTGTATTTTGTTCTCAAAGAATTAATAAATATTTTTAGTTTTAAAATGAAAGAAAAAGCTGCTATAAGAATTGTAAGAGACTAAATACATTAAAATGAATTTATCTTGTCAATATTCTAAAGGCTGGAATTCTAGCATTGGGTTGCTTCAGGGTTAGAATCTTCTAATGAATCTTTCCTGAGATTACAAGTGTCTACATTCCATTCATCATCTTTGTGTATGTGGTTACATCTAAACTTTTTTATTTTAATTTTATCTATATGAGTGTTTTGCCTGCAAGTTTATATAGAAGCCCCTGTGTGCCTTGTGCCTGTAGAGCACAGAAGAGGGTGTTGGATTCCCTGGAGCTAGAGTTAACTATGGGTATTATTTGCCATGTGGGTAATGGGAATCAAACCTGAGTCCTCTGGAAGAGCAGTAAGTGTGTTGAACTGCTGAGCCATCTCTCCAACACCATAACATCTTATAAGATAACCAATTATTTATTTTGTAAAGGCACACACCAAATTCCATTTCAACTTAATTACCACTCCAAATCCGCATAAAGTTATATTCTGAGGTACTGGGATTTAAACTTATAGCATATAAAACCTGAGAGATCAAACCCAGTACATAAAATCCTGCCCAACACAATAAATTAAAATCAACATTAATGTTGAATTTAAACCATACTTTAGATTTGATGAAACCAATTGCCACAGACAATTCTATTGTACAACAACAGGATATATATTCCTTCCAAGAACATGACACTTTGAAAGACACTTTGTGTATTTTATGCAACATTACCAATCTTTAAGTTTTAAGCAAAGTAGAAATCATATCAAGTATACTTTCTGGCAGTAAGAACAATATGAAAATAAAGTCAATAACAAGAATAATTTCTGAATGTTACTGACTGACCGATGTATCAAAGAAATTAATTTTTTTTTTATTTCTTTAGAACAAGTAAAATGAATAGAGAATGTTCCATGAACATGTTTAAGAAGAAAATTTAAAGCAGAGGTTCTAGCTTGAGCTCTGTTGCTGCAATGAAGGACTCTGATGAAAAGCAACTTAGGGAGGAAAGGTTTATTTGGCTTACACTTCCTTCCATGTCACAGACCATTACAAAGGGAAGTCAGGGGAGAAAGTCAAAGCAGGAACCTGGAAACAGGAACTGAAGCAGAGACAATGGAGAAATGTTGCTTAAATGCTTGCTCCCCCTGGTTTACTTGGCTGATTTTCTTGAACATCCCAGGCTGTCCTGCCAGGAATTATCCTGTCAGGGACTATGTCTCTAATAAGGAAACAGGATAACTAATAAAAAAGAAAGGTGGCATTTATTCTTACTGTGTAATCTTAGTATTAGACAAAGGCCTGGGTATGTCTCTCAAGCTTAGCAGAGTTCTCATTGCTGACAACTAGTTCTAACCAGTTAAATAAGACCCAGGCCAGACATGGATACCTCTTAATTTGTAGCCATTAAACCTGTCAGCCCTTTCTTCTTCGTGCAAGCTGGCCAATCCAAAATGAGTGCTAAAACTTTAAAATTTAGAACTTCTCTAGGGGGTTTTGGATTTTCAGGTTTTGAGTTCCCTACCAGCAGGTGAAGATCTTTGTTTCTCTGGATGAGTGTATATATACTTGTGTGATTCTTCATTTTTTGTTGTCTCTGAGATTTTTTTCCTTTTAATTATTTAATTAATTTAATTTAATTCTTCTTTAATTGCTGGAGAAAACGAACCCAACTACAACCCCTAGATAGTGACCACTGTTGAACATGTGCCAGTGAAAGCACCACCCACACCTACAAAAATTAGCCATCAAGGAATTTTCCCTACAGACATTCTTACAGGACCATCTGATAGAGGAAATTCCTCAAATGAGTTTCTTCTTCCCTGGTTTTTTATATATATACATATATATATATATATATATATATATGTATATATATATACCAAGTTGATTCAAAATACGTATGTATAAGCATATAAGCACATATGTGTAACAATAATAAAGAAGTTATGAATTTGAGAGGGAGTGGAAGGGAAATGGGAATCAACAGAGCGGGAAGAGGGAAAATGAAAGGATGTGTATACAATACTCATGCATGAAATTCCCAAAAATATTCAATTAAAAATAAATTACTCATCCTACTTTGCTCATTTTTTACTTTATTTTCTTCACACACTTTCCTTTGTCCCTCTTCCCTCTTACGTTTGTCTGAGACTCACCTCACCTGCATGTGTCCATAGATCTCTGAGACTGAACACTGTTCTTCTCTTTTCTTTTTATTGCTCAGACTGAATAATCTCAATTAATCTAACCAGATTCACTCAGATTTTGGGCTGAGGATTTCATATGTGCACGTAAAGCATTTTGATCAAATCAATCCCACTTAAATAGGAGCTCATGATGTTTTTTCACCTTTGAGATAATTTAAAATATTATTAATTTATTCTTTGAAAATTTCATATATATATATATATATATATATATGATGTATTTTGAGCATCTTCATTGTAATTACCTTCTTTCTTCTTCCACTGTCTGGCAAGACATAGTTCTAATACTTTGTTGCCCTGCCTGGACCTAAATTCTTTTAGTTCTTTGATGGTGATTGTAGCAGAGTATTTGAAATCACTAGTCAATATTTAAGATTTTAGAGATGATTACTGGATGCTGGACTTGCTTTGTTTTATTTCCCTATATAATATCCTGTTTTCTTATATGTGCCTATGACTATTTTGTTGAAACTGGATCTTTTATAGAATATAATTTGGCAATTCATTAGTCATATCCCATAGTTATTTATTGTTCTGGCTGTTTATTCATTACTGATTTATGTTAACTAAGGCTAAGAATCTTTATTTCCTATGGTATTGTGTCACTGAAGTATCTTCTCAATTAGGTGCTCAATACATTATCAGTCTTTGATTTCAATAAATATTAAAAGGCATTATTTTTACTTTTCATGAAAAAGATCTGCATATGTATAGGGTATGTTCACCCTTCCTTGCTCTACTTAGACATTAATTCAAAGCTGATTGCATCCTAAATGCTATCCACAAAACACAAATAGAGCCCTATTAATTTTTTCTAGACATAAAAAGATCTTGTTTCCCTTTCTAGTTCTCAAGATTATGGAAATGCAATGGTATATTTGCAAACCTGTGTGTCTATCCCTTTTTCAGTGCCTTTTTTTTAAACTGTGTATATGTATGTGTGTCTCTATGTGCATATCTGCATATCCATTCAGATGCTTGCACAGGTCAGAGACTTTAGATTCCCCCTGGATTCAGGGTGACAGGCTGCTGTGAGATGCTGGATATAGGCTCTAAGACTCAAATTTGGATCATCTGAAGGAGCAGGTTGCACTCATAAATGCTGAGCCATCTTTTCAGCTCTTGTTGATTATTTTTGAAAAATGACCCATGATGAAACTTTTCTAAAACCGAATAAGCCAAGTCAAATAAGAACCATAATTTTTGAACTAAAAGAGAAGTCGGAAAGTGACACTGACCTAGTTATGGTTTTATTTTAAGAGGTCAAAGATGTTTCTTCCCCCTTCCATGGTTCTTCACAGCTATTATTCTAGCGTTCCTATGTGATGTGCTACTGATTTTCAAGGCACTTTAACAGCTGGGGAGACACTTATGTAGAATGTGAGACTGGTACCTGTTACAAAGTCACACAAAACTGAGATTTTTAACTGAACTTCAGCAGTTTTAGGTTAATTAATATTCCTCAAATAAGTTCAAGCCTGTATTAATTTCTATTGTTCTGAACGTATTGGTTTTAAACAATGTTACCACTTTGATTTTAATGAGAATAGTCTTACAGAGACTATTCCAGTCACCTACTTAAACCTTCTTAAGGATTACATTAAATTCCAAACTATTTCAATTGTAAATGTAAAACTAAGTCCTACATGCCCACTTTCTTAATTGTAATTTCAGCCCTTGAATTACAAGATATTCTATATTAATATTGGTACTCTAAACCCTCCTCGGAAGTACATTATATCATAGACAACACATTAACCTACTAAGAGGAAAGGAAAGTATTCCTACCACAAATCATTAAATTTCCTCCAGTTTTTAAAAACTATAAACAAGTGGAAATGATAATATAGTTAGCCTTTCACCTCTGTGAAATTAAAAACAATAACTCCAACAATAACAGTGATGTAAAAGAATGAGAAAAAAATGTGTGGAACAATATGTATATTTGATGATGACAAAATGTTAAACAGGCATTTATATTCAATCACCAAATATAAAATTCCAATACTATAAAACTTGAACATTTCAAGAAATTTAGTTTAAATCCATAAAAGAGGTCATTTTTGATTCATGAATGAAATATTTTATAGAAAGTATGTAACTGAAATTTTAAAGGGCCATTTAAGGTAACAATAAAAATTGTCTTATTCAGAAACCTACATGAATGTTTTGAATTCTTTAAAATTATTTCTTTCTTTATGCTTATCTTAATAAAATTGTTTTTGTCATTTTTTTTATACTAACAATCAGCACAGAGACAAATAAAGAAATAAAAATTGTGTAATAAGGGCAACTGAATCTTGAAGGACAAGAAATATTATCTATTGACCTTTTCTCTTGGAATGTTGATACTGTTGCTTGTTTACATATGGGAGTTTAGTACTGTGCAACCGTATGTTCAATACATGTAAACGTGTTATGCCCATGTAGGTGTGTGGAATAGCAGAGTATAGGAATAGGAATTATTTTTTCACACGAACCTTTTTATACACATTAAAATATGTTATGAAGAGGAGATTTAATGAGGATGTTCAACTGGGAAGGTTGGAGGGAGGGACATGCATCAAACTGTAGGTATAAAGGGGAAGAAGAATTTAAGAGATTCTTGTTGTCGAGAGGAGAATGGGGAAAATGGGAGTACTTAAACTGAGGAGGGAGGCAGGAGCCTAGGTAGAGAGAGAGAGAAGAGAGAAATAAAGCAAGTGCAGTATGAAAAGCCCAAGGGAAACGTATTGATTCAAAAGCATGATGAAAAATACGGAATATTTGAACATGAGTGCCTATGTATGTGACGGAGAGCTTTAGCGTCAACTTGACACACCTGAGTTGAGGGAGGCTCGACTGGGAAATCAACTCCATTGGACTAGCTGGTGGCCACATAAATGTGGTATTTTCTTGATTGTTAGTGATGTGGGCCCCAGCCTCACTGTGTTCAGTGCAACCTTTGGGCAGGTTGTTCCGTATCGTATAAGAAAACAAGCTGAACATGAGCCAGAGCAAGCCAGTAAGCTGTGTTCCTCTATGATTGGTGCTCCAGCTCCTTCTTCCAGGTCCCTGCCCTGAGTTTCTACTATGGGCTCCCATAATGATGATAACACCTGAAATATGTGAACCAAATAAACTTCTTCCCAAGTTGGTGTTGCGCAGAATGGTTTGCCACTGCAATGAATAAAAGAAATAGAACAATGTGTATATCCGAAGTCTATATATGAAGAAACAAGTGCCAGACTGGCAAAACCTCCTTTCAAGTTGTTGGTTAGGGTAGTCCAAGAGACTGGTAAAATAAACCAGGCTATTGCCGCAGCCGTTGATTGTTTCCCATAACTTGAAGGTAACACCCTATTGCTGAATACAGCCATACTTCAAATACAGGATTTGTTGCAATGGTTCTGGAAATGACCTGGAAGCCTACTATCTGAAGAATAACTCTCATAGTTAGAGAGGATACTATGCAAGGCATCAAGCTACTAACGGACAAAAATCGATTACTGGTCCAACTCAGCTATAAATCCTGTGATCACAATACTTGCTCAGCAAACAATCTCTACTGGTACAGAAGTAGCACTGTTATTTAGTGGGAACTCAACAGCTATCTAACTGGATTTAAAGTTCCTCTCAATGCAAGGGAACTCAACTCATGGGTGGCATTGTAAATATAGCCAAATACACATGACTGGAGAAGTCATAGTTCCTAGAGAAAATCCTATCTCTGGCATATCTCTAGAAAAAAGAAATCCCTTACTATGTGCTAAATATAGATACTTATATTTTCAGACAAATGTCCTCTCAACACTGTCCCTAGTTTTCTTGCTATCATTTAGTGTATCAGTCAAAATAGCCTTTCTTTTATTCCACAAAGGAATTCTTGGGTGTTCTGCTGTTTAACTCCATCTACTTTCTGTTCTGAGACTAGATATTATCCCTCACCAAACCTTTTCAAACCAAAAAATATAGGCTAGATCATTTCATGATCTCACATAACTATGAGTTTCCTTGAGAGAAATGATTCATTTTTATGTCTACATATTGATTACAATGTTTTGTAGAACACTTCATATATGAAATGCTTCTTAAATATTTATTGAATGAAATTTCCAAAATAATTTTATTGTTGTCGTTTTACATCATTTAAGCACATTTCCATTTGGGCATTTTCTTTTTTTGATTATGTTAACATCTATGTGTGTGTGCCTGTAAGCATTTATGTGTACCACTTGCATGCAGGAACACTTTCATATCAGAAAAGGGCATAACATTCCTTAGAAATGGTGTTGTAGGCAGTTGTGTGCTGTTATGTGAGTACTGGAAACCCAAACTAGGTCCTTTGCAAGAACAGTAAAAACTCTTAAAGTGTGAGTCATCTCTCCAGCTTCTGTATTGTGCTTTTCTTTTAAGTTGGTATCCTAAGTATTCATACTCTAAGTGGAGAAAGAAAGGAATATATCTGGAAACAGATTGATATGACTATTACTGTTTTTATTTAAAACTTTATTTTTCATTGTAATTACAATTTTATAGCTGATATATATAGGCTGCAAATTTAATTTACTACCCATAAACAGGGAAAATATTACATTTTAGAATATGGAGATCCTTTGCATTTTCCTACTTTTTATTTGAAAGCAATATTATTTTTTAAATTGTACCACACATGAATAATGCAGAGAATTAAGTGTACTTAATATAATATAATCTGATAAAACAAAAGACTACATGCTATTTCCTGATGCTGCAACATATTGCCATAGTTTAAGCAACTTATAATAGGTGAAATTTATCTGGATATTGGGAATTACAAGATCAAACTACCACTGAATATAGCACACACCTTTAATCTCAGACCTTCATAGATAAAGACAGGTGGATCTCAGCAAGATAAAAGCAAGCCTGGTCTGTAGATTTGCAGGCCTGTTGGGGCTCCAGGGAGACCCAATCTCAGAAAGGCCAAAAACCAAAACCAAGCCAAACCAAAAAAGATCATATTATGAACTTCGCTTTGTGAGACCATCCTCCTACAGAGAACTCCTATTAGCAAGTTAAGTATCGGTACATAACTGTTCCCTACAGGTTCTTTGTCAAAAGTCCATCCTACTCATGAAGGTTGGGCTTTCATACCTTTGGCATTTTCAAAGGACCCAGTCTTTCATACCATCATATTTTGATCATGTTTTAATGTATGATGTTGGGGGTATAGAACATTCATATACTTTACCACAACTGATTGATTTGATTGTGAGCTTGAATAATCGATTTTTCTAACTCTGATTTTAAATAATTTGCAATTTCCCATATGTACATCTTACCACTGACCAATCTTGCCTCCCACTTCCTTTCTGGCCTCCCACCTCTCCACAAGTTTCTCTCTAATCCTCATTTCCATCATTTTTGTTTGGTTACCCACCAAAATTAACCAAGGCCCTCCATGTGACTTTGAGTTTGGAACTATCCTGGACCCTGCTTGAGATCAGCAAAGGACATGCAATGAAGACAGTGATTCCTTTCTACCAGCTGATATCCCATTAAGTCATAAATGTTTTAAGTTGTCCTGAAATTAAGATTCACAAAATTTTATATATGAACAGGACCACATTAAAATAATGTAAAACAAAATTCATATAACTTATCTATTGAATGTACCAGTAATCTGAATTCATAAAATTGGCATTGTGTTTATAAAATGAAATAAAACAAATAGTGAAAGAAGATTTCTTTCATTGGCTTCAAAAATGTTTGTCCTTAAGAGCAAGAGCAAAGCCATCAGTTGAGGGAAACACAACTTTCTGTGCAACTTACAGGAATTTGACCACTGGTGAAGGGCAAAAGAATGAGAGCAATAATTAAGAAGCCAGTACATGACTGTGGGAATGGGAGATGGAGATTCATTTATAGAATGGAGGAGGAGCCCCCCTCTGCATGTCACTCAAGGACTGCTTAATAGAACTGGTGCATCTCTCCTCTGAGCAGATTGGAAAATGTGAATAAGATTCTTCTCATTTGGCCCCAACTTGCAGATACACAGGAAGAACTGATGTATCTGCCTGGTTTCATCCCAGAAGCAGGGAACAAGAAGCAAACCTTAATGTGTCAGACATGTTGAGAAGCAGAATTTTGGGAATTTGAAGGATAATAAATGCATTCTTTGCCTGCTCCATGCCTGAAATTTGAGTAGTTGAGAGACAAATCAGTCACCCAGTTATAAGTAGTACTGAAAATACCAAGGGGCAGCGGTTTAACCCTGGAACACTTTCTCATGAAAGTAATTGAGAAGCTTATTTATTTTCTCCAGGCAGCTGTCATTGAGGACAGGGAAAAGCTCAGCAATGCAGGAGCAGTTCCTTTGCTGGGACCACAAATTCTTTCAGTCACAACTGCAGTGTTGGAATAAGCTCCATCATAATCAGGGTTGAATTTCTTCCTAAGTCTGTGTCTAACCACAATCTAGCTACTCCCTCAAAATATTTTATTCAAACTTGGTTTAACTTGAACTCTGAATTAGACTCTGTGCCCTTCCAAAACTTCTGACTTCTTACTTTCAGTTCTAATTTCTCTACCATTTGAACTATTTTTGGAGTCAGGAACAATGCATGTATCATGCTTGTTTGCCTCAAGGCAGTACATAGAATAGCTACACTGTATTTTTATCATTGATGACTGAAAATAAAGTGAATGAATAAGAGAATGCTGACTAAATCACTAAATGTCAAGGATTAAATGACATTCTATGAAAAGACATGTTTGGCCACATATACTAATTAAGTCACATACAAGGATTAATAAACCCCAAATAAAAAGTAAATATAAATAATGTGTCAACTTGGAACATGTGTGTCATTTTATAGTCACTTAAATTCATTGAACCCCATTTAAGAACCAGCCAATCAGTGTGAAATTTAATGTGTTTTAAATATTTAGGATTTATGCAGGAGGGTATTTCATGACATTTGCCTCCCTTACAATTGTTACAAATTAATTTTAATTAGAGGTTTGGGGGTTTTAGTACTTTCAAAAATGATTCTGGCCACTAATTGGCTAAATTGAATGGCAACCACCTACCTCATTTAGCACAGCATGTATAAAGCAGGCGGCTTAATAAAAACCTCTAATGTGTGCAGCCAACTCCCCTCAGATCAACAGAATGTGAAAAATGCATTCTGCATATTCAAGTCAATAGTCCAGACTTCAGCTAGCTTATTTCCATGATGAAAATGTGAAATATTTCCAAATTCCTCACACAGAAACAAATACACAGTGAATAACAGCATCTGAACCTGAGGACAGATTTGATTTTATAGTGATCTCTGAAAGAAATGCTGTTTCATGGGGAAAGTCTTGAAGTTCACACAAAATTAAGCTTGTTTGGCATGGTTTCTCTGACTCTATGCCAAGCACATATTAAGATACGCTTTTCTTCCTTGGCAGTCTAAGATTGCATTAGCAAGGGTTTTCACATCTATAAATGCTTTCTGAATAATTTCTTCTGGTGGTGGCCTTATCATAAAGTATTTAAAAATATCCCAGTAGAAAGTCCTTAAATAGATGCTTTCCCAAAATAGACATGCAATGGGTCATATGTTAATAGTGTAATCTAAAGAAGGTGAAAGAAGTCCTGTAGGGCAGAACAGTTTTGGATAAGATGTTGAGAATGGAAGAGAGATTCTCAGGATATAGGACAATTTGTCACTGTTTCAGAAAAAAGAAGTTAATTGAAATTCAGATCAGACAAAATATATTCACTTAGGCAACGGAGAACAACATTCAAACTCAATCTTCCAGATGCTAACATGTAATTTTTTTGGTCACTTCTCAACATTATTGTTACTTATTTTCATTTCATGACCTTGTGATCTTTCTTGAGCTTTTTTTTTTGCATGTACATTTAAATTCATTTTATAATAACCACTTTCAGTCTTTAAAGCCAAATGAACAGTGTTTTCATATGGTAAAGTGAAAATAAAACTGTTTGAAAATCTTGCATTTTTCTATAACTATTTTGACTTAACTGCACATGTGAATTCTCAGTAGGGATATTTTAATGTACAGCAATCTGAGCTGCCCTAAATATTTTAGTTTAATTGTACTGACTTAGTACACAAATATATGTCGTCTGATATTAAAGAATACTAAATGATGGTGTGGTGAATCGGAAAAGTGTTGATCCAAAGCTGTTGCTGATTCCCAACAATATAACATAACAACACTAAGAGTAAGTGTTAAGAAACATGAATGTCAATGGGACATTAAACAAAGCCCTAGTATGAAGTCATGGATCAGAGAGGGTCCAAAGACCCCCCCCAAAAAAAATTACAAATAATTATTTTTGAGACAGGATCTCACTTTAACTCAACATGATCTCAACTGATTCTGTAGACCCTGCTGGTCATGATATCACAGAGATCTCCCTGCCTCTGCCTCCCAAGTGCTGATATGAAAGTTCTGTACAATACATATTCCTTACAAATAATTTTTAAATTAAAAACAAAAAATATATTTAGCTACTGTGAAGAGAAAGTCATATAAAAACTGGCAGTGGCTAGAAAACTTAGATATTGCAGTTGTCGAGGAAGGATTTTAAAGCCTATGTTTGTCTTTGAGACAAAGGAAAATATAATTGAAATAGAAATAAATGTAATGTAAAGATATGAAAACAAAAAGAGTAAAATACAAACAATATTCTGGATTTGCCTCCAACACAACTCGATATTCTCATAACGAAAATAAAGGAGAAACACACTTTGTGATGATTTGCCATAATTTTCAGCTTGATACAATCTGGAATCACCTAGGAAGAAAGCTTCTTTGTGGGATTATCTGCTTTGTGTTCTCCTTCTCGGGTGTCTGTGGGAGATTGCTTTTATAAAGTTCTTTGATTTGGGGAGATCAACTCCCCTGTCAGCAGCACCATTCCCCATACAAGGAATTCTGACCTGTATGAGTGGATAAATTGAATTGAGCATAAGAAAGCAAGAAATAAAAGACTGCAGATGTGATGTGACAAGCTGTCTGAAGTTCTTTCCTTGACTTTCCCACAATGAAACAGTAGCCATGATAAATAAACCCCTTTTTTTTCTTATAAGATGCTCTTTATCAGAGTCTTTCATCACAGTTATGTAAATGACACTAGGACACTGGTATACTTTTAATAGAAGAGGAAAAGGAATTACTCTATGCAAAAGAATTCCAAATAATTTGAAAGACATTTTAAACCCTAGGAAACAGCCTTAATAACATTCTCATGGATTGAGAATTGTGGGCTTCTTAAATAGAGCTCAGTACAGAAATCAAGGAAAGAAAAGTTTTCTTTTGGAGTAAGTTAACTTCATTGGCATTTGTTTTAATGCCCACTCTATGGTCTCCCTTCTGGTTTGCAATGTGTTGCTGTGACAAACACCATAATCAAAAACAACTTGGGGAAGAAAGGGATTCTTAACCTTACAGGTTACAGTGCATAACTGAGGGATGCCAGGGCAGGATTTCAAACCACTAACCATCGGATGGGACCTGAAGCAAAGACTATGCAAATGGATGCTTACTAACTTGCTGCCTCTGCAGCTAGCATCTTAATGCCACTGAGGACCACCCACTAAGCTTTGCCATAGCTTCCCCCATAACAACTAATAACTAACAAAATTCCTCACACACATGACCAGGGGCCAACCCCACAGGCATGGGGGTATGTACAAGCTTTTAATTCCAGCAAGTGGGAGGTATACGAAGAAGGATCACTGCAATTGCAAGCCTACCGTGTTCAATACTGAAAGTTTCAGATCAGTCAGGACTATGTTTGGAGATGTGGTTTCAAGTAACATAAGCCAAACAAAGCAAAGAAAAGAACAACAGAATCAAAACAGACTAACAATAGCAGGTTCAGGCAATGATGGGGAGAAAGGGAGCTCTTAAACAAGATCTGTTGAAATGTAAATTATGATATATATTACTGAAAACAGTATATAGAGTCCTCAAAATTAAAACTTCCATTTGATCTAACATCGTCAGTACTGCCAATAAACTACGTCAGCGTGCAGAAGAGATAACATGTAGGAAAAAATGATGACATTTTATCATTTGCAGCAACATGGATAAAACTGGAGATCATGGGGCTAGAAAGATGGTTCTATGGTTGAGTACTTACTATTCTTATAGAGGACTCAGGTTCAAATCCCAGAATTCACATGGCAGCTAACAACCATCTGAAACTGCAGTTCCAGGGGATCCAACACCTTCTTCAGACCTCTTTAGGCATTGCACAATATGGGTGCATTTACATACATGCAGGCAATACACTCATACACATAAAATAATAATAATAATAATAATAATAATAATAATAATAAAACCTGGGGATCATAAACCTATCACAATCAGCCAGGTGGAAAGACAGTTTTCCTGTGATCTCAATCATAAATTCAGCTCCCAGAAGTTGAAAGTAAGACTTTCTTGTGTGCTGTTGCCTCATAATGGTAATTTAATGTGTGCATATGCATATGCACACATAAAATATAATATAATGGATTTCCATTGAAGAATTTGTTAATATATTTAAAAATTTAACTTTTGGATAATATTTCACAATGTATTTTGATCATATCTGGAAGCCTTCCCCCACGTCTACTTGGCCCTACTTTACCCTCCACTGATTTCAAATCCTTTACTATTCTTTTCTTCCATTTAAAGGCCTATTGAGTAAATTCTGTGTTATAGAAATGCTCTTTGATGTGTGTCTATCGCTTGGAGTCTAGTCTAGCTCACCTAATAACACAATCTTAAAGGAAACTGACTCTCCCCATTCCAGGTGTCAATCAATTGCCAATAGATCCTCAGATGATGCTGGGACTTTTTGTCCACATCTCCCTACAGTATTTCCTGTTTGTCTGGCTTAGGCTAGCATAGGTCTTGTGAATGTTATCACAAGCAATGTGAGTTATTATGTTGAACTGCCCTGTCATGTTAACATAACACAATTTCCTTAGAATCATCTACCACTGCTAGGTCTTATAGTCTTTCTGCCCTATCTTACCCAGGCATCTCTGATCATTGGGAAAAGAGGATGTGATATACATGCCTCCAAGTCTTTATTCTTTGAAAGTTTTCAAAATGTGTTCTTCTGTGTTTTCCAAAACTGCTCTTATTAGTTTCACTAATGAGAGCTCAGAAATGCACTAATGTATGGGTATAACAATAAGACATTCGGAGTTGGTATCATACTGTCTAAATGGCAGAATACTAGAGTTAGGTTCTCTCCCATGCCTATGACCTGTCTAGCCACAGGTTCTTGGCCATGAAATCAGTGCCAGACATGGACTCCATCTTTTAAAATGTCCTGCATATGAAATTAAAAGATAGTTATTCTTGTAAAATGTATGCTATTACTACATCATTGGCCATATCTTCCCAGGCCAGTCATTATAGCTACCTCTGTTCTCAGCTGGGTAGATTACTTTACTCTTCTGGTCTAATGCATGACACTTAATTATACTGTGAAAGCTAGTAAGTAGAGACAAAGCTTTGAGGTCAGTACCAACTTCCTTGGTTGTTCTAGTCTCATGTATGTAGTGTCTTCAGCAGTAAGATCTCATCATCAAGTTCTGGCGGGCAACAAAAAGCAATAGTAATAGCCAGTATTATTGAAAGTATATGGGACCTCAGAAACTACAAAAGAATGAGGATATCCCTTGTATTGGGCTTTTTATTTAGTAGGCAGTGATATCTGATAAAAATCTTTTTCTCCCTGTTATAGGGTAATTGTATTTAAACTCGTTACCGTCGTGTCTCACCACTTGGGGCCAGCATGAGTGGTTTTTGGGGGGCCGAGGGTTGGGGGTGAGTAGAGGCAGAGTCAAGCCACAGACTCTCGGAAGCAGGCCAAGCGCGTGACACTTCCAACTCGTGTGGCACTGCAAACTCGTTTATTGAACAGGTGCACAAACTCTTATAGGCCTGGATAGCCAATGACCTTATGGGGTGGGGTCCCAATACAGCCAATAGTAAGTTTGTCCCCAGGTAGGCAGGTACTTTCCAGATGCTCGTCTCACAACTAGGCAGAGCAGAACGCCACACCCACAGGAGCCATTCCTCTATTCCTCCTAGCAGGTGGCCTGGCTAGGCCCACCTTGCATTATGCCCAATACCCTTACACCATTCTCTACTCTACTCTGCTGTTGCATTTAGCCTTTCTTATTCCATTACTCCCTATTCCCACTTTGTATCGCTGAATTCTATTTTCACTCCCATAAAATTCTTCTACCGCTTATTATTAGTTTCCTGACCTCTACTCATTTTCCAATTGAAACACACCTATCTAAACATTCAAAGCTAGCATCCCCTCATAAGAAAGACTATGCAACCATTTGTCTTTCTTGGTATGGGTCTAGATGATTATTCTAGTTCCGTATATTAACTTAAGAATTTCACAATTCATACCTCTTAACAACTGAATAATATTCTGCTGTGCAAATGTACCATAATTTCATTGGTTTAGGGGATATCTAGGTTGTTTTAAAATTCTGTCTACTTGGAATAGAGTGGCAATAAACATGTCTGAACAACACCTCTTTTGTAAGGTATAGATTTCTTTGGGGATATGCCAAAGAGTTGCATCCCTGGATTATGTGGTAGATTTATTTTAAAATTTCTGAGGAGCATCCACTCTGATTTCCATTGTGGCTACTCCAGTTTACATTCCTTCAAAAGTGGTTTAACTGTTGCCCTTTCCCTCTGTCTATACCAACTTTCAGTGTGTTTGCTTTTATTCTAGTAACATGTGGTTTTCATGACTAAAGTTCTGCATTTTAATTTGAAATAATGAACTGTGGCTTCTCTAGATTTTCTTGTATTTTCCAAGATTCTTTGGGCTAGCCTAGATGTTTTTCTGTTTATATATTTATTTTGAGATTGTGTTTGCAATTTCTATGAAGAATTATGTTTCAGTTTCAATGGGTATTATGTTGAACTGTAGATTATTTTTGGCATGATGGTCACTTTCACAATGCTAAGCTTATGGTTTCTTGTGCATGGGATGTCTTTTCATCTGCTGTGTTCTTCAATTTTTTACTTCAATGTCATAAAAATTGCAACAGATGACACTTTCACTTCCTTGGTTATATTTTTTCCATGGTGTCACTTTTAGCTTGACATGAATGGAATAATTTCTTTGGTTTCTATCTCAGTATGTTTGTTGTTCGTATATAGGTAGGGTTTTGATTTTGGGTGTGTTCATTTTTCATTCTACTGCTTAGCCGAGTGTCTTAATCAGCTCTAGTGTTTTCTGGTGGAGTCTTCTTGGCCTTCTATGTATAGAATCATGTCATCCATAAGTAAGGATACTTGCAGTTCTTCCTTTCAATTTGTATCCACTTTATCTCCTTCATTTGTCTTGTTCCTAGAGCTAAAACCAAGCAAAATGAGAAGACACAAACACTTAATCTAGTTTCAACAACAACAAAAAAGTATATATCAAAATGTCAAGTAGCAAGTCCCTATGGTGGAGGCTTATAACCTCATCTACTCTGGAGCCTGAGGCAGGAAGATTACAATTTCAAGGTCTTCATGTGCTACCAAATAAACTTCAGAACAGACTGGGTAATTAAATAAGAGCTTTTCTCAAAAGCAAAAAAAAGATTTGAGGATTTATTTGGCTCAGTGGGAGTGGCTTGCACAGCATAGATGGGGCCTTGTGTTCAATACCCAGTAACTTCAAAACAAAACATAAGGAGAAAAGTCACAATAGCACCCCTGAAATATGTCAGATTTGTTTTTATGTGTAGGTTAATTTTTTATAATGCTCTTAACATTTTTATCTTTCTTAGTGTTTTGTTTCTTGATCATAACATAGAATTATGTCTTTCTCCTTTTAATCCAACAATCTCTGCCTTATAAGTGAGTTATACCTGTTTTACCCAGGGTCATAAAAAGAGTGATTGGATGCTGCTCCTTTTCTGTTTGCTTTTTCTGCTGTTTCTTTTTCCCTTTTGTGTCTTCGACAATATTGACCATCCTTAATGCTCCTCTGTTGCATACTCTAGAACTAATCTAAGATATCATTTATTAGAGTTATAGAATTTGTAGCCAACTCTATTTTCTGTGGAAAATCTTTATTATATTTTGAATTTTCTTGAAGCATTTAATCCGTTTAGGTGCTGTGTTTACTTTCATGCATATGGAACTAAAAGTAGCCTGGTTTGGTGGTGTGAGGTTTTGGTTAGCAAGAAGAGCAGAAACAAAGGAGAGACTCTGCAGTGGTGTTAACAGGACCTGTCTATTAAGGGCACGGGCATGGGACTGGCTTCCCCAATCCAGAAAAGAGGGAAGACCAGCCAAGACTAGTTCCTCCACACTCGGGAGTAGAGAAATGCTAGCCCCCTCATCTTGGGGGCTCGGGCTGGGGGACCGGGTTGGAGTGCCTGGCTTAACTTCTCCAAATTGGGATGAGGAAGCTCGCTCATGGAGAGTTCGAGAAGCTAGCACCCTGGGAGATGAGGAGAGTAAGTAGACTGGAGAATAGGTTGCTAGGAAGCCCTAACTGACTAGTAGGACATTTTTATGAGGAGGGGGGTCCCCATGACATCCGATTGATGTTCAAGGGAAAACAGTAAACCTTTGGACAGGAAGCGATCCCTTATTACAGATGTTTATGAATTCTGGGTCAGGGTCTTTAACTGGTCATGAAACTGTAGAAGTCAGTTCTTTCTCAGGTATTTGGGGACCCTGGGTCAGGGGCTTTATCCGGTTGAGAAGTTGTAAATATCAGTACATTTCTCAGATATTTGTGGATCCTGGGTCAGGAATTTATCTGGTCAAGAAACTGTAAGAGTCAGCTCCTTTCTCAGGTATTTGTGAACTCTGAATCAGGGGCCCTATCAGCCTAGAACTTGTAAAAGTCAGTTTCTTCTCATGGATGTTTGTAAATTCTGGTCCCAGGTTTCTGTCAGTCTTCCTGAGTCCTGGAACTGTTGGGGAGTTTTCTTTCAGTCACATCTTATATTTCAGCCTTTTGTGTCAGAGTGGCGACATTCTTCTCTGACTTCTTCAGGCTGACTCTATGGGCAACAATGAGGGATGAGGAATGACACATGAGGCTGGAATGAGTTATACTGGCGAGTCCTCATCATGGTTAGGCAGCTGTTCATATTTCCTGGTGGGAAAGTGAGCAGAGTTGACTCCATGGCTGGTGGCCCTTATGATGTTTGGCTGCTGATTTAGAAGGTTAATAACAAAAATTTAATAGCTAAAAAATTTAAGGACCTATTTGTGATTAGGGCAAAATTACATACAGCTGGATGGGAGGAGTAGCTAGATACTCAGGTGAGGGTCCAGCGACCCTGCTTAACAAACCTGACTATGATGATCCTTTGCAAGTAGACACAGCTGAATTCATGAAGATGGAAGCTATTTGGCTCTGAAGAGTGCTTTGCAATATCATCTTGCTAAAAGAACACACATAACATCATGAATTGATATTACCTGTGTATACATTACACTTTATAAATTTCCAGGTGAGGTTATAGAAAACACAAAAATTGTAGGAGAGAAAGAGAGAGAGAGAGAATGCACTATCAATGCTTTATGCCTTGAGGGAGTATATGAATAATAATAATAATAATAATAATAATAATAAATGTGTCTGAATTAGAAAAATTATATATGGATGCCCAGGGCATGAAGGGACAGGAAAATGCTCTATTTCAGAGAAAACAGTTTAGATCACAAAGAAAGGCAGTAATTTAGAACAGTGAAAGATGCATTTCAAGGCCTGACCAAAAGGGTGGTAGCTGTCAGGGATATCTCAAAGAATGCAGGGAAGAGGTAAAATAGCCCTAGGAGTGTGGAAAGGCCCATTGACTCCCACCATGGACAGCTGCTAAGAGGGTGTCTTAATCAAGCAGGAAAGAGAGGACAGACCATGTGGTCCCCTATGAAAAACAGGCCTTTGTATCTACTATGTCAGTGGTTCTGGGCTCCTCCATTGCTGTGGTGTATGCTCAATCCTTGGAGGCCTGGTGGATGAGTTCTGTCAGTGAAGAGGATCTGGAGATGGGTTGGGGGAATTTGAGGCGTGGGCACATGACTGGCTTACCTTGACTTTGCAAAGAAGAGCAGTCATCCTTTAGGTGTCCTCGTTTTCATTAACATCAAAAGAAGAGTTTAGTGAGAGAAAAACTTGCATTACAAAATAATAAAATCAAGAAACATCACTGAAATTTTATAGATTATTTTCAAATGTGACTCATGTAGACTGCTGTAAGACAGCTTGTGCAAAGGCAAGTTCTTTATGACTTGGGAAAATGACTTAGGCTTAATGCCTTAATTTTAAAACTTTACTCTCAAATAGTTAAAGAATTACCTGGAACAAATTGGTTTTAAATATTTATATATTTGCATATATATTTATGGTAAATTTTCTGGTTTTATTCCTTGAATCTATTAATGAATGTGGTATATTCAGGGTTGACTGAAAACATGAAAATGTGTTTATTACTTATAGTTTAATGAATTTTAAATTGTCTGAATTTATGCAATAGAATAAGTATCATGCCCTTGAATATGAATACTGTCCACTGCTACCATGGCACAGCAGAATGTATTGGTCAATGGTACAATTAACGAGATATAGCTGGAGTTGATTTTTGTCAGAGAGTATGCCAGATTTCCCATCATCTCTCCTCACCATGTTCTCAAAGTACAGCCAGACAATGTAGGAAAGATGTCGCTGTTAAATAGTTATGGCTAAATAAATTCCGGTTGGCTAAAGCTGGTTTCACTGAACTATACTTGGAAGTATATCTTAAGTATTCAACTATGCATTTAACACAAATCCATCTTCAGTGTTTTCATGAATGTCCTGGAGTAGGCACATTATCAATGGGTGTGTTCACACTTCTTGGTCCTCTAATTTCCAAGGGATTATTCAGTACAATGTAAGAGGTGTCCCCATCCCGGAAGTTGTATAGATAGCAAGAATGTTGATTGGCTATGTGGACTGTTGGTGAAAGAATGATCACAAGTGTAAAACTGGAAGATGGTATGTGACTGAGGAATGGCAACCTTGACACATCTTTGCAATGGGAAGTGAACATTCAGTGTGAAAATTTAAAAGGAGGAAAGAAAAATTATCAGTGGACCCAGATAACCCTAGTTTTTCATTAACCTTATCAAATCATTCTCATTTTACAAATAGATGCTGAGGAAAAAAGGAAATGTTAAGAATAAAGAACAATGTGGTCAAGAAGTTGAAAGAGTAAAAATACATTTTTGTCTGTCTTCTGTTTCTGCCTCTGTCTCTCTTGATCCGTCCCCATCCCTCCATCTCTTCACCTTCCCTCCCTCCTTTATATCCTCTCTCCTTTCTGTTCTATGTTGCAATTGCTTACTGCTTCCTGTTTCTTTCTGTATTATTTATATAAAAAAAGAAACCCTGGTTCCCGAGTTTAGAGCACAAATCTTATATCAGGAAATGTAAGTGTGATCTTCAGATCATTACAAAGATTTACTTATTCTTTTTAATTCAATTTTTTACTTTTTAACAATGTATTTTATTGAATTCTTGTGCATTTCATACATCTTAATAATATTTAGATCACCTCCCCTATCTGCACTTTCTGTAGACCTCCCACCAGATATCACACATTGTGTCATATACACTAAGGCCTATCAAATCAAGTTTGTTTTCCCAGATGTCCCTTGTTATGATTTTATCCAGTGGAACCTAGTCAATCTAGCTATGTCAGTCACTTAAAGAAGAACAATTCTCCATCATTCGGTAGTGAACAGTTGCCAAAAGTTTCTCAAAGTACGTAGGGACTTCTGACCCATTTCCCCCTCTTCTATGCTGGGTTTTTGTCTGGTTTGAATTTACATGGCTCTTGTGTATGCTGTCACCATTGCTGTAATTCATACAATCCAGTGTCCAGCTACCTGGAAAGCTCTGTTTCCTCGTGGTCATTCACCACCCCTTGTTCTTACAGACTTTCCACCCCCTTTCAAAAATAGTCTCTGAATTATGGGTGGCAGAGTTTTAATACTGAAGTCTTCTCCAGGGACACACATTCTACAATTTCTGATTCAATACATTTGTGTCAGATGGGTTTTTCCGTGTTAATTGACTTCTGTTACATGATGAAGGATTGTTTGATAGTGAGAGCTTCTGCATTAGACAGGGGAGTGATAACTAAGAAAATTTCTTATCATGGAGAGAAATGCTTCATTATCTGAACCACATGAAGAATTTACTCTGGCTAAATCATAGACGCAGGAAGTAGAAGGGTCTCCAGGGTCAGGAGAATGTGGGATTCAGATGGCGTAGATTCATTTATTCCTAAGAAACCTCTAGAATGACAAGGGACTCAGAAATGCTAAGGGACAGCCCACATATTTCTTCAGGATGTGTTCCACATTTTTATATTTTATGTTGACAGCATTGTTTGAGGAAAAACTTTCAGATGGAAAAAGAACGCACACAAACACTTAAATGAATGCAACAGTTTCTTTGTTTCCTTAATTTTGTGCAGCTTTCAAAGAACTGCTGGCTTGATTTACTTCTCAAAGGAATGCACTTTTTGCTTCTTTTCTCATCTTTAATTTCTTGTGGTCAGTTTATTCAGATCTCTAAGTCTTATGACACATTTACTGTTTACATATCACATACCATTTTAATTTTCTGAGGCATTAATAACATTCACCAATTTGTTCAAATAGATGCCAGTCTCAATATGCCTGGACACAAAACAAGTGATTGTCAATATGATTAAATATCTTCTTCTTTTCTAACTTTTTTATTGCAAGGCTCCAAATGGCAGTTCAAATTTATTATGAAATTATCTAAATAATTATAAGATGTTAATAACTACAACTGTGGATTTCAAAGAAAATGACAGACACTTGAAGATATAATATATTCAGACATCATGCTTTTACAAACTTAAAATTCCCTTAAGCCCTTTCAGGGACAAAAAGAATTTAATTACATTCATAGTAATGAATTGTATGACACTTTTATCCACTAATAAATGAATAGCATAGAATTGCTTTAGGATTATGCTTACTGACTTCTTAATGTAAATAGACGCCTTCTGGATCTTAGCCGTTTAATCATATAATACAGTAATTTAAATACATATACAACAATTTTCATTTCTGCACTGTTATTTTTAATTAATCTGCATCCATTTACCCTTTCCTAAGAGTCTTAATTTATTTTTCTCTTTGAATGAATTAAAATACCTCCTTTAAAAACCACGCATTAATTTGTAACTGTGTGATTGACCTGAGAATCAAGTTATCAATTAAAGAAATTTAATTTTGTTGTATCAAATGTCAGTAATTCCTATTATATGTATATAAGGAAGGCAACATGATGTTATAGGATATATTAAAAAAGGAAATCATTACTACATTGAAAAATATATAAACTATCTTCTCACACAGTAATTTCTTTTGTCCTTGTGCATAGCAATAACACTAAAAATCTGCTCATTAAGGAAAATTACAAAGTATGGCTGGAATTATATCCTTGGAGCATATCAATTAAAACGACAACTTCAAAGCAGACAAATAATAGAAAAATAAGAGGAGGGACACTATGAATAATGGAACTATACATTACTTAAGCATTTTCTAAGAAAACAGACCTACTTTAACTGAAAATGATAATATGTTAATGGAAGAATTAATGAGTATGGAAATAAAGATTATTTCAGAAAAGTGGAAAATAAAGAACGATTGCAAGTAAGTATGATCTAGTTCATGTCATGTGTCTTAAAGGTACTGTGCTGGGACACAGAGATATCTGAAATTCCCATTGATCTAGAGTCACTTCAATAATATTCACGCTACAATATTCCCAAAGTAAAAGTCAACATGTTTATGCAAAAAATCACAAATATTTATAAAATGCAAAATAAACTCAGAAAATTCCACAAAGTTTTACTGCCAAACAATGAAGTTATTTTATACAAATGAAAATAAAAGTTTAAAATTCCATTTAAAAAAAGCTAAATTAATGTGCAGAATATTTTCTTCAAAACTCAAATTTCTAAAAGATTTTTCACAGGAAATTCAAAACTGAACAAGTGATGATGAATTGGAAAAATCTTAATAAAGATAATATCCAGTCATAAGTTTTCCAAAAATAAATATACACAATTTCATCATATATATTTATACCATCCAAATAATAATTACAATATAACTACAGGCTATTCTAAAATTTACTGGTCCAACATGTTCATTAATTACAAAGTGTGTTGTAAATAAGTTATTGTACAACATTAATTAGATGCATCACATAATTAAAAAGTAAACTTTCATATAATTTGAATGTCATGAGAAAGCAATTATTCTTTCATGATAATTTCCTTATAGACAATGAAGTGTATTATATAAAAACTGTGTTCCTCATGTACAAGTTTCAGGTCTTCTTAAAGGAAACTCAAGAATAAAAATGCAATTGAAAGTATAAAACCAAATCAACATTCTTGGTTAGGGAGTTCGCAGATTTCACTGTCAAATCAACGTGATGAGGCTGAATCAGGAATGAAGTCAGGAGAAAGAAAAATTAAGAAAACGGAGGTTGAATCAGCCATCAATTTTCTTGAAAAGCCAAGAATCCTGTGAGTAAACTAGCAACAATACTGCAAATGTAAGTGTTTGCCCCATGAGACCTTTCCCACTTGAACAGACTTCTGTCTGCAAAATGAACTGTAAACAGCTGAATCAAATTAGCAATAATTACAGCCCTGAGACTGAAATATGCTTCATTCATGAAAAATAAAATAATTTGTAATTTTGAGAAATGTTACAATTTATTCAATCAAAATTAGTATATATGTCTATGCAGCTTAATTTCAGTGTTAAATGAATTCATGTGTTCTAAAAAATCATAAGGAAAAATTACACAAATTATAATTTCCAACTTTGAGATATCTGGGTATTTTTTATGTGTTCCCTTCTGTGATTTTGAACTGATATTTTGTGAGCTATAAATTCCTTTTGATTGTCCAGCAAATGAAGACATAGTTCTGCTTCTTTTCTAACATCCTGTATGATATCTGTATTATTATCATAGTGTCAATAATTATCATATTCTCTTAGCAATTTTTAGTTGCCTGCACAAGATCTGCACAAGATTAAGTTAGTCATTATTCTAGAATATAAGAAAGAAAGGTCAACAAGCATCCACCCTAAGCTGAGAAACTATTGACAGCTGATTTCTCCTGGGGTAAATCAAGGGTTATCTATTTGGACTTATAGCCATCTCAATCGGAGGGAACTCATGGCTTGTACTATAAACATAATCAAATACACATGGTTAGAGTGCTTAGAAATCCTAGAGAAAAGCTTATCTCTGTCATATCTCTACACAAGTAAAATTTCTTACTCTACTGTAAATATGGATCCTTATATTTTCAGACAAATATACCTCTCAGTACTCACCAAAGAAGATTCCTTTTGCAACAGATGGAGCCTATTAACAGAGTTTCACAAGTGGTCACACACAGAGAATATATGTCTGACAGATGTCCATCAATAAATGACATATAGAGCAGAACAGCTACATCTAATGCTTATGGAACATAGCAGAAGAGGGTATAGAGAGAATAATAATATATTACTTTTTTGATGAAGACTGTTGCACACATTGTTTAAGAAATTTGCTGAAGATTACATTGAGAGTCAAGAATAAATGAAATCAAAGGTAAGAACAGTAATGAGAAGTATGAGTATTTTGTCTTAGCTTCTTTTCTGTTGCTGTGATTCCATCTCCAGATAAAAGCAACTTTAAGGATAAGGAGCTTATTTTGCAGTATTTAAAGCATATAGTTTATTACGTTGGGGAAGTTAGGGCAATAGCAGCTTGAGACACCAGGTTACATTGCATTCACAATCAGAAGACATCGGACATTGAATGCATGCATTCTGCTACTCAGCTATTTTTTTCCACTTATAAAAGTCACTGATCACAGTGGATGATTCTTCCTTCCTCACACAATACAATCAATGATTCCCCATAAGCATGTCCTGGCTCACCTCCAAGACTCTAGATCTCAGCAAGGTGACAGCTGAGATTAGTCACCACACCTAAGATTATTAAATCTTAAGATATAAGCTAAGTAGGAAAATTCAGAATGCTATGAAAGTGAATGTAAGGCAAATTACTGTGTTATCAGTGAAACATAATAAGTAAAAGATACACAACAGGAAAACAGGTGCATAGAATAAGCCACACAAATCATTTGTGGAGAGAAGCTGGAAGTTCCTCCATTGATGACCTTAAGATGGAAAAACATGACATGGACTCACAATCCAAATTAAGGGCAGACAAAAAGGGAAGATGCAGAATGAACAGCAGTAACGTATTATGTATTATTAGACTTATTATTCCCCACATGTTGATGTCATCAAATTAAAATCAAACTATTTAAATGTTATCATGATATTTTAATTCAGATCTTGTGAGTTATTTTTTTATATTAAATCAAATTCTTGTCCTTTGTATATCCATACACAGAAAGTTGATATGTATTTAAAGTAAACCTTCATAGCAAAAAAAAAAAAATCAAAAACGTGAATCAGAAATCTCCCAGAGATCACAGTAAAGAGAATCATTTTAAATTTTAAAGATATAATTGTTGGTTAATGTTTCACACAAAATATCCATTCAATAATTTATGATTTTTTAAAAATTATAGCTGAAAGAAAACTATGTATAACTATGTGTCCACTAAAATACTGTGGTTTAAAAATAAATGGATCGATGGCTAGAGAAATATCTCAGCAGTTGACAGCTCATATTGCTCCTTCAGAGGACCAGAGTTCATTTACTGGCACCTTTGCAGAAAGAAACACATCTGCCTGTAGTGCCAGCTACAGGGAACCTGATGCCCTCTTTTTTCCCATGAGGATACCTACACTCATCTTCAAATACACACAAACACTTTTACATACATATAACTTAGTAATAATAAATGAATAGTCAATTTGAGAACATTTTCGTCCTTTGGAAAACATGTCTGAAACCCTTCCTCATTTCTCCTTTTGTCTGGATTTTCTTGATTTGAAATTCTACAATGTGAGTTCCTTTGCCTCAGTTTCTATTATCTGAGCTTATATGGTCTTAGGTTCTGCAGATTCCGTTTCTGTGAACTCATTTTTTATATCTGCATTTCTGATGCAGTCCACTGCATAGAATCTCCATTTTAATTACCTCAATTTCCATTATATATTTTTTCTTAAGTTTCTAAAACTGTACATGCAGTGGTTTCTGTTGTGACATCTAAAATTGTATGATGTCAGATTTTATGGTTTCAGTTTCGATTTCAATGCCCTTTTTTTTTATGGCTTTGTTTTATTTGACCTCAGTTTTTGTTATTTTTTTATTTTTTTTTTTTATTTTTTTTATTTTTTTTTTGCAAGAGTTTCTTTTGTCCCTCAATCTCTCTTCTCATTTTTAATATCCAGAGCTTCTGGGCCCTCTAATTCTATGTCTTTGCTGTCTCTGGCCTCCATTTCTACTACTTTGGTCTATATTATCTGTTTCTGTAACCTCACTCTCTAACCTCTATCACGTGGCCTCAGCACGTAGGACCACACTTTATATGATACCCATTTTGCAGTCTCAGTTCCTGTAGTCCTGGTTTCTGTCACCTCAGTTTCTGTTGTTCTAATTTCTTAGACTCATTTTCTCTGACTTGGGTATTGTGGACTCAGGGACCATGGACCTCAGTTTCTATGACTCCTCTTTCTGTGGGCTGTTAACTTTAGTGACTCCTTCAATGTATAGCTTCTGTTTTGAGATCAGGTCTTCCACTGAACCTCCAGCTTGCTGATTCTGCTGAATTGATTGGCCAGCTTGCCCCAGCGCTCCTCCTCTCCCCATTCTACCATGTTGCAAATATGAACACACAGTGCTGCACCCAGAATTCTTGTTAGTATTCTAGGAGGCTGAACTCAGCCTTGTGCTTGCATGGTGTGGACATTGCCGGTTGAGCTAGCTTTATATTTACTTCATTTTGTATGACCAGATTCTACCACGTTAGTTGCTATTGCTGCACTTTCTATATCCTCAGTTTCCATGACCTTATTTTCTAAGGTTTCACTTTTCCCAATTCAGTTTCTATTCCTCAGGAGTGCTGCCTTCAGTTGCTAAAATCTGAGTGTCCGCTCTTTCCCTTACTTCCATTACTATGCCCTCAGATTCAGGTTCTAATCCATCAGTGCTTATGACATTTGTTTCTATTACCTCGGTTTCTGTGACCTCAGAGTCTGTGGCCTGAGTTTCCACTGGTCTCAATTTTCTTTTGACATCAGATTCTATGACTACAGCTTCTGTGTCTTCCTTTTCTATGACCTCATCCCTCCCTATCTCAGGTCAGGTCTTTCATTCTATGTCCTCAGTTTATGTGACCTGCATTTTTATAGCTTCATTTTCTGTGATCTAAATCTCTAGGCTCCGGTTTTATAACCTTAGTTTCTGTAGTGTCAGTGTCTATGACTTCAGTTCACACAATTGCCGTCTCCTAATTCTACTACATCAGATTCTGTGGTGTCGGGTTTTGTCTTGGAAACTTTCTTGGTATTGGCTTCTATTGCTTTGCTTTCTGTGCCTTCAGTTTCTATATTCCCAAGTTCTATGGTCTCATTTTTAGTGCCTTAGTTTTTATGGGTTTAGTTTCTATGACTTGTTTCTGTCATCTCTGTTCCTCTGACCTCTCTTTCTTTTGCCACAAATTCTGTGCCTTCGTTCTATTGCCTTAATGTCTAAAGCCACCATGTCCGGGAACTCACATTTTATGATCACATTCTCTGTGTCTTCAGTCTCTGTGGCTTCTGTTTATATGGCTCCAGTTTTTCTGGTCTCAGTTTCTATGGGACTCTTCTGCATGGATTAAATATCCCTTTTCAGTTTTGATAGCCTGACTTGTCAACCACGATAAACCTGTGTAAGTAGTGCATACTACTTCCTTTTCCACTAACATTCTTAACAGTTTCTTTAAAATGTAACTTTTAATTAATAAAATAAATCTACTCTCAAGATAATAGTGAAACTCTTTTGTCAAAATAATAGAATAGCTTTGGAAGGCAGTGTTTCTGAAGCCAATGTTCATTACATTTGTTCAAAGATTTTTGTAATGGTTTGAATGTAAAATTCCCTTCAAAGTTTCAAATATTTGCACACTCTGCCCCCTGTTTTAGGTGCTTCCTGGGAGGCCCTGGAAACTTTAAGAAGTGTTGTCTTGCTGGAGGAAATGTGTCATTGGGAGTTCTTCGCTTCACTAGCTAGTAGCTGTCTGTCTTTTTTCACTTCCTGTTCACTGTTAAGGATCTGGACTCAGCTTTCAGCTGCTATCACAGTGCCTGCTGCCTCTCCATAGTGATGAACTCATGTTTCTGGAACCTTAAGTCAATAGAAACTTTCTTCTGTAAGTTGCCTTGGTGGTGGTATTTTTATCCCAGGAAAAGAACAGTAACTAATACAAGTTGTGAGAAGATATCTTCTGAATTCTATTTCTAAACTGAATAAATGTGATTTTCCTTCTAAAAAGATCCATGTAAAACATGTAGTTCAAATTTGAAATGTATTTTTATGAAGACTGGGATGAATGTGTCTAAAGTAGAAAGTTTCCTGTCACTGAAACTTTCTCAGAGTTATCAAGGTCGCAGAAGAAAAAAACTAATCTTCTCAAACAACGTTTTTGCTAATTCTTTAATAATTTTATACTGTGTATTTCGATCACATTCAGATTATCTCTCCATCCTCCATCTCAAGTCTTATCCTCTCAAACTCCATGAGCAACCTGTCATTTCCAAATGCAGTGTGGGTTCTGTGGCATTTTTATTTTTGAACATATTTGAGTAAGAATTGATAATCTCTTTGAGTTTGACCAGAATATGATTTGGCTTTTGTAATGATAAGCATTAGGAAATATAACACAGGTTTTTGTTTTGCAAACAAAAGTTTGGTAGGGCCATGCATATAATAGACATATTTTCTAGTACTGAGCAATAACTAGTACACCTAATATTTATGCTTTTCTACCTACTTTTAATTTCTGACCTTTAGATGCCTGAGCTTCTGTGCATTTCCTCCTGCTCATGAGAATGTCTTTACTGGTCAATATAATACATTTCAGGGGAAATAATTCTGATATTTTACATCTCATAGTTTTTTTTTGAGTGAAAAATGCATATAGAATTCTAATTCTGATTATTTGTTTTAAGTTAAGTATGTTCTTCTGTTGTCTCCTGAGTTCATGCACAGAGCTTTTCCCACTTCTTTTGTTTATTTCTCAGTTTATAATGTTTCTTCTCATTCATGTAACAATATTTTCAAATAAACTTTGTTTTCAAGTTTAATAATGTCATATTATTTATTTATCCTTTTATTGTATATTTTCCTTTGCAATTCACTGATCTGGAAATATCTTGACATTTCAAAGTCTTTTGTAGGTTTTGAAATAAATACCTTTGAGAAAATTAGAAATCCCAAGACATCTTAGACACTGTATAAAATACTACACATTAAAAGAAATGATAAATTTATGAGTACCCATAATGCTTATCTTTTCAAAAATATCGTTGAATTTAGTACAGCAAAAATCAAGTCTGGAGAAGATACAGAATAAACATTTGAAAAGTGTCATCTATTATGTATATAGAATCTGAGACACTCACCACATGTAATTAATGTACTCTACTAAAGTACCTAAAAGTGCCTGGGTATCATTAAATTGTGAAACGCTAGCAAAAACCATGTTGTCATATGACTACATATCATAAGAACAACAGAAATTAAAAGCTCACAGGAAAGAAAGTTTGTATGGTTTCACATATTTTTTTTATCCAATATAGCAATTTACTCTGTATCAAGAGATGCTGACATTTTGGAAAAGTTTTCTATATATTCCTGAAAATTTTCAAAGTAATTTCATTCCATGGTATTTGCAAAAACAAAAAAAATGAAAATGTGGCTTCACAGAAATTCACAGAAAATCATATTATTTTTCTCTTCATATCTCCAACTTGTAAACAACTCCGATATCCTCATCTGGCCAATGGTTAAACAAAATTAATATATTAACACAAGGGAATAATAACCACAATAAATAGCAACAAACACCTGACAAAAACTGTAGCACAGAAATTTCTAAACCCCCAATGACTAGGAAAAGTCAGAGGAGAAACTAGTACATGTATGATGCATGATGTATGTGGTGTGTGTGTGTGTGTGTGTGTGTGTGTGTGTTTGCTTGCTCATGTGCCATATTTGAAAGGCAAATCTAACCGTGGTAGCAAAAATGTCATGTTTCACAGAGGTTGCTTTGAGATGAAATTGACAGATTATGGTATATATACAACTTTACCTGTCAATTTAAAATAAATGAGTGATTTTGAAGAAATAATACAGAAAAGAAAATTTCTGCATTGACAGAGATATTTAATAACTTGATATTGTCATGAATACATTGGTTTATATATTTACCATAAATCTCAAACTTTGAAATTTAAATAAATATTATTTTTACATAACATATATCAATGAAATTCTTGTATGTACAGACATTTATACTCTATTTTTATTATATATAAAATCGATACTTGCATAATTGTATAGTTAGTAATCAGTGACTGTACATGTGTTATGTATGTTTTTTCTAATAAATATGAAATGTTAGTTATTTGAAGCAGAGAATTAATTTAATATCTCAGCATGGCAAAGCAAATGGGCTATATTTCAAAGATCAGTCTTTTCAACTTCTTTCTGTATTTTATAACATCACTATTGATGTTTTCCTTCGGTCTGGACACTTCATTGCTTTTAAAACTCAGGAATCCTTTCTTGCCTTTCATTCTTTATGAATATATTTACTCATTTTCTTATTCAGTGAGGTAAAACATGATGTGGGAGATGCCAACAGAAGTATTAAAGAAAGAAATAACTGAGTAATTACCAGAAACTGAGCAAATGGTGGAGTTGAATTGTTGAATATTTCACAAAAATAAACTAAGTAACGCTCATACCGAGGAAAAACATAAAGGACAAAAGGCAAATTTCGTTAAAAGGAATAACTAGAAAGGATGGAATATCGTCTGCAGTGAGGCTGAGTAGATATTATAAATGTCTCCATAAAATTACATTGGTTTCCATAGATCTAGTTTTTAACAGAAATTCATTATTCAAGACAGAATTAGCATTCCACTTTCTTATATGCAGTACTCTAAAAATGATCATCATTTTTTTACTGCAGATAGTCTATGTGGTCTGAATATACAGCAATGCATTAATGTACTACCTCAAGAACTATTTTTAATTGCCAATGAGTAAAATGGCTACAAAATTAGAACCTTGAAGAATCCCTGTGGAAGGTGCAGCTTATGTACTTTACCCACCTATCCATTAGGATATCTTCAACATGGAGATAATCTAGGTAGACACTGTAGTCGGATTTCTCAAAAACAAAACAAAATAAACAAATGGAAAACCAAAACAAGAAATAAAACAACATGCTACATTTATAGATCAACACTGAGTTTTGAAATCCAGTATCAGTGGTGGGAGTTTGCATGTTTATCAATAAAGAGACTGCAATCAGTAGCAACACTGACTTAGGCTTTGGGAGAAGATGTGTAGTTGGCCCAGGTTGATAGACGTTACTGAGAATCTCTTCTTATTCCTTTTGTCCTTCTTAACTTTGGAACTGAATTTTATCACAAATTTTTATCTCATTATGTTATAAAACTATATTCTTGGCAGTTGTACTTAATTCTGGGTTTGAATTCAAATATACTTTCCTTAGTAGTAAAGAGAAATATATTGAAAGAACATCTAATATGCCAATATACTAATCCTTTGTCTTCTACATTTTTACCCAAAATTTAATAATAACTATAGTAGAAGGTGCACTTTTGAATCTCAGTACATTGCACCAAACAATGAATCCAACATTATTTAACACACGTCAGTAACTATTAAATAGAATGGTACCATGTCAATGTCATTGTTAATTTCTTTTCACTTTATAAAGGGATAATTAAATTTAGTTTTGATTGCTTGTTGTTTTCTATGATCTATAAATTATTCAGTACTATGGAAGGATTTATATCTGTTTCAATTTATACATTATCAAATATAAATCCTATTGAAACTTTCCATGAAAGACATACACACATATACTGATGATGGTTAAAGAAAAGATTATGAAATTAAGATTGAGAGGGGCACTGGGAGTTCAAGAGAGTGAGGTAAATGATGTAAATACAGAACTCATATCAATGAAAAAAATTGATTATTTTAATGGGATCCATTGTCATATTTATCTTTGATATAAAATGATGAACGTGTCTTTGTCTTAGGTAATGGTCAGGTATCTAGGGTGATTATGCTTCCTAAGTGAGTGTAATATCTTCAAATTTCCTGTTGTAAAATACAGAAATAAACTGTTAGTCAATAAAAGACAATCAACTCCAACTTGGGTTTCAATTGATGTGGCTGCTAAGGACATTTAATGCATTTTTTTTTGAGAAAATGGTGGATTTTCAATTAAAGTGAGACTCAATTAAATAAGTTACAATTGAATTTCAAATCTAAATTCATTCTGAAAATTTTTCTCTTTGTTTTTACCTGAAATCATTTAAACCAAGAGTCTAACTTTAAATTTTTATTTTCATTGTATGTGAATGAGTGTTTTGCCTGTAAATACATACATATATATATATATATATGTGTGTGTGTGTGTGTGTGTGCATCACACACAAAGGCCAGAAAAGGACGCAGCTCCCCTGGAACTGCAGTTATAGATGATTGTTAACTACAATATGGGTCCTGGAAACAAACCTAGGTTCTCAGCAAGAGCAGCACTTTTTTTAACCACTGAGTCACATCTCCAGTCACCGTGTGTGTGTGTGTGTGTGTGTGTGTGTGTGTGTGTGTGAGAGAGAGAGAGAGAGAGAGAGAGAGAGAGAGAGAGAGAGAGAGAAAGAGAAGGGAAAGAGGGAATGACTGGAGTTGGTTAGAGCCAATCAGTTTAGACAGCATTTTTATCCATTTATCCATTGTCTTGAAGTTCCAATTCCAATGTTACTTAGTTTTAGAATATATATATTCTAAACAAAGAATTTAAAGTCTTCATCATATGAAGCACATGTTGCAACCACATAATTTCATATTCATAGGAAATTTGAGAAAATGTGAAAATGACTTTCAAAAGATAATTCAGTTCACTATATACTCTCACCAGCGAAGCTTCCTTAAATAACGTAGTGCTATGCACACAGAAGGCCACAACTGGTCAAGATTTATATAATAAAAGACTGAAGATTCTGTATCCCTGGGTAGGATGTGGCAGGCAGCCCTATCCTAGCATGAGCGTGAGTCCTAAGTCACCAGTCAGCCTAACAGGCTCTGAGAATCCTAACGACATAGCCTCTGCTGAGACTTGGCAATTTCACATCCCTCAGCTTCAGTACCATCCGATATATGGCAACCATGCCAGACCCATAAAGACAGGTCCTTACTTCCTCATGAGCTTCCACTTCCTCATCCCTTACCAACAGTCCCCAATTAGGTCCACAGCCCTGGTGGGAGCTCCTGCATGCTAATTAAATGAAACCTGTCCTACCTTAACCCTGTCCATTCTCTGGCTAGATAACGGACCCCTGCCCTCATTAAAGGAGCTGTCCACTGCCACAGTCTCCCAGGTGCTTCTTCCCTTTGTACCCACCGCTGCCTGAGACACCATACTTACCGCTCATTGGAGCGGTTCTGCCGGTGTGAGCTGGGCAGAGTGCAAAGGTCTGCAGAAGATCCTCAGGAGGATCCGCACCTGCAAAGACTCCTATGACTCAGGGATCATTTTAGAAGAGAGGGCAGAAAGATTATAAGATCCAGGGCTGGTTCATGAACTTAGGGAAACAGTGTCTTTCAGGGTAGTGGAAGCTTGCACATGTCAAATTGTGGCAATGATGACACCGAGCACAGAACCCACACCAACTCAAATCAGACAAGGACCCAGAATGGAGCGATAGAAACTGGTGACGGGCAAGAACTAGAGTGAGGACTATTGGAGAATGATTATTATTGGGAGAGGGAGAGTATGCCTCAGGATAGCCTGACCAGACTCCTGTGGATGAATTTACACTGACACAAATGTTTGACAGAATACATAAGGCCTAGAGGGGGGATGGGAGGGAGAAAGTGGGGGAGAGGAGTCTAAATTTGATTAAAAACTATTGTATGAAATGTATAAAACTTAATTAAAAAATTCTCAAAAAGAGATAATTCAGTTCAATGCCGGGTACCGTTTTCCCTAAGGTATCTATCAATAATAACATTATACTCATCTGTTTTCCAATGAATTTAACTTTGAAAAACATGTTGTTTTCATTTATCTTACATTAAAAAATTAGTCACTTACTTCAACTTCTGGAACTATTACTAATACAATATTAATTTTAATGTGTAATTTCTAGTAAATTCTAGGACTCACATTAATGAGTATATGTGAGTATATGTATATGTATCTATTTCATCAATAATGTCTAAACAAATAATGAATAAATAAATTTTTATTGAGTAAATTCAGGAATTAATTTACCTAACCAATCTTAATACTTAAATGGATTAAATATTCCCCTAAGCTTTCACAATTCCACTCAGAACTACCAGTCAGTCCTCAGAGGTGACAATCTTTACTTTAATTGTCCTAGCATTAAAATGGCAACAGAGAGAATTTTCAAAAAAGAAAATGTTTCCTAACAGCATTAGATAGCATGTGAGTTTGGAAACTGGGCTTTGTTAGAAAATGGTACAAAAGTCTTGTTAGAAAAATGCATTTTCCAAATTATGATCTCTACTTTGACATTACCATGCTTACTCCTATTAGAGGACTTTACCATGGAGCAAAGGGATGTTCATTTAGTAAATACTAAATTTCAAGAGTTGAATCACAGTTCATATAAACACATACATTTTAAATCTTGATTTTAAAATGAATAAAAGGCTCTTGGCTTTCCAGTGTGCTGTAACAAATTGTTACATGCATATAGTAACAAATAACTACAGTTCTGTAAATCATAGTACATATTTGAGTCTCATGGGAATAACATCACAATATCGGGTATGTAAGTGCACCTGTATTGTACAATGCCTAAGTGCATCTGTGTTGTACAATGCCCCCGGAGGACAGAAGAGGGCATCAAAGCTCCTGGAACTGTAATTAGATCGTTATGTAGCCCTGATGTGAGTTCTGGGAATGGAACTGAGGTCCTCTGCAAGAGCAACCAGTGCTCTTAAGAGCTGAGCCATTTCACTATCATTTTTTATTAGCTTTTAGTGGCTATCTGTTTCTTGGTTCATAGCCACGTCACCACAATCACTATTGGCATTATTATGACACCTTATCTATGGCTTCTCTTGACTTGTTTTAGGAAGCAACCTCAGAAATATATTAGGATACAGTAAATTCATCTTCAGCTAAATATTTAGCTTAATTTCATATGCAAAACCCTTCTACTATATAAGTATGTATTCAAAAGTTTGGAGAATTAGGGTGTGGATATCTTTGTAAAGCCATTGTTTTTGTATCACAGAAGAAAAAAACAATGATTGTCCGAGTTTAAATATAAAGTTCAAAATTGAAAAGTGTTGATGACACTTCAAATGGGATAATTAGAAACACACTGCTTATGAATGACTTTATTGTCACTGAACATGTTTTAATAGACTGTTTCAGGAATAATTAAAAGAGAGTTATATTTAGGAAGGACAAGAAGATCTATAATAGCATTCATAAAATTATAGCTGGTTTAGTTAGAAATTACTTTGTGGAACTGATACATGTCTGTATTATACAGTGATGTATTTCACTTTTTACAAGATTTTTGTTTGCTAAAACAAAATATTTCACCACTTGAAAAAATAGTTTTGGAAATTTTACCTTTAAAGATATGTTTTCGTACAAAAACCATCCATCCAAGTAACTCTGCTATGAGTTATCATAGAAAGTCTAATGTTTTCCAGATTTGTCCCATATTATGTGTTGAGCCATCTATAGGCATTGTGAGGGAATCTATACATGAGAGTAGAATAGATATAATGAAGAACTAAATTCACAAACTGATGTTTATACATAAAAGAGAACATCACTGTTTTTCTCTAATGAGTAGAAGCAAACTGCAGTAACTCTCTGGGTTTGCTTACACTGACTATTTTGGAGACTGAACACAGGACATCTCACATGCAAGGTAAGAACTCTACCAATAAACTATACACCTAGCCTCTCTACATAGCTTCAGAAAGCGTTATGTATGCCCCACTTTAACTGAATTGATACATTAAGAACTCATACATATATATATATATATATATATGTATATCTTCCTAGTTAAATATCACCATAGTAATTTTAACAAATTACTGAAAAATGCTTTATAAAATTATCAATGGAAAATCAGCATAGTTCTAAAATTAGAGCTAATTCTTCATTTTATTTGGCAAATTGTCAAATTAAATCTAACAGTGTTTATGCAGGGCTATATCATCAGTATTCTAACAATTGCATCAACATTATATTATGAAGTGCAACCTGAAGATACATGCCATTGTTTATTTTAAATACTTAAAATATTTGCACCTTAGGCATTGTTTTTATTCTATTTAAATCAAAGGGAATATCTATGTTTCCCTTCAATTCCTGAAATGCTACATTTCCTTTTAATTTTTACTCTGTAGTGAATACTATGACTTTGCTTTCAAATACAATAAATAATACAGAATAATATTTGAAATAAAATGTCCATTTAAAACATCATAACAGATCATTGCTTCTTCTTCATGCTGCTGTTGTCTCTCCGGAGGCTGAAGACATAAATGACACTAATTATACCTGTTACCACAATGCATTATTCATGAAATTGATGATAGAGCATCTTGAAACTGCCTGTTATTTCCCATTACATTCCATCAAAGAGCCATATGCTACTCTCACGGAGTATTGATACGAAGGCATACATAACAAACTCAGAAAGACATATGGATGCATTTGCTGCTTTCTGATGAGCCACTGAAAATATCACTGAGTGCTTTGAATGGGCTTATGATTATGTAGTGCTTGCACTAATAAGCTTCAACAAAACAGGGAACAAGTAGACTCACCTCAAACACACTGTGACCAATGACCATCTGTGAATGTTGGGATCCAGATCAGGAAGCCTCACTGACATTTTCCTTTACCTGTCAAATTAGGCCAATATGATTTTGAACTTTAGCTGTAAGAAAATTCTTTGAATTTCATCAGTGTACATACTAGCTCACTTTTCTCTTGCCATTGACTCTATGCTATAGACTGGTAAAGTTATATTGTAAAAGGTGATTATGTTGACTCCTGGTTCTAGAGTTTCAAGGTCAAGGGGCAAATCCAGAATGGAGATTTTGCTAGCATCATTCCAAGTTGTCACAGAGAAAAGTCAAATGGGAATTTTCCCTGCCTCCTTCCTCTTAAAACGCTACCATCCAATCTTACAGGCTTGACCGTGATCAACTTGTCTAATCCTGATCCTCTAATGAAAGTCCTAGCTCTAAGCACCATAGTGAAACAATTTTCTCACTGTACTTCCTCACCATGGTGCTTAAACTCCAAAGTGAATTTAGAAGAGGACAAATCCTATTCAAGTCACAGTGCTGTCTTTGACAATATTGATGTTCATAAAGTGCAGTGGTAGAGAAACTTCTACATGTAGACATAGAAGAACAGTAAAATAACCACAATTTTAACAAAACTGTGGAAGTTTATGTTGAAAAAAAATTTTTTCCTATTTATTCTTGTGTTCACTCGGCTCTGGAAATGTGATGGCACATTTTTATCAATGGGAGCCCAGTCAAAGGTGGTCTTGGGTATTAAAATAGAAAACTTCTCTTCCTTTACACCCTTTTTGATGATCATTTACAATGAATGCAAAAAAAAATTCATGTGCAGTTAACTCTCTACCTAAGCACATTAAAGATTTACTGGTTTGAGACTATGGAAATGAATCTTTTCACATAAATGTGCTTTAAGACTTCATAGAATTTTTGAAATTTACAATTTGGAATTATTACCCTCAGACATTTTGTAGGCAGAATTGAACGTAATCTTATTCTATGGAAATGTAAAATCTAAAAATAAAGTAGACAAATTCCTTTCAAAAGTCAACGTGGGAAAAATGTTATCTGTTAATAATACAGAGCTCAATATCAGGTTTGTAATGAGTTAAAAAGCTAAAATTTCAAGGGAAATATTTGTTGTGGGTAAGTATACCTGGAGTCTAGGATTAAGACCACTGCCTTCCAGTGGAAAGTACTTTTTAAATGTTTTAAAATGCATATCAAGTTAAAAACAATGCTAGTAATACATTAAATGAATAATTGATATTTATTGGAAGTATTAGATATTTATATCTGAAGCTAATATGAGTAATGAATTGCTCATCTCTTCATTACAAAGTAATTGATCTGATACCAGGAAATCTTTGATAATAAATGAATGTGAGCATATATATAATGCATATATATGTATATATATGTGTGTATACATATTTTTATATATAGTTAGGTAGAATATAACATATTGATGTGATATATATATATATGTAATGTTAAACATGTAGTAACCAAATACATACTATATATATATATATATATATATATACACACACACACACACACACATTACTCTTCAAACAAGGCAAAACATAGGTCTTAAACCCGTGTTTTAATTGACAAAAGCAAAGTCCCCTTTTTTCCTCTATATGTAAATGTGTTTAGTACATTATATTGTACAGAGAGCTCCAAATACTGTAGGCTCACCTTAGTCATTTATTTTGACTAAGGCCACATTCACGTCTTTTGAAGAATTCTTTGCAAGTTCAACTCAATATCCTCCATTCCATTAAAATCTGATTTGTGCGATACTTTATTATTTAGATGATTGGATTTCATATTAAATGTATAGATTACCTGGATATTATTGTTTTAGAAAAAAAAATAGAAATGCTAAACATGATAAAAATTTCCTTCCAAGGCCATTATGTACTTTGAATTCTAGTTCATCAAATTTATCTGTACTATTACAAATCATGTTTGGGTGCGTATGTGTGCATATGGGAGCATGTGCACATGTATGGAATGCTTAGAGTAGCCTCAGATAGTGTTTCCTCGGAGCCATCCACCTTGAACAAATCACATGTATCATAAGGTTTATCATTTAAAAATGTATATGATCATACTTTTTGAGATATTGTCATGACATAGATTTTCAAATTATCACAATCATATTCAATAATTCACAATGATACACAATAATTTTATTTTAATTTGTCTAAATAATTATTCAAAACCAATTTCATAAGCAGTTTGGTGATCACCTCATATAAACAACAGTAATTGGGACATTGTGAGATTCATCATTAAGCTGAAGTTTTACATAGAAGTCTTTCCACTGTGATACTACATTAAGTTTTCTTGTTTCCAAGTGCTTCTAATGGCTGTATGTCTCTTTTTTGCTTGTACATTCAATGTAAAATAGTAGGTTTCTGATAGCTGTGTGGAAATAACAATTGTACTTAATTTTGTGTATCAGTAAGGGTTTTATATTTGTGAGGAAACCCATGAGATTTTGTATCATTAGCACCTGTCTTCATTAATTTCTATTGCTGTAATCAAATCCAACTTGGGGAGGAAAGAGTTTATTTTGTCTTACATCTCCCAGGTCACAGTTTATCACTGAAGGAAGCCAAAGCAGCAATTCATGGCAGGAACCTGCAGTACCTACTGTGGATACTTGCTCCCCTGGCCTGTGCTCAGTCTGTTTCTTATACCACACAGGACCAACTGCCCAGGGCTGGCACCTCTCAGAGTGGACTCGGCCCTTCCCCACCACTCAATCACCAAAAAAAAATATCCCACAGACACGACCTTATGCCTGTCCAATGGAGAAAATTCCTCAACTGAAGTTCCATCTACCAAGGTATATATTAAATTGACAACTGAAGAAATCCATCACAATTCATCCCTAGTCATCATAACACAGAAACACATCATGTTGAGCCCCAATATCTTATCTTAATATTACAACCACAGTATAACTTTTAAAAGTCCTCTTGTCTTTAAATTATGCAAACAGATTAAAAATTCAATCTCTTTTTAAAATCCTCTTAACTGTGGACTGCTGTAAAATCCCAAATAAGGACTAGTTTATTTCAAAAGGGAAGAATCGGGCACACTTAACCATACCCAAGAACAGCAAGGTAGCTCAAGGCTGAACATCTGGAATTCATTCATGGTCTTCTGAGTTCCAAAGGGCTTGTGAAGCTCCATTTCTTTGGCTCTGCCATCTACAGTGCACAGCTTTCCTTGTAGGCTCGGGTCAGCTCCACTTCACACCTGCCGCAGGCCTTGGTGGTCACCCCACAGTACTGGCATTCTGTAGTGGAAATAAGGCTTCATATACATCAATAGGATCTCCTGAACAATCGGCATCCAATCACAGATTATCTCTATGAATACTTCTCACCTTCAACAATAAGACCATGCAGGAGAATCTTACACATATCAATTCCTACTGGGGTCTTGGACCACTCCCGAACCACAGCTTCTGTGTGCTGACCCTGAGGAAACACTTCCCAGAAGATTTTGCCATAATGATGCCTGTCTCTTGTTACAGCTAATTTTTAAGCACCAGATGACCCAGACGAACTGTCCCAATAAAGAAAAGGCTTCACTTAACTGATGATGAGCTTTTTAAAATCATGGCTGATTCTTTAGCCTGAACCAACCAGGAACCAGAGATTTTTCAATTCAAAATATTATACATACAACACTGATAATCTTTGCCTTCTCTTGGAAGTTTCACAAACCACGCCTCGGTTGTCAACACCTCTTTCAGCGTTGTCTTCCAAGTTGGTATGAAGAGCTCACTGAGCTCCAAGAAATTTTCCAGTCCAAAGCTCCCCAGACGTCCACAATTCTACTACACACATATGGTCAGGTCCATCCCAACATTCCCTTATTTCTGGTATCAAATTCTGTTTTAGTTTCTTTCTTACTGCTGTGTTAAAACCACTGATCAAAAGCAACATGGGAAGGAAAGGGTTTATATTACATCACCCAAGTCAGAGTTCATCATCAAGGAAAGTCAAGGCAACAACTCAGGGCAGGAAACAGGAGAAGGAGCTGAAGCACAGACCATAGAGGTGTGCTGCTTACTGGATTGTTCCCCTGGCCAGTGTTCAAACTGCTTTCTTACACAACGCAGGACCACCTGCCCAGGGTCGACACCATCCACGATAGGCTAGGTCCTCAAATACCACTCAACAGTCCATAAAATGCCCCACAGACATACCCCCAAGCAAATCCAATGAAGGAAACTCCTCAATTGACTTTCCTTCCACCCAGAGGTGTCAACTTGACAAATGAACCTACCCAGCAAGTTTGTTACTTTTTATATTTAATCATAACATGGATTTCAACAGTTCATACTTGGGAATTCCATTATAATTTTAATGTGTACACATTAATAGTAGTTTGCCTGTGTATAATACATCAGTTTTCAAATTATATTCAAAAGTCTTCACATTCCAGGTACTATACACACATATATATGTTTTTAAGTTTTATATCTTAAATATACATGAGAAACTCAATGAAGTTCAAATTTAAAGCTATGCTTTCTTTCTCCTGAACAAATACAGCTTTTTTTCAATTTAAATTATATGAACACACCCACATTCATACGTAATTACACACACACACACACACACACACACACACACATGCACACATACACACCAGGTAAATCTGGAGATTTACTGAGAACATTCATGTGTATTTCTCAACTGAGTCATGATGATGTTGTGAATGTTTTGATTCAAAGTGGAGTTAACTACTTAAAAATGGTCCATGCTAAGCTGTACAATTTCCCTGTTTATAATTTATACCATAATCATATGATTGAAAATTGCGGTATGTGCCATAAAGTAATGACTATTGATCCTCCAACTTCTTAATATAATGGCTAAAGCATTTCAACTTTCTTATAACAAACAATTTGCTCAACTTTTCTATTCATAAATTTGGTAATTGTTAATAAGTACTGAATTGTTCAAAGAATTAGCTTGAATTTCCTGAAATTTTATATCGAAGGAAAAAAAATAACATGAACTAAACTTACACATGTGTTCAATATTCTTTTCATTTTATTCTATTTCAAGTCAACCCTCCCTCCCTCTGGGGGAAGAAAACAACTTTTGATTTCCAGTTTGATGCTGAAGCAGTAATACCTCAACCAATAAAAATGTCAGCTTCATGGTAGGTAATGTAGTGATGTACATGAAATGTAATAGTGAAAAGATGTTCCTTGGGCTTTTCATTATAAATATTGTATAAATGTTGACCTCTCCCGAGCCCCTTAGAGATTTAGGTGTCTTTTTAAATATCCTAGACAGGTTTTGTTATATCACGGTCCCCTCATATATGCTTTTTGAAATTGTGCTCTTAAAAATGACACCATTTATGAGGCTCATAAAGAATATGATTTCTCTGGAGGTTTAGGTGATTCTAGTGAAATATTGAAAACCATGTTATATTAAATATACTACCACTGAAACTTTCTTCTAAGTATTTAGGGAATTAAAAGATGTTGTACCACTATATCAGCTTATAATCTAAATACTTTCAAAATAAACAAGAGAAAATGTATCAGAATTTTGACAAATAATTTTTACTCTAGTGAAATTTTAGGCATAAGAATGTTTGCTTCTTTTTTCCATAATGCATTATTTAATTTTTTTTTCAAACAGGTGAGATTTTTTTACTTAGTCTTTTTATGCATATTAAGCTTATTAATCTCATATGAAGTGGAAGGATGGAAGATATGGAAATTTTCAAATGTTAGTGAAAATTATGGTCATGTGGAATTCATTCCATTTGACAGTTTCACTGGGTCAAATGATATTAGGACCCTTGAAGTCACCAGCAGAGACAGTAGCTGAGTGACCGAAGTGCAATTTTGAGGTATGTGGAATATCTCAAATGTAACATTTTTATGGCCTAAACCAAATCCCCTTTGTCTCAGCAAACGTTGAAGGACATCATGTATTGCACAGTAAACTCATTTAAAAAATTTAAAATTTCATGAGTTTTCTCTCTTACTAAGAAACAATGGTTAGCAGCACATATTTTCAGAATCTTTTCACAAATACATTAGTAAGAGGAAGACCATTTTCTCTGAAAGGATTTTTTTTAACTATTTCAGTTAATTTATTTTCTTTTTTGGAATTATTTGGAGCAGATGTAATAGTGTCAATGGACTCTACCAAGTGCATATTGATACGATATAGCTTTTTAATCAGAGTCCATAAGGCACATTTTAGTTTCTCTTTTCAGTGCATTAGTGAACATAAATGAAAAGTCATGTAAGTGTCGTGGTTTCCATACCAATCAGGGTCAATGAACATGCTAAAGTGCATCCAAAGAGTAATGGATATAATCTGCATTTATTCGCGTGCAATAAATATTAATTTGAAATTGTATTGGGTTTTCTTGTAGAAGGCTGATTAAGTTATTTATATGTAGTACATATTATTTATAGTCAAGTAGCAACAACTAAAGTTCTACTTGTCAGGTGTCTTCAAAGATATGAATTCCACTTCCTCTAGATAGAGGGAAGGCACACCTCCATTAAAGGTTTCAAGCTGTCCTTTAAAGGAGAGGAGATAGAATATTTTGCAGTAAAGGTCTAGATGCTGTGATCAGGGTAGGGTGTGAGCACAGTGTTTACAATGGCTTCGTACTTCTTTCTTCTCATGTGTTAAGGTGCCATGGTCAGGGATTGAATGTCTTAATCCAGATTAGACATTTATATGGATCTGATACTATCAAGCAATTAATATTTACTGCATTTACTGATTTCTTGGTATAGGAATCCTCTATATTTAGAGGCGCTGTACAGTTAAGATTCTCGACAATTGTGTCCTTGAGCAAGTTTCTAAGCTTCCTTCTTCTAAAATTTCTTCATTCATGTAAATGGTATGTAAATATGTAAATGGTAACTTTGCCTTTTTAGAAGGCAGACTGGGAGGCCTATATGCAAGTCTGCAAGGTAGAGAAGGTTGAAGACCAAATGAATGACAAATGCACTGGGAAGTAATAAAAACACAAATTACACCACGATGCAAACTGCAGTGTCATGGTTTGAGACCTCAGTAATACCTGAGAGATGCTTATTCTCTTTTTCCAATGTTTTCTGTTACCAGCAGGCATTTTTATATTTTGCTTGTTTGTTTTACTTTTTCCTTGGGGCACAAAGTGTGTGAGAAATGAAATTAGCAACATGTTAGTCCATGGGCCATTTTAGAGCCCTCTACTAGTAGACATAACACCCTTATTTTTGTTATCCAGAAGAAATCCAGAAAGTACTGACTCCTCCAGGATTTAAGAACTGTTAATGAACAAATGGAAAAAAAATGGGGTCTGCACAACCAGGTTTACCACACACTACTGCTAAACTCTTACATTATCATATAATTATATTAGATATTAAGGATTGCTTCTTTCAAATTCTTTTGGCCCCTCAAGACTGAGGACGTTTGTCTTTTTGGTCTGGGAACCTAATGTTGCCAACCTGCTAAATGATATCAGTGGACAGTTCTGCCTCAAGGCATGAAGGATAGTCCCTCTATTTGTGAGCTATATGTAGCACAGGCCCTTGTTAACGTTCCATTAGAGGTTCTGTTAATTCATTATATAGACGATCTGTTATTGGCTCATACTGACCCACATTACCTAAAATTAATTGCCAAAGCCACGCTACAAGATATGGCCTTATTAAATCTAATGGTGGCCCCTGAAAAATTTCAACACCTGCCTCTGTTCTCACTTTTAGGATACAAATTGGCAGAGGATGTCCAACCCCAACCATTAAAATTGAAAATAAAGGATAAATATTCCCTATCCGAGTTGCAGCAACTATATGGTAACATTAATTGGCTCGAACCATTCCTACCCATTCCGGAAACGGAGATGAGGAGCCTTTACACTGCTAGAAGACCCTACTTGCCCCTCCCCAAAATTTTTACTTTCATCTTCTGCAAGGGAAGCACTGCAAAAGGCAGTTACCTTGCTGACTGCCGCTAGTCTTAAACACCATGACCTAGAACTTCCACTGTTGGCTCTACTATTGTGGACTATTGAAGGCATATTGGGTGTCCTTTGCAGACTGGGCCCCTAATGTGGATACATCAGGCCCATTCTGACCTACATAAAATAACCTCCAAATTTGACATTTCCTTTGCCTTGGGGTCGAAGGCACACATGATAGCTTGTAGAGTTTACAGTGGAGAGCCAGACCAACTGATACTACCATTCCCTCGGAAGAATTCCCAGTCTCTTTGGGCAGACTCTCTCACCTTCCAGGAAATGGTTGCAGGATTCACAGGTGTTCTAGATAATCACCTGCCAAAAAAATAAATTATTATCCTAAATCCCTAATCACCCCATTACAGTTTCTCCCTGCTCAACACCCTTCGCTAATCCTATTCCATTGGCAACCTTAGCATTTTCAGATGCAAATAAGAAGAGGTATGGGATTCTAATTCAAATAAAAGGAGAGGAAAATAAATCTTATGTTCTTGCCGATCCTGGGTCGGTCCAATTAGGAGAGTTGCTGGCCCTTTATAAAATATTAATAGAATGTCAGAATGAGCCTGTTAATATATTTTCAGATAGTCAATATGCAGTGCAGGTAGTAAAAATGCTAGCCTTTTCAAAAATAAAAAAAAAAAAAAACTCCCTGAGTCCAATTACTGCAACCATGCTCCTAATCCAAGATATTCTACTTCAAAGAATGGAACCATGGTAGATATCTCACATCAGGGCACATACCCAGCTGCCAGGGATTTTAGCTAGAGGCAGTGAAATTGCAGCTATCCTGATCATGTCAGTTTCAACGGATATTCTACAGCAAGCTAGGATGTTGCACCAGCAATTTCATTTAACACCACAAAGTCTGCATAAACTACTGCCTGCACTGCCAGTTGCTCAGTGTAAGCATTTATCTAGAATCTGTGCAACTTGTGCACCACTTGCCCCGTTGCTTCCCCTACAAAGGATGGGAGTTAATCCTCGAGGGTCAAAACCCAATGTGCTCTGGCAGTTCGATGTTACTCACTATGCAGCCTTTGGCAACTTAAGATATGTACATGTGATAGTGGATGCTTACTCTGGGTTTATCTATGCCTTAGCAATGTCAGGTGAAAAAGCCTCTAATGCTATAAAACTGTTAAAATCAGCAATATTAATTATGGGGGTTACATGGGCTCTTAAACAGACAATGGCCCCTCTTACAAATCACATGTATTTGAAGAATCTATTAATTCTTGGAAAATATCCCACACTACTGTCCCATACAACCCACAGGGACAAGCCATCATGGAGAGAACTAACAGAACACTCAAGGAAGCCCTGCACAAAAATATTTCTCAGGACGCAAAAAGAGACCCTAACCTAGCACTGGCTGAGGTTCTGTTTCATTTAAATTTTCTAACCTTTAATGACAAGGGGCTAAGCCCCGCATATAAACACTGGGCCTTCTTCCCTCGGGAGACACCATGACACTGGCCCAAGTTTTCTGCCATTTACCGCTCTCCCACACCTCGATGCCCCCCTATAGCTAAATTGCCAACCCTCATTGCCCTCACCTTCCCTTAGGAAAATTGTAATCCTGCCCTTCCATATGGAACATACTTGGTGTCCCGTATCCATGGGCAATCTGACACTTACAACCTGGGCGCTTGGAGGCAACTACCAGTTGACAACTTATTTGCTTCCTTCTATTAATATATCCATGTCCCTTTTACAAGGCAGTTTAACACTGTATTGGGTAACTGGGATATTTGCAATCCTAGAACCTGCATGGATGCCCACCCTCTGTTGTTTTTAAAGGGTGCCCAGCTTTTCAACGGGACCTATCACCAAACAAATACAAATACATCCGTCCCTTGGTTTTCTATGCTTAATGTAATTGAATCATATCGCATGACATGGAGTGCCATCCCTGTTTGTGTGCGCCCCCCTTTTTCTTTTTACTTACTAATTACTCATGCTTGGACGTTTTAAATTGCTCCACAGGCATGTGTGCTCTCTCTACGTGCTGGACAAGTCAATCTCAATTTGCAATATTAATGAGAAAACCAGCCGCTGTATGTATACCTGTCTTCAACATCTCTCATTACCATTCCATAACCTTTACGGAACAAACAAAATTGCAGCTTCTAATGCACCCAAAACGAGATTTTGGCATCACTGCCGCAATTGTAACAGCTCTAGTAGCTGCTATTGCCGGTGCGTCAACTGCAGCCATATCCCTGACTCAAACAATTACCACAGCTGAGGCATTAAATGAGGTTGTGTCCCACTTGGCTGAAGCTTTGCTTGTACACAGAAACTCCTTAGTCAGCATCTTTATCAGACAATCCATATCCTTCAACAACAACTCAACCTCCTTGCCAAGGAAAACCAAATACTTAGACAGATTACGCTCCTGGCGTGTGACCCCTGATTTAAATTCTTCTGTCTCACTCCATATAAAGTAATGATGCATTCCAACAGAGGGCTACACTGGCTCAATATATTATAGGCCACTGGTTAGACCAGTTTCTAAATTATTCTGTCCTCCTCAATCAACAAATATCCCATCTAAATATGACTACGGTTGACCCAGTCCAATTTGATAACTCCTTTTTGTCCAAAATCTAGAATAATTTTAAAACCATCTTTGACCCCTCTTGGATCGTCACTTATGCCATGTTGGGAGGTATATGTATCGCCTTAATAGTTCTCTTTAAGTGCTTGTTGCAGTATCGATCCCAGCAATGAGCTCTCAACAAAACAACTCCTCAGGTCCTACTGGCTCTCCAAGGGGCTGAGCATGCTTCCCAAAGGAAGTGATGTATGTATGGATTATGGAAATACAACATAATACTATCTAACATCCTACCACCCAGACGAATGTACCTGGGTAAGACCCTTCTAAGGGCTGGTAGCCAGAGACAGGTAAGGCTTCCTCTAGCCTGGGCAACCTAAGATAGGATGTGAATGCCAAGGTACTAATACCAACATTCGTATGCCAATGACGGGTAAGACTCAGCAGTTGAGGAACCCATCTAAGACAGGAACAGTCTCGAATGCTGGGCTTCCCCAAGGTGGAGCAAACCACTAAAACTCATCCAAAAATAAATAAAATAAAATAAAAAAGGGTGGATATGTAAGATGATTCAGGCCAAGCCAGGCAGGCTCCTGGCATGCTGGCCTAAAATGGCTAGAACCGGTATTGACCATGTATGCACAGTGAACACTTTCTGGGACCTAACCTGGGGAAGCTCTCAGGCCCTAGCAGCCATCCAGGACCAATGGGAGTGACATGTGTCAGATCATCAGAGGCATTCAGTGTAAGGTGTGAATGAAACCCCCAACAGTTTCAAACTCAGAAAGATGGAAGGAAACCTGGAGCCAGAGCTTACAAAAAGATGAATGAGGAAGGACTGACTTTTACAACTTCTCAGAGATCTAAACCTTGCAAATAACTAGATAAGACTCCAGATCCCAAATTCACAAAGGACACTGGGCTTCCTTGGTAGATAAGATTCAGGACTCAAGGAATTTACAAACAGTTGTGAAAAAGGACTACTTCCTGGCCAGAAGCTTGCCTTAAACATCAATCAGATGTTATGGCAATCTCCCTCCCCTAAAAGCCAGGAGGGGGCTGAAGGTTTTTAAGGCTTTGAGGACTTGGACAGGCTGGGCTTTTGAGACTGGGACTTGGGCTGAGCTTGTTCCCCAGGGGAGTTTGGCTCTTGCACTCTCCCGGAGGGAGCTCCTTCATCCCAATCTGGAGCCTGGCACGCCAGCCCCGTTCCTTGGAGCCCCAGCCCCAAGATAGGGGTGAGGGGGCTAGCCTCCCCCCATCTCTTCCGGGAGGCTAGCCCCCAAGGGGGTTAGCGTTTCTGGGTGCTGAGGAGCTAGTCCCATCTGGTCTTCTCTCAATAAAGCCAGTTCCTGTTAGCTGCCAGCGGAGTCTCTGGTCCCTTCTGTCTGCTGCTTCTCTCGAACCCTGAACCTTGCATTCAGGTCCTACCAGAATGAAGTATGTCAGATGACCAGATAAAGAACTCCCCTAAGCCTGGATAAAGTATAAAAGTCTATTCCCTTTTAAAAATAAGGAGATTGTTGGTTCCACTTCCTCCTGGGGTCTGTGTCGTTGACCCCGCACCTTCTTCCCCCCCCTTCCCCCCCCCCCGACAAATATGAGATCGTATTTGCCAAAGTTAAGTAAAAACACATCAAATTAGATAAAATGCCAGCATAAGGGGGAATGGGTCACACAATCTTATGCATAACTGTGGAGCCATTGGCAGTTGATGGCTGACCAGGGAAGGAAAGCCGGTTTTCTTCTGCGATGCAGATCCTGATATGCTGATCAAGGCCCAGTGGACAGTCCCATACCTACGCACATAGTGACAACACTAAACGGATTCAGTAGGCTAAAAACAGAGCACATAAATTTGAAGAGGGAAGTTTTGCTGAAGTGTCAAAGAGGTGAACTGCAGAGAGTGGGTGTGGATTTGTTCAAATACATTTTACATGTGTATCAAATTCTTAATAAAATAAGAGAAGTCTCCTACTGGGATGATGTTAAAAGAGTGGTTTGTGGGTAGTATAAATTAATAATCCTTGAGTTCCTACACTAATCAAATGTTTTTAGATACTTAAATAGGACATAAATGTACCTGATATGTCATGATTCCCAAAAGAATGAAATTATATCTATTTGCCAAAGGAAGGTAATTTTTCAACAGTAATATTAACTTAGCCCCATATGTATATAGTTACATGAATGAAGGTGCCTCCAGAGGCACAAATCCACTGACACACAAACACAAAAATACATAATTAAAAAAAAAATCTTACGGGAACTGCAGCATACCTGGTTTCACGCTTTTAAAGAAGCCTGATGCTGTCCATCCTAGCAAATCACAATTGTCAACAGATCCTCAGCTAGCAGAGATTTGTGCAAGCCTTAACCTACATTCTGAGATTAGTCTGGTATGCACTTGCTCAGGTCTTGCTCATACTGTCACAACCACTGTGAGTTCATATGTGTTACTGCCCTGCTATGTGAAGAGAACATGATTTTGTTGTACCCATCCACTGCCTCTGGCTCCTAGAATCTTTATCCCCTTCTTGTGTAACAGGAGCTGAGACTACATGACACTCTGTGAATCAGGGCAGACAAATACAGATTGAAAATGAAGTCTTAGAATAAGCTAATCACAAGACTTGAGACTATTGTTTAACATCCTTCATAACCAATTTTCATATCTGTAAAATGGTTTTTAAAAGAAGCGTCATTTATCAATATACTTGTCATGTAGTAATAATTATGCTGAGTAATAATATCTACTAATTGCCTCTGTTTTACATCACTTATGTCTTTTATCCATATGAGTTCATTAACAGATCATAAAAAAGCTTTTAGGTATATATTATATTAATCCACACTTTTCACGTAAGTGAATTGATGCGTGATTTTACATAATTTCCTAACATTACATGGAAAATAGTGATGCAGTCAGTGCCCAGTAAGTAAATATAACTCCAAAGCTGTCAAATTTAGTATATTTAAACTTAGACTTTTGCCATAATAATGAAATGTGCCACAAACTTATTAGCTTTCTGCTTTAATGTGTTTGGGAGTATATATATATATATGAAATCAATTATCTGCCATTTAAAAGTCACAGTAAATTTTTTAAAAAAGAAACATTTAGAATAGGCGCATAAGTGGACAATTTTATATTTGCAATTGTCATTTAAATTTTATGAAATAAAAAATGTATTTAAATTCAAACAGGTGATCAGATCTCATTAAAAAAGATAATCTGATAGATTGCCAATGCATTTATTTTTAGAATATTCTTACTTTTATATCACACTGTCAAGAGAGTAGAACAAAAGTAAAACAGAAAATTTAGCAGCTTACTGTTGTTAAGCTGTGGATAACATATTTGTAATTGAGTATATTTTTAAAAATTTTCCCTAAATTCTTCAGTTTTCTTTGTTTTAAAAATAATAAACTTGACAATGCTTTTTATAAATTAAAAGGCAAAATGGAACAGCAGAGGAAAAAGAAGTGTGTTTAACCAATAAATAGCATAACTCTTCACAAGGACAATTTATTATGCATATATAGACAGACAATATATGTATGTGAATAGTAGAAATATATGTATAAGCATATGTGTTATATAATTGAATATAGATTGTTAAACTGTGTATTTATTGCTTAATTGCATTTCTACATTTTTTCTTCATTCTATCAGGCAAATAATTTTCTGAAAACTTATTTTCTTCAGGAATATACTGAGGTTTTTAATCAGCTATTTCTTACTTAAACATAAAATTAGGCAAAGATATGATTGGAATTAAAACTATAGATATCAGGCTACTATGGCTGGAGAGATGGCTGAGTGTTAAGAGTACTTGTTGTTTTTGTAGAAGACCTGAGTTCAGTTCCTAACACCCATCTTGGGTTATTCACAATTGCTTGTATCTTCAACTCTAGGAATCTAACCTCGTCTGGCCTCCAAAGGAAATGCACTCATTATCTTACACACACACACACACACACACACACACACACACACACATGTGCAGAGGCACACACACCCACACACAGAGACACAAGAAGGACAGAGAGAAATAGAGAAAGAAAGTAAGAGACAGATAGAGAAACACACATTCACATAAATAAAAATAAAACAAAGCTTTTTGAAGGAAGTTTATCTATGAGACTAGACTGTGAGTGAGACATATACCAAGTCAGTATATTATCACAGTGAAACTTTTTGCAATTCATTTCTGCCTCTCAATTCTTGTGAATTCTTTCTCATTTCTTTTTTAAATTAGAAAATCCTCACAACATCCCATTTTTTTCTTCTTTACCGGACAATGATGGGCTGTGCCATATATGTTTTCTATGCCTCGATTCCAGAATGATGACTTTCCCCTTAATTTGGTGTCCCAGTCCCTTTATAGGCAATCTAGGTAAGTTGGTGGCAGCAAGAAATGATCCTTTTATTGGGTCTGATAAAATATTCAACAATTTTAGTACGGTTAAAGAATTCAAGTTACCTATAGGGTTATATGTTTTTAAAGGTGAAAATCATATCAATGAACTTATTTAGGCGACTGCGATGTGAAAACACAGTCCCCCCAGTTTGGGAAATGGTAAGGAATATGCAAAATTATTCTCATTACCATTTTCTGTGAATGCTTGAGAATTCTTTTATGTGAAGATCAATGTCTTTTCATGGCCGTAATCTCTATTCCCTGACTTTCTTCACAGTCCCACATTTGTCTTCAGTTCAGTGTATAAGAACTTAATCAATTGTTCAAGGATGATCAAAAGATGATAACCAAATTGGTTCTGACTATTTCATGGGAAGCATACTTTCGCTTTCAGACATTCCCTTCTTGACATAGAAGTTTGAAAATAGTAATATCATCAGAATGAAATCCACCAGGAAATCCACTGTTCATTGTTAACATAACTCTGAATTGCAAATATTAGAATATGTTCTCATTCTATTTCATCAAAGCCATTTGTTTGATTTCATATTGGCTCCACCATGGACATGGGCCACTACTGTGCCTTTAATACAGGCATAATTCAAATTACAGCTACACTTTACTTTTGTGATATGTTTTGACAGGCAAGACACCGAGAATGCTTTTGTTTTATTCTCACATTCTGTTAACAAAGGCGAGTGCAAAGCATAAATATGTACTGTTCATAATGGATGCTGCCATAGATGTGGTTCTCTAAAACAATATACTACAATTCTAGTGAGTAACAGAAGAATTGAAGAATCCATAAGCGTAGCAAATGGCATCTTGGAGTAGGAAGTATAAGTGAAATAAGGTTGGCTCCCAGTTTTCTCTATTATAGCAAACTATGTCAGATTCTAGATCTACCCATTTTGAAAAATATTGTACTGAATTTCATTTTGAGCTCCAAAGCAATATAAAACATAAACTTTAACCTGGCACATAATCAAATTGAAAAGCAGCACAAACCTGGGTTGATAACTTTGCTCTTATTGATGATCACTAGTTGAGAAATTTTACAATATAAGTGGAAAAGATTTTCTTTCATGCTATAACTGGTTCTACACATTCTTCAGATAGTACCTTATACTGGTTAGCTACCATAGACCCACCTTTAATCAATTCTGAGTTTAACCAAAAACATAAAGCACTTGGTTTATGACCCTCATATTCCTTCAGTCTCTGTCAAAATATACATAGGTATAGAGAAAAACAAACTTCTATTATCTTTACTGCAGAAAAATATTAGATCCAACCACCCTTACCCCAAAGGTATAGTGATCATCCTGGATATGGAATATGAAAAATGATAAGAGGTGGAAATTCTGGAGGACTGCTGTGATACCGTGTTTTTTGGACACAACAGGGACATTGCACACATGAGCTCAAAGTGGCTGTGACTCAATATACAGGACCTGCACATGAATATTTTACACAGCAAAACTGTCTATAATAGTCAGTGGGGAAAGAAAAATCTTGGAGATGGAGAGATAGCTTAGTGACTAACAGTAGTAACTGCTCTTGCAGAGGAACTGGATTTGATTCACAGAACCCACAGGACAGTTAAAAACCATCCATAACTCCAGTTCTAGGGAATCTGGAGCTTCTTCTGGCCTCCTAGGTATGGCATGACACAGGTGCACTTACACACATGCAGGCAATACTGTCATACATATAAAACATATAAAATAAATATAAGTAAACATAACTAAATAAGATAGGTTAAAAATTAAAAAAAAATCTTCCATGATATAAATTAGGCTTAAAGAACACATATGCACCAAACCATTCGTACAGTGAATACTTGAAGCCAAACAAAAGATTGAACAAAAAGAGATCATACTCAAGAGGAAACAGAAAAAAAACAGTTATTATAACAAAAAATAAAATAAGACTAATACAGAGAAAATATAAAACAAAAGTTGTCAGTACGCATATTTTATAATAACTTCATATATCAAAATCACTACCCTAAAAGGCACTGGCTAGATGAACCAATTAAGAAACAAAACCTGTCCTTTTTTGTCTACAAATAACTTGTCTTTCCATGAAGCATAAGCATATCCTTAAGGTGAAAGCTTGGAAAATAATCATCCAAGCTAATGGAAATAGAAAACAAGTTGGTGTTGGAATTCTAATATCTGACAAAATAGACTTCAAATTGAAATTACTCAGAAGAGATAAAGAAGGTCTTTGAAGAGTTTTGTGTCCAGGCAAAATCCTGTTCATTTTCCCCAGATCTCTGGACTACCATTAGGAAAGACCTTCCCACTATGTCCTGATCCCCTACACCCAGACAAGTTTGCTAGACGCTGCACAAGGTGTCTCCATGCCCCATCCTACTGTTGACCTCCTGATCTGCCAACCGTGGACTTGATTTTTACCCTGGTAAATCAGATCCCAGTGCTTCTTGATCTCTCCGTAGACTGAGCATCTGTCCTATCTTTGTCACTCTCTCCCCCTTCTAGTCTCGGGACCAGACCTACGCTTACTCTTCTGCATCAAATCTCTCGACTAGCTTCCTAACCCATGATGGTTTATTCCACTAACTTAGGTTGTTAGGTTGTGTCCTCCTGATTTGCCTGCCACAGACATAATCAAAGAACACAGAAACAACTCAGAGAATTCAAATGGATAGGAATAAACTTGTTACTGAAACTCAAGAAAATACAAATATGTGACTGAACAAAATAACAAAAGCAACTCAGAAATTGAAAAGTGAAATGACTCAAGACATAGAAATATTGAAGAAATCTAACCAGAAATCAAGATGGAATTGAACAAGTCAATAATTTGAAAAGACAGGAGAGAACTTTTTAAATATAATAAATGAAATGGAATACATAATAACAGTACTAGACAATAACGTTGAATAACTGGACTCCTCAGGCAAAAATATGAAAAATTAAAAAAAAACACTAATAGAATGCACAAGAAATATGGAACACAATGAAAAGACCAAATATACACATCATATGCATGCAAGAATGAGAAGCATCTCAGGGCCATGGTGTTGACCAGAACCCCTACAGGATAACTAAAGAACACTTCCATGAATTAAGGGAACACACACCTCTACAGATTAAGAAGCACATACAATACCAATTGGACAAAATTAGAAAAGAATCTCCTCATGGCATATTAGAGTTAAAACACTAAATATATAGAACAAATGAGAGTACCAAAGGGTGCTGGAGAAAAACAATGTCACATATAAAGGAAAAGCAGTCAGAATTACAGCTGTCTTTTTACTGCAAACTATGAAAGTCTGGACCAAATTATTCTCTGTTCTAAATTACCATGGATTCTAATCTAGAATACTTTGCCCAGCAACACTACATATCATAGTCAAAAGGGAATGGAAAAATTTCCATGACATGAATAGGTTGAATTCAGATTCACCAAACCAGGCCTACAGAGAATGCTCCAGCAATGAAAAGGACCCATGATAGGAATGACTATTTGAGGGAGTTAACAGAAAATTTAAAAATGAAGGTATAACTACAGAAATACAAAATAGGACCAAGAACACAAACCAATTAAAATAACAGTAACCAATATACATCTTTCAATAGTAACTCTAAATACCAATTGACTCAACTCCCCAGTCCAAAGGAACAACATAGTGGAATAGATTAAAGAAAATAATCATATTTTTTTATCTGTAAGAAACTCATTTCACCTTCAATGTTAGGTAACACCTTAGGATGAAAGGTTGGAAATATATTCCAAGCAAATGACACTAAGAAGAAAGCATGTGCTGAAATTCCAATATCTGATGAAATAGATTTCAAATAAAAATCTATCAGAATAAAGAGCATCATTTTGTTCCAATCCAAGGAACAATTGCCCAAGAAGATATTACAATATTGAACACATGTTCATGAAACTGGTGCATCTAATTTCATAAAAGAAGTACTGGAGGACTATAAAACAAAGAATACCCCAAACTCAGTAATAGTAGGTGACTTCAGTACATCACTATCTCCAGTAGACAGGTCAACTGGACAAAGAACAAACTGCAAGACATGTGATATCTTGCATCAAGCTAACTGGAAGCCTTCTTCCTGAGGATTAACTCTCATCATTCAAAAGGATAACATGAAATCTGGTAAGGGAGATGATCAAGAAATAGTTCAATCTAATCTTAAAGTCTAATTACCACGATTTACATAGCAATATATCTCTGTTGGTACAGAAATGTCATTTTTATCTAGAGGGTAATTAACAGCTGCCTAATTGGCTTAAAGCCCTTTCAATGGGAGGGAATTTATGGGAGGCACTGTAAACATATTCAAACACATATGAAGGAGAGGTAATCGATTCTATGGAAAATGCTATGGCTGTCATAGCTCTAGACAAATGAAATTTCTTATATGTTAAATATGGATGCTTATGGATAAAGAGAGGAATACCATACACCAGTAATCAAAGAAGCTTCTTTGTAACAAAAGGAGGCTATTACAGTGTTCCACAAATGGTCACACACAGAGAATATATGTCTGAGAATTGTCCAGCCTTATGTGATGCATCTACAGTAGAGGCAGACAACTGTATGGAACACAACAGAACAGGGGGAAGAGAGAAAATATTATATCCCTCAACTCTCACCAGTGAAGTTTCCTCATACAACAGAGTACAATGCATAAGAAGACCGCAACTTGGCAAGTGTTAGTGAACAAGAGACTGCAGAATTCATGTCCCTGGTCAGGATTACAGAATTAAAACTCACCCATATATGGCTCAGGGACCACTGTGGAAGAGGTAGTGGAAAGATTGTAAGAGCCAGGGTTGGTGCATGAACATAAGAAAACAGAGGATTCATGCATCTTGGAACTTGCTCACATGAACTGACAACTATGGTTACACCATAAAAAAAATACTATGTCAACTCAGTCAAACAAAAATCCAATCTAAACCTGAGGAAATGGGCAACAGGTCCCAACCCTAACAACTGGGCATTTGGAAGCTGATTATGGCATGGTGTTAGAAACTAGATCTTCTTTAAGTGGGTGACTCTAGAAAAACTAGACTAGAGTCTAGAGTCTCCAGTGGAAGAACTTCTACAGAGTAACATCTGGGCATACATGTATAAACAGACAGGACATAACATATTTGACACAATGAATGAAATCCAGTGAAAGGGGTTATGAGGAAGTATTGTCAGTAGAGGGGCATATTTTTTATTAAGACCTATGATATGAAATGCACAAAAACTCAATGAAAGTATTAAAGAAATGTAATCAAGTAAACAATCAACCAAGAAGACATTATACTCATGAACATACATGAACCTGAAAACTGGAGCACACAGTTTCTTAAAAGGAGTATTTCTAGACTTCAAGACACAGATTTAGGCCAACTCAGTAATAACAGATGACTATTTTTCAAATAGACAGACCATCAGAACAGAAAATAAACAGAGGGATATATGAATTAAATTACACCATGCATCAAACTTACCTAACAGGTATCAACAGAATATTCTCCCAGGCACCAAAGAATGTATATTCTGATCAACAGGCCACGGAAGTATCACAAAAATAGACCACATACTTGGACACAGACCTTAACAAATACATAAAAACTGAAATAATTCCTTGTATTCCATTAGACCACAAAGCAATGGAACTTTACATCAATAGCTAAGGAGACTGAAGAATACATTACTGAATGATGAATGAGTCAGAGAAGGAATCACAAAAGGAACAAAATTATTCCTGGAAATTGACAAAACTGATAATACAATACAACATAATATTGTGGACACAATCAAAATAGTCGTAAGATGGAAATTAAGAGCTCTAAGCACCTACATTAAAAAATCAGAAGAAATGAAAAGAAATAATTTAATGGTACAACTCAAGAATTTGGAAAAGCAAGAACAAACCACTCCCAAACCCAGAGGACAAGAAAAAGTAATAGGCTGAAGTTGATTGCAAAACACTGCACCAGGCAAGGGAGCTAAAGTTAAGGTTCCTAGGAAGTGGTGTTTGAACGAAATCGGTGGCACCTTCAACAACTGGGATACTAGGAACTGGCATGGAAATTCTGACAAATATCCAAAGAACCAATGTATCAAAATTAATTTATTTACCAAGTAAATGTTCTCTGTAAGGGCATATGTGCCTTGGGAATTTTTATGAGCTCTAATATATGTATATATAATCGCTACTAGATGTCCATTAGCACTTAGGCTGTCAACATCCTCCTTTATCCCTATCTGTAAGTATCAATTATGGTACTATGTAGAAGAGTCCTTTAAAAATATTTGTAAACTTCTTTCTCTAGGGAACGGATCCAAGATATTGTTGGTGGGTCCTGTGATGAAAGGCCTTGGTGCCATTAGAATCCCTTCTTAGATCTATGTCCACCTCCCAAGTCACACTAACTTCATGTACGCTCCAGTTTTTAAAGGGAATTGAGTCTATTTTGTTTTCCCCAAAATTTTTGTGTGTAAGTTCGTACCCTAGAGTTTGGTCAATCTGCATCGCATCACACCCTTAATGAAAATTGACGTTCCCTCTCCAAGCAGCTAACACTTGCCAATAGTTCCTCAAGTAGCGTTGGGGATTTCCGACCACCTCTCCCATCCATGCCGGGTTTATGTCTGACTGGGGCTTGTGCAAGTCTTGTATAATTTGTCAACAACACTGTGGATTCATATGTTTAACTGTTCTGCTGTTTCCAAGCAACTAGCTTCCTTCTGTCCATCCACCTTTATAATATTTCCACCCAGTCTTCCACAGTCATCCATGAACCTTTTACGGAGACAGCACAATCTAGCTGACTCATTTTTATTTTCTGCTCTCTGACCAGTTGTGGGATCTCTGTGTTAAACGCTATCTTCTGGAAGAAGATGATTCCTTCATATCTGATTGGATAACATGAAATCTCAATTAGCTCTAGCTTGTGTGTTTCCCTGATGACTAAAGATACTTAACATTAAAAAAAATATTTCTCATGCATTGACATTTCAATATTTCGTTTGCTAATGATCCATATTTTTTTTTCATTCAATCTCTCATTCTGAACATCAAAATGTCAGGCCAGGAGCTAGACTCTGGATTTTACAGAGGTTTCTACCGTAATATTATATGCTTTGAAGACATAGAGAAATGTTATCATTTTGGCATTGACTGCTTTTCTGTCCTGTCTTTAAGAAATTCTTGTCTACTCACCTTGTCCAATGGCTTTCTTATATAAATTGACACATGGATTGTAACTCCAGGATCAACGTTCAACTCACATTTCATTCTCACTGGCCTTTGACAAGTAGATTTCATCATTCATCTTCACTTGTTTCTGTGTCTCAGTCATTAGAGGGTAAAGAAATCTTTTAAACCTCTTTGTTACTGAAAATGGTTCCCTACAAAGAAGCAAACACATCTGGGGTGTTGACAATACTGGAGTGTATTTCAATAGTTTCTCTTCTGGAAATTGATGAAAGACCCATCATAGAAGATCTGTGGACTTTCCACAAAACACAAATGGCTAGTAAGTTTTATAGCCTTGCATCTTCTATTCAGTGTAGCATGTTACAATATCTGAGAATTTTCATCTACTCCACTATCTGGTGGTAACGTCATATTTATTTTCTTTTGTAGTTTGTGATTAATTCCCTAAGTTTCTAAGTCATACTCAAATCATCTCTTTGGGTGTCTTTCAGAATATTGGCCTTTATTTCATGAAAGAATATTTCTGTATCAATGAACTCTCTACCTAATATTATGTACAATTGCCAACTTCCCAATCTAATATCTGAAGCACCAGTCTCTTACTTATTCATTCTCACGTCTTCTGTTAGTATTTTGTGATTCCTGAAGGTTTTCCAGCTGTATTTATTCTCTTTTCTTTGAATATGACAGTATTTACCATACTTTAGCCACAAAAGATTGTGTATGATTAGGATGAAATTTTTTACTGTATCTTTATGCACTAAATGTTTTTTTTCCTGAAAGCCATAGACATTTATATTGTCTTCTAGAAAATAGGAAATTTCTGCTTTACCAGGAAGAATGGGATAATTTTACCAGCTATAGCTTTAAGAATATTTAGGGAAGCCAAAATTTGGAGCCACATTTTAGTCTTGGAACTTTAATGTGTCTTAAACCCAGCCCAGATCTTAGAGATCAATGTTTTCTGGAGTGCTGACATGTAAAATAAGTTTGAGACCTGATTCTTACTGTTTTATTCTTTTCAATTGCAGAATATCATCTATTCATGTGATGGAAGAGCAGACCATTGCCATTAATGGATGATTAACTTGATCCTTTTATAATAACCTGAGGTTCACTGAAAATAGCTATTTAAGTTCTATTTCCTCAAATGCTAAAAAATATAATAAATTACATTAGCAATACATAGGTTCCTGATAGGAATCTATCCTGTCTTACCATCTTGTTTGTGTAGGGTCTGCTATCAAGTTTTAAGTATTTATATTAAGAATTTAATTAATAATATTGATAATATTATTAATGAGCACAGAGATGACATCCACAGTGTCATCTAAAAATTGAAGATTTGTTTCCAAACTCCAACTTTAGGTAAGCAAACAAACAAACAAACAAACAAAACCAAGACCAATCTTGATAAGATATTGTTAAACAGATTTTTTAAATTAACCACTAAATAGCCAGAGATTTGCATAGTAATGACAAAGGTTTTAAAGGTGAGGAAAAACTGGACAGAAAACTGAAATGAAATGTGTCTTAAGAACAATGAAGTTTTCAGATGATTTATTATGAATTTTTCAGCCTGGAAACAATTTAGATTTATTCCAAACTCATATCTGAGTCTTACTTACACATCAAACAGTCAATGTAAATGGGAAGCCCTTTTTGGAGAAGGGTTAAAGCCTTGAGCAAAAAAGCTTCTTAAAAAAATAATTGCTACGGATATTCTTACCTGTAAACCATTACCGGCCAATACCTTGTCAGCTTGAATCTTCCAGGATCTTGAAAGAGATACTGACTATAATGTTGAAGCATTCAATCCATCCTCTTTCAACAAATGATAACACATTGATAGCACTACAAATATCACTTATCCTATATGTACAATTTGCTTTGGTTATAATGTAAAAGCGTTTGTCAATATATTAATAGAAACCATTTTAGAACAAGAGACTCTGCTAATTCTAATGCTTTATTTTTTATCTTTTTTTACATTTCTTTGATAATGAGCAAACCTGATTCATGTGATTTCTATTCTTAAAATGGTTTTCACAATTGTAAAACAATGAAAATAAAGATTGTAATTACTTCCTTTTTATAAATTCTGTCAGCTTTTATATTTTTTAGAATTTTTTTAATCATAGAAGAAACGAATTTATGTATATTCAGTAAATTTTTTAACTAAAATAATTTTTCTTTGTATTTTAATGTATTTTGGACTGTTATTTAATTATCAAATTTCTCTCCATTGATACATTTCATAACTCAGTGAACCTGTGGCTTCTTTCACTGTTTATATCTCTCTTTTCCACTTTATATCTTTTGCACTCACAATGCACTCTGCTGTTATTTCAATTTCTAGGTGAAATTTGTATTATCTTTTGGTGATACTTTTCAAGAAATTGTTTGTAGGTCAGTCTCCTTGTGTTCTCTGTGGATCCTTTCATTTTCCTCAATAAGGCCTTTAACAGGCCTTTTCTCCCTGAGCAGCAGCTTGCAGTGAGTCTAACAGGCTTTTGAAGTAGCTTGTTAGATTTGCTTTGATGTATTTCTGAAGATTGTGAAGAACACAATCAACCCCTGGTGTTTTCATATATGTTTTGATGTCTTTTCAAATCCAATTTTTTGTTTCTAAAGTGGAGAAGTGCACAACCATATTTCTATCCATTTCTATCCTTCTGAACTAGCATCTTTTAGCCCCTAACTTCAATCACCAGTAGCATTAAATATCCATATTCATAGGATTCTCTATGGCATTATCATATTTTAAAATGCTTCTGAGAGAAATAATCTGTGAGAACATATCTTGGTTCTATAAAATTTCATGATTTAATTGGAATTTATATTAATTCTATTAAGGGACTTTTTAGATGAAAACAAAGAAGCAAGAGAATCTGGGTAAGAATCACAGATCGTGGCTTTTACTGAGCATTTTTTTCTGAGAGGATATTTCTGAGTAATTATTCTAAAAGGAGACTTTATATTTAATTTGACTACTGATTAGTAGATTTTACATTATATATAATGGATCATTATTACTAATGAGGTTCCCCTAATCATAGCCTGAACTTGAATAGTAGAGTTTAACAGTCAAGTACAGAAATCCTTCTTCTACCTTCTATACATTGTTACAGTAACAGTTAAAGCTTTGTAAGGATTCCACTGTAGCTACTACATAATTACTGAGAAAGAAGGAATAAGAACTACGGTATGCACATTGCATTTTTATATTTCAAAGAAAGTCAAGCTGAATATGATTTTCAAAATCATTGCAATTAGTTCAGTGTCAGTTTCCAATGTTTCTAGTAGAAGAATAGATTATCATTTGGAAGTTAATTTGTTCTTATTTGTCCTAATACAATTAACATTGGATCTTCATACAACTAACAGTTGATCACACATATTGAAAGTTTCTTTATTGCTAGTTAATCAAAGTGAGAAGTATCAAACCTAAAGTTTGATGTTTTAGGACTGTTTTTCTGCATATAGCCTCATATTTGATGACTCTAGTCAGTTCTTGACCTGCTGTTAAAGAGAACCAATTATGATTAAAGAATTTTATAAAAATATAACAGCAACTGGAAGGTAGAGAGTCCTTAACTTTCTAGAAATCATTTTGAAAAACCGAGTTTCAAAAGAGCTAGGTTAAGTGAAATTCTCTCTAAAACACATGGAAATAACTTTATTGTTGGAAGGAATGCTCATTGAATTCCACATATCAGCATCAAATCATTTATTTAAATATTAAGACATTCTGTGAATATATTATAAAATGATTGATTTATATTAAATGTAAACCTTTGCAATTTTCATAGAGAATATTTTCTATAATACTAGGACTTATTTATTACTGTTGAATATTTCTGGTTTGTCAGTAAATTAATGATTGGTACTTTTTTGTAAAAATTTGCATACTACAGTGGTAGTGGATATTTTAACTACTAGAAAATCTAATATTTTCATAATTATTAATGATTGAATATATCCACATATATTTATAGAATAAATTGTATAATTACTATTTGCAATAAGTATTAAATGTAATTTCAATGTAAATAGCACTTCTATCATAGAAAATTAATCCGTTTCAAGTGAATTATTCCTGATTCCTCATCTTCAATTTTGAGCATGACTGTATCGAAATTATAAGAATATTCAGCTTCACTTACACAGGTATTATGCTTATAAAACCTGACTGTTTACATTTGAAACTGCTTAGACTTTTAACAAAATGAATTTTGAGAGATAAGAAAGCCATAAGTACTAGACAAATGGTTTTAAAGGATTGTGATAGCTCATTTTTCCCAGAAGTTTTTGAGGCAAGGCCTGTAATTTGCACTGTTACAGTAAGCCATTTATTCTAAAAACAGGAAGAGAATATCTATCATTTGGATATTTTAAAACAGCCTCCCAAGATACAGGTCTGATAAATGAACCTTTGTACTGCCAAAGTATAATAGAGTAACTCAAAAGATAATATTCCCTGCATTAGGATCCATCTGGGCTAAGGACTGCTTCCCCCATATCACGGACAAATCTTTTTGTTTGGTTTGGAATGTTGCTGTCCTTTGGTTACAATATCAACAGTTATTTAGGAGTTCGTTATCCCTGAACTTACTGATAAAATTTACCCAAAGAATAACTTGTCTTCTTTGATAGGTTTTTCCAACTATTTACCTTTGATAACGAATTATCTCAAGCATTCAGGGTGACAGGTTTGCCCTAGTCTTATGTAACAGTTTTTAATGCAATGTCAAAAAAGTGATAAGTATCTGGGAACAAGCTTGCCTCATACAGCAGGTTGCTCAAGAACATAATTTCATCTCTTGATTGATGTGATAATTTAGTAAATCAAATAAAGTACCTAAATTTAGAAGAAGAAAACTATAAGGTATAATGTAGCCTTTTCAGTTTGATGGATGTAGCATTGTAGGAGATGGTGAGTGAACCAAGAGCTGCAGCTTTTCTTATGCTTTCTCTACAGGGAATGAATACATGGGGCTGATGTGCTTGGGAATGATGTTCCCTATCAAAGAAACTGACTAGGGAAGTCAATAAAATTCATTAATATGAAAAGTTCTAAAACTGAAAAATAATTCAAATGCATATGAGAGATTTAGAATTTTGATTATCAGAGAAAAAAGAGGGATGACTAAGAACAGAAACAGTATGTTCACATGTATGGGAAGTACAGAGATAAATCCTATGCAGGTTTTATTGATTATGCCATAATAATGAATCAACAGTTGGTTTGTATTATATCGTTTTTTTAAATAATGAATCCATTTTAAAATACCTGGTATATATTATGTTTAGTTAAATCATAAGTGGAGTTATTTGAAATGAATTAAGGAGACTTTTTAAAGTTAAAAATTACTTTCCTGAATGTAAATATTGCATTGAATTTAGCAATTTATAACTTAAAAAGTGAAAAATAGGATAAATTGTTTTTAAAAAGTAGAGAGAGTTATGCCTATTTTTAAAGCAAATGATTTATATAAATATATTGTTTTGTTAAATCCTAGACAAAAGATAACACCATTCTGTGGACAGAATCTAGGAATGTTCAGCATATGTTTTACAACTGAACTACTCCCAGGGCTTAAAATACGTCTTATAAAAGGTTACAAAAACTTACAGTTAAACTTGATGTGTTTTATATCTTAAATAGCATATAGACAAGTGATAATCCTGGACTATTATGAAGTGTTTTGTTAACCACTGAGAAAATATACATGCATATATTTTTTTCAAATATATGTATATATAATAGTTTGATAATGTAGGCTACTATAGGACTACCAAGCACACAGTGAAAAGACATTACCTTTCAAGCATATGAAATTGGGCAACACAATATTGATTTACTTTGGTCCATGGTCTTTCTTTAGTATCTGTTCAAACTATGTGCTTTGTGTTGGCAAAGCAAATCTCCTTGATGTGGAGGAATGTATTAAAAGTAAGGTTATTTGATTTGTAATTCTGGTCCCTAGGAATTCCAAACAGCATGAAGTCTGGTGAGTGTCCTTTCAGTGTCACAAAAGAGTCATAAAGGCTAATGACTAACTGCAGAAGGGAAGCATATCAAGGTATATCTTAATGTGCTCGCTGGCTTGGCTAGATTGCCTAATTTAACATTCAGTATGAAAAAAGTATCTAACATTAAAATATAAATGATCACTTAGAAAGTATTTTATCTTTTGAGATGCATAGACACATAGAACTACACATATCTCTGTTTAATTGTGTTTTCATAGCTTTAATATGTTCCTGTCTTCCAGGAATGAGGGAGATACCTTTTGAAGGTAAATTTCTGTGAACCCTTCAGAGAAGAAGGGGGGTCACCTTCCTGTTCCTGTGGTACAGGTACTATAGTATGGGGCGAGTATGAACCAAATACATTAGAACCAAATTCAAAATTCATTTCTCTGGATCAGATGGGCAGGTCATATCCAGCCTCCAAATCCATGCTCTTTGTCACCTGAGAGGAGAACTGATGATGTCTGATGCTAGCTAAAGAGAGATAAATGTTTGAACTGCAGCTGAAAGAGGTTTCTGTATACTACAAAAGAGTCCAAATTCCACTGAAAATCATCACGGTGGTACTTTGTCTACTGCTTCTTGAAAAGTCTAAGACAAAACTACTCTTCTCAAACATTTTTATCTTTAAGTCTGAGGTACTGGTCATATTATACTAGTCTCATTAAAATCAATTACAGGACAAGAGGGGTGGCTAATTGATTAAGAGCACTGACTACTCTTACAGCGCATCCAGGTTCAATTCTCAGCACCCAAGTGATTGCTAACAAACATAACTCCTGTTCCATAGGATACTGACACTCTCCGGAACCCTCTGGCATTGCACAACATGGATGTACTTAAATACATGCAAGGAATCTACTCAAATACGTAAAAAAAAGATATTTTTAAATTAAACTAAATTAAATTACTTTATTCAATTTAAATGAATGTGTAATCAAGTTCAGTGTTTCCACGGAAATAATTAGACAAAAATAAGGATATTTAAATAAAAGAGCATTAAACATTAGAAAGAAATATTGGTTGATCTTTTTTTCTAAATATTTTATGTGTTATTTTATAATTTTATGTGTATGAGTGTATTGCATACATGTTGTTAGAGACCTGTGTCAAGCAATGCCCGGGGAGATCAGAAGATGGTGTGAGATATACTGGAACTGTAATAAAGTGTGGTTGTCAGCTGCCATGTGTATACTAGGAATTGAACCAGGGTCTTCTGCAAGAGCAGTAGGTGCTCTTAACCACTGAATCATCTCTCCAGCCCTGACCTAAGCCACACAATAAACTCAAGGCCAGCTTAGGCAACATGAGTGAGATCCAAGCCCCCCAAAAAGAAAGAAAATGAAGAAATAACACAGAGGTTGGAGATGTCCGTGCCTCAGTGGGTAAGAGTACTTGCTTTGCATTGAGGACCTCAGTAAATATTACAGCACTAGTGTAAAAACTGGGCATGGCAACTCACACACCTCGAACTCTAGTATTATACATGGAGGAGAGAAGAAGAGCTTTGGGGCCTGCTGGCTGTGAGCATGACTCCAGGCTCAATGAATTTGGGCTGAAGGGAATACGGTAGAGAGTGATAGAGCTGGAAGTTTGAAGTCCTCCTCTGGCCTCTGCACACACAGGTTCAAGTGCCCACACATACAGGTGCTCATTCATCAAACTCAGACACACACACACACACCACACAAAACAAAACAAACAAACAAAAAAAAAACGATGAGGATAGACAAACTTACATAAACAAGTACATTTTTATTTTCTTTTCAGTGTTCCAAATTTCTTGTTATGAATGCAATTATCTGTGAAGAGTGTACAACTTAACTACTTTAATTTTCATTATTTTATTACTTTTGTTTTCATTATGTCTATTCTTTTTTTCATCAAATGTGTTTTCAGCTTTGTTTTTGTTATTTTATTCTACTTGGCTTTGTTTTTTGGTATGTGATAGTAATGTGATATGTTTTTATTTACTTGGGGAGACATATTAGTTGTCACTTGTCAATTTATGTAATTTTTGTTATATGTTTCACTCTCATACAGTGCATCACTGAATATAAATGACCAACTTTATTGTTCTGGACTATATATGTAAAATTTCCCAATGCTTTATTTAATTTCTGATATCAGAAAATTTGATTTTTTTCAGTATTTTTCCTCTATTTTATTTTTGATCCTGTATATTTCCTGTATATTTTCTTATTTAATGTAAACTTTATGATAATTCCAGAAAACTGAGGAAACAGTTGTTTCAGATGACACAGGTCATCTTTACTCTCTGCATTTGTATTCCTTGTTTTGTTTTATAGACAATTTCTAATTCTATAGGTCAAGATGGATGTAGTCCAGGCAACTTCTGATTCACTATATCTCATCTGCCTCATTCTGCAGAGTGCTAGGATTACACATGGGGGTCGACATGCTTGCTTGGAGTCTTAATTTATTTATTTCCAAAATATTAATATTACTTGTTTGAAGTTAGAGCACAGAAATAAATGTCCTTAAACTTTTTTTTTTCCTTTTTAAATCCTTGATCAAATCATTTGCCATTTGGCATTATCAGTGTTGCCTTTATTAGAATCTACATACACTGATGGCCTAATGACAGTGTGGAACTCACATACTATTGCTGATTTGTGGCTTAATTTTCATGGCTTAATGGGTTTACTGTCTAGGATAACAAATTCTGTGGGATAATTTTGATTTGTCTTTAGCTTAGTAATTAATCCCATGAGATCCGTTTTTGAAAAATCACTTGTTTTTGTTGTTGTTGGAGGTGTTATGAGATACTTTTATATAACTTTATTTTCCTTTACTTATGTTTTCTTTACTCTTGATAATTTCACACATGCATGCAATAAAACTTGCGTTGTCTTTAGTTTTACAGCAGTTTCTTGGGCACAGAAAAACAAAACATAAATTTGTGAGATTTCCATGTATTCATAGACTTTACTCACAAACGGATTCCCTCATTGGATCTACCACCAGATTGCTACAGTTGTTGAAAATTTTGCCTAAACTGACACCTCAGAGTCCCCAGCATCCATAGCTTACATTACTCTTTGAACTGAAAGTTTAATAATATGCGTGCGTGTATGTGTGTGTGTGTGAGTGTGTGCCTGTGTGTCTATGTGTAAGTATGGGTTCTTGCATGCCACAGCATGGGTGTGGAAGTCAATGTACAAATCAGTTCCCTGATACCTCCATGTGTGTTCCAGGAATTGTACTAAGGCTCTTGTGCTTAGTAAGAAGCATCTTCATCCTCTGAGCTAGGATCCAACAAGCTGTCTCAACCTGTAGGGTTTTGAAAAATGCATAACAACTCTTGCTAATCATTATAGTAAAATACAGAATAGTTTCACTGCCCCAAAATTCACGTGATGGATATTTCTTCTCTCTTTTTATATTAGCAGGAATGGTTAGGAATTAGACATTAGACAACATGTCACCCGGAGAAGTACTTTTCAAATAGATTGAGTAAGGTTCCCTCTATTCTGTATTCATGGTACTTACATTATTTTGATTGATGATTGATTGATTATGTTTAGTATCTCTGTGTATGTATGGACTTGTGCATGTCAATGTATGTATGTGGATGTCAGGAGGAATCCTATGTGGAGCTTCTTCTCTCAGCCCATGAGGTGGGTTCTGCAAGGAAATTCAAGTTTGTTGATTTATTAGGCATGACAATATGCACCTTTATCTCTTGAGCCATCCTATAGGCCCATTTCAGAATTTATTGTGCTGCTTGAAATTTATGAAGTATTTCCATAATTTCCCCTTGCTACTTGTGTTTGCAATAAATGATGATAACATTTCCTGTGGTCTTGGAGTAACATTTGGTGCATAATTTTTTGTTAAATTTTGCATTTTAAAAGTACTCAAGTATATTGTTTTTAATTTAATAATTATTTGGTATCTATGCCTAAGTTTTTCCATATAATGAATGGTCATGTTTATTTCCTGAGTTATCTGAATTGAACACATTTTTGATATACCAAAGGAGATAGTGGGAAGAAGGAAGAGCAGTGGGAAGTATAGATGAGCAGAGAGGCGAGGCAATGGTAAAGGAGGCAAGGGGAGAAGAGAGAAAGTGAGAGGAGGAGACAGAAGGGGGAGAGAGAGAAGCCTCGAGTGGAGGGAGAGAGAAGTTGGGGTACAAGAAAAGCTGGGGAAAGAAGAGGGGTAGGAGAGAGGGATTGGAAGAGAAAACTGGAGAGGTGCTTGGAAGAGGGGCAGGGGAAGGAACAGAAAAGGAAGGAGAGAGAGGGGAGGGAGAGGAGGGAGGAAAAGCAGGGAGGAGAAACATCTCTGTCTTTTCCCTCCTACAAGATGGTTGCTGGATATTTTCATTACTCCCCTACAGTGGCATCGCCCACATCGTTTTATCAGAGAACATTTTCCTCTTGCCTTGACATCTTCCTCGTTCTTGATTTTCTTAAAGGATTCACAATATTCCTTCTCGTAATCCCTTAATATTCTCCTTGTAGAACACTTTCTTTCAACTCTACATCGCACTCCCAGCTACTCCTGACGGGTCACTAAATGCAGTGGATCTGTTCACGTAGCTACAGCTTCGGGATTCAGAGGAATGTGTTTTTGTGTGTTGGATTTCCTGATTGGATTTGTTTTTCACTCTGTTCCTTTATCTACTTTTTAGGAAGGTAGGCTACATGTAGTCTAAATATTTTTGTTTTTATTTTCAAAACTCTTTACTGCTTAATGATAATTGCCACCTAGGGTCTTGGAGTACAGTTCCTTCATATTAGGCATTTATCTTTGGTTCCATTCTTTCCTTTTACCAACTATTATGTAAAAGATTCCCAAAGTTTAAATCCTCAATTATCTACTTATTAATAACTTCCTGCAATTTAAGATTTATTATTTTTCCCACTTTTCTTTCTTATATGCTAATTTTACTTGTCTTTGTTCCCAACTATTTGCAATACAGAATGAAGTAAAAATATTCAAATGTCTCTTCAGCTTAGATGAAAAGTATTTAACCCTTGTCAGTCTGGAGAGATGGCTCAGTGGTTAAGAGCACTGGTCCACCCTTACTATGCTTTTTCTATGTATCTTGACTGCACATAATAAATAACTCGAAACAATGAAGAAAGTTTGGGCTGGATGTTTTACTTGATATGGTTCTGATTTATAACTGTGTAAAATTTCTGGAAAAATTATTAATTTACTTTATATTTTTACATATTATTTTATTTTATGTGTATGATTGTATTGCCTACATGTGTGTAAGTGAACACATGTCTTTTCAATGCGCTCAGAGGTCAGAAGAGAGCATCAGATTCCACTGGAACTGGATTTACAGATTGTTGTTAGCTGCCATGTGGGTTCTGGGACTCAAACCTGGGTCCTCTGTAGCAGCAGTCAGTACTCTTTACTGCCAAGTCATCTCTCCAGTTCCCTTAAAATATTTTTCAATTGTCTTGTTGACTCCTTTCTATATTGTATAGTTAAAAATCATCAAAATCCAGTGCTGGAGAGATGATTCAACAATTAAGAGCACTTGCTGGTCTTTTAGGGGACCAGGGTTCGATTCCCAGGACCCATATGGCTAACAACCTTCAGTTAATTCCAACTCCAGGGGATCTGAAGCCCTCTACTGACCTCTGTGGACATTACAGGACACAGATGCACCTAGAAGGATGCAGGCAGTGCACTCATACACATAAAATAAAAATAATAATAAAATACATATTTTTAAACTTAGCCCAAACCTCTTTCATCGCATTATTGGTGTGGACATGAGCTCAGGTGGATGGGATTTCCAAGGTGTTGTGTCCTGAAAAAAGGGCTGGAATAACATGGATAACATCACAAAGAGAGACAATGTATTAATGGAGAGACACACATACTTTTGAGAAAGAAAGTGGGTTAGTTAGTTGGGAAAAGACTGACATTCAGAAATCCATACCTACATTTCCGTGACCTTTGATAGGTCACTTGCATATCATCTTAATCTTCCTGCATGATCAGTTTTCTTATATTAAACTCTGGAACAAAGGGTTTTGTAGTGTTTACTTAGAAGTGAGACATAAGGAATGAATCTACTTTGGAGATTGGCAGGAAAGGATTTCTCTAAAAACAAATACAAAATTGATGCAAACAATGGGACAGGAATTGTCCACTTGTAAACTTCTGATAGCTCTGTTGATCTGAACAGTAAAAATTTGAATTTCATAAAAGGAAATCAGAATTCAATAAGATTAGTAAAGCCAGTTCTGGTAGAGTGATATCAAGATGCTATATCAGGGACTGGAGAGATGGATCAGCAGATAAAAGCTCTGGCTATTCAAAAAGAGGACCCAGATATAATTCCCAGCACCTACATGGTGGCTAACCGTCTTCCGTTTCAACAGTAATTCCATTTCCAGGAGAATTCAATGCCTCTTCTGACCTCCAGGGACATTATGCAGCATGGATGCACTTACGTCCCTGCAGGCAATGCACTTACGCATAAAATAAAGTAAAAATAATATGCAGATTATTTTTTAAATATATAATAGGAAAAAGTTTTCCAGACTTCTGGGAACTTGTTCATATGAACTTACAACAAAGGTGACAGCATGCACAAGATCCATCATACCCATGCGTGTTCAAACAAGACAAAAACCCAGCAACTAACTAGGGAAATGGCAGGAGGCCCCAACCTGAGGTGAGGAACTAGTGACATTTTCTCACTGATGGGTGAAGGAGAGTTGGTCTTCTTATGGAAGTGGTCGTAGAAAGGCTGACCAGGCTTCAATGAATGAACTCACACTGAGGGACAGCTGAGGACACAAATCTGACTCAATAGGCCTTATCGTATATGACAGAAAGCATGAAAGCCAGTGGAGAGGGTTAGATGGAGCTGTAGACAAGGAAGTATGTTTAAATGTTAATAAGATATGTGACAAGCAGAAAAATTCAATAAAATATATATTGAAAAAAAGAAAGGAGCTGGAGAGAAAACAAGAATCTCTATTTAGAATATATTTTTTTTCAGGATGACCAAGAGATAAGGCAGAAGTAGAACCAGAGTTTTGATGTCACATTCTTCTTCAGGTTGGCCATGACCATCAGTATGTTTGTGGACTTGTGCTGTGCTGTGCAACAAGAAATGGAGTTGTTTCAGCAATGTCTAATGGGGTGAGAAGGGAAGAAATGAGGCAAACAAGCCCTGGGAATAATTTAGTGACCTCACTTGGATTGGACCCCACTTGGATAGGGTTATGTACATGCTCTTCCTCTAACAATACACTTAGCAGGTTTGTTCCTTTGTTTGCATGGACTATGCGTACATATCCCTATCCAAAATTATACACCATGGAACCTCAGAGCCCCTCTTACATTGAACTTCATATACATCTCTTTAGGCCAACAGAATGAGTTTCTTCTCTCCTAACAAGAATCAAATTTAGTTTCTCATCGAATGTATTCCCAGTGTATTCAGATGCAGAGCATAGACAGACCATGACAGCCTGAACAGTTTTGACATACATGTCAAAGGAAAATTTTAGGGACAACCTCTTATTTACCTTTTTTCCTATACATGACTGTGTATGCATATGATTAAAATCAGTTGCAATTTAGTGAAGGACATGCACATTAGGAAAAAGATATAATATAATCTTTTAATCAAAACAGAAAAACAACTCCTGTTTCTCCTGAATCCCATAAAAGAAACCTTCAAAAATAATTGGATCCCTTGTGTATGTTCACACTTGTGTCTTGCTATTTACTCTTGCAGGGTATGCTGTACTTTCCTATTTCCTTGTTTCAAATAAAGTTTCCTCCCCAATTTTGCAAATAAGTATGGGAATTTTATTTCACTTTTGTGAATAAGAGGCTAAAGATGAAATCTCAAACCCTGAGCCCCACTACCAGTAACAGAAATATATTCAATGTTCTTCCAACATATGTTGCTTTATGTTACATGAGGCCTCATCACTTCTTCATAACAACTGCCACAACCTCAAAGCTAAAGAGAGAATATAAAACTACTTCAATTCCTTCCCATGTTATCAATTTTGTTACTTATATTTATTTTTGTTTTTGATTAACTCATAATCTTGGCAGAGGTTTCTCAGATACAATGTGATGTATTAATCCACATAGACACAGGGTAGTGTAATAAATTCAAATGTTTAGCCCATCCATGACCTTAAACTTCTGTCCTTTGTTGATGAGTATGAATCAAAACAACCTCATCATAATTTATTTTTAATATTCTCTTATTTTCTTTTATAAAAACTCTCTTACTTTCTTTATAAAATTTTCAACAATAATCATTGTATTTTTTAATGTTTTAGTTTCTTCCCAACACAAAACTGAATGATGAAAATATTCTGGAATGTCCTGAGCAAAGAACATTAATAAGAAGACCATAATACAGGATATTGGCTAAATATGTCATTAAATGGAATTTCAAAATTATATATCACAATATATACAACTATATATACATAATTCATCTTAACCTAGTCATCTCTTTTCATAGGGCAGCTGAACCAAGACATCATATCTGTCAGTGTTGACTGGATGACACATTCATGAGGAAATTCTAAAATCGCTATGAAGCTGGGAATAGTGTTTCACTCCTGTAATCTCAGCACTCAGGAGGCTAAACAAAATCAGGCCCAGATGTGTTCTTCAGGGAGTTGTATGCTAGCTTTGACCACAGAGTGAGAATCGATTTGAAAATAAGTAAATGCATACATAGATAAACATAATGCCTCCTTTTCAAATAAAGTCAAATATACAAAAAATACATACAATATAAAATAATTATTGAAATGATGCAAATAAAACATTTCTCCAGTGAGAATTACAGGAGAAACACTTTAGTTGTAATTACATGAATTGAAATCTTGTTGAAAGACTCCATGTATTTAACATGCACTAAATAAACATACACAGAAGATGAACTTATTGATGCCTCAGAAAGGTATTTTCTATTTCTGCAGAAATTTCCCATGAATTTTATGGACCTAGGAGCTCATGGTTGATAGTTCAAAGCCTTCACTATTTCCAAAATATACAATAACAATCAGATATAGAAATTAGTAATACATTTATCTAAAGTCTTTCAAATGAATACAATCTTTACAGGAAGAAACCCTATTCACTGCAAGAGACAGATCTTAAAAATCTGAATTTATAGAATCACTAGGACTTTAGAGTATCATTGTTTTTGGTGCTGCTATATTATTTAGCTGTTTATATTTATTTACTTGGTACCAGGTCTCTCATTATGCCTAGTATGGCCTGGAATTCACTAAGAAATACAGAATTTTCAGGAAGTTATGGAACATCCCATTCTTCAGTCTTTCAAGAACTGAGATTACACGTTTGATCACTACATCTGGTATAGAGGCTAACCACACATAAATTTTGTGGCAATTTTGTTCTCACATTTCCTTTCCAAGGTCACAAAACTTCTGTGTGTGGGGAAATATAAGCTCCAAGTTTTCTTAATTTTATAATCAAGATATTGAATAAAAAACAAGAGGAACTGTACTTTATTGTTGGATTCAATGTATTCTCTCAAGTTAATGTTTGTTACAAAAGAGTCATGAAAGACCTGCAAGTATCATGAAAATTATTTTTTTACCTGGTAGAAAATCGATATAAAATATAACAATAGTAATTAATTAGCAAAACCTTCAATCATAAAATTTCCATATTATAGCACTTACTTAAAGTGTTTATACACAGCTATCAGGCCCAGATTATGAGGATTAGGAGGTGACCCTACATTGATGTCAGTTGACGACCACTGACACATCTCGTAGATCTCCACCCTGTTTGAGAAAAAATGTTTTTCTTTTTTTATCTATGCCTGAATACACACATATAAGAATAAAACGTTTCCAAGCTTGAAAATGTAACCAGAACTTAAATGTGCAAAATATTCAAACTTTGAATTGTATACATAGAAATTATATGTATTATACATTCACTTATATGTGAATAAATTTCATTGTTATAAAGTATCCTATAAATATAATTGTTAAATTTAATTTTAATTTTTTTTTTTTTTTTTTAGACAGGGTTTCCATGTAACCCCAGTTGGCCTAAAACTCTGCTGTAGACCAGACTGGCTTTGGTCATACTGAGATTTGTCTGCCTCTGTCTCCTGAGTGCTAGGGTTAAAGGTGCGTGTCATCACTTAAACCAAGTTGCTAAATGTTAAGTACTATATTTGGAAGAGATATAAATTAAGCATAAAACTTAACAGGTACTTTTTTTCCATTTTAATGAATTGATACATTTTTTTCTAAAATATTTCCTTCAGAATTCAACTAAACCTCATATAGATGGTCTTATTATAGGGTTGAATTACTTTTTAATATATGTATTCCCAAATTTTTACTTATTTTGTGAATTACATGTTTACATGAGTGTATTTTTCTAATGTGGATATTTTCTTATTGGAACAATAAATTACCTTCCTTTAGAAGGGTTACATCCTCACCAAAAAAAAAAAAAAAAGAATAATCATTATTTCAGGTGTCCAAGGGGAGGCTCCAAATAAGATCATAAATGCAAACTATATATTGTTAGAGGACTTTGGACAAAGGATTGCTTATAGCCAATAAGCTTATATTTGTACTTGGCCAAGTAATTCATGAGGTACAACTCCATGAAAAATATTGTATGTGTTAAATAAGTTTCTAGTGCACAAGTTTAAAAAGTTCTTCATAAAACCCCTCATTATAATCAGTAAACTAATTGAATCTGATTTGGATGTCTCATCTAAGACTGTGCAAAAGAACAGAAATCATATGTGAGAAAAGGTTGGCCTAGGGAACCATTGTGATGCACCAAATCCACTTTTATTTTTCTATACAGTATGACTGTAAAACATATATCAGTTAAAACAATTAAGAAAACTTGGGATGGGTGTTTTACTTGATGAGCTTTTAATTTGTAAATGTGACCTCTATAAAACACATATATTTAACAAACTTTTTAATTGTCTTGGTTGACTCCTTTCTGTATTGCATCTTATGCTTAAAAGTAATCAAAACCCTATTCACCTATGGTGTGGACTTGTGTTCAGATGGCTGACATGTCTAAGTTCTTTTGTCCCTAACAAAAGGTTTGGACCAAGAAGACATGGGTGCCATCACAAGGAGAGACAATGTATTAATGGAGGGACAGACACTCCTAAGAAAGGAAGTTGGCTAGCCTATCTTAAAAAGATAAATAAACAAATAAATAAATAAATAAATAAATAAGAAAGAAAGATAAAAGAGTGAAGGAAAACACCCATCTGAGTTTGGAGCAAATCTTTACTTAGGAGGAGATGCAATAAACAATTTAGTGTATTTAAGACATTGATACCCATACTAGACTCTGAGGTCTGATATATGCAAACAGTAAATGTTAACAATATTTCTTAGAAAATGTAGCACATATATGTTTATAACTAATATATCATAATTGACATCATCATAGAGAAAAACAGGTCCCAAAAATCTGCTAAGAATATGCTTGTTTTGCTGTTGGTATTCAGTCTACCTCCTTTTCCCTTTAAATTTTAAATTCCCTTTTATTTTAAATTTGATGCAAAGAAAAATAAATAAGAAAAAAAATCTCTACTAAGTTTATTTTGTTTGAGATCTTGAATAGCAAATGCATCTCCTTAAGCACAATCTGAAAAGTGTGAGATTTTGATGTTTTACATTTCTGTAAGTTATATACTCTCTTCTGGTATTTGAAGCATCTATCGCTGCTCAAAAAAAGAAATTCAGTCAAAATATATGAATAGTATAAGCAGATGTTTATTTAGCAAAGCAAAACATTCTGTGCTTTTAAGTTTTTGCTAACACAAGTTACAGCCTCCTGGGGAGAGAGAATCTCAATTGCAGGATTTCCCAGAACAGAATGGCTTCTGGTGCTTTTTTTCTTAAAGTTTAGTTGATATGGGAGTCCTCAGACCATTGTGGGTGATGCCTTTCCTAGACAGGTGGATATGGTTGTATCAGAAAGGTAGCTGAGCATGCTGGGGGAACCAAGGTAATAAGAACTCACACATGGTGTCAGAACAACAGAAAGCAAATGAGTACAGACTCAATCCAAAGAAAATTTTGGTGTGCTTTCCTAAAAGGAGTGGGTGGTAGCACAGTAGGCTCTGCATTTTGGACTTAAAGGAATGCTTATGAATATTTATGAGGTCGCTAGTTCATATCTTTGAGGTAAGGCAACCTCTTTTCCCCCTCAAATGATGGTGGACTGGCTCTTTCTTCCCATGATTCTCTAGAAATGTCCATAACTACAATGCCAGATGCCATGCATATATATTAGAAACTCTCTGGTGCTATCCTTTTTGATAAAATGGGAACAAGCTATCTACAGCCTCAAGGGCATTTTATCACAAAGGGTGCTCCTAACCCCATGGATTCACACACATCAACACAAAGCTGTAGCTTCCCAGGTTACCTCACCCTCCCATTCATTCTGAGTTTACTTAATTTTTTTTTTTTTTTTACATTTTTGAGATAAGGTGTCACTTTTGCCCCGAATGCCTTGGATCTTGCTGTGTAGACACGGCCTAGATCTCACAGAGGTCTGCCTGCCTCCACCTCCTGAGCTCTGGGATTAAAAGTGTGACACCATGCCTAACTTTAAAAAAACTTTAAAAAGTTCTTTTTAAAGTGGTTTGAAATTCTTATCAATGAATTAAATCACGGATAATTGATAGTTTCTGTGTCCTCTGACATCATGACAGATGTTGATGTTTATCAAGGTAATAAAAGGTAGGGACTTTTGATAAATTTTCATGTTAGTCCATGGTATGATGAATGGACCTACTACTAATGAAAGGATTGGTAAGAGCTACCTTTTTCCCTGAGTGGCTCATCATGTGAGAACACAGAACTAAGTGCCCCATATTACGTGGAAAGATGAGATTTTCAGCATTTTGGACTTCTCAGGTTCCAAAACTGTAAGGGATGAATTTTTCATTCCATGTCAGTAACAGGTCTAATGTATTTTGTTGAAAGAGCACAAGTGAACTGAACCAGCCACTGGTACCTATTTTTCACCCCGTCAGGGCTCCAGACAGTGGAAAGAAGCAGTTCCATCCCAGTCTAGCTTGGTGAACCATTGACTTTATAGGGGCTATGTAAAGCAGCTGCCGAGTAAATGAAATGCCTACCCAATCATCAGTAAGAACTCAGAAAAGCTGTGCCCAGGAATCTCCTCACCCAGTCTCAAGGTAGTTCAACTGAAGAGTCTCCTCCCCAAGCAATTGTTTACTGATCATATAAACCCCCAGGAAAGGGCTCAGCCTTGTCACCTTCTAAGTCTTGTAAATTCCATGAGCTTTCTCCTCCCTTCATGGTAATATATTTCAGTTCACCAAAGAATCAATAACCAGCAAAGAAAACAACAATGACTCCTTTAATAACACACCATAAAACAGTTCATTTAAGGAGACTAAATATTTAAATTACATATGTTGGCATAGTATTTGGAATTCATTATCTGTGAATTTGAACTCTTGTATACCCTTATATGAAAGAGTGCATTAAATTGGGCAGGGGATAAAAAGAGGCGAGGTAGGGGAGAATATTTAATACTATCACATTATATTGGGTGAAAATCACAAAATTACAATACAAAAACCAGGCATGTTGGCACAGCACATAGAAAGTTGAGTAAAATTTTATGTCAGACACCTTCCAGTGCATTTACAATGTATTAACTCTCTATTTGAACTCCTTCTTACAACTTATAATTACTTGAAACTCAAAAGTTGTCTTTCATCATGCATCACACATGTAATTTACTTGTTCCTGAATTTCAGATGAGTTAATCTCTTCACTTAGCTTCACATAATTTTTTTTTTGTCTTTTTGAGACAAAGTTTCCCTGTAGCCACAGCTACAGGAGAGATCAAAAGTTCAGTGTTATACTTGACAGTATTAGCATTATCTATGTGTTCAAGGCTGTCTAGAATTAATAAAAAGAAAAAAACAGAAAAAAAATAAAAACCCTTAATCGCATTTGGAATTGTTCATAACTAGTGCACATATTTTTCCTTTGGTGGTATACTTTTATGAATAAGTAAACATTAGCATGCGCTGCATCAATAAAAATTTTATTTAAGGCTACCAGGTGTATGCATTCGGTGGAAATTTTGCTGCTATCACCCATTACATAGAAAAAAAATCTAACAGTGTTAGCAAAAGTTGCTCTTATTTCTTGCTTTTGACACTAATGGGAATTTTCAGTAAAGACTTCAGGTCCAACTGATACACAGGCCTGGTCCTTCTCCTTAATTGTGTTTGTAAATTCAATAGCTATTATAGAAAGAGACATTCTTGGCTGCACTTTACAAAAATTATTATAGCTTCTAGACCATACTTTATTCATTCATAACTTCTACATGTTCTAAAACTGTCATGTGTTGAGTAATTCAGAAATGTATACTTGTCTCTCATCGACCTTGGAAGGTTTTATTCTGCTGCAAGCTCCTCTGATGACTCAATACATTTTCTCTAAATCTTACATAATGGTATTGAGAGTCTACAGGAGAAAATGAAGAAAATTCATTTTAAAGTGTATAAAAACACAGTACAGTTGGTCCTTGACTCAAAGACAGCTCAACATAAAATCATTGACTTGTAATATGCTTTAGTTGAATTCGGATTTTGACTTTGTAGCTTTTCCTAGGCTCTGGGATCCATTATATGTATAATGCACTTTAAGACTCTGTGTATCAGCATGGAACATCACAGCCCAGCTAGCTATCTGGTCATACTGTGAACAACCAATACTCCACAAGTATAAGGATGCTAGACTCTGTTACTAAAAGAGGTGTGCTGAATGTGGCCTTGAATTAATTTTCAACATGCAAAATGTATAAAGACTGTAAGTTAAAGAATATCTTTATTAGAAAGTGTAATGAGGAATGTACTCTGGAACATTTTGATTTTATTTTGAGATAGGACTTTTTGATGTGTCTGTCTGTCTTAGAACCGGCCATGTAGCCCAGACTAGCCACATGTTCATGATCTTCTCACTTTAGCATCTCAAATACAAGGATTATAATCATGTGATAATGTGTAAGCAAAAGCTGGAATTCTTAAAGCATCTCTAATTGCATTAAAAATCATTTAAGGACCAGTAAGAAGGATCCACTGGTAAGGTTGTTTGCCATTAAGCCTAATAGCATGAATCTCTGGATTCGAACCAGTTGAAAGAGAGAAATGATTCTGACACTTTCTCCTCTGATCTCCAACAGAACCATAAACTGGGGCAAAATGATTTCTCTCTGAGGCAAGCTTAGAAGCTTCCCTAAACAAAGCTGGACTATTATTATACAGAGTAAACTAGTGAGGTCTATATTATATAGGGTATGACTCAGAGCTCCAGTGCAAAGGAAAAAGGCTTAGTATGTAAATGTCCTTAGAATTGGAAAGAAATGATTTTTTTGTTTGTTTTTTTTTTGTTTGTTTGTTTTATTTCCCCTCTGTCAAAACTCTTGTTCACAAGATTTACAGTATGAAACCAGAAACTCAAAAGTGGTAGTTTAAAATGAGTAAAATGTTATTCTTGTAGCCACTATTACTTTTTCTCAGTTATAATAAATGGTGGTGTCTCTAAAGTCAAATGACAGAATACCGCACTAATATCATATGATGCCAATTATACCAATTACCATTCTAATGATAATCTTTATTTTTCTAAATTAAGAACTGTGTTTGATATCTAATTTAAGAAATACCCAAATTCTTCAATGTTAGTACATTCCTTTATTATTGCCATAATAATAACAAAAAAGTAACTTTATTGATTCTGATATTGCCAACACAGGAGCTTTATATTTATTACAAAATACTTCATGGGTACAAATATATACTTTTTGGATATGAAACTATATTTTTATACCACAGTTAAAATTCATCCTTGATTTTTCTATTATTGGACTTTGCAAAGAATTATATTTATGAATACTACATTTTAAGAGACATATTTAAGAGAAAATCTCAGTTTATGCTTAATAATTTAATGCAGTAGTACATTAAAATATAATTTAAATTTTCAATCAAATGCTTACATATACGTATGTATATAATGTGGAATTTTGAGGGTTCATACAATTAAATGTTTTTTATTTACTACTTTTAAATTATGTACATGCTTGTGTGTAAGTATATGCACATGAGTGCAATTGCCTACAGAAGTCAGAAGGCATCAGATCCTCTGGATGTGGAGTTACAGGCAGTAGCAAGATGGCTGACGTGGGTGCTAGGAAACATACTTAGGTTCTATCTAAGATAAGTAAATGTTCTTTACATTTGAACCATCTCTCCATGCCCAGAGGGAAACTAATGATATCTTTTCAAATGCTTTCCACATACTTCTGAGCAGAATCTGAAATCTTATTTTAAAATTCTTCCATAAGATGTTTCCTGAAATTTATCTTAAAAATATGTAATATAGAGGGCCTTTTTTGATTGTCCATGTTATTCTAAATGCGAGTTCAATTTGTAGGGTGTGCAGAAAATGAAAAGAATGCAGTATGAATCCTATATAATGTCCTTATTGGATAAATACCATTTTAACAAATAATTTACCTTAAGTATACCCAATATAAAGAAATCCCTTTAAGTAGGTATTTGCTCCACATGTATTCATATCAATCTTAATTATATAAAATTTTAAAAAAATATTTCTTCTGACAATCTGCCTGTGTTAGATATTTTGGATGTATGAAAATGATATGCAATAGTAAAATAAGTGTCTAAAATATTTTGTAACAGTTAACATGAGGTGGTATCTTGATAATATTAAATGATGCCAAAATAGCTGATAAAACATTATTTCTGGGTGTAACGATGAGGATTTTCCAGAAGATATTAAGGTCTAAGCAATATAAAGTGCTAAGAAGTTACACACTCATGTTGCACATCAGTGTGCAAAGGAAAATCCAATTCTCTCTCTTTGAGCTGCGTTATAAATCTTGTTTTGGTTTACTCTGTAGTTCTTCCAAGGGCTTTCATTCTGCACAACTTAGGATAGGACGTTTGCCTACTCCTACATAGGTCTTCAGCTTTAGGTGCCTTCCATCATGGATTCTTTGAGTCCTTAGATATTCCAATTAAGAGGTATAGACAGTAAACTTTCCTGGCTGGTAAATATCATGAGGAACTTTGTGGCATTTGTTAAGCTTCATAATCAAAAGGGAAACTCCACACAATAAAGTTCAATATATCTCAGTCAATCTAGGTTCTATTGTGTTTTTGGAGAACATTAATACAATTTTTAATAATAATGACTGTTTTAGTTCATTCATGCTCTTACAACAAAACACTTTAGACCTGTTAGAGACATGGAATGGAACTTATCTTTGTTGAGTTGTCACTGATGCTTGTGTAGGCATTTCAGTTACACAGCTGCTGAGAAAACACTTGAACTGCTCTAAGTAGCCCCAGTAAACTCAGTGGTTCAAGCCAGAGTGGGATGGAATTGTTTCTTCTCAATATTTTTGGTGCCCTGCCTGAATGAAAAAAAAAAATATTTGTTTACATTTCCCCAAGGAAATTCTTGCAACATCTTTACATAAAATAGTGTCTTGAAAACTTTTACTGTTTCTTAAAGTTCTGTATATATTGCTTTAATAAGGATTATTGAAGGTTTTTCATGTCATGAAAAATGTAGTCTTCTTTCTCCTTACTTTTTGAAAAATTTCTTCTTTTGAGAAAACCTAATGTTATTATTAATTCTCAAATTTTATAGTATGTATCATAGCAAACTTTATCAAAGATAGCCTATTCTGTGGCTTCTGAAAATGTACTTTTTCATCAATTTTGTTAGGAGGTTTAAATTCAATTAATGATGAACACACTAGGAAGATGCATCATACTCCTCTATAGTGACCAATGAAATTTGTGTCAGTGTATAAGATAAAATGTATATTTTCTCAGAGTCGTTTCCAGAACGTTTCCTACCATATCATCTTACTTTCTCTGGTGAATTTCCAAATTTCTATATCTCTAATTTTTATTCTGTATACTATTTATGTGTTCTATATACTCCAAACTTCAAAAAAATTTTAAATAATAAAACAACAGAATGAATATATATTATAAAGGGTATTTATTAAAACTGGCTTAGACAAAAGTCACTGTGTAATGCAACAACGACTGTCTGTACCCTTGAGAGTCTGAGAACTGAACAGCTGCTAGGTTCACAAAGCTGAATGCCTTAAGAGTTGTATTCTGGCCCTGAAGGTCTGGAGGATTATTGGAGAGCCACTTGTCTTCAGTTCAACTTAAAGTCAAAGACGTTGGGCTCCAGTGTCAAAAGTAGATGACAGGAACAGAAACAGTAACAGAATTAATGTAGTGATGAGCAAAGGGTGAAGGTAGGCAGAAAGCAATAGCTATTCCTTCAGATATCATTATATCTGGGATAGTGCTAATTCAATTCTTCCAGAAAATACCCTTACAGACTTACCTACACATGTATCTCTTAGATTGATCTAGACAAAATCCAGATAAACCATCACAATCTTATAGCCTGGTGCCTCCTTCATTGAAAAGCTATTTCCTTATCTATTTCTATAATGTCAAAAAAGGTATTTCTGTCTCTCATTTTCATTTATTCTCTTTATAACAAACACACACATGAGAGAAAGAGAGAGATCCTCATTAAGAATTGAACATCACAGCTTTTACTGGAATTAAATTGGATTATCAATATGCCATCAATTTTCACCTACAAAACATGCCAATTTTATAAAAAAATAGAATTATCACAGTATGATCCAGAAATACCACTTTTGAGTTTATAGTTAAAAGGAATGAATCAGTAAGCCAGAAAGACATCTGGAACCCCCCGTTTATGACAGTAAGATTTACAATAGCCAGTAATGCAAGCAATGCAAATGCTCAGCAGTGCAATTAATACATAAACAAAATGTGAAAAACACAAACTCACATACACATACACAGATAAGAATATAATACATATGCAGATACATACACACATAAACATGCATAAACGCAGACACACACTAAGAAAATTTTTAAAAGGAACGGGTCCTTGCCATTTGTAGCAACAAGAAAGGAACTAAATATCATTTTATTAAAAGAAACAGTCTAGGCACAAAAGGCAGGTTCTTCATAATCTCACTAATATGCACATGATAAAAGCTGATATCATGGAAGTTGCAAGCAAACAGTAACTATCTAGACAAAGGAGTGAGTACAGGAGTGGGAAGGGAGATCTGGGCTGCTAAGTTACAGACAGGAGTGTGATCAGGTGTGACAGAGCATAACGGAGCATAATAGTTGACTAATATACTGCACATATTCCGAAGGTAGAAGGCGCTTTAAATATTTTCACCGTACATAAATGGTTTATATTAAAAGAAAGAAATATTCTTTGTGGTAAACATTTAGCAACATGACTTTAGATGTGGCTCAGTGGTACACAACTTGTTTATCATATTTGGGGCGTTTTGATATAACCTCAGCAATACAAAAAATATTACACAATGTAAAACATATTAAATATAAATAAATATATGAACATATTGCATTACATGTAGCAATAAAATTTGACTTCTAAAATGTCAGCAAAGTCCATTCTTTATATAAATGTTTTGTGGATCTCAAGTTTACACAGAAATAAAATTGAGAGTTTCTGTGAAACACACTTAGTAGGAGCCACATTCTCTCAGTATTCTAACTGCAAACGACCCTACTGTCATTAAGGTGGTACTAAGTTTGTTATAAAGTTTAAGATTTAAAATTTACTTTGTGGATATAGGAAGGATCTTTTTTTTGTATCTGGAGGAGGCTTGTTATTTTATGACTGAAAAAATGAAATATGAATACACTTTCAGCATATAGACACAGAAGACACACAGATACATCACTTCAGTATATGCTGATTTGAGCTCTTTCATAAAATGAAATTTCATAGGATAAAAGTTCCCAATTTCAAACAAAATTGGGTGTTTCCTTTCTGGGTAATAATTTATACAATCTTATCATATAGAATGTTGAGTTTTAAACCCAAGAATTAATCTTGTGCCATCTATTTTGAGTAGCATACCTGCTAAATCCTTTCCATACTTGAATCACACAAACAATATAAAAGTTATAGGGAGGCAGCATATTTAGAAACAGAAAGTATATAGAAACAAAATTACAACTAATGCCATCACTATTCTTAAATTATGTTAGTCCATCAATATTAGTTCAGAGATACATTGAAATTACTAAAAATCATTGAAATGAAAATTAAAGTTCATATTCATTATTGAGTTTCTGTTAAAGGAAATTTACCAGGAATTATAGAATTAATACAAATATTTTTCAAAGCAGTTATTTTATTTTACATTAAAATATCATTAAGTACTTTAAATAATTGATATATGTAATCACAATATTTATTCAAAAATATTTATTTCATGAAATATGAGAAACCATAAGATCTGACACTAAATTTTAAATCTTCACTCCAATTTGGGATGCTACACAGGCTAGTTTTGCAACACAAAATTTGTATTGGGTGTTTTTTAAAGAGGTTTTACTTATATTAGGTTGATTAAGGGGAAGTCTTTTTCATAAAGTGATGACAAATTAAAACATTTTGTATTGGCCCAGAAAATGTGAGTCAGTCATTAACAAGTAATCTTTACCTACGGAAAAGATACTTCTAATTTCCTATTTCGTTAAGCAATAATCTATAGATTTACATAATCACATTACTTGTTGGGAGGTCAAGGAAACTATTATAAAGCAAAAATATACAGAGCACAGACTGAATAAGATGTACCTATTATATTTTCATAACTTTAAAGATTTTAGAGGAAGATGTTGTTATATCCCAAGCTGAATAAAGTCCAGTGCTGCATACTTTTCACAATTATTATCATTTATTTCAGAACACTGTGCCCTTTTGTTATCTGTCAGTTTTTCAATATCAGGAATATATTCAGAAAGTTTAAATGTGCTTCAAATATTATAGCCCTTGCAGATAATTTATTGCTAATATTTTTCTCTTAATAGGAAACATTTTTTAAATTGTTATTAAATTAAAAATAACAATGCATTTTTCTTTTTATGTATGCGTAATTTTAAATTTCATTTTCTATTGAAATTTTGAGATTGTCATACAATATAGCTTGATGGTATCTACATCTCCTCTCCACCATCCAAACCTCCCCCATTGCCCCTCCCAATTTAATGCATTCTCATATGTATATGTATATAAATATGAGAGAGGGAGAAAGGATTTGATTTGTGTCCCTAAGCATCCTTCAGTGTGGGTTCATCTTTACTGGACCCACCAAGAGAACCATCGCTGTAAGACACTGTCTTTCCACAACCATCTGCCAACAACCATCAATTACCAATATTTCCTTAGGTTGGGTTCGAATTTCTTTCTTACTTCCCCACTTCTATGCTGGGATTTTGTCTGATTTGAGCTTGCATAGGACTTGTGCATACTGTCACTATTGTTGTGAATTCATATGAGTAACTGACCAGCTGTCTGGAAGCCTCTGCTTCCCTGTGGTCATACAACAACCTTGCGGTCATCCAACACCTCTGGCTGCTATAATCGTTCTACCTTCTCTTTCCCAATGATCCCTAAGCCTTTGTGAGGCAGAGTTTGAAATACGTTTTCTATTCAGAGAAAAGCAATCCACAGGTTGTTCTTTTCCTCTGCACATTGGACAATTGTAGGTTTCTGTTGCAAAACACATGTATTGCCACAGCCCCTGATTGCCTTGCCGATGCTGAAGGTTAGACCTCGTTAATTGACAGAACATACTTGGTACAATAGTGGCAGTTTTATCTTGGGGGAAATAAATCTACAGCTATCTAACTGGAGTTAAGGCCTGCTCAAACTCATGTAAATATAGCCAAATACACATGGCTGGAGAGGTCATACATAATTGAGAAAACCCATATCTCCCACATCCCTAGAACAATGTAATTCCTTACTTTATTCTAAATATACATATTCATAGTTACAGACACTTGTTCCTTACGTCCCTCATCAAAGAAGCTTCTTTTTGCAATAGAAAGAGACTATTACAGAGTGCCAGAACTGGTCAAAGGCAGAGAGAATTAGTGTGTCTGACATGCTTAACAGTAAATGACACATCTCCAATGCAACCTTTAAATTTAAGATGAATGCATTTCTTTCTATGTTTTTTAAAATTTAATTATTTTAATTTTGAGACTTTAAAGCATAATATATTTCTACCCTTCTCTCTGTATATATATATATACATATATATATATAATATATGTATATATTATATATATATATATATATATATATGCCCTACTATGTCTATTTAGTGATACTTGTGTGTACATGTGTTAAGGCTGCACATTTGGAAATTAATGAGTTAACAGGGAGCACATCTTTGAAGAAAACGGGTTCTCTCTCTCTCTCTCTCTCTCTCTCTCTCTCTCTCTCTCTCTTGCGCTTCATCTAAACATAGAATCTTATGAACAAGCACCCGCCATTTTGACAAATCAATGGCTGTTGTACAAAACATTTTTTAAAAATTCATTTCTATTGCAAGTGGATGCATGTTATATCGACATCTATGTAATTGCACCCATGTAGTGCAATGACAGCAGAGGTCAGAAGTGGCATTTGGATCTCCTGAAACTGGAGTTACAGTCAGATTGTTAGCTGTCATGTTGGTGTTTGGGTTTGACTAAGTTTATAGTATCAAGAATAAATTATATCCTGTTGAGTGAGGTCTTAAGTGCAATTAAATAGCTGTTGATTACCCCCAAAACAAGGTTACCACTACCGCACCAGTAAGAATATCTTGCTGAATTAGTCATTGTTGTGGTATTTAAGCTTTATAGTTAAGTAGAAATACTGCTTTTCTTCCTTGACAATTTGCAGAGATTCTTCTGCTACTTAGAGATCTGGCCCTCAGAGAGAATGCTTCTAGGTCATTTCATCTAAGAACCGTATTCAAAATCTTATTTTCTTTAAGAATATATTGAATTTTGGAACCTCCTTGCCTACCTTGAGAAACAACTCAAAGGATATTTTCCTATGCAAGACACAGGACTTTTTGCTAGATAGTCTATGGCACTTGGGGAGAGCATTGTCACTCCATGTAATATCATATATATCTATATATAATTACAAATAATATTTTAAAATAAAATATTTCCCTGTGACTTTTTCAAATGATCTTAGTGTTATCTATCTCTTCTTCCTCTCTGTCCCTCTGTTTGCCTCCCCCATGACTTCCCAGTCAAAGCCCCTCATTTTTCTCTTTTATCCTTCAATAAGACCCCTACTAACCTACCACCAACTAATCCCATAAACTTCCTAAATCTAAAATTCAGGTTGTTTTCTTATTTAGTCAATATTATTACACATAAATACAAATATAGACACATATTTCAATATGTATATTTATGTAATATAGATATATCATTTGTTTATTTAGTGTTGCTCAGTTTTATATGTTTTTAGGTATTACCACTTAGGAATGGATAACTTATTAGGGAGTTTATCCATTTACCTTTATTTATGAATTCAGAGAAAAAGCATGTGATAATTTTTAGCAATTAAAACACTCAACTAATAAGTACTAAAAACAAACTGGAAATTTTCACTCTGAAAAATTTCAAACTAATTATAAGAATAGGACATTTTTTAACTTTCTTAAATATTATATAATGAAAGTCATTCAGGGTCAGACTCTTTTACTTAGTGCAATATATATATATATATATATGTACATATATATTTCTAGTATTTTATTGTTCTTGCACCATTTAGAATTCTAAAAAGTGAATATACATTGAGATGTGTGTTGAAGATTATCCTTTTAGATTACTTTTAGGTGGTGCCCCTTTATATTTTAAATTGTAGGGTTTTATTGTCTTTGAGGCAGGGGTGAAATAGGATATCACAGTAGAGAGCATATGATGCAGCAAAGCTTCTGACTTTAGGTACACAGGAGGGAAAAAAGAGATGGAGGAAAGCTAAGGGAATGAGAAAAAGACATATTCCCCCAGACTTGCTCTTATGAACGTCTCCCTTGAACTGACACCCTTAAATTTCCATACATTTTCAATACCTATCAGAAGGTAAACAACTCAACTGACTAGTAAATGCATTAAAGCATATGAAATGCCTTCTTAAAGCTCCACCTGAGAATACAGCAGCCTCAGGATCCAGATTTCACCACACAGGTATTGGGGGATACTTCAGTCAAAATGATAGTATAATGCAGAAACATATTTTCATGGATCTGATACAGTTTGGAACTTATAAATTGCTTTTGATGAAGCAATGGAGAAAGATGTGAATTAAAGCACTGGGATGTAACAAACACCCATTGCAACCAACAAACAACATCATTGCAGTTGAAAAAGCCAGCATTCAAGCTACTTAAGAGGAATGACCCAGTTTTTATTAGTAAACTTCTTCTGTAGCCTCTAGGCACTACAAACCAGTGTGACCTTTGACTTTCAAGTCATTATGGAATTGGTTTGCAATTATTAATTAATCCCTGTTATCATTGTCTGCTAAGATTAATGCCTAGCTCATTGTTAATTATGAAAAAGAAAGAGCATTTTGTCATTTGATTACCTTGTTTTCTTCCAATTATGTATTTTATTTCACAACATTAATATTTTGGAAATGACAATGTATGTGTAAAAACACATCAGCATCCATATTTATATGCAACTGCAAACTTTGTTTGAAGGTGAATTGTTCACGAAGGAAATAGCAATGACAGGAAAGAGAATGGGGCCAACATTTATTGGGTGCTTACTATATGCTAGAAATTATGAGGCACTTTCCATTTTATATTCCCTACTATATTCCATAGATAATTTAAAGTTGTCTGGCAATAAAAGAAATAACTGTTAACAAAATAAAACAGTGGAAAACAACACACAAAATTAAAATAGGAAGTCAAGAAGAGAGTGAGTGGTACATCGAGATACAGAAATCTGCTTATTCTAAAGGATGCTTTGAATAAAAGAAAAATGTCCACATTGTGAATTATAATATCGTTGTTCTCCCTAAGGAGGAAAATCAATGGCTCCATGGGGGGAATCATAGATTATCTTTGAGCTGAGACATAAAGTATTTTCCTCTCTGTCAGGTTAAACAATGCCCTAAACATTAAATGGAGTAGGAAATTATAAAGCTATATATTGAATAATCACTCAGTAGTAGCTGAGGGCAAACGTTGGGCATATAAAGTGAATACAAATTCATCGATTTACACAGATAATGGTGTTCAAGGAGATTCAGTATAGATGAAGAGACACACATTTAGGCTGCAAGGGACAAAATTACCAGACACTAGCATTTATGCGTGCATTCAATCATTCATTTCTATGATATCTATTATTTGTCAAGCACTGTAAAATGTACTAGGGATACGATAATAAAGATAAAATACAGAAACAGTTCCTTCCTTCACTGTGTTTCTAAAGTACCATTGCCCAGTAGGTAATAGCTGATCAGTGCATTAGAATTAAATAGGACACATTGCTTTTGAAGAGACAATTAGGAATAAATAGGGACAGTGTCAGGCTGCCAGACAGAAATATGTGGATTTCTTCAAAAGAGCTAACGTGGTAGTAAGGAAGCAGAGCAGAGCCAGGAGGAACAGACTGAAGATAAAGAGGAGACAGAGCTTCAGCATATTTTGACGAATTGCCCGATATTTGAGGGGGATGCATAGTGTAGCCTCACTCCTGGGAGATGTCCTTGTGTGAACATGGAAATTTTTGTGTCACTTTCAAGGTTTGTAGAAAATAAATTACATTAAATACATCATCGGTGGACTTGCACTAGAATATTTTTTAGTATCTTTGAAACGGGGTCTCCCTGTAGACCCAGCTGGCCTGGAACTTTCTATGGAGACCAGGCTAGCCTTGATCTCTCAGAGATCTGCCTATCTCTACCTCCCCAGTACTGACATTAAAGGCATGGGCTACCACACCCTGCTGATACTGTAATTTTTTTTTCACTTTAATATTAACAAGTATATCCCTTTGCAATATTCCTGGAAGTCTTGATGCACACAAATATGAGGTAAGGTATCAATAAGTAACCTGTGAAGCTTTGAAGCATCACCACTTTTTCCTTAAGCTTGGACTTAGAAACTATTCATGTTTGAGTATAACTGGTCTCCCATAGGAAAGACCTTCAGTGTGATAGCCTGATTACATATCCTGAGATTTCTACTTCCTGATCCTATAAGATATAACAGCCCATACCGCAAGTTCCTAATATCACAAACACTGCTGCTTCAAGTAGTATGAAGGATTTTATCCCTTTAAATCATGACACAAAATAAACCTCTCTTCCTTTACAGTGTCCTTGTCAGGTATTTTTTTCTTAATGAGGAGAAAGATAGCTACTACAGCAGATTAAACTCCTAAGGGTGCTTGGTAACTTTCTTGTTATTTTGGATAGAATATAAATCATATTTGAATTTTCTAACTTTCACAATGAATTATATCTTAAATAGTTTTTGTGGATGGTGGCTTGCCAAGGAGCTATTGCCAGGGAATGTGACATGCCCACATAAAATCTGCTCTATTGGCATGTCAATGTTTTTAGCCAGACCAGTCCTGAAAGAAGGGGTGTGTGGACTTGCCCCCACCTGCTTCTACCATGAGCACCAGACATTCAGACCTCATATGAAACCTTTTTGGAGATTTCAGATATTACAGAACTTTCTTTGTTATTTTGGCTATTTGTCATTGTCCTAATTAGTGCAAAATTCAATATTAATTTAATTTCAGAAGTGGCAACTATTTTTTTCCTAAGGAAATTTCTTAAGAGCTTTTGAAATTTTTACATCTTATCAAGATTTTATCTTATAGAAACATCCTTACTCAGTGGCTAATATTACCAGGTCTTCTATTGTCAGAGAGCAACAACTAAGTACAGACTAGTGTTTTTCTGTCTTCTGCCTGGACACTCATATCGTCCCATAACTCCCAGCATATTCCTCAGAAGTTTCCTTGAAGAATAAGCTATGAATCATGGTTTCCAATCATACAGAAATCTCCTTTCCTAATGTCTGTGATATTGCCTCTGTAAGAAAACTAACTTCACAGACTGGTAGAGCTGCAGGAAGGAAATAAAGTTAAACATCAATAACAAAAGAAATGGAAAAGGTACATAATTTACAGAAAGTAAGAAAAAAATTCTAAATGGAAATTATTGTTTCAAGTTAGAAATCAAGAATGAAATTTAAAAATTCCTTAAATTAATTTAATGAAATGGAAACACACCATAACAAAATATATGGGAAACATTGGAGGTTTTCCAAAGAGAAAAATGTATAGCAATAAACAAAATTGGAGACATTTCACATAAATAATTTAATGATCAGTTAAAAGGCCCTTGAAAACCAAGAACAAATAACATCTAATAAAACTTGATATGAAGAGACAAAGTAATGGCTGAATTTAATGAAATAGAAACAAAGAATACAACACAAAGAATCAATAAAATGAAGACTTGTTTATCTGAAAAGATCAAGAAGATTGATAGAACATTAGCCAAATTAGCCAAAAGAAAGAGGGCAAAAATTAATAAAGTCAGAGATGCAAAGGGAAACATTACAATAGACCCTGAAGAAATTCAGAAAACATAAGAGCATACTTTACAAATATGTATTCCGATAAACTGGAAAATATACAGAAAAGAATAGGATTAAGGATATGCATGAACTACCAAAGTTAAATCAGAATAAAATAACAATTTGACCTGATTCATAATAACCAACAAGGTAAAGTCTATATTTTTTTAATCCAAGTAAAAACAATCAGCACATATGGATTACTTCATCTTCAAAGAATATCAATAGTTTTCAAATTATTTTATAAAATGGAAACTGACAGTTCAAGATATTCACAAACACTAGTAAAAATATTTGTACACCCTTTGAGAGACAAAATAGATATTCATTTTTGCTTTGGTTAGATACCCTGTTATTTGATTTGATTTAGCAGAATAGTTTCTTGAGTGCTGTGAATACCACACAAGAGCTGTAAAACCAAGTATATAGAAAGCATTATACCTTGATGCAGCTCCACAACTCAAGTACATATGATATCCCTGAAGGATAGATTTTAAGGTCTTGTTATATTTAAACACCTGTGTAAAGTGAGCTTGGTTTGTAGTTACAGAGAGCTCATTTACATTTTAATGTGGACAGCACCATTTTGCATGCCACTGGGCCCTGTTTGGAGAAGTTCAAGGACACTCTTCAGGAGTCTCTTGACACATTACAAGATAGATTTGTGGTGAACGTAACTGCAAGAAATGAAGGCACTGTCGTTTACAACATAAAATGTAAATGTGAAGAGCCCATGGATCTTTCCCTTTATCATAATGTATAAGTCTCAATGTAAAAGGCAACAGAATGAAAGCCTGAACGCAGCAGATTGCCTTCAAATGCCATTTGCTCCAAAGTTAAAAGGCAATTTTTTTTTTTCGCACTGGTATTGTTTTACTTCTTCTAGTCAGGATAAATTTATGATTTAAGAAAATGAATAAACAGATAAACAACTAAAAGATCCATGTGGGGTGATAGGCCCTAGAGCGGTCTGTTTTAAATAGAAACTGTGGATAACAAAATGGTTATGTTGTTACATACTCTTTAGTGTTTGTTTTATGGGACATAATACACAACTGATACACTATCCTTTATTCCTTTTGAATTTTTAAACTTGGAAAGAGGAGCTTTTGAAAGTCAATGATTATTTGAAATTTAATTAATAAATATGTATACTATTAAAGATACCGAACATTTAAGAAAAACTAATACTTTAAAATTGTAAATTTTTATTTATAGTACATAAAAACTTGAAAAAATATTTACAGTGGCATATAAAGTATTCTTTATATTGAATCTGTTTCTAACTAATCAAAATATTCTTGTAAGGTTGTTAAAATTTATGAATAAATATTCTTGGATTAAAACATTCCTCTCTGTCTCTAGATTTTATAACCAGGTAAAATCCTGGTGACTGACATCTGTACTTTATATTGATCTGCATGTTCTCACTTAAATCAGTCACTTTCATATATAACCAGTCAATTAGGAAAAAATTCTCTAGAAAATTATTCATTACATATCAATTATCTTCTTTTTAAATTTCCAAGCTTTATGTAATGTCATGTTACCACCAGTTATGATTTGTTTTGCTTTGTTATTCTTCTTTGTTATTCTCTGTGTGGATATGTGAACATATGCGATGGTGCCTATAAGGACCAGAGGTAACAGGTCCCCTGGAACTGGTGTCACAGGGAGATGTGAGCCACCTGCAAGTTATGGGAACCAAACTTGTATGCTCTGAAAAAGTAATAGGAGATTTTATCTCTGATTCATCTCTCCCACCTCCCAAGCTGTAATATCATGCACATAGATAAAATACACTACTAAAGAACCAATTAACTTTCTTCCCCAGACAACAAATAAAAGCTGTATTTCTACTTATGTTACAGTAGCAAAAATAACAAACTCTCATATCTCTGGTCTGGATAAAGACCCAACTTTCCAATCTCCCTGGTCATAGAATTACCCTTAGAAACATGGATTCTCCTTTAGCCGTGTGAAAGAGTCAGATGGAATATTAAGTGTGCTGATGAGATGGTGAATATTTCCTGCCCAGAGTCCTGACCTCTCCCTGCGGTTCTTCTGGACCTCATTACAGATACAAGGTGTCTGTCCTTGTCAGCTTTCTGGAATTATTCAGAAAACTTAATATCCTCTTTTTTCTTTGTACCTCTTTTCTAATCATGCTTTCCTTAACACTTTGAGTGCTCCAACGTTTTGTATTACTTTGTCTTTTTCTTTGCATCTTCCTTCTCCTGTCTACCAATATCTGACTTTCATTCTGCCTATTAACTAACATGGGTTATGTAAACTCGGTTGGTTTCATGGCTTTCATCTCTGAACTTCCATTCTCCTCTTCAGGGCAGCTGCTGATTTTACAGCTTGTTTGCCCTGAGAATTTTCCTTGAAATTCTACTAAAACTTTCCTAATGATTCTGTATGAGCTCATTCTTTAATCATTTCATAAATGATACCTAGGACCTTCTGGATGCTGCTGCTTCTGTTCCATTTCATATTCAGACTGTAAACATTCTTTCATCTATTTTCTCTTTATCACACCTTGGTGATGTGTAATCTTCATGTAGCTCAACATAATTTGTCCTTCAATGGCTGACAACATGTTGTCCATATCTATCCATTTCATTAATACTTTTTTTCTATTCTAACAATAACATATTTGATTGAAAATCTTAGATTCTGTAGTTCCAGGATGTTACAAAGGCAGAATCCCAACCATGATACCCCTGTGATTTTTCCAGTATAGTCTACTCCATATGCAGCAAGCTTCTATTAGGTTACAATTTTATTATTCTAAATTAAATAAAAAGTCCAGAATCTTCCAGCCAGCAAGATACCTAAACACATAAAGGTGGTTGCCTCCACGCCTGAGATCTGAGTTCACGATCCCAGAAAATCCACATGGTATTACACATATAGAATTTTTTAAAAGTAAAGTGTAATTACATTTTGTAATTTAAAAAATCTTTCTATTATTAAATTTTTATGTATATTAATGTTTTGGCATCATGGATGTAAAGTGTATCCTTTCATACAATACCTGTGGAGATGAGAAGGGGGAGTCAGATTACCTGGAACTGCAGTTAGGAATGGTTGTTAGCCACCATATGGGTTCTGGGAATTGAATGCAAGCCCTCTACAAGAGCAGTTAATGGTCAGTGCTCTTAACAGCTACGTCATCTCTCCAGCTTCAGCAACTAATTTTTATTTAAAGGTTCGAATTCCTGATCCTTTTTCAGAACTGCATCAGTTCTTACGGTCTCTCCAAGTTGCAGGCTGCTTAGTATACATACCTGAGAGCATATACAGTCACCATGGAAATACATTTGAAAAACTAATAGAGGATTTTAATGTTCCGTGAGAAAACCTTCAGACACTAAGAAAGTCACTGGGTATTCACGCACACTTATTTTCCATTGATATGGACACATGTAAGGCTTATTCTTATCTCTGTTGTGGAGCTCTTTGGTGGAAACTGTGAAAGCCCCCTGTGACAACACTTTCTCAGTAGTCCAGCAGGCTGATCCCAGGATTAACTGCCCACTCTACTGCAAGATTCACCCAGAATTTTGACGCAAAAAAGCGATGCAATTTTTTCTTAATAGTATTGTATTTATATTTTCATTTTATGTGTATGAGTGTATTGCATGGGTGTATGGAAGTGTATACATGTCATGCAATGTTCACAGAGGTCAGATGAGGAACTTGGATTCCCTGGAACTGGAGTTATGGGTGGTTGTCAGTTACCTTGTGGGTGCTGGGAATCAATCCTGGGGCCTCTGCAAGAGCAGCCAGTGCTCCTAACTACTGAGCCATCTCTCCAGCCCTGAAATCTGCTATTTGTGTGAAAGGAGAACATCCAAGGAAAGGTAAAACAATGCACTTTTTTCGAATGCCGTCTGTCTTCTCCACCTTCAGTTCACCTCCCCAATGGCTTCCTAGGCATTTCTGTTATTTTTATCTTTTCCTTAGCCATAAAACCCCTCACTTGTAGCACAAATAAATTTCTGTAGTTATCATTACAAATAATATCTCCCTTTCTTAGGACACTCAATTTTAGTCCTGGTTCTTTTCTAGTTAAAATAGCTAGTTTCTAATCATTTGCCATATCATAGTATAAAAATTCTTCCATGTCTTTTGTATCAACTAAAACTTTTTGAAGTTTATCAATAGCTCACTTTAGAATTCAACATTAAGGGTTGACATATTAAATAGTCTCTCGAATGAGCAGGAAATAATAAACAACAGTTGGACTTAAATGAAACATTTTAAAGTTTGCTGTCTACAGGTTTTTTTTTTGTTTGTTTGCTTTCCATTGTTGTGATAAGCACCATAAGCTCAAACAACTTTTGGGAATCTGATTTGGGATATTCTTCTGAGGTGGCTCTAGTTTATGTAAAGCTGACAAAAACTAGCCAGTAAACCATTGTTAACCTAAGTATAGAAAAGTTTATTCTATTCAGAGAAAGTAATTTAAAATTATATGAATACAGTGGTATTCTTATCATTTAACAATTTTACTAAGTATTTTTAGTCGTTAAAATTGGAGAGGCTTATCAAATGAAGTCTAACAAAACTTGGTTGGAACTAAACAAACTTTGCAAGTGATGGATGCATTCCATAAATTGAATTTATTTTCCCTAAAGGGCTCCTTTCTTGGATGGTTGGTCTCCAGTTGTACAATATTGAGATATGGTAGAACATTTAAGACATAGGACTTAGTTGGAAGTAATTAGGCCTTTTAAAGGACTTAGCATTTTCTTTTGGTTGTACCCTCACATTCTTTTCACCCCAGACATCTCTCCTGATTCTGTCTTTTACAGGCCGATGGCATTTGCAACTTTTCTTTGTGCTCTCATCAATGTGATGTTGTCTGATTCGAGTGTCTAACAGAGTTGGGGATGTCTGTGTCATACTGCATTCCTCACTTTTCTGTTGCTGGGATAGAAACACCATGACCAAGGGAACTTATAGGATGAAGAATTTCTTTATCTTACAATTCTTAAAAGGCTAGAGTACATCATGGTGGGAAGGCTCGGAAGAAGTGGCTGTCCTAGACTCAGCAGCTAAGGGTTCACATCCTCAAGTGGACACTGGAAGAAGAGAGTGACTGGAGATCTGTCGAAGCTTAAGAACTCTCTAAGACTGTCCCCAGTGACATACTTCCTCCAGCATGGTCACACATTGTAAGACCTCCCAAAACAACACCACCAGTTAGGGACAAAATGTTCTAATACTTAGAGCCTATGAGGGACATTCTCATTCAAACCATCATACATACTCTTGAATTTCCAAAAACATGATAGAAATAAACTCATTTGTTTTTATTTGTTTGTTTGTCTTTTAATAAAACTCCCACCCTCAAGTCTTTGTTATAACAGCACAAAGCATACCAACTCTATGCCTATATTTGAGAGAATGGTTGATCCGTTCATGATATTAATATTATAAAGTTTTAAGAAATCAGTTTCTCTATTCACACACTTATATGGGAAATTTAAGAGTATGAAGTACACAATTTATTTTAAATCACAGTCTATTTTATTTGCTTCTATGAAATAGATGGCCATTTATATAATTTTAGAGAGGAAATGAATACACACAGAACTGAAAAAAATATTAGTTGAAAGTGAAGGTAGCAATAAAAATGAGTCTTGATTGTTTTAATTTCATTTGTGTGTGTGTGTGTGTGTGTGTGTGTGTGTGTGTGTGTGTGTATTAAAGGAGATCAAACTCAAGGCTCCATATATGCCGTCCAAGCACTCTGCCACTGAGCCACAGCCTGCCAGATACTTCTTTATATTCTCATCAGTTTCTGATTACTTTACTGAATGTTTCCAATCATATTATTCTAAAGTAACTGCAATTTCAGTTTGGAGAGTTAAAATAAGCACTGTAGCCCCCATATTTGTGTTCCCTGAAATATCCCTAATGTTATACCTTTTATTCTGCTTATATTTTTAGACATCTGTCTTTTTCTCAATACCATGTCATACTCATTCTTGTTAGGAAAGATAAAGAAAATAAAGGTTCTTCCAGTTCATAAATGGTTTATATTATAGGTATGGAGAATGGAGGCAGTATCCTGCCTTTGGGTCCACACAGCATTTTTGATTATTTACTATTCTATTTATTGTCAAGTACTTATCAGTGTATTTTTTTAAAACATTCACAAATATATCAATATATGTTTAAGCTTACTATATATATATATATATATATATCTTAAAGATAGTATATGTATGCTCTAAATGCATTAAAATTTATTATTAATACATAGTTGTATCTTAATAGACACAATTAAGTACCATGATTATTGAGTATTATAGTCTTCATCTTTTCAGAATATGTACTCATGATAAATAAAATAATAACTCATGTCTGATTACTCCACAGATCGTTTAAAATTGGTTTTTAATTTTTAACTTTCTGTTTGGTAGTTTTCAAATCTCATTTAATCTTTACTTTCTATGTAGTGTGTTAAGTATAGCAATCAAATGGAGACATATATGACTTTATCAAATGAAACATTAAATGAAATTATAATTTGGATGTTCTATTCTATTGTAAGATGTATAATAGACTTAGAAAGGGTTTCATGTCTCTTTGGCCAAGAAAGAAATATATGCAAATTGTATATAATTTCAAAGGCATAGTAAAAGAGTTCAAATTTAGTTGCTAATGATTTTAGAATGCCTACTCTCTAAGTAATTATTGTACATAATATAATATATCACATATTTTGTTTCTTAGTATTTTCATCATTTCAAGAGGTGGTAAAAAAATAGTGTGCTCCTTTGGAAATTATGCAAAAAATGTTTCTAAAAATTGGAGTATTATATCAGTAACAGCTTATCAACCTAAAATATAAAAAGGGGACATTCACTTGTTACTATTTTTGTTGATGCCATTATGAAATATTTTCAGTGGATTCTGTTTCCAAAATAGATTGCATATGAAGGAATTTATTGTTTCCAAAATCAAAATCAGTTTAATCAAGAAAAAATAGATTTTTAAAATTAAAATAGGAAATAAAAAGTGTTTTGATAGAAAATATTACAATAACTTTGGTAGATATTTATATTGATTTGTTAAAAATAAACATTAGTTTTGCTGTTATGCCTCATAAATGTTACTCCATAATACAATGTCCTCAAAATTCATTTATTATGAAAGGTTCTCTAATGCTTGCATTAAAAAATCAATCCATTGTTAACTCCTTCTGGTTACATTAAGATGCTTTCCAAGTGATAATTCAAAACAGACATGAAATAATTCCCAATTATTGATAAATTTTCTTTCATTTGTAATTGCCAATTATGAAAATCACAGCTTTCCTGTTTACTAATTCTCCTGGATGCATATAATTTAATAATTCATGCAAATTATCATGCTGTTGTTTTTGATAACATTTTGTCAGTCATGCAACAAATGATTCGGGTATGGTACAGGTCCTTTGTTTAGTGTTTTTGAATAGTTCATGACATTTTATATCTGTTTCTTTCAGTCATTAATGTGCTCATCCAACAAAAATTTAACAAAAGTCTCAGATGTTTGGCACATTTTCTATACAGGATATTTCTAAAAGGCAAGAAAAAATAGCAGCCAAAATAGAAAAACTTACATGCTCTATCTACTGCAGCTGCCAGACTCAGTAGCCAATTTCATTGAGATATGATTTGCCCACCTTTTTAAGTCCACAGTCTTAAAAATCTTTAAAATGGACTGATTTGCTTCTTAAAAATAATATACTGGGACTACAGAGATGGCTCAGCAGTTACAAACTGACTGTTCTTGCAGGAGATTCAGGTTTGAACTGGCCACATAAAAGGCTGATAAAACCAAATATAACTCCAATTCCTTCTGTCTTCATGGGCACTGCATGACACAGGTGCCCTTCATGTAGGGAGTATACTCATACACATATAATAAAAATAATTAAATTAAAAAATCAAATTTCATAAGACACAGAAAGCAAATTTTTAATTGCACTTAAATTACAGGGTTATTTAATCCATTCAGGAACTTTGTGGGTGTTTTGTTTAGTAAAGATTAATAAATCAAACTTTGAGAGAAAATTTAAACAACTGTATCACATTTTAGAAGCACCTCCTACTTTCTTCTGTAATTGAACACGAGTCAGTTTACACAGAAAATGACAAGTTGTTATTATTCTTTACCTCCACAAATTAGCTGTATTTAGGAGAGTATGTATGGCATCTATACTTGTAAATAATTTCCATTTCAAATGAAAACATTGTGAAATTATTTAAATACTAAAGATAAAAGTAAATATTTAAAAACTTGAATTTAATAAAAATATGAGTTGTCATACTAATTACTTGTCTTAACTGACACCCTCATTGTCCAGGACTTGAAACTTTAAAATAAGTATTTCTCTATTTTGTCTTACATGTATGAGTGTTTTGCCTGCATGCATGTAGTGCACTAATGTGTGCAATGCCTGTTAAGGTCAGAAAAGTGCAGTGGATCCTCTGGGCCTGGAGTTACAGACAGTTGTGTGTCTATGTGTGGGCTGGAAACTGAACCCAGGTCCTCTGCAAGTCAGTCAGTGCTCTTAACTGATGAGATACCACTTCAGTCCCACAAAGGTAATGTTTTGTTGCTGTTGTTGTTTTGTTGTGTTCTTTTTTTTTTTTTTTGAGACAAGCTCTCCCTAGGTAGCTCCGGTTGTTCTAGAATAGTCTATGTGGGCCAGGCTGTCATGGAACCTAATGAAAACCACCCGCCTCTGTCTCTCAGGTGTTGTGATTGAAGAAGTGCATCGCCACACTCAGCTTGGCCCCAAACATTTTAACTAGAAATTCAGAGAAAGACTCTCACCTGCCCATTTTCATTCTAAATTTATCTTTCATTAGACTTTTCTGAGTTTAATAGTTAAGATAAGCTCTCTACATTATGATCATTCCAGTCATTCGTATAAAATATTACAAATGCTATGCTCTTGAGGTTAATGAAAAATTTTTATAATGGCATGCAAGTTATTCAGATTGGGATATGGTATAGTTCTTTTATTGTTCTCTTAACGAATGCATGAATTCTGTTAGTTTATTGTTTTTTTGTAATGCTGTTCAAGTGTGTATACATATTTTTGTATACATGTCATCCATGTACATGATCTTGGTGACCAAAGATAGAGTTATTTCAGGGTTAGACAAGTCTCATGGCCCATGGACAAAGTTTAACAGTGGCATCGTCTTCTATTTCTCTCTACATTATTAGTATTTATGTTTTAGACAGGTTCTTTTAATAATCTGGATTTTACAGTTTCGGCATTTTGCAAGACTGACTGTAGATCCTTGAACTGTCTGTCTCTGAACCCACTCCTACCAAACTCCATGGTTATAGGCATGCACAGTCATACTCTGCTTTTATTTTTCTAATTAAGTATATGAAATATATGCATGTATATATGAAAATGCAGAGACTGAAGTTGTCATAAGAGGGTGTCTTTTGGAACTGGAGTTACAGATGGTTGTTAGACACCGTGTGGATGCTGGGATTTGAAACCAGTTCCTCTGCAAGAACACTCAGTGCTCCTAAACACTGAGCCTTCTCATCAGCTCCCCATACTCTGCTTTTCATGTAAATATTGGTGATCCAAATTAAAGACCTCAGGCCAGAGCAGCAACCTCTTTTCCCACTGGTCCAATTTCCCAGGACTTTATTAATTTTATACTGTGAGATCTTTGCATTATTTTTTTTATTGTGAGCAACTTCTTTACTAGTTCCTTTTAGTGTTAAAAAAAATGTGTTACCTTCTCAGTCAGTCCTTTATTTACTAAAAATGTATACTCTTTGACTCAAGATGAGGTTACATCCTAAGTTGAAAGTGTCATAGATCAAAATGCATTTAAAAACACACAATCCACATAACATCATATTCTTGGGTCATTGTTCCCAGTATCATAAAAGTAACTATAAATATTGCTAGCCTGGGTAAAGGTCAGAACTTATCTGATGTCCAGTGTTTTAGTTTCTTTTCTTATTGCTGTGATAAATAACCCCAACAAAAACAAATTAAAAGAGAAATGGTTTGCTCTGGCTGATAGTTTCTGGTTACAGTCCATTTAATGGGGTAGTCAAGCATCTGGTGACTCTGTAACCACATCAGAAAGCAGATAGAGATTAATCAGTGCTATCAACTTTCTGTCTAAATTTTATTCAGTCTGGAACACCAATCCACAGTAAATGGTCCTTCTGATATCACAGTAATTAAGATAATGCCCAGGAGACCTTTTCCCAAGTGACTCAAGGTATTTTCAAGCTGACAATTACCATTAACCAGCACATCCAAATTTGTCAAACTTACAAAGCTTTTGAACTATCAGGGCAAAAATGTTATGAATCAAATCATTGGAACTGGAGTACCAACTGCATTTAAAATTCAAACTGTATGTTTTATATATCCCTTATTTTTACATCACTATTTACAATGCATCATACTGTATGCCTTGCTTTCATAGAGCTCTAGAAGAAGTGCTTTTTTTGGTTTCTTTGTTGATAAACTTGAAGCATCTATACCAGTGACTAGCAAATGATAGTTAAGAAATATTTATTTTGAAAATATTGAACAAAATGTCAAATTATCATTCTTTTATACACTAAATTAATTATATTTCAGCAATCATTTTTTTAAATCTATATGGTCATTTTGTCTGCTTGTATGTGGTGCACCACATGCATGTAATTCCCGTGGAGAGCAGAAGATGGCATCTGATTCCCTGGAACTGAGGTTACAGAGGTTGTTAGTCTTCAAGTAGTTGCTGGACACCCAACACCAATTCTGTGCAAGAGCCACCAATGCTTTTAACTTCTGAGACATTTGAGTTTTTTTGGAAAATATCGCTGCCAATTTTTCATGATTGAAGTACTTAGGTGATTTTGATCATATATAAAATAAAAGAACAAAAACAGAAAACCCACGAATATTAAATATTTTTACAAAATGTTGATTACAGGAATTGGGCAGGTTGATGCCCTTACATGTGTGTTATTACTGTTGCTTGATTTGTACCTAAATAATAAGCTGCAGAGATTTTTGTAAAAAAATTATTTTCTTCTCATTTCTTAATGCTACTTTCTTTTCATAGCTTTGTACATTTGGAGATAACTAGAAATATAATTCAGATTTTCTCATGTGTCCAGGTCAGGTTCTTATTATATTTTGCATACTGTTGTGTACAAACGTCCACTAAGAAATAGAAGTCACCTTCTTGGATTAAATTGTACCACTTTGCTATAGATAACCACGGTTGAACATTTGACTCCTGATGTCATGCATAGGAGGGACAGGAAGAAACACTGGAGTCTCAGCTGTTTATCCAGGCACATCTCGAAACCCATGATGATCAATTCAGGCCTTATTACATGTGGCCTGGGGAAGGGCTAGAATATATAGCCCTTGTGGTTTAAATGAAAAGTGTGTCTCACAGGCTCCAGGATTTGAATTCTTGGTACCCAGTTGGTGGCGCGGTTTGGAGACTTTGTGGTAGGAGGTGAAGCATTGGTGCAGGGAGCACATTAAGGGAGGAATTTTGCGGGTTTGTGGCTGTGAACCCTTCCTCTGTGCCGCCCTCTGCCTCCTGGGTGCTGCCATCTGAGTCCTGGGCACCGTCTCTGTGTGTGGTTAGGATGTGCTTTCTCAACATCCAGCCCCTGCAGCATACCTTGCAGGCCAGTATGGACATGTAGTTCTCTAGGATCATAAACTCAAATAAACTCTCCTTAAGTTGCTTTTGATCAAGATTTTTTATCACAGCAGCAGGAAAGTAATGAATAAACTCTACAAAATATAAGCCTACGTAAACTCCTTCCTCCATTAAGTTGTCAGTTTTCTTACAGAACCAGTAGTGTTCTGAATTTTCATACTCATTTCTCACTTCAAAACATATCCTTGTTTGGTAAGGGTTTTGTGCACATGTCCTAAAGACACATTGGAGTGTTCAGGAACAGAGATTAGCCTCAGTAATGAGGCTGTCTAGACGGTTCTTCCTCCAGAGTTTTAGAAATTTGCCTTCTAATATTTTGCTATGCAGAAATTATAATGATGCCCTCTCACAGATCTCTAAACATGGAATGAACATTTCTGTTACTTTGCTTCTATGTCGTAATTATTCCTAGATTCCAGAACTCTACTGCTCTTCTAGCAAGTAAACACAACTTGACTTTAGCACAAAATTCTCAGTGTAGCACTCACTTAAATCTCTTAAACCAGTCTCATATACATCTAACTGTATTATTCTGCCAGACGTTCTTCACATTTCCATACCAAAGTAACAGTTTCCCTGTGGAGTTAGTTCTTTAACCTGCATCTCTTAAACACAAAACGGAACCAAACCACTACATTGGTTAATTTCTAAAACCTGGAATGTGCATGCTAAGCTAATTCACTGAGCCAATTTCTATTATATATTAAAATGAGTGATTAGTGGCCCATACATTTATCTTCCTTTATAACCAAAACAGAACAAAAACAACAACAAAAATTCCCACTAAAACACTTAATATTTGATACATTAAAATATAGACTGTAAAGTAGTATATTCTGGTATGGACTTCTTAAATTGTCTCCTATCTGTATGCAATTATTACATGTGTATCTCATGAAGCTACAGCATAAATTTCTTTATTAAGAGAGCTTATTTTTTCTCTTCTAAAAGAATTTGAAATAATGCTGATTTTAAGCAAGTAGTGAATCATGCTTCATGATGAAGACTTTGGAGAAATAAAGGCAAAGAAAATCATACAAATGCGTTCTTGCTTCCTTGAGCACCGTAAATGCTGTACCTACACATGTACATGTTAAAAGTTTAGCATTTTTGATATTATTCCTTAAGGTCATAAAACATACATTTTTTATTAATATCCTATATTGACGCCATCTATTATTTCCATTACTGCCATTTCTTCTTTTAAGTGAATTTTAAATTAATTTATATAAAGAAGGAATGTTTTGAAAAGAAACTACCTGGGATGTGGTTTTACATAAAAAAAGAGAAAAATCATTTTCTTGTTTGCCCAGAAGATAATGGATTGTATTATGACACTGTAGCATCCTGGCTTAGGGGAATGTGCTTGACCTCCTAAGCCTATTGCTTTGGACAGGAATTACATCCAATCCATCAACTCTAATGTCAAAATGATAAGTTCATGGGAGAGGTAGACTTTTTTTTTTCAGGGGAAAATATCAGTTACTTTTTCTACTCTCAGTTCCTCTATAATTTTAAATATTCAGATAACATTTCTAAAACAATACAAATGCATGTTTAATGGGCAAGGTTGCTCATGGATAAGTCAAGGGAAAACTAACACTAATGAAAAGAAGGAAGTAAGGCAGTTTGCTTCTGATATCAACCTGCTAAGGAATTAGTAAAAAATAAGTTTATCTTTCTAAATTACACTGTTTACATTTTGAGAATTTCATGAATGAGTACCGTATTTACATAATTTCTACCCTTCCCTCTCAGATTCCCAGTCCTTCCAGGTTCCCCAAACCTCTGCAATTTCCTGAATTCTTTATTACTATTGATAATGTCAGTGCAAATAAAATGCTCTCACCTCAAAGGAAATAAGAGTTAGTTTATTCTGGTGCTAAATAGGAGTGACCATGACGTGGGAACACAGATTCAGGTTGCCTCAAATTCCAAGTTCCGGCCTGGTAGCAGTTTTATGGGATTTTAATAGTGATAGAACAAAGAAAAGTCATAAATCAAGACACTTTTCAAATACATTGATGGAGACATTCAGTAGGCAGGACATAGCAAAGCAGGGGGCTTTCTAGTATAGGTCTCATGCTATCTGATTACTTAGCTGTTTGATTGGTGAGGCCTGGGTGTTTGCTAAGTTAACATATTCCAAAAGATTTTTCTGTTGGACATGGATGTGGATTCAGAAACAGAGACGGGGAAATAAATGTCTATTTAGGTGTTAAAGGTAGCCTGAGGTAAGTGGCAATTAGGCTCTGTACCTGCAACATGCCAGACTTTCCACCTCAGGATTTCTTGTCACTTAAACAGCCTTTCAGAATAAAGTCCATTTTGAAGATCTAAGGCTTTCCTGGGAACTTTGGTTCAACATACACACACATGCACATACACACACACACACACACACACACACATGCACACACACACATGCATGTGTATATATAAACAATCTATTGAATCCATTTAATGGTAAATTTTGCTTGTGTTTCAGACTGACCACTTACCTACCTGGGAGCTTGTCCATAACAAAAACTAATTCTTTTTTTACTGAACGACTATAGACTGGAATTATCTGTCATTCTTCATCCAGAGGTGCAGCCTTGTGAAATTTCTCCTATTTATATTGGCATATTAAGTGATTTTGTTATTATGCAGGTCCTATATAGAAACCATGGTTTTGATATTTCATGGGTTTAGCTTCACAGTCTTGTCTATAAGACACTATCTAGCAGCAGGCATCCTGGTTTTCTGACTACTGAAGTTTTCTGCTCACACTTCTGGGACTTTCCCTGACTCTTGGTTGTAGAAGTTGAATTGTGGATTATCCATTAGGGATGGGCACCCTGCAGTCATTTATTCTCCTCAGGTTGAATAGGTATGGTTTCCTGGAATCATCCTCTGTTGCAGAAAGAAGCTTTTTGATGAGAGGTGAGAGCTACATTCATCTCTGGTTTTAAGGATGAATATTTAGAGTCAGAATTGTATTGGTGTAGAGAAATGAGAGCAGTAGATTCTCTTCTAGGGTGTGTGACATCTCTAGCCACAGGTTTTGGTTAGATTTAGAGTACAACATGTGAAGTCATTCCCATTGGGCAGCTATTCAATATTATTTTGCTGCTGTTAGTTACCCACAAGTGACAAAATTATGCCATTACGGTTATATTGCTGGGCTGGTAATTATTATGATTTGTAGACTATACAGCTGGGTAGGACTGTTGATTGCTTTTTTCCCTTGACATTTTGTATGACACCTTCTGACAGTGAGAGTCAGTTTTTGAGGTAGAAGGCTTCCAGGTTACTTTTGGCTCAAAACTTCCGTGTCTTTGTCTGAAGTGTATAGTGTCTTCAGCAAGAGTCTTACCTCCAATAGGTGGGAGGCATTAAGTGGTAATGGCAATATTTTATATTGCTTTTGTAGCCTGAACTATTCTTGCCAAACAATTGAAGAAAGGTTTCTGATGCTTGACATGAATTCATGGTGGAAGTCTTATTGTCATGTGTGGTATCACTCCATTGGAAATATATATTATTTTACTTTAATTTGGATGAGTGGGATACATATACATACATACATACATACATACATACATACATAAAGTGTATTGCTAAGTATGTTTAAAATGATAATTCTATTGTTTTCAAGTATCCTTTGTGCCATTTCTGTCTCTTTCCTCCATCACCTCTGTATTCTCCTCCTTCCTCACTCTCCAGTTACCCTGTCTCTGAAGCCTTCCCTCCATTGTGTCTTTCAACTTTCCTGGTTTCTGTGCTTACTAAAAGTTATAGTCTCACTTCGAAAAATTCAAAGCTAGGATCCTTAGGTGCGAAGGAACACAGGGTCTTATCTTTCTAAGTCTGGGTTATCTCCCTACTTATAATATTTTCTAGTTCTATACAAAACTACTTTAGGACTGAAAGAGAGTATACTCACATAACCATTTTCAGTGTTGAGATTCCATGAGATTCAGTACCACTCAACTGTTGTTCTCAGTGGCATCCGCTCTTAACTTTTTAAAAGTAATTATTAATGTGTGTGTTTGTGCTGTGCACACATGCATAATATATGTATACTACAAAATGTATGTATTCAGAGGACAAGTTTGTGAAATTGGTAGTCGCATTCCTTTCTATGTGGGTTCTGGGGATTGAACTCAGGATGCCATGTTTTGGGGGAAGCACCCTTTCCCACTGATCTGTCATTCAGTTCGCTCCCACTAATTTTATTGTTTGTGTGTCATGGTGGAAAAATGCTGAAGTTGTGTAGTCTGTCTTTGCTTTCTGTTTGTGCTCATCTGTTGGTCAACATCCTAATTGCTACAAGTCATCCCATTTCCTATATATTTCAAACAGATTCATTTCACTTTCTTTTCTAGGGATTTTGGTCATTTAGGGCCTTGCTCTTTCTTACTTGTGCACAGAGCTCAAACCAACTTATGCTTCAGATTTGAGGAGGAAATTACTTTACTGGTGCTCACATTGGGCTTCATCCTGACATCACACTATCGCACAGCACCACCTAGTTTTCATTGACATCCCTTTTCATGATTTTAATTTTGCATATTTATGGTGTGCTTGATTTTCCATTCATTGTCTGGCTGTCGTCAGCTGTTCAAGGTATGCAGGCAGTCCTCCTCATTCTCCCTTCTGACCTCTGTCTTTATAATAACAGCCTCACCACAGGGGAAAAAGGGTTCTTAATTGTATGAATGAATAATGAAAACTAGATAGTTCTTTCACTATACCTTCTCTGGATTCCATTTGGAAAAAATCAAATTTTAATTTACCTGTCTTTAATGGGAAACAACATACGTTATTTTGTCATAAATAAGAATTTCTATCTGTCACTTTTCATGAATATTTCTCCACTTAAAATTAAGGTCGACTACAGTGTGTGTATGTCTCTCTCTCTCTCTGTCCCCATATATATATGTATATTATAGAAAATTATTATAGTAGAAGCAATAGCAACAATTCACATACACAGAAACATTAACAGAGAGTACACAAACACAAATGCACGCACACATACTGACAACCTAAAATTAAATACGTAGCAGAAAATAAAAATTTACAAATTTTCATGTGAAGTTTTCACTAATTTTGTGTCCAAAGTTATTGTAAATGAATTACCCACATCAATATCTTTTGTACTGTTCACATTTCTTGCACATACAGACACAGAGACATAAACACATCATATATTTCCACGCTGATAAATGTATGTATGTTAATATGAATGTATATATACCATGTATGCACATTAATTACTAGAAGTCTGATTTGACTTAGGGCAATTATTCTCTGGAAAACATTCCAGATTTTTTAGAAGTCTCTTTATGTGTACAACTTCCTTTGTTTTAGATATCATGTCTATGAATTTTCTGCCTGCATGTACATAACTGCACCACATGTATGCAACATCAAGCTGACCCCAGAGGATGGTGTCATATACCCTGGAACTGGAGCTATAGATAGTTGTTAGCTGTTATGTGGATACTGGAACTACAACCAAACTCCTCTAGAAGAATAGCAAGTGTTCTTAATCACTAAATCATCTCTCCAGTCCTGTATACAACTTCTGAAATGAGAATATTTGCAAATTCTGTTCCCGTGCTGTTCATTCATGTTCTCTTAGTATTTCATGTAATTTTAGCTTTAATGACAGCTACAGCAGCAGGTACGACATGTCTGCTTATCATGACTGATGTGTTGAGTAGTGTTATAGAATATGTGAAAGAGTAAAAGTACCAAAGCATTCATTCAACATTCTTTCCATCATCACTGAAAATTAAGCATGTAAGACATGAGTTACCCTACAGAGGAGCTTTTTCAATATATTGGTGCCTCTGCAATCTTTATCAAATAATTCTGTGTAAAGTAGAAAATATTAAAAGATTCATTGACAATATCTCATGCAAAATAGTTTTGTTTATGTGATTCAGTATTTTGTGACTCACATTCCAACATGTTTAATTTCCCAGGCAAAACAATAGGATCATAACTATATGTCTTTGGAATTACAGTTATCATCATCATCATCATCATCATCATCATCATCATATTGGTGTGGATGTGGAACAGAATTTGAGATAATTTACAAATCAAAGTTTTTTCATTTATGTGGACTGTGTTGTGAACACGATGTTGTTCCTGTCACTTTAAAGTTTTAATGGACTTTTTTTTAAATGTACCCTCTAAAAAGAAAATATCATACAAAGCTATTTGTTTCTTAATGCACAGATTAAAATACTATTAGCATTCGGCCACTCTTATTATTCATAATTCCCCATAATCCTGTAGTCTTTGTTTTGTCTTCCACCAAGATATCTAACTTGTACAGGAATGGCACATGATAAAATATATTGTCATGAGCCCTCTGGAGCACAAATTCAAGATAAAAGTAATAACTGCAGTTGAAAACAATAAAAAAGTAACCAAAGAGAAAGTTATAGTTCCTAAAGAACAATTACACTTATATTTAAGAAATTGCAAGATAGTGGTCTAATATGCTTTGCCATTTCAGATTCCCTTTCTTAATATTGTCAAACTGTTCCACAGTCTGAACAATATCTTTTTATTTTTTTCTGTTTTGAGTGTTATAATCGTAAGGATGATCTTTAGGGTGGGCTTCACGCAAATTTGGCTGCTAAATCACAAAGCTACTAAAAATCTCTTATTTACATCATTATTTTAGAAAGAAAAAGCATTAATTTTGAATATTTTTAGTATATTCTCATCCCACGACTTACTAATCTATTTCCTTGTTTTACTTAGTATCTAACAATTTGTTTGGTGTGGAGAGAAGAAAAGAGATGTCTCAAACAAAAGAGTAATACTTTAAGGTGAACAGGGGTATGGGAATATTGAGACATGGTTTCCGTGTAGCCTCAGTTGCCCTGGAACTTGTTAGTTATGCCTTGATCTCACAGAGATCCTTCTATGATTAAAGGTATATACCACCTTGATTGGCAAGTACACTACTATACTATTAAGGCATCATCATACCAAATCCACATATGTACTGCACCAAAACAAACCATGTTTTTTTATTAAAAATCTCCCTCATGAGTTAATTAGATTCTTCTATATTTTCTTATTTGAACCTTACCTTGGATTATAAAATCAATCTCTTCATTAAAGTTGAATTCAGACAGCTTTAAAAAAAGTTATACTTATTATAATTGCACTTTAAAAACTATGTACCTCCTATTAAACGACCGGCCTTATTACAAATGAGTTGATACTGTGGTCAATGATGATTTCTCAGCCTCAGATTGTCAGATAAATAGTGTGAAAGTATTCTCAAAAAGATTGCAAATGAGAATGTCCATCACTATGCAATGGATTTCTTCTTCTTCTTTTTTTTTCTTGAAGGATTGGTATAATGTTAAATTTCAACAAATTAAGGCAAACTGATGGCAATTTAGAGAAAATCAACTCAATATTTTAAGTTAATGAATTGAAAAGAGTATTGAATGAGCTCAATAGACAAAGACATATTTTGCCAATTAGTTAGAGCATTACAGGTAGAAATGCTTATTCAGCATGATTTTGAATGTGGGATCAGAGTTTAATATAGAGCAGGGTTGTGGTGCAGAATTCGGAGTCTTGCATAACTAAGCTTGTGTATGATCATACCTCTCAAACTAATCTGATTTTTGAAGTTTCTCTAATGAATAAATGTGCAAGCTAATTAAAACAGTTAAAAATGAAAATATATAGCCTGTTATAAAAACAATTTTCTTTGTTATTTAGAAATCAATTTCATTCTTTGAAATATTAGAACACTTTTTGCTCTTAATTCAAGATCCAGATATTTATTTCCATTATAAATTTATGTATTTTTTCATGCTTTTTTTCTTTTTAATGGAATTTTTGTGTATTTTATGCAAACCATCTTAATCATCTTTATATCCCCTCCACAACCTTCACCCTTCCATAGCCTCTCCTCCAGATTTCATACATTCTGTCATTTATGTCAAGGACTATTGAGACAAGTTAGTTTACCCAGAAGTGGCTTAGTACAAGTTCATCTACTCACTGGGCTCTAGTAAGCCTATCTAGAATCATTCCCTTAAAGATCAGCTCTCTCTCAACTAGTAGTAATCAGCTGACAAGAGTTCTGCTGCTAAGATTGGGGCCTGCTGCCCATTTTCCAGTTTCTATATTGGGGTTTTAACTGTTTGAATTTACATGGGTCTTGGGCATGCTGACACCATTGGTTCATATGGCAAGGTCCCATGACCCTTGTAAGACACTCTTTCCATGAGTGGGGGCGGGGGCATAGGAGACAGATATTATTACAGGTGACATGGGAAAAATATACTTTAACTGGGAATGGGGAAAGGAGGGTTAGACAGAGAAAGAGAAAAATAGAGGTAGAGAGTGAGAGAAGTGGAGAGAGAAGAGATAATGTTTAGCTGGTATGAAAAACTAGAGAGGAATGTATTAGTTTAAAAGCCTACTGAAAGATTACACATACATCTCTACAATGAGTCCATGTATACAGCTGAAATCAAAATAACAAGAAACAGTGCCAGGCAGGATAAATTTATATTTAATGGTAACAAATAATTCTTCAAATATCTAAGTCCCACAATTCAAGAGTGATGCATCTAGTTTTATAAATCATGCTTTATCCAAGTATGCTATACGGAGACAAAAACACTAAGGATGGAATTTCAGTTTTCACTTTTCAGTGGCAACAAATTGGGTGAATATATTATATTCAATAACTTAATATTTTGATAGGGTTTTTAATTTACATACAATTAATTTTCTTCTCTTTATTAAAGTTTAATTGTCCAAATGCAGGTGAAACATCTAAAAGAAAGATACGTAGGCTAACTATGAAATTTTTCTCTGACATAAAATACTGAAAGGGGAACAAACCTACAGTACACCACACACCAAAGAAGCTTAACTACAATTGAACCTCTACATCTAAGGTTTAGGGAACACAGCAGAATGAGAGGTAGAAACAAAACTAAAGCATTCCTCAACTCTTATCATTGAAGCCTCCTCAAACAAAATAGAACTTTTTACACAGAAGACCACAACTAGCCAGGTTTTATAGAATAAAGGCTCCAGAGTGTTTTTCACTGGATAGAACTCCTATATTGAACCTCACCCACCTATGGCTCAGGGATCATTGTGAAAGAGAGGTGGAAAGATTGTAAGAACCAGTGCTGGCTTGTGTACTTAAGCAAGCAGAGTCTTTCAAGGCACTGACAGATTGCACATGTGAAATTGTGAGCAATTATGACATTGAGCACAGAACCACACCAACCTAAACTAGTCAAGGTCCCAGAGGGGAGGGATATAAATTGGTAAACCTAGACTGAGAACTTTTGGAGACTGAGTACTTCTGTGAGAGACAGTATGCCTTCTCTAGATAGTCTGATCTGACAAAACTTGCTGTTTTTCAGGGCCATTTTTATTCTGATAAAATCCTATGGTGACCACTTTTTGGGCATGACATAAAGAGGTTGGAAGCAGGTCTGGGAAAGATACCTGTTATTCTGAAGCAAAGATAGTGACATTTTCTATAAGTGTATCTCAATCTGAGAACTAAATTACTTCTGAGTTTTATTCAATTTTATACTTGTTTTGTGAAAGAAAATATCACTTCTCATTATATCTTCACTGATGAAAACATTATTTCTTCTGAAAACATTGGCTTATTTTAAAATCTTGAATGTCAGGATCACAGCATTGTGTTCCTTTGTCCACATCTGGATTTTCATAAGTGTGCCTGTGTCCAAACACTGATTTTCACAAGTAGCTATTGCTTTCATAAGTCTCATAGAAGTTGTAATGATTTTTTTTGGAATACGTAAAGTGGCATTTATATGACAAATGAAGCACGGTGATACTGTAGTTCTTTGTTGTAAAGTAACATTTTCTCTTTGATAAAATATTAAGCTAGTAAATATATCAAATTATTGAACAGATAATGACCCAAATGTGAGAATTTTAACATTTTCTTCATGGAAATGTTTGAAAATCTGACTTATTTGAAGCACAACAACAAAATACTGATCTGTGCAAGAAAAAGATTAATTGATGGTTTATTGTTTCCATTGATAAGTCTTATTGTTTATTTATTTATTTCTCTAAACCTGAAAATTGGTAACAATTGAAAGCATTATTTTTTTGAGGAGTGATTCTGTATGTGTGTGCACATACCTGTGTGCATCAACCTATTATTAATAAACAATTGGCATACTTTCAGAATTAATGAAATCTTGCATTTGTATGCTATTCTATAACATAATTGGCACTAATAGATTTAGGATAATTGAACAAATAAATACATTATTTTCTATACATAAAATGGAAAGGTGATGTTGGATCAATACAGTTCATGAATGCTTTACTGATATATTTGTCTAAATACAATTCACATGGCATAGGCAATTTTGTCTTCAGTATGCACACCTTAAAATTTTTGTAAATGTCACCTTAAAAGCAAGAAAATCTGCTCACTGTCATATGAATTGTATCACCATGGAAACATTGCCATTTATGTAATTCAGCAGAACTGTTGAAATTGTGGCCTGACAACTCATGAAAAACCCAAATCAGAATGATAAAAAACATATGCTTCTTTATTTATCAAGATACCTAAGCTTGTTTTGCTGCTGAACCTCTATCGACTATACAAATACAAGTATACTGGAAGTTACAGTGGGTGCCGAATAATCTTAAAAGCCTTTTCCTATTTTATAGTTAAATAAGCATCATGACTAGTAAAGGATTCTTTTCAAATGTATTTTGTAAATGCATGGCAAGAATGCCTAGAAAAACAACGAATCCTAAGGAAATTAAAGCTTCTAGACTTGAGTTCGTAATGAGTTTAACATCTGCGACTTTATTATGCATTTTAAATAAAACATTTCATTTGTGTTTTTTTTTAGTGTGTGTGTGTGTGTGTGTGTGTGTGTGTGTGTGTGTGTGTACATTTGCATGTGTGAATGTAGCCCAGAGCCCTGGCATGGGGCCTGAGGTCAGAATACTGCCTCAGGTGTTGCTATTTGCCTTCCACTGGGAGGGACATTCTCTGCTTTTATGTTTGTCCCTTTGTGCATGTGGTTAGCTTCCCATTAGCTTCTAGGAATTCTTCTGCCTTCTCCCATCCTTGCCATAGAAGTCTGTGATTACAGACACAGGATACTGCACCAGGCTTTACCTGATTTCTGGCAATTTAAACACAGGTATGCACACATACATGGCAAACCTTTAAACATTTCAACCACTGAGCCATCTTCACACCACCCACTTAATAACTCAATAACTATTCAGAAGTTTACAGATAGAAAACTATTTGTGAAATTTCAGTTCTTTCAAAGACCTCTCTTCATTTGTGTGCATGATATAATTAAAATGTGAGGTAAATTGTTTACTTATTTCTCCATTGAATGAGAGAGACAGAGAGACAGAGATGAGAGAGACAGAGATGAGAGAGAGAGAGAGAGAGAGAGAGAGAGAGAGAGAGAGAGAGACAAGTGTGATGATTTTTTAAGTTGTGAAAACCAAAGAAAGAGCGCTCTGGTCAACAGCCTTATCAACAGTGACTACCCACACAGCCATCTTGCTGGCGCTGACTCTTCATGTTAGAAATAAAGAACACTAGCTGTGTTCAGTCACCACCATTATTAACAAGACAGTGGGTAGACAATAGATGTGTTTCGGATGTGAAAGACAGCACTGAGCTAAGACAGCACTGAGCTAAGACAGCACTGAGCTAAGACAGCACTGAGCTAAGACAGCACTGAGCTAAGACAGCACTGAGCTAAGACAGCACTGAGCTAAGACAGCACTGAGCTAAGACAGCACTGAGCTTAGGGACTGGTCATTCTGGGTCCATAGGCAGTTGTCACCCCTTTCAGACTCATGGATTCTCTCAGCAACCCTGATGCTCATAACTATGTAACCATACTGTAAAGGCAGCCAGCATCCACTCACACAGATCACGAAGCTGGTTCTGAGGCCTTAGACAAACATGCTTCAGTCTACTAGCTGTTAGAAGATGTGTTGAAATCATACATAAAGTGTATATACACATACAGAGCTGGAGTAGTTATAAGCTGAATTAACTAGAAACACAACTTTTCAATGTTTAATAATTGGGAAAAGATGTCATGATGTAGTACAAATTAGAATCAAACTCACAATGCTTTTTCCTCCCCAGCTCCAAACTTAAAGATGTGTGCCTAAATTTATTTTTTCAAGAATTTTCTGCTTGCTTGTCTTTGGTTTTTTTGAGATAGTGTCTTATGATGTAGCCCAGATTGACCATGAACTCATAGTGATCATTCAGCCTCAGCCCTCAAAGTACTGTAATTACAGGTATGCCAGATCACACATGGATAGTAAACTTTGTAAATTCTCTAATCCCCGTGATAAATGTATATTAAATTTCCCTCTATTGAATTCAGATTAGTAAACTATTTATAAATTTAAACTATCACTGAATGAATATTTAAAAGTAACTCTCCTTAAGTTTGATAGCAGCAATACTCTATTAATATAGAAAATATTACACTTTCTCTAAGAGATTATTTTATTTAAATTTCTGTTATGATAAAAAATATTCTGAGAATGCATTAGAATCCTTCAATGAATTCATGAGCTCTGAGCAGTACCTTTGGAAAGGCCACATTCTATTAAGTAAATATATTTAAGTCACATGATGGAAAAGAAAGAAAAACAATTATGTTAGTATATGATATCAGTCTGGCATTAATATGAATGATATCTCTTTAAACAGAACAACATCGGAAGCAATGCTGGTGCCAGATAATCCAAGTACGACGTGGAATGGGCAGAACCTGAGGAAACACATATGTTACAACAGCCTAGTGTTTACCTGTTTTGATGATGGCTGCTAGTTTTTCTGCTGCATAGAGAAACCATATCTTAGAGGTGATCTTGAACTTTAAGAGACATTAACAGTGAAAAAAATTATGATACCATATATATACTACTCCAGGTTAAAGTAAGCAATTTCCTCCAATTGTTCTTTAATATACATTTACATCTGAAAATTTAAAACTGAAATTGATTTATACTAACAAACCTCTTTGTCTATAATGTCTCCTCAAGTATATGAAGACATATTGCTCAGAATTACAGCCAAGTGACTACATTGTTTCTGACACGTGAATCATTTCCAACAAGTGAATGCATGCAAATTCAAAAGCTATTAGTGGGCATGTCTGATTTATACCACTAAAGGATTACTGTTCAGATGAAAATTACTGTTCTCCATATTTTACATATTAAAAATTATACTTGACCACAATCCATAGGAGGTTCTACATACAAGAGTATTTGGGCAACACTCATTGGAATCAACAGAGTAAAAAATAAAAACTAAGGGCCCTATGTAATGTTGTTGGTGATAGTGGAATAGACATGAAAAGAACTGAGTAAGGGGGAATTAAAAATAATAGTAATATATTGTATAAAAATTTTCAAGAAATAGTATAAGTTTTAGAAAAGAATATTATTTCCTTGTACAACTGTGTATGAGTTTAGAATAAACACATGTCACAATTATGAGATGTATTATTTTTATTATACCTTAATTTTTCTAAAATGCATTTCATAGAAACATAAGGAAACAAAATGTTAAAAATGTTAAAGATAAATGAGAGAGAAAAGTAATCATTTTTATAAATTATAAGTTATTAGCAGATACTGTTAGAAAATTAGAATAGTAAAAAGAGAAATTGACAATTTTAACAATAATTTTTAAATACTTGTGCTCTATGATTTCTACTATTTAATTTTCTATTCACTGAAGATGTTTAACCCACAAATTGAAAATTATAATTAAATGAGTTTAAAATAATATTTATAGAACAGGTCATGGATATTTTTAGTAAACATAATTATAAGGGTAATTGAAATATTAGAAGCCAGCATGAATAGATGATAATTTCAAATACTAAACTGTAGGGCACAAGGCGGGATTGGCCTTAGCCAGGTCACCTGCAATGAGGAATAGAGGAATGGCTCCCATGGGCATGGCCCTCTGTTCTGGTTAGTCATGATGCCGGCTTTTGCCTAGCATCTGGAAAGAACCTGCACCTAGATGATCTACCTGGGGACAGATTACAATTGGGTGCAGACAGGACCCCACCTCATAATGCGATTGGCTAACCAGACCTATAAGACCCCTTGCACTTCCTTGAATAAACTGAGTTTGCAGCCGCTGGCCCCTCCCCATGCTTCCCATCCAACTGCCTGAGACTGTGGCTTGACTCTGTGTCTACTCACCCCCAACCCCTGGGGTGGCTCCCCAAAGTCCACTTGGGCTGGCCCGGAGTGGTGAGACACAAAGGTATCGGAAATGACGATAAAAACCTGCCCACAGTCACATGCTTTCTACAGCATGACAACTCCAAGAGGTTCTATTACACTCCCCAAACAGTGACACAAGTTGGAGACCAAGTGTTCAAATACTTGAAGCCTGTGAGGGATATTCTCAGTCAAATAAACCACCACAACATTCAAACTCTCTTTTAAATTGGTCTGAGATGCCGCTGCTTCTGAAAATAAAAGCTCTTCTAGGCATCTGCTGAATTTTCTGTGTTCATTCTTCCTACTGTTAGTAGTATGTGAACATTTTTTTTTTCTGAATGACGGAAAAACTAATTAAAAGAATGAGTGTATCAATGAAATAGCAGTGGTAAATAAATGGAATATAAATCATGCCTTGAGTAGGAGTCACTCTTTTTTATTGAATTGTTGAATATTTCACACAAAATATTTTTTAGAATTCCCCTACCTTGCTCTCTTTTATAGTCCTCCACATCAGCTTTCACATAACCTGTTCTATATATTAAGGACTATTGAGTGAAATTTGTGTTCTCAGATGTTCTTTAGGGTTCATCCATTCACTGGAGCCCGGTTTATCCATTTAGCATCATACTTTAAAGAAAACCACCCTTCTTCTTCATCCAGGAATTATCAATTGCCAACCCCCACTTCTGACCTCGGTGGGCATTGCATGCATGAAATGGGTTCACTTACAGGCAACACATAAAAAAGTAAGATAATAAATAATGTATATATTTTTTAAATCATATATTAGAAAAGTTAGAAGGACAACAGAAAATGTTTCATGTGGTAAGAAATTAAGTGCAAAAATAGTTCAAACACATGCTTATGCTTTGTTAATTGGGGTTCTCTGTATCAGACAGCATGACATTAGAGATGAGGTGAATAATTACATTAGCTATATAATGAGCAAACAGACTATGGTAGCTAACCTAAATGAGTTTTCATTTTCCACAATATGTACATGAAACCTCATTTAAGAGCATATGCTTATGAGCACTTAAGCGATGGTGTGAGATACTCTACTGATTCAATTAATACTTCATTGAAATATTTCATAAAGACTGAGGTTATGGATACTGGGTCGCATCCATCTGAGCCATTATATAGTGACACACGTTAGCTGACACAAAGGGTGTAAGCCTCTCTGTTTCTCTTCACATGCCTAATACCTTATTAACCAGGTGATTTATTCAATTATTTGTATATTATCTGTGTGTGCTAATAAGAAAGTACTGATGAGAATGAAATGTTATAGATGGAAAACATAAAAAAAGTGGCCTTTGAAATATTTGTTTTGGAGATTTAAGAATATATACCTAAAAATAAGTTATTTCATATCTTCACTCAATAGTTAGAAGAGTGGGAATCTGGTTTCTAAAAGACACACTTTCACATGTATTTTAATCAAATTCATCATAGACTGCACTGACCATTGAATTTGTTCTACTTCACTGGACTGATTTTATTTTTACTTAAAAACATGACGAGTTTTGACACTGAAAATCAGCTTTTGTGGTCAAGCATAAAATTGTACTTTTTTCTTTGTTTCACCTGTCCCGGTGGCAAAGAATTTTTCACACTTAGTTCAATAAAAATGACTTCTAATATAAGGGGTAGAATACAGTAAGACATGATGTTAATTGTCTTCTAGGATCTGTGACCTTTCCAACTGTCTATTTTTCACGGTGTTTACAGTACTACATCGACAAATGTACCTCTCATCACTCACCAAAAAGTTTCTTTTAAAAAATATTCATCTATTAGTTTTTATTTTTTATGTGTATGAGTGTTTTGCCTACATGTATATAAGTGCACTCATGTCATGCAATGTCAACAGAGGTCAAGAGAGGGGTTCATATGTCTGGAACTAGCATTAGGACAGTTGTTAGCCTCTGTGAGGCTGCTAAAAACCAAACCCAGGTCCTCTGCAAGAGCAGCCTTTGCTCTTAACTGCTGAGCCATCTCTCTTACACTCCCCCAACGCTTCTCTTTGCAACAGCTAGAGACTGTCACAGTTCCATAACTGCTTAAATGAAGAGAATAAATGTCTTTGAGGTGACCAGCACTAAGTAACACATCTACAATAGAACCTCTACACCTAAGTCACAGGAAACAGTGGAACACTGAGCAAAAACAATATTAATGCATCTCCTACTCTTACCAGAGAAGCTTCCTTATTCAACAGTTGTTGAGTAACTCACTTAAAACTGTGTCTGACTCTTTTATTTCCTCACTCTTTTAACTTTGGAGGTAAAGATATAAAATGTCAGTTCTGAGATAATAAAAATTGCCAAAAATAATTCTATTCACTTTCATCATCATTGATACATCTTTTCAATCCAAGCTTCTATAATTATTTTTATCAAGTAACATCCTGACTTATTTCAACCTCTGTTCCACTGCATCCCTTAAACTGTGAGAGTCAAGCATTTCATCTATTTTTACTGATGTTCTATGCTCTGTAAAGCCCCATCTTGGAGTCTAAATCAATTCATTCTTTGATAACTGCTGAGTTGATAAGTAAGAGCCCTGTCTACTTTCATCCAATCTGATAAATCAATTTGTCTTTTTGAACATGTAACAAAAGCTCATACTTTCATTTATCTGCTATAATTTTATCTTTTCCTTTATAACTCACAGTAGTGTGAAATTTAAAACTCTGAAATTGTGGATGTGATAAGTGAACTTTAAAGAGTTACAGAATGAAGCCTGTCACCCGAGATTGTGGCATATGAAATAATCAGTGGGAATTCCCTTCTATTTAATATGATATGGCACTTAAGTGGTGATGTAGAATTATTAGTTCAGCAACAATCTGGATCATTTTTTCTGTATAAAATTTCTCTTTCTTCCTATTTTAACTGCCCTACCATTGAAAGCAACTGGGCCTGGCTTGGGAATGTGAGGCTGGTATCTCAACTCTTCATCTAGTTAATCATGATAAAAGCAAGTGCATGTTGTGCTACTGTAGTGTCTCTGTGGTCACTACTTATTTTTCATATCTCAGCGTTAATGGTGACCCCACTGTGTTTCTTAAAGGCCCCTCAATAAGGAACAATGCCCTTCTTTCTTAAAATCAGTCTCATTTTTCATGCAGATGGTTTTCGCCTCCTTAGCTAAACCCACATTCCTCCTTCACAGCCACAGTCTATTAACAATCCTTTCTTTACTTGAAATCCTATGAGAATTATAAGTAACTCCATCCTAGGAAACTCTCTGAACTTAATCATTACCACTATCTAATTACTTATCTATGTGAGTATAAAATAATTTTACTTTACCTTTTCTTCAGGAAAGGTCATTTTACATTCCACATGATTCCAGATGACATACTTATAAATCAACACATTACAAATATTTCACTCCTTTTCTTCTTGCTTCTATTATTACATTATTCCTATGGTCTGTTCCACCCTGGGCAACACACTATTTCTATTTACTTTCATTGTCTACTCCCCAATCCTCCTCCTCCTCTTGCTCAGTCCTCCTCCTCCTCCTCCTCCTCCTCCTGCTCCTCCTCCTCCTCCTCCTCCTCCTTCTCCTCCTCCTCCTCCTCCTCCTCTTCCCCCTCCTTGTCATTTCCTCTCTCTTCTCTCTTTATTCCTCTTACTCTGTCTCCTTTACTTCCTCCTTTTCTTTCCATATTCTTATCTTGTACTTTGCAATGTCATCCTGCTGTTTTCAAGTGTTATTGTACCAAGATTTATTAAACTTATTAATGTATCAATTTTATTAAACTTCCCAGAAACTATGCTCAAAACTCATGAACAAAGAAGCCAGACAACCTTCATGAGAGTGAACTTATTTTGGAATGATTTGCAAAATGAAGTGAAACTGACCTTGAGCTGTTTCTTTTAAAGTGTTCATTACAAAGAAAACCAGAACTAAAGTATTATCATTCAAAAGCAGCCAAAATGCCTGTAGTTACACAACAGTGTTTAGAACATGATAGACCAACCAAGGCAATATCCCTACTGTGTCCATGCCTGTGTGTTCCTGCTGTACTTACAAACCTGTCCAAGGAAGTTTCCCCTGTGTCACGCTTCCTTTTTGAAGATCTTGAGTGTGTCCTCTACTGGATTTCCCTATTGGTGTTTATCAAATTCAGTTATCATCTTTGGACTTCAAATAATGATTTATAGTTGATTACTCCAATTTTCATAACAATTTTTTCATTGTGTCTCCCACCTTTTTTCTCTATATATGTAGAAGAATTTCATGCTTTTCCTTAGGGTTTCTAGCTACTGACATTTCACTTACAATATTAACAATCCAGTACATTTTATGTAATAATGATTTTATTGTATCTACAAGGTCAACTTGGAAGTTTTCCAAATGATGCTTGTTTATTTCTAACAATGAATACTTTAAATACTATCATTTTACTTATATTTTCTTTTGATCCCTGAGCATTTCTATTTATACAAACTCAAAAAAAACCGAAGATAAATGTGTTTTTACTTAACATTTTAATTATTCTTTAATTTTTATTCTTGTTAGGATAACATAAATAAAGGTTCTTTGGCCATGCAAGACAGGCGCTTCTACAATAAACTATATCCCCAGACTCCAAAACACACACATTTAGAATAATATTTTACACAATATGGCTATTAAAAAAATCAATGAATAGCCTAGAGAAACATTCATTTTGAGTTGCAGATATACACCTAGTTCTAAAGTAGGAGTCAGTTTTTTTTAAGGATGTGACTGTGAGTAGGTTGATCAAGCTGCAGGGGATGGGTCTATTCAAAAATCATTTGGGGAAACATGAATTACAGTCTCTATATCAGAGAGAGAGAGAGAGAGAGAGAGAGAGAGAGAGAGAGAGAGAGAGAGATCAGGAACTCAGTGGAAAGTAGTAGGAACGATGGGAATAAGATCAAAATACATTTTATTAAATTATCAATGAATCAATATTGTTTTACATTTTAAAACAGTTTTAAGAAGAACATTTCTCCAGTGTACTCCATCCCAGTCAAATGTAAATGAGCAAATAATTGAGCTGATTGTTTCTTGAAATAAAAATGAAAATCAAACCTTCTCAATTTATTGAGTTAATTATTTCAACACTGCATGCTAGCATTACAGGAAAATGTGTATTTGTACAAATCCAGACACAAATAAAAGTAAACAATAAGTTCCGTTAAGATGTGTTCTAGATTTGGAAAATCATGTAGGAAATCCAAAATTTTAAAAATATCAGAAGGAAACATATGCTGAAAGTGAATCCGTTAATGAATTCCAGTGCAGATATTGAAAATGTTAGAAAGATTAAAAACAAACAATAACCTCCAGAAGAATGGTGAAAGAGAGAAACAGATCTTCCTGGAGCTGGGAGATCAGGAGACTTCACATAGCTCAAGTGAGTAGTAGCTCAGATGCACAAATCAACTTATCTTTATTGAAACACAGAAAGAATAAAATAAAAATAAACCCAATTTTAGTATATAAAAACAACAAATACTAGCAAAGCCACTTACAAAATTAAAGTCTTTCATATTGTAAGAATCCTATAAATAGTAAAAAATCTGACCACATATTTGAGACATTTACAATTGCAATAAAAGAAATCAAATCAGAGGAAAGGAATCTAAATGAATTAAATAGGATAAATATCCCAGGCATATAATATTAAACTGCATATTAAAGATAAAGAGAACATCACATAAGCAACTTGAGAATAAAATACATGTTATATCAAAAGAATATTCTGAGTCAGAAGACTGTGAATTTATATCTCCAGAATAGTGGGCTGGGGAAGTTTATTATGAAAATGCCTTTCCTCAAAAAGACTGTCCTTTTCTGACAAAGGAAAATATACAGAACTCAGAACCACCCCTTGCATTGTAGATATGCTCAAAAAAGGTAGTGAGGGTTGGTGAGACTGCTCAAGAGTGAATGTGTTCGCACCTAAGCTTGATAACCTGAGGTTAGTCTCCAGAATATGGAAAAAGACCAAAAGAGATATATTCCACTCGAGAAAGTTTTCACTTGACTTACTTATACTTGCACACTGTGAGATGCAACTGCCACAACATCACACACACACACACGCGCGCGAGACACACACATGAGACATATACAGACACACACAGACACAAATGCATACACAGACACACGCTACATTAAGCAGCGTGAGACTATGAACTTTGCAACCCCACTCCAAATGACTTGCATTCTCAAGAGAGACTGCACCTCCAAAAAGTTCCATGGCACCTTTAATCTGGACCTCACAAATGGGTGACCAAGTATTCAAACACTTGAGCCTATGGGGGACATTTCTCATTCATACCAAAAAATAAACAAATAATAATAATGATAATGATAGTAATAATAATAATAGTGATAATAATAATAATAATAAATATAAAAAGCATACAAAATTAGTTAAAATGATATCTACAAAATTAATCAAGCTCAATAGATATGGTTGAAATGAATACAAATAACATACATTCTTCTCAAAATTAAATGCCAAGAAGCAAAAAAAAGAGTTGAAAACTGTGACTTCTAAATCACCTTTAAATAAAAAATGATTTGTACATTTTCAGCAGAGAATTCTAGTAGGTATCAAAATGATGTATATTTAGACCTCATTTAGAACTTTCTTTCCATCAATGCTAATGTAGTCTTTTATCCCCTTTTTTTGTAATTTCAAAATTTGGGCTAAGACGAAACTGCTTCGATGTCTGTCAAAGCAAATGAAAAAAAGAATCTGTTTATAAGAAAAAAAAAGGAAATGTTCCTTCAATAAAGATTTTTTTCACTAGTGTCTGATCTATTCTTTAAAAAGAACTAGTATAAATTAAATTAATTTTTTCAAAGATTACTCCCAAATACAAATTGGAGCTTCTGGAAGCCCTCCCTACCTCTGCTGCCATTCAAATTCTATCTGTAGGGTTCTCTAATCTAAATTCTGTAAAAAAATAAAATGTTTGATTTATATTTAAATGTCTATTAGTTAATCAAAAGGCAGAAAGGTCAAACCTTAGTCAGTACTTTCATTGTATTCAATTTTGTAAGATACTTAAAAGGCCTACTTCCTCAAATCAGTCCTCTTAATTTTATGCACTCTAGTGTGAATATTGGAATGCTAAAATTTTTACATTTTTAAACTTTAAAATTTTTAATTCCTGTGATGTTGATATTGATACTTCAGTGTTTTCCCTAGTTCCAAAATAATCTGTGAAGTATGGGTCAGCATTTTTGGTTCTTTTCTATGTTTTGGCCTTGAGCTAATCATCTTACACTTTGTTATTGGTTTTTGTATGCATTCTTCTGCAGATATTATTCATTACCTCTTTACTATCTGCATACATTTCCACACTATATGTTTCTACTTAGGTTTTCTGTTATATATATATATATATATATATATATATATATATATATTCCCTGAAAATAGGTACACTCTCATTTTGAAATACGTGATCCTTTTTTAATGGCAACATTTATTATGATGTTGCTTATTTAACATGTTTTAACAGTGGCTGTGTTCCTCATTTTTTTGATTCATTTCCCTCGTTAATTCATGAAGTTTGATGGATATCTGTTAGCAATTTATTACTTTTAAACCTGTGGTTCCTTAAAGAGCTAAAAATGGAGCTACTACCTAGTTATCTTACAGCTGGGTACACACCCAGTGGACATGAAGAGAGCAGACAAAACAGATTCCATCAAGTCTGTGCTCCCTGGGGCATTAGTCAGAGTAGATGAGATATGGAGTCAGATAGGTGTCTAGTTCCCAGGTAAAAATAAATTACAATATACAACTTTAGTATATGACACAATGGACTTATTCAGTAACAAAGATCAACACAACCCTGTCTATGGAACTGAAGGATACAAGCAAATAATCCACTTGTAGGAAGAAAAATATCACACATACTTTTTCACATCTATGTAACTGAAAAGCAAAAACTCAAACTAAAAGTAGAATAGTGATTAGTAGGGACTAGAAAGTGTTTCAGGAACTGAAGAGCTGTCTCAGTGTTTAATAGTGCTGGCTGCTCTTGAAGAGTTCCTGGGTTCAATTCCCAGCACCCTAGTGGCTAGCAGCTGTCAGTAACTCTCCAGTTCCGGGGGGTCTGCTGCCCTCTTCTGACTCCTGTTGGCATTGCAGGACTTGGGTGCACATTTATGTGTACATTCATACACATAAAACAAAAATAATAATAAAAAATGTGTGCTGAAAGAGATTTGCTTGAAGGAGCACAGATATATGATTCCACGCTGTACATGTGAGAGTATTATAGTAAAGCTTGTGAATATATACAATTATTTATGCTAATTCAATTTTTAAAAATTAAATATTAAAACAAAAGTATTCTGGCCCTCATCCTACTAGTGTGTCAAAGGTAGATCTGAGATTTCAGACTAGATTTCCATGTTTGTTGTCTCCTCTCCCACGTATCAGGAACATTTGTCCTGAGACTTTCTTTACCCTTTATGCAGGGCATGATAAGAGAGTATTAACATTTGCAGTACTTTCACAGATTCAGCAGACTCCCAGTACTTTTTCTTCCTTGCTCCTGTGCTTCCCTCTTATTTTCTGACATTCCTCAGATCCTAGAATAGTGTCCAGAATAGTATTTGCACTTAATAGTGTCAGAAAAGCAAAAGTAAAGGTTTTCATTTACATTTTCTTTGCTACTTTTATTTTTCTGTGTATGAGTATAATGACTGCATTTGGTAGGTGTTCCTGTGTTGTGCAATGCCTGGCGACATCAGAAGAGGGTAGATCTCTTGGATCTGTAGTTAAGAAATCTAACTGGAGTTACAGATGGTTGTTACCTGCTTTTTGGGTGCTGAGAGTTGAAGCCTGGTCTGTATGAGCAGCCAGTGGGCTTAACTTCTGAGCTATCTCTCCAGGCCCCAAATAAAGATTTTAAATGGAATATTCACTTGATCTTTCTGTAGACCTTTGAAAGAAACACTGATTGATGGAAGACATTTAGTTTTGATGGCCCTACCTCTCACAGGAGCTCTTCTCAGCATTTGGTTGTTGGAACACACATTGTACTGTATGATCGCTGGCTATCTGAGTACAGAAAGGGAAGGAGAGTTGAGCCAGTATGCATTTTTCTGTTTTAGGCAGAGTGCTTTTGAGAGTGCTTTTGTGTTGAGTGCGTTAGTTGGCATACACATTCTAATTTATTCCAGAACTAATTGCTGATAGAAAAAATGAAGATGGAAATGTAGTCTGAAGATGTCAATAGCAATGACTCAGTTTGAGGAATATTAAATACTCAATATAATATTAATACTCAATATGATATTAATAGATAAATACTCAATATGATATTAATACTCAATATGATAAAGCAAGAATGTCAGGGATGGTAGCTCAAAACAAAGGCTTATGGATCAATGCATGGCTCAGAGATCTGTTAACATGGTATAGACAAGGGGCAATTTTGTCACCTGTCCCAATGCTCCATCATCCCCCATTAGCTTGTCAGGTCTGCATTACTTGCTACTTAATTAAGTTTAGAGCCTTTGCATGTGTACTCTCCATTTCTTACCTAATTACTCTAAGAACTGAAATTTGATTTTAGTGAAAAAAAAGCAGGTAAAGGCCACTACTTTTCTTAAATCTACCTGTTAGTGTTTGTTTCTGAGTCTAAAGTGAGTACTGATCTTTACTTCCTGATGTAAATGGGACTAAATTTATTGGCAATTCTTTCTTGATCTCATATATATTTACTTATAACTCAGTAATTCTTTCTGCCCTTTAGGAGAGGACTGCCCTTTACTGAATGCTGTTAAAAACAACAAAAAGCAACCATTAAACATTAAACATCAAAGCATCTTATATTGAAAAATACATTTTTTTAAAAATAATTTCTCACATTATGTTAATTGCTCTGAAAGAATGCTATATTATAAAAAAGTCCATTTGTTAGAAGATGTCACCATAGTGTCAAAGCGTTCTGGTGTTAACAGTTCCCCAAAAATCATTATTTTCCTGTCTCAATGCAGAAAAACAAGCAGTGCACTGAGCAATGGGGTTTACAGTTTCCCTGGGGAGGAGGGAGTGTGATCAGTCCTTTTTAGTGTTGCACACGTTTGGAAAGCCAGCTAGAAATTCGACTAGGCTGTGCCTCTTCTACTGCTATGAATATAGCTGGGAATTGGGAATTATTCTTGGGAATAAGCTCTTCAGCTCATAGAACGGTGTAGGATAAAGTTCTTACTTGGATGAGTGATGTTCATTCAACTCGAGCTGATTTAAAGGAACTGAATATAGGCCGGTAGAATTCTGTGACACACTCATAACCTTTCTGTAAATGTGCTGGCTTTACTTTTTCCCTCAAACGAATGCTGCGGTTTCAAAAGGTATTATTCATAAATAGGATATGATTCTTCAAAGTGGGGGGGGAAACGAGCATATAACATGCTGACCCCTGGGAAATAAAGCCCATAGTCATTTCTCCTTTAACTCCAAAGGAAGCCTATATATTTTATCAGTCACTTTTTCAGAGGAGAGCATCTGTAGGGTTTCACCATCCATCTCTGTTTCTATTAGCTTGTCAATGTGATTTGAGTTTTCATCAGAGTTAGATTAACAGCTGGAAGGAAAAGTGTTTCATCCAAAACTTCACCAAGAGGCAAAGAGAAAAATCCATTAATGTCCACACAGGACAATGAAAGTATTCAAAAAGATACTTGCAACACTTTGAGAGGAGAGGCAACTTTTGTAAAATCCATTACGCAGAGTTGCAATAGAACATATTATTAGATGAACTATTACTAATTTAAAAATTAATATAGGATTCCTAGGAAAAATGCAACTTGTTTTCTAAAGCTGTTAGAATACAATGTAAAAACAATAATTTTATATAATAAAGTTAGCATATATTTTAAAATTATTCTTAGATCAAGAGTGTGGATGATTAAGAGTAGGCTTGAGGATTGCTGTGAAAGTTGTGCATAAATATAAGAATTAAATAAAGACTCCTGTACTACATAGTCCAGAAAGACTGCAGGTTTCCTGTGAAGGTTCCTGCAGGTTGACTGTGATACACAGTGAGATCATGCTTTAAACAATGCAAAAAATATTTAAGTAAAATAAATATAATAAAAGGGAGTGATTTGCATGATGATAGAATAAATATATTTATATCTGGATTTTCATGTATATTAAAACATAAGTTTCTTCAGTACAAAAATAATAAAATCTATTGAGAGAAAAGTTAATGATATATTGTATTATTAAAGAAAAATATAACATCTATGTTCTATTGTTCAATGAAATATGAATTATAAATTACTTTTCCTTAATCAGACTTTCTAATTAAAACTTGTAAAATGTTTCACTGTTAATAATAAATTCAACATTCCAAATCAAGATAGATCATAGAACTATCAGGAAAATAATCAGGTTGAAAAATCACCTTCATTGTCACCAAAGGTGTTGCATATAAATTGAAAATATGGGTTAAATGGCACATAAATTATTGGATTAGGATTATAAGAAATACTAATTTTGTGATTATTTACATTTGATTATAGCAATCTCATATGGCATTAAAAATAATGCCTCTGTAGCTGAAACTATGAATAAATTCTAGGCTAAATTAATGATACCAAATAAAAGAAACATAATTTTCTCACAAATTTGTATAAAAAATACTATATCATCAAAATTAACTAGATATTAAAATATACAATGTATTGGTCATGTATATTTTCTTTCCAAAAATAAGTAATTTAGCTTAGAGTATATTTGGTAGACAAGACTGTTCATTGGTAAGTGTAACATGTACTTTTTCTACACCTTTTAGAATATTTTCAATAAAGTGACTCATCCTCTGTATCAACTACAGCTTCCCTGTCCTGCCCTGACACATTCAACTATTATTGATAATAATAAAAAAAAAAACTCTTAATGAACAAGGAAGAGAGGACAATTTTCCTTATCTGAAGGAAGTTTTAAATTACTAAAAAAGGCAACAATAAACGGAAAGGCAGTGCTGACCAAAGCCTGCACCTTCAAGTTTTACTTAAGACAAGGGAGAGTCAGGTGTGTTCATACTTCTTTCCTCTTTATAAGCATAACATGGGTCTCAATGGTGTGATGCAAGATAAGATACAGGAGACATGAAGATTAGGATGATAGGGACAGATTACACTCACATATAGACTTAGTGTGCACAATCAGTCAGAATCTAAAAAGGACCTTAGTTTTAAAAGGAAAATCTAGCAAGGTGATGTAATTTGATTGATATACAAAACTGCTAAATAATCTGTATAACATTAAACAAAATGAAATTGCAACAGCTAATTTTAATATTTATGAAATGTACAGTTTACAAATAAGATAGAGAGAGAGACAGAGAGACAGAGGGACAGATCGAGAGAGAGAGAGAGAGAGAGAGAGAGAGTAAAATTACTGCTACAAAGCTAAGAAACTATGTATCATGGAAGGCAAATTGTGTATTTAATTGCTGTAATTGAAAAAAAATGTCCACATAATTTGATATCCTTACATCTAAAATTTACAATTGAAACTAAATAAACACAAATTTGGAAACAGTAGCTGAGAGAATTTATTTATAGCATACATATTGCATAAAAGAATATCTGGGGGCTGGAATCAAGAAACTGTGGAGATGAGTAAATGAACAAATACAAATACTCATTACTATACAAGATTTAGATGATCATAAATAAATTGATAAGTAGTCTGTGCCATATATGCAAAGAATAAATTATGGTTAAAATAGAAGCATGGTGAGGGAGGAAAAGAAATACAAAATTGTTAGACCATATTTTGGTATTGATAAGTCAGGTTGTCATATTAAATGTATATAAATCTGTACATTTGTATAGCAGCTATACAAATACTACAGATCTGTGGTGCCCAATACTAACTCAATAGACAAATTTGGTTTTCTACATTTGAATATAAAAGGAATTTTAATCAAATTAAAATTATATTTGTGAGTAGAGTTAAGGATATATCCAAATATCTTGCTGACTGCCATATTACATATTTACAATAGACAGTCATCAGCATGTCAAGTTGTCTTGAATAGTTTTCTTATAATCCTTGAAAACAAGCAAGGTTTATTAAAGTAACTTTCTGGCTAAACAGTATGAGAGAAAATAAAAGAAAAAACAAAAAATGAAAAATTCTCATTTTTTCTTTTACCAGAGTAAACCAAACATTTATTAGTAAAGAATGCATTCCCAAATTCAAAGAAAAGCATAGCACACTTATCAAGTTGTAAAATCACTGAATGGGCTATCTGGTCTGGGTGGAGTCAAATTAAATTAAACTAAGTTAAATTAAACTAAACACATTATCTAGCAATTTGAACAGGATCTGAAAACAGATAACAAACTAAAATAATTATGCATGAAAAATATAGCAATGGAAATATATGTGTTTAAAAGTAATGAAAATTTTGGCTTAGAAATGGCTCAGCAGTTAGCACTTGCAGTTCTTGAAGAGGAGCAGGATATGGTTAGCTACCTCAACATGGTGGCTGGCAATTCTCCTTAAAGTCAGTTTCAGGAGATCAGACATCCACTTCTTCTCTTCATGTGAATACACATTACACTTACATACATAAAGTAAAAATAAACAATTTGACAATATTAAATCAAAACTCAGCAAATTGATAATCATATATGCACAAGTGAATTGTTATGAGAGCAGCTTATATCTTTCAGAAGTATTTTTAAAATAAAATAATACTGAATACAGCATGCCTTATTTTCCATTTTATGACTTTACAAAGTGATGACTATGTACAATAACTAATAATGGGAATAAAAAGAGTAGGCAGAATCAGTGATGCATAATACTAAAATAGAAAACATGACCAAACATAAGATGTGTTCTTATGAAAATTATAACCAACAACCATATACTACTATGATCATAACCAGACTGAATCCCACACACTTTTACATAACTTAGAGACCTCACAGAAAAAGCACAGGTGATATTGGTAATTTCAAAAACAAATAACAAATCTTCTAATTCATCAACAGTCAATCTGAAAATATTAGGGAAAATGTCAGCTATAAATAGGTGAATGACGCCAGCTCACACAAGAAGCAAGTTAGTCTTCTTGCAGAAATTCAAAGTATAAGCTAGATAAGATTACCACAAAACAAATGAGGAAATTCATTGCTCTGTTCTGTGAATACTCAACGGCATAGCTTTCTTTTGAGAAAAAAATGTTCAGTGCTTTAAAAAAATCTTTTAAGTCAATTTAGAAAAGTTTTTATTTGAATTTTTATTGAATTTTAAGAGTTTCATATTTTTTTAAAAAAATCATGTCTTAGACACCTTCCCCTGTCTGTGCCTCCATTACCAATTTAATTTTGATAAAAACATATTTCAAAATGAAATTCCACTGTATTTAATTGAGTTTGATATAAGGATTAGAAAATGAACTTTTAATTCCTTTGAAGGACTGCTTCTTCAATTATTATCTAAACTGGCAAGTCATCCATTGGGCTGCCATGACATGGGTCTCATTAATAGATCACTTTCCTCAAATAAAATGTTAGTTGTCCACATAACCAGGGATACCTGAGCTTTCTTTGGAGATCTTTTAAATATGCAAAATCTTTTTGGAGATGTTCTTAATTTACATTTTAACTGAGAATGTTCCTAGTGTTCTTGAGTTTATAATAATCTGTTAAATTTCTGGTAATTTTAAATAAATTCCTATTATTTTTATCTTGATACTTCCCACTAACCTCACTGAATTGGCAAGTGTTACATGAGTACTTAAAATTCTGAGAATTTCTTTCTGAGTTGTCTTAAAATCAAGTTCCATTTTGATATTTTAAACCAGAAAGGAATGGTTCCTGTTGCCGAGTGAAAGTTTATTATTTGAAGATGATCCTTGTCTTTCATACTTTCTCAACATAGCTCTGCCATGATGTCTGCCTTTAAAGACGGAGCTCTCTCTGAAGCAGTATAATTAATCTCTCCAAATATCTAAACTGAAAGAATCATTAGGCCATTGAATCATGAAAGAAATTTCATAAATTACAGTATCAGTATCAAGGGCTTTCCATTTCTGATTTTTTAAAGACATTCATTTATTCAACTTTCCTTCAAAAAGAACCAAACCAAAAATTCTTTGTTAAGAAAATGTGAATATTGAGTATTATATTTTGGTATCAAATTTCAGTCAGATATGTACCCATGTAACATCTATGTGACTCTCATTTATTTATATTTATATCACCTGTTGAGTCATATATTTATCTTTTTCTGATATTCCAGATTTGACTATCTATTTTCCTGGAGTATTTTAGCATTATAATCTCTAGATTGCAGGTTTATTAGCATTGATAAATCATTAAATGACAGTGTATAAGATCTAAATCTTCACACACTGATTGCCGAATAAACAATATTTTATGCCAATATCTTGTTCAATTGTTCTGTTAAATGCATTTTTAAACATTCTGATTTTAACTAATAAATATTTAAGCTTAAATGTTCTTAAATTTTTGTAAAGAAGCAATAAGATAAAATCAGCTACCATTTTTTTTTCTTTCTAAATAAAAGAATATTGAATGTTTGCTAATATTGTGTTTCTGCTGAATTGGAAAAAATCAATAATATAGCTAGGATTCCTTAGTGATCTACTGAACTTTTTTTTTTTTTTGAGTTATTCAGTGAATTGAGATTTTCCAGGGGTTAGTTTTCATCTTCTGTGTCATGCTAACTAAAAGTTTTCAGATTTATTTTCTTTCTTTCTTTCTTTATTTTTTTTCTCTTGAATGTCTGCAGTCCTTACAGGAGGACAAAAAGTTCAATAGAGAATGATGTGCCTTAGATTCTCGTAAAACAAAATTTTATTACTGGTTTTATTACAGATAAACTATAAGATTCCTCTAAAATCACATATTTTTTAATCAATTAAAACATTAAAAGTACTAAATCAATATCAGCTTTGTCTGAGATAAATAAGACACTTGTAATTAAAAAAAGGCCACAGTCAGAACAGCACACTGCAGGTGGAATCCCAGACGAACCTTTTACTGCTCTTTATAAAATTTTAATAATTTTAATTCACATTCAATCACATGCCTGCGTGTGAATTTTTTTCATTCTGTTGATAAAATAATAAAGGATACTGAAATGGTTTTTTACACTGAGCCTGGGAATTCTCATAGCTTTATTGAAGCATAATTTATTTTATATACCACTGACCTATTTAAAATATAAATTTAATATATTTTTCAATTATTGTTAGAAAGGTTTCAGTTTTCTTTGCTAAACATTTTGAAATTTCTAGGTTTTATAACAACCATGTGCAAATGTGGGTTTTGCCTATCTCTGATTAGTTAACCGAGATGTTAATCTTCTGTTCTCAATGTTCTTCATTCACAAATCATCAGATACTGAAATCTACACCATTGGTCTTTTTCCTCTAAGGTCTTCCAGCTAGATCAGCATTTTTAATCACGTGACGTAACACTTCAGAAATAAATTTCTTCGTACAAACAAACACATTCACACACAAAATCAAACAAACAAAACCACCCAAATCTCAATCAGTTGAATATGTTTAGATATCCCTGAATGTTACAAAAATCAATTTTTTGTCCTTGATTATTTTCATCATAACTTAGGAGATTCTATCTATCCTAGGGCCAAGAAGATATAACTCTATTTTCTTTTAAGAGTGTTAATTGTTATATTTTCAAATCTATCCATATAAACTATTTCTGAGCTAATTTTTCTATGAGCATTCAGAAGCAAGCCAATTACATTTTTTTTTCTTTAATTTTGTTTATTTTATGCCATTTTATACTAATTTGGACACAGTTATGAATTTCAGCTGCCATGACGGAGCAGGAATAAGATCCACAGGGTTGTTGTATCGCCCACTGATCTTGAAATATCTACTTCTGCGTTTTCCCATCAGGATAGCTTCCGATTTAAAGCATTAATTCTCTATTTTCCCATTAGCTTCAGATACAATACAATTAGCTGATAACTACAATCAATAAGGTGGAAACTTTTGGCACCGGTAGCACTTACTATTCATAATTGGATACTTGAAAGTAATGGTAAAAATCATGTGGCTAGAGCGTTGACTGAACAGGTAAGGGCACTATTTACTCTTGTTAGAAGCCCAGAATCAGTTCCCAGAACCCACACGGTGACTTACAACCATCTGTAACTCCAGTTGCAGGGATCCAACAAATTCTTCTGGCCTCTGCTGGCATTGTATGATATGAAGACTTATCACTCATACACATAAAAATAAAAATAATAAATATTTTTAAAATAAGCTAAAAATTATGCATGAGAGTTATAGAACATGTGTTATGTTAAAATGATTTGAGTATACTAAGCCGCATTCTTTGTGCTTTTTCATGTACATACAAATTTCACACTCTCTTTATAGCAAATGATAAGCCATATCATTAAAAATTGTATTTATGCTTCCAGTTTTTCATTTCTCACATAACTTAACTATGTAATGTATTAATTCAGTCCCTTGTTTCTTCCAACCTTACCAATTAATGTCCACTTTCAATAATGAAATTAAAGTCTCATCTAAATAATGTAAAACAAATGTGAGCTGGTCTCCTTTCAAATACTTACTATGATGTCTCACTTGATTAGAAGAGAATTAGCTCCATAAAAATGGCTTGATTGGCCTTACCTCCCTCATACCCTGGCTTTTTGTTCAGCTCTCCATTTCACCAACATACTCCAGCCAGACTCACCTTTCTGTTTTTCAACCTTTTGAGCACAGTGAGGACAGTCTGGACTCTTTTCTAAGCTATTTAGCACACCTAATAATTTTACTTTTGATCTCCCTGCTTATTTTTGTATCATTATTTTTAGAGTTTGAAATAGATCCAAATGTCATATGTTGGAGCAAAATTTGAATCTTTTGTTCCACATATTTTGTGAAGTGCCTAAATCAAATTTCCTAATTATTTTATTTATTCAATGTTTATAAAACACAATTTACTGTTTCACATATTCATATGAACCAATACTTATTTCTGTCTCTTGGCCTGAGAATGTAAATAATCAATAAACATATATTGAGAACAATCAAAACATTCTTCAATTTACCTCTAATGTGTACTTTAATGTAGGGTAGAGCATACCAATGATGCTGACTCTCACCAGGCAGATGGAAGAGGTTGTTCCAAGTTAGAAGCCAGGTGGGAAAAATACCAACTTCCAGGCATATACTGGATACAAATCAAGACCCAGTCTTATGTAATAATGACAATGATTATGTTATTTTTGCTCATGCATAAAAGTTTCCTTTACTGTTTATTATGCACAAATAACAACTTGTGATACAGTTGTCTACTGTAGTCACCTGCAATTCTCTCCCACACTCCACGCTTACAATACTAGATCTGAGATTTTTTTCCAGCTGGTTCACAATATTTCTAATGTCATATCTGTCTTTTCATAATCTCATAAATGTTTATACCCATTAGAAGACTACGAAATCCCTTCATTAACAAATTATTAATTATACATTGGCTCTTTGGAAAGATATGTCTTCTCAAAGGTTATTCTTAAAACAAATAATCATGCATCATTTACATTTTTATTTTAATTGAATTCTTATGGTTTTCATATAATATAGTTTTCAAAGTATATAGTTTGATGCTATTTGGTTTTCCTCACTTAACTACACATCACCACACTGCCCCAACCCAATTTTATGTATGCTCTTGTATATATAATGTGGCCTATGCAGTCCTATTTGTGTAGCTCAATGCAATTCAGTGTGAACCCATGAACTGGGCCCACCAAGAGTCGCATCCCTGTTAGACACTGTCTTTCTCTCTCTCGTTAGTCACCAACTATAAACATTCCTTAAGTTAGGTTGGGATTTCTTAATTACTTCCCCATGTCTAGACTGGGATTTTGTCTGATTTGAGTTTGTATAGAACATGTGCATGCTTTCATCATTACAGTGAGTTTATCTGTGTAACTGAACAGTTGTCTCAAAGGCTCTTTTTCCATGTGGATACCAACCCCCACAGGCTCTGACATTGTTTTCCTCTTCTGCAACGGTTTCCAAACCTTGGGAGGCAGCGGTTTGAAAGAGATATCCTATTCATAGATAACCACTATGAGGCCTCTTTTTCTGTGCACATTAACCAATTGTGGATTTCTGTGTTAATCACTACCTTTTCATAAGGACAGTTCTCTTGTGATAGGGGAGAGATGCATTCATCCTGTGTATAGAGGTTGCATTGAAGATGTGTCACTTAGGGTTAAGCATATCATGGACACAATCTTATTCTCTATGTTTGACTAGTTCTAAAACTCTGTAACAACCTCTGTCTTATGCAAAAAAACAAGATCATTTGATGAGTGGTGAAATATAGACTTGTATGTAAATATGAGAATGTTTATTTAAAGCAAGAAATTGCATTTTTCTAGAGATGTGGCAAAAGGATGTTTTCTCTAGAATCCTGGATATACGACTTCTTTAGCTGCAATCAGTGCATTAGTGGTGTGAGTAACCAACAGCTGTCTAATTGGAATTCAGGCTTACACAGTGGGAAAGAACTCATGTGTGATAGTATAAATATGTAATTTACATTTTAAGTACAGTGTTGTGAGAACTACTTTAGAATTTTTTAGTACTATTATTACCTTCGCTTGTGATATCTATTTGTATGTATGTGTGGTGTAGTATTAAGTGTGAGTACTGTTACATAATGAAACAGAACATACATAATGAAAGAAAATAACTTCAGATATAGGTCTTTGCATTCCATATTGTTTGACAAACAGACTTTTGTATTTTACTGCTGCATTCTCTCAGCTAGCAGACCAACAGCTTCCAGGGATCCTCCTGTCTTCATCAACAGTGTCATATGAACACTGAGATTATAGACTTGAAATTCTATGTTCAAATTCATGTAGGTTTGGGGTTATTCAAACTCAAGGCCACATGCTTACAAAGTAAGTTAACAGGTTACGTACTGAGCCATCTTTCTGGTTCTAGGAATTTATTATATTATTTTATAAAACAAAATTTGGAGTCATCACTGTAAACCACAACCAGCTGTTCCATATGCAAATATACATGCGTGTCATATACATACATCTCTATATAACCAAATGCTAGTATCTAAATCCTTACAATGCTATGGATGGACAATGTAAACATTGATAAAGATAAAAATGTAAATAAGTGAACAGGTGGATCCTGATTAATATTTATGCAAGATTTTATATCAAGTTTAATTTAAGCAATAGAAATATATCAGCTCATGTAAGAGATTTGTTGATTTATACCCTGAAAACCTAAATATAAGACTGCCTTATGAAATTGCAAATGCATGTATTTTGGATTTTAATGAAGGAAAAGAGCAGAGGGATGCTGTGCTTTTATTCATAGAGTAACAAAAAATTGAACAATTGATAAATCATCTTCATGATTTGTCATGCTTCATCTGAAATCATGTTATCTCTTCCATATTACACTGTTAGTAGAAAATAAGAGTGATTAAATTTAAAGAAAATTATGTTGCACAGCACTGCCATTCCATTTAGGTTCACCCTATGAACTGTGTCAAACAATATCTACATAAATGTGACAACAGAAAGTACTGCTTTTGAAAGAATTCTCATGTCTCTAACAGAGAGAACATTTAAAGAAACTATATAAAATCTTTCCAAAGAAAAAGAAACAAACAAAATAAGTAATGAAATAATGAACAGCCTACAATCAATTTAATACTCATTAACATGTCACATGGATTCTTTTTTGATTTTCAGTAGTTACCCAAGAAACCCCTTTAAGCGCTGTTCCTGAATTATGCAAATTGACACTAAAGCAAAGAATGCATTGACAACTAACCGCACAAGGCATCATAGAACTTTAAGCAACATCTGATGCAATATGTAGTCTGGTTTTTAATTCTGAAGACATTCATTGGTCATGTTCTCATAGGATATATCTTACTTTTATTCTACAAGCCAACTTAGCCTCCATATGTCACTCAATGTATAATGCCCCCTGACAGAAGATGGTAGGGCACAGTCCTTTCTTTCATTCTCTAAGCTGAAAGAATAGAAATCATATATTTTCCTGGCCTTTTAGTAACATCTTTAACCTTACTTCTGGATAAAGTGTTTCAATTACTTTTTGTTACTTACTGACCTTCAAAACTGAAATTTAACTTCTATCATGCCTTCTGTAGAAATTTCAAACATATTCATGAAATATTCTGAGCAGTTACATGTAATAAAGCACCATAACACTTTAATGTATCCTTGCTTTATCCTTTTTTCACAGGAATATTTGAAATATCTAATTCCTATTTTTCTCAAGTAATAAATCTTTTCAGGACATACCTATGGATAATGGTATGATAAAAAATGATAAACACACAGAAATGCAAAATTTCTATGTCACAGGACTTTACTTTGTGGTCCCTTATGTAAACAAAACATCAAAACAACATTATTTTACCAAACTGAAAACACCTTTTTAAATCAGTGAAAATTGCACAGGGAATTAGCTTATTCAGTTATTTGTTAATATTGTTACTTAGTGTTTGTATTATAGAACTGCCAGAAGATGGAGAGGTGAATGATTAATGTGACTAATGAAAATGCTTGGAGATTTATATTCAGAGTGTTCAGCTGGGCCACCAATGATTGTGATATGTTTATTTTTCCATAGAGCTTTTATTGTAACAATAATGGATGCTAAATCACTAATAAAATCTTCTTTCTCAGTTACTACTTGCATTTGCATTTTCTCTAGCCTATTTACTTTTAAGTTTGAGAAATTTATCAAATGAATTTCATTATTGGTTCTATATGTATTTAAATAAAAATAAGAAAATGTCATAATTAATTTTGTCCCTAAAATTGTTACAAATTATAAAATGAAACTATAAAAAAACACAAATATATTACATAACATTAAAGATATTCTCTACTATGAGCAAACAGAATTATGCATGGGATACAAGGTTGGTTCAGCCAATGAAAAGCAAAAGACAAAACACATGAAAACAAACAAACACAAAACCATTCTAACCTAATGAAGACTAAAATAATTAAGAAATAATCTCCATCTTCTTTTTTCTTTTTCTTTTTTTTTTTTTTGTCTTTCCTATTCCCTTTATTTTGGTTTTGTACACAGAGGTAGGCAATATAGTCCTTTCCTAGCCTGGAGGTTTGGATTTATCTGCATTAGGCTAAGAGTGCTAGTATTCCTCCAGGATCCACTACACCCATGAATATAGCCCCAGTTCAAAAGATGATTGCTTAGTCCAGTTATCTGAGACATTCTTTCCCTAGATATATAAAATTTTATGTATTTTCTCATTCTACTTCACTTATTTTTTAATTTTATCTATTATTTATTCACTAATAAAAACACCAAATGCTCAAGTAAGTTTTTTTTTTAATATGGTTACCTTTATTAACTGATGCACATTTAGACTTAATTTTGCTCTGTCAATGTTCAAGCATGATTGAAATTTTTGTTCTAAGACTTCTATTAGTTTTTCTCAGGTGGGGTAAATTATTCCGAAATGTTTATTTCTGAAGGTGTCTACCCGCTGAACTGTTTTCAACTGCATTTCTTGTTGGTGATAAACCACAGATTAACATTTTCTTCCGCAGTCCCTCCCTAACGCGCTGTCTCTTTCTTCTCTCCTCCTCTGATTTAACAGTGCACCTTAATTTGGGGGGCAGAGACGTTATTGACATTCTGTAGTTGAGACTTTTTTGTAGCTTTCCTGTATTTTAACAAGCCTATTTTAAGATATTGCATTGTAATCCTGGTTTAAATTATTTGATTATGTTATGGATGGGTATAGTTTTCATTTTTCCTGTGCTTGGCATTTAGAAACATCTTTATTTTCACTAATTTTGATAAGTTACAGCTATTCTTTCTTTTAATATTTTGTCCCTTTCCCCTTTAGGGAAGGCAAGTTATAGATATTTTTGATTCTTAAAAGCTCTCTATTTTATTTCTGTTTTATCAGTTTCCTTCATTTCTGTTTGAATTTCCTTTTTAGTTTGTAGTTCTCCTTGTAAAATTTACTACGAAATATCTTATTTCTTTTAATAATAAATAGAAAAATGTTCAATGAAGATGTTTTACCTTTAGTCTGTAGAAATCTGGTTTATCACTTTTATATTTACAGTGCTATTCATTATCTCTCTGTGCATCTGCAAAGCATTTGCCATGGCTAATATGCTTGAACACAAATTTATAGCTGTAGACTGGATTAAATGTGTTCTCAATATTATAATGGTGGTATTTTTCTTAATTTCTTATTTATTAGCAATTTTTAACTAGATAGTTATCATTGTAATATTTTTTAGGTACTATGTTTGAAGAAACATTGCACAATTGAATATCATAATAACTTTTTTTCTATTTTTCTAGAATAAATTAAAGTTTGTGTGTGGAAGTGTGTCGGTTATTATTCAGTTTTTTATTGCAGGAAACTGAATATTTTTTGTCTTTATGTCTTATGAACTTTAAGTTTTCCCACTGGCATTTCTTAAGGACATTATCCACTCATTAAATATATTGTGATAACTCTTGATACATATTTATTGTTCTTTCATAGTAATTCTAAAATCTGTGTAGGTTCTGGGGTACTTTTAATCAATTTATTCTTCTCATTAAGACTGATTTTTTTAATTGTTTCTCTTACTTTTTAATATATTGGATGCCATACACTGCAAATTTTACTTTGCTAAATCATCCACAGTTTTTCTAGAAATATCATTGAACTTTCTTATGAACTCCTCTGGTATGTGGTTATTTATAAGTGCTTGATCTTTCAAGTCATATCTTTTAAAGACAATTTGGGAACTTCTGAGATAGCATTCACTCTAGACAATTATTTCACTGTTGAAGACATGCACCTCATGTGTATTTCACACAATGTATCATAAAAGCTTGGTGTTTTCCAGTGTGAGTAGTGGGGATAGTTATTATTTACAACCTTATGAGATTCAAAGCATGTTGTTCTAAAATCTTTTTAGTGATCCTTAGGCATAAGCCAATAAAACTTACATAGTCAGTATTTTGCTGGAACATTGAAATGAACCCGTTATCTCTCAGAAAGTTCTTAACATTTTTGCGAACTATGTTTTTTTCTTAAATATATAGTTCTATCTACTCAAATCAGGAACTCTAGAAGTTTCTCTATGCTTTCACAGTTGAATTCTTTGTCTTCAAAATACTCTCAAATCACTAATTATGGAAATAATTGGGAATATCTAGTCTGTTCATGTCACTTCTCTCAGGCATAAGTGCAATGCAAACATTTAAAATTATATTGCTTCTATTCGAGAGGACTACCATTATATTTACACTGTATAATATGCATTATATATACATTACCTCATCTAGATATTCAGAGTGGTGTGTGTGTGTGTGTGTGTGTGTGTGTGTGTGTGTGTGTGTGTGTTTGTTTTGTATGTGTTGTTTAAGGCAGGGTCTCATGCATCACAAACTGACTTCTAGCTCACTATGTAGCCAAAGATGATCTAGAAATTCTGATTTTCTTAACTTCAAGTCTTATTTTCTGGAAATACAGGCATGAAACACTGTGACTGTTTTGTTCTTGTGTAGTGATAGAATCAGTAACACTGGGATATATGACTGCCAGTCAAGCACTCTAGTAATTCAGCTACAATGCTATGTGTAAATATATGTGATGATAACAGCTAGAATCAAAATTTCAGAGCACATATTGAGATTAATACAATGCAACTGACATGTACCTAATATTGCTTATTGCTTTTTTACATAGTTTTTTAATTGTTTCTTTTGTAGAGGAAGACATAAACCTTGTCTCTCAAATTATGTTTTGATTAGAACTGAAAGTCATGTAGTAATTTCCTTACTATACATTATTATTCATAATAATACATTTTAAAGTCAGAATGAGATATGATGAAAGTTGAAGAAAATATTAATATTTTAGTTAAGACAATAGTGGACCCAGAGGAAAATGACATCACAAAAGTGAGGATTTTTTTTTATAGGATATGATATTGTGGTAAAATGTGCCCGAAGCTGTTTTATTGAAATGAATATCAAGGCATGTTATTGTTAAAGTTATTTTGTTTTGTTTTGTTTTTAATGACTTTTATACATTTTTGTACAGCAGTTCTTAATCAAATTTAGACATCCCTCTCCCATCCCATCCATCTTCCCTAACCTAGAATGGACCTCATGAATTTCATTATACCTGTTGAATACTATCCTATCAAGCATTAGTGCCAAGATGTCATTTAGTGCAAATTCATCCACTGGAGTCTCGACAGGCTATCTACATTATAAGTCAAGCATACTCTCCCTCTTCAAGTAGTAATCAGTCTCCAATAGTTCTCAGTCTAGATCTGGCCAACTACCAATTTCTATTTCTCTACTATGGGCCCTTGTTTAACTCGAGTTGGTATGGGTCATGTGCTCAGTGCCTCCATTTCCAAAAGTTCATATGTGCAAGCTACCCGTGGCCTCAAAGTTTCTGCTTCCTAAAGTTCATGAGCCAGCCCTGGGTCTTACAATCTCTCCATTATCTCTTCTGAACTAATCCCTGTGTCACTGGGAATATTTCAATATAGGAGTCCTATCTAGGAATATATACTCTGCAGTCTTATTCTATAAAACTTGGCTAGTTGTGGCCTTCTGTGTGCATAGTCCCTAAGGCAGCTTTACTGGTGAGAGTTGAGGGATGCTTTAGTTTACTCTCTGCTCCTTGTTTTGCTATGTTACATGAGCCTTAGGTATAGAGATTCAACTATAGATGCTTCACCTAGGACTTGGTATCCCTCTGTCATATATTCTCTGTGTCTGACCAGTTGTGGAATTCTGCTGTAACCTCCATTTGTTGCAAAAAGAAGTTTCTTTGATGAGTGGTGTACTGTATGCTTGTCTGTCAATATAAAGATACAGATTTAGCATATGTTAGGAAATTTCATTTCCTAATAGAGATATGACAGAGATAGAGTTTTCTATAAGATCTGTGTTCCCCCATTCTCATTATTTGGCTGAACCTACAGTGACATCGTTGAGTTCTTTCCCACTGAGAGGGCTTTAAGTTCAATTAGATAACTGTTGATTACACCCCAGATGAGAGTGCTACCTCATGTGTCTATGTGTTCTATATATGTAAATACATGTGCAGTTTTAATTGTAGTTTCTACATATAAGTGAAATATGAATCTGCTTACTTTGCTTAATAAAATGATTTTTGCATCCATTTACTTTCATACATCCATTTTATATTTTCATGAATATATAAAATCTCATGTATATATATATATATGTACATATACATATTTATTACATTTTCTTTACCCTTCTACATATATAGATGGATATAGATATAGATATAGATATAGACATAGATGTACATAAAGGCTGATTCCATTTCCTGGAAATTACAAGGAAAGCAATCAGAAGCATACATAGTCAAGTATCTCTGTGTGATAAGATGTTTTGTGCCCCGTGGGTATGTGCCACACAGCAAATGCATGTCTTTTTTTGTCAGTTACAAAGAATATTTATAAAAAAATGATCCTGAAACATTGTGCATATTTTACAAAAAATGGATGGACTTCTAGAAACACAGATTGATTTGAAATAAAAAATAGTTCTTGAATAACGCAATCTTGATAATGAAAGCACAACAAAAAGTTCCACAAAAATTCTTCAATGAAAGTTATCATCTAACCTGACTACATAAATGGTTGGTTGTTTCCCTGTTCCAAAGTATTTTAGCTATCACAGTCATCCATTGTAGCATGTCTCATTGGGGAATAGTTACATTCCTTAAGTTTGAAAGGCTCCATCTTTCTCAGGGGACACCCTGCAAAAGGAGATTATTGAGAACTTGCTCAAATAAGTGTGGCACTAACACACCCTCTTCTTTCCAGTCTGCAGGCCTTCTCTGATCTCCCAACAGCTGTAGATGAGCTTGGATATGTAATTGATATAAGCAAACTGAGTGTTCTGTTGGATTCAGATTTCTCTAAAGACAGTTCCTGTGAAAAGTAGTAGGTACTGTATGACAGTTTGATCTCTACATCCTTCCTCTGCTTTCAGTTGTTTATTTCATTATAATTCCCTTTATTACAAGGTGTTTAATAAGAAAATTTATTTACTGGGCATTTAATAATTATTATTTTTAAAATACTTTGATCTATTATTTTTATTTTATGTGTATGAGTGTATTTCCTGCATGCTTGTAAATGCATCCATGTCAGGCACAGCCTGTGGCCAGAAGAGGGTCTCCGGTCCCCTTGAAATGGAGTTACAGATAGTTGTTAGCTGCCATGTGGGTGCTGGGACTCAAACCTGGCTCCTCTGGAAGAACGACAAGTGTTCTCAACTGCTGAGTCATCTCTCCAGCCCATTGATAATAATTCTTTTCCATTTGAAAATACTTGGTATATTTTTATCTCACACCTTCATGCCTGTTCCTTAACTTTTACATTTTTTACTGATCCTTTGAGAATTTCTTACAAAGCTTTTTTTCATATTAAAATTATCTCCCTCATCCCTCAGATCCACCTCAATATCTTTACATCCCTCTTTTCATGTATTTTTAATTATTATTTTTAAGGCTTGACAAATGCAATTTGTTTTGCCAAAATGCTACTGAGTGTGTGTCCATCCCCTAGAGCCTAGACAACTAACGGAATGCCATACCCTAAGAGATAAGCGATTCTCCCTCTCCCAGAATCTACCAACGAACGATAACGTCTCAGGACTGACTCCCTGCCTAACTAACTTCCACACCATGCTAGGTTTTAGTTTGGTTTGAACTTGTATAGGTTTTATACATGCTGCCCAAAAGGCTGGTGTTCATATGTGTAACAACCCGGTGATGTTCAGACAATACTATTTATTTGTATTCATAAAGTACCTGTGACTCTTTCTACTCTGTCTTCCACAATGAGTCTTTGGAGGATAGATTGTGATATAGCTGTCTTATTTGTTAATAGCCAGCAGAATGTTGACCAGTTGTGAGTCATTGTGTTTATCAATATCTTCTATAATAAGAAGCGTCTCTGATAAGACTTGAAAGATATGCTAATCTTTGGGTAAGTCATTAGGAGTCAGTTTAATACTTTGTCCATTTAAAAGAATATTATTAGTAATTTTCCTTCTGTATCCTGTGGCTTATCTAGATAAAAGTACTTGACCCTGATAATAATGTCAGTTACCTGATCTGTTTTGTGATACAGGACTTAAATCCAGTCGGGAAGCGTTCAGTTACTCCCATGATATTTTTGGCACTTTTGCATCAATCAGTATATCTTGCTATTTTTTATTGTAGTTTGCAGGGATCTAACTTTGGAAATGTTGATGCATACTTTTCTCTTCCAGCTGTGTGCACTGAGGGGAACTGGGGTAAATGACGTGAGTGCAATATTTTTATATGATGGAATAAAAGTTAGAAAATATATAAGATATATAAAAAAAATTAGAGTCTTCCAATACACTGAAAACTAACCAATTGAGATGAAGCTTCTGGTCAGTATCCACTTAATTTCCCCATGTGTGTTCTGTGACTCAGATATTTTTTGTCTTTAGCTATAGGGTCTTACCACTGAGTTCTAGAGGGTAATCAAGAGCAATTACAAATCTTTTATTTTTGTAGGGTCTATGGAACCTGTAGTCAACATCTTCCAAAGAGAGAGTCCATTCCTGGCATCGTTCCTTTTCTTTTCTAGCTGGTGGCCTCTGCTAGGAGCATTGTCACATTGTTTCTGAGTTGCGCTTAATCTGTGTTTTATGCTTCTGTAGTTCTGTTTATGCGAAATTGGGTGCACCGGAGTTTGGTGTATATGTGTTCATGATTGTAATAGTTTTCTTGGTTCCTTTGATTAGAATGAAGTGACCCTTGTTTGATTAGAATGAAGTGACCCTTGTTATCTCTTAAATTAGTTATAATTTGAAGTCTATTTTATCATATATTAAAGTGAAACACCTGTTTAATTCCAAGTATTATTTTCTTAGAGTATTTTTTCCATCCTTTAACTCTAAGGTAGTGCCTGTTTTTGAAGGTGAGATGAGTTTCTGGAAGACAACAGAAACATGAATTTTCTTTCTTAATCCATTCAGCTAGCCTATGTATTTTGAAAGGTTAGTTGAGGTCATTGATATTTAGAGTTATCATTGAAAGATGTTTATTGCTTAATGTCTTATTAATTTGTGTTCTTGGTCTTATATAAAATAAATTTCCATATTTATACCTTCTTTTGTTTTTGTTTTGTTTTGTTTGTTTTATATAAACTCTTGGATATAGTCATTGCTATCTTTGGAACTTTGTATAGCTTCCAGCATTTTCTGTAGTGTTGGTTTAGAAAAGATGAATTCTTTCAGCTTATTCGTGTCTTGTAAAAATTTTTTATTCCCCTTTTACTCTGCTGGGTTAAAGTATTCTCAAGTTGGCTTACATGATCATTTAGAACTGGGAATACTTTGTTCCAGGCTATTCCAACTTCCATATTTCACACTGAAAGGTCAGCCATAATTCTAATAAGTTTTCATTACACATAATTTGTTTTTTTTTCTCTAGCAGTTTTCAGTACACTCTTTGCTCTGTAAATTTAATGACTTTACTATAATATGGTATGTGGAATTTCTGTTCTAGTCATGTCTAATTGAATTCTTTCTGTGTGCTTCTTGAATCTGTATAGGAATGTTTTTCTTTAATTTAAGATAGTTTTTTTTTTCTATAATCATAATTGAAGAACTTGGCAATTCCACTGATCTAAGAATCTTCTCCTTATTGTATACCTATGATGCATAGATTGGTCTTTTCATTGTGTCCCACATTTCCTGCATATTCCATTCTTGTGTTTTTAGTCTTTTTGTGAGAAGTCCAGTTGTTCAAATTTTTGATCTAGTCTTGATATTCTTCTTTCAAATTCATTCACTTTTTTTGTATTTCTCTTGTTCTTTCAAGTTTATTTACTGTGTTTTTCAATTCTATCTTTATGTCAGTTTGTATTTTCTTCAATATTTTAACTCTTTTTTAAATTCACTTTTCAAGTCCTTGTTTTTGTTGTTTCATTTAACCATGTATTTGTACTTTCTTGAGATTCCCTAACAAGTTTATGCATATCCTTTTTAGAGTTCTTTTTGTCATTGGTCTGTGTGTTCTTTTAAGTTCTTTGATCATGATTATGATTGTTCTCTTAAATTCTGTTTTGTGATCTTTCTCGGGATGATTTTCATTGTTGAACACTTCTATATGAATGTTGATTTGTTGGGGGGGTGTATTCTCTTAGTTTTCATATTATTTGTGGTTTTGCATTGCTGTTTGGGCATATGGATGTCTGTTTTTGATTTTGTGTCCAAGAGGAAATTCTATTCTGCCTTTGCTTAGCTGAATCTGTTTATCGTTATTTTATTGTTTTAGTTTGGTCGCTTTTTGCTCAGTTATGTAAAGTCAGTTGCCGTGTGCTTCAGATTCTCACGTGGTAGTAGGCTGGTCTGGGTGTTAGGTTGGTCTGTGAAGGAAATTTGTCCACAGTAGGCAGATGGGAATGGGGGGTGGCGATAAGGACAAAACACGAATGGAGAAAGTCTTTGGAGGGTCTAACAAATGAAGGTGGAAAACTGAGCGAGTCTCGGTTCACGGGTTCAGCACACAGTGGGGAAGTCTGGACCAAGACAATAGGGCAGTGCTCTGGGGTTGGAAAGAGGAGGAACAGTTCTGGATCGAAGCTAGAAGGGGGACTGACTGCAGGGGAATCAAGGTGCAGTGGGCGGGATCTGAAATGACAGTGTAGGAAGCATGTATGTAGCAAGCAAATCAAGAGGTCAAGGGCAAGGTGGGGGTGGGGATAGTCTCGGGAGGTTCTGGAAAATTATGCTAGAGGATTAAGCTAGTCTGTGTTAAGAAATTAGTCCTAACATCTGTGGCAGAAGAGCAGGAGGGTTTGGGACTAAGGTTAGAGGAGAGACATAGTGTGAGGAGAGAGTGGAGCTGTGCAGGCTGCAGCCAGAGGCTTTCTTGTTGTTGTTGTTGTTGTTGTTGTTGTTTTCCATAGACATGAAGAAAAGCTACACAGTGATGACTCATGAATGAAGAGCAAATAAATGCACACAAAACCAACAAGACCTTTCCAGGACAATGTAACCGAGAAGTAGGTCATTCAATAATTTATTAGAGTTGCCTAAACCGGGATTTTCTCACAAGTTGAAGTTTAGTTCTTGGATATACAAATCTCCCTCTTCAAGCTTTTTCTTTAACTGTGATTCAGGAAATAATGAGTTTTAGCTGTATGTTTATCCAATTGACTTAAATCTAACCAAGTTTTTATTTGGCATGTGATTGCAAGTAAATTACACCTTTGTTCTGTCCTGTTTAATCTCTATGGATTTGTCAACAAAATGATAAATATAAAAATTAATGCAGGCAATTTCTTTGAATGCATTTGGTTCAGGTAAAAAGCGGTGTAATTTTGGACCGAGCTAGATGCTGTCAATAATTTAGTGGCTTGTGAGATGGCTCAGCAATTTTAAGAGCACTGTCTGATCTTGCAGAGGACTCAGATTATATTTCTAGCACGCACATGGTGTATAAGAAACATGCTTAACTCCAATTCCAGTTCTCAGACATTTGGCATCGTCTTCTGGGCTCTACAAGGATTGCACACATATAGTAAGCACTCATACACACAAAATAAAAATAATCCTAAAACACTGTTAGCTGGAGAGATGGATGTACTTGCTGAAGATGTGAGTCTACTTCCTAACCTGCCTAATGGCTAATAAGAGTCCCTAACTCCAGTTCCAGAGCATTTGACAAACTCTTCTGTACTCCACAAGTCCTGCACTACATGGGTGCATGTCCATACATGCAGGAATAACACCGAAACACATAAAATAAAGGTAAATTTAAAAATTTTTATATATCTGACAGCTGTTATATTTCTGCATATTCCCTGGGAATAAATAAATGTAATAATTAATCAAACATAAAAATGAAATCTACAAAACTCTCCTGAGATAATAAATTTAAGAGTTAAACACAGCAGAAAATGTTACGTTCTTTAATAGAAGGGCAATTACTAACTTACTTGGTTTTACTGTTGCAATGAAATAGGTAAGATGTTTGACACCTATTTCCCAGAGCAATGAAGATTAATCATCATATCATTGCTTCTTGTTTCAATTTATTGCTTTCTCATGTCAGATTTAAGACAGATTATTAATGCACTTGACCATTTAATACTTAGTTACTCAGTAAGAATTACATATAATATGGAAAATCTTGACAAACATGAGTGACAGTTGATATTTTATGCTGTAGTCATTTTAGTATTTTCTTGAACTAGAAAACATTTCTGCATATTTTTGGGTATTGGAATAAATTACACTATTGGTATTTCTCTCTCATAATGTTTAGAAGATACAGTGCTATGCATATAATTATACAAACAAGTATAAAGCACAGATAATTTTATCATAAGCCAACAATTACTTTTTCCTCACTTCTTTGTGTTATATGATTATAAATATCCAGAATGAAAGACACACATGAAGAATTTAAATGAAATATCATGAAATTCATGTTTCTTTCCCTCTAATAAATCTCTTGCATACAGATATGAAATACAAAAGTCTTGATTTATTCTGTGAAATGAATAAAAAATGTTTTCACTTGGAATATCAAGTATAGTTAAAGACAAGAGTGCTAAAAATGAAGACAAATATGTCTATGAGGCCCCACGTGTAGAAATAGTAACATCTCTAAAATAATGTGTTATAATGAATAAAAAACTTCAGTAACAAATAAGTAGTGTGAGGACAGCATGAATAATTCAACGCATTTCCAGTGGTAATTCTCCATATTCTGAAAGGAAATTAAGTGTAAAGTTTGACATGGCATCCTTAATTCAGTTTCCGTTGCCTTAGTCATTTGATAAAACTATATTTTCTATTTTAATTGTTTTCTACTGTAGACTAGCAGCATGAGTTTATATTGAGCAACAAAACACTTTGGTTACTATGCATCTTTAGACCACTTTGTTAATATTTTCAGAATTGTTTATGAAAGATTCTTACAGTTGAACTGTGATGAACTCTCTTCACAAACAAGGCTTTGAGGAATATTAGGATCATGGTACAAATCTGGGCCATCAGTACCCTGGCATTTAGTGTAAGATTTAAGAATCTAAAAAATGATAAACAAATAGATCTGTTCCTTTAGATTTTAACTGGGCTATAGATTGCATGTCCTGGATTCCCAAAGAGGATTCTATAATTTAGTACAAATCATTTTGCAAACGTGTTCACTGGATTGATATGTGATTCAGCACATATATTCAGAGAATTCTTGGATGGGACTGAAGATTCATGCAAATTCTGTATTTCCTTTTTCATGGTTCTCTTTTCTGTAGCACATTTCTTTCTTTCTTTCTTCTTTCTTCCTTCCCTCTCTCTCAGTGACATTTCTTCAATTAATTTTATTCTAATTTTGCTATGAGATTCAAATAATGAACATTATCTGTATCTCCAGGGTTAGAAAACAAATTCTTATTATGATATTGAACAGATACTCTCATAGGCAAATATTTATTTACAGGGATGTTTACAGTGCATGCTCCTGGAAAATGCACAGTGGACATTTTAGTTTCTTGGTGCTGTTTTCTCTCTGTTTGATACTGTGTCCAATCACAGTGCCTTAAAGTTTTTATTATCAAATACATACCTAGGAATCATCACTTTTTGTTTAATATCATCTAATTTTTACTGATTTTATGAGCATGAACAAAGTGTGAGATGAGCATAAAAATGCCAGAACGGGTAACTGCAAGATTCAGAACTTCCATAGAAACAGGATAAGCTTAAGTGAAAGTTGCAAGAGTCAACACTGACAGAATAACAGAAAATAATTAAATGTTTAAAGTAAATTCATGAACATGGAATTTTGAAGACTACCATCTACATTTAGGAGACCGTAAGGATTCTTATTTGCCTTAAGCCAATGCCCCAGTCTGAAAGATCAGGAAGAGAATGCTCCACATAATTTAGTAACAGGACTTTGGGACTTCTGTGGGAAGGAGAGAAATCATTATCCTCAAAATATCATATGCTTGCTTTTACAGCTCTGTGGGTTGGTATTTGTATTGGACATGATTTCCTATGTAGAATATTTCAAAATAATCCACCAATAGTTAGTCACCATTAGTCATTATTTGTAAAGTAAATTTAGAGAGCAGCTCTATTTTCTTTTGTATTAAACTATTTTATTATTTTTATTTTATGTGTAGGAGAGTATTGCTTGCAGTGTTGAAGTGCACCCGTGTTAGGCAATGGCTACAGGGGTGTAAGATTTCCTTGCAACTGTACTTACCAGTTGGTTGTTAGCCAACATGCTGGTGCTGGAAATTAAACGCAGAAAATGCTCAAAGAAGGCAATAGTATACTGAAGTATTTTGAAAAATTTAGATTTAAAAACAAAGAAACTTAAATGCATACACAAATACCCAAAAACATTTACTTCAAAATATCATGTTATACACTGATGTACTAGATTAACCAAAGATCTAATGGACAGATAAGTTTAATCTCTACAATTCTGTAATATTATGGACCACATTGTCTATGGAAACCATAGTTGGTGACTTAAGTAAATAAAATGTACATGGATTATAAAAACAAGTAAATGAAATAAATTCAATTTAGTTTTATCATTCGATATGCAGTAAAGGTAATTCATTCCACATTAAATGTGTTGGACAATGATTCCAAAATGGTGGATTAGAATTTCTACATGGTATTCCGTATTTCCTGAATCTTCCTGTCTCTGTGCAGTTTAATGGTGCCAGTCACAGGACTCATGCCAAATCTTATCCAGCAAATTTGGAATCAACCTTTACCTTTGTATCATAATTTCAGATATCTGACAAGAATTTAATACCATCATTCCTTTTTAAAAAAAAAAATGAAACCAACTAGCACCTGCTCTCCTGCTGAGGTTAAGACAATAGATTTTACTGCTTTAACCCTTAGGTTAGAAGCAGCTTCCTGCTCCTTTTAAAATGCCCTTTTAGAAGAAAAAATGGCACAGAACTTCCAACTTCAGCAAAATACTGCTGTCAAAATTTTATTCATACTAAGTGGCCTCAGCATGTCATTGCTTTCCTCTGGGAACTGCAATGGCTCTCTGTCAAACACCAAATTGATTTTAAAATTGCCTGGATGGCTTGTGTGGCAGAGCAGTTGGGAGCTGTGCATTTATCTGAATCGGTGTCAGTACAAGAGCCACGGTCTCTTTGTGTAGGTGTGGGGCATGTTTATGCCATATTCTAAGTGCAGGAGAGATGAAAAGCCCTGGGTTCAACATCTTAGCCTGCGTATATGCTGATCACAGCACTAGAATCACTTATGCATAAGGAAAAATTATATTCTGATATATGGTGCACTAAACATTTAAATATTTTAAATGAGCCTTTTTGTGCTTAGATTATGAGAAAAAGTACTTTTACAGTGAAAGATATAGGAAAAACAAAACCTCCCATGCAGCTAGGAGCTTTTGGGTTTTTTGTATCATTTTCTTTATTTTTTGAAATTCATAAAAAACAGAGATTGAATGATAATTGAACTTATTTCTCCTAAGATTAGTCAGTTTTTAAAACAATTAACCTTTACTTTCAATTGTCTATTTAGTATGTATCCACATATGCTTCAGGAGCACAAAAAGTAATAGTCAATTACTACATTTTAGTTATACATCCTCTATCCTTAAAAGAATATATATTTATACATGAATATGGAATTAAAATGTTCATTATTACAAAATATAAGTAATAAGGGGGATAGAAAAGGGCAGAATAATTTTTTTTCCTAAGTCAATAGTCACATCCCTTTCTGCTATTTCTCTGTGTGTGTGTGTGTGTGTGTGTGTGTGTTTGTGAAACTCATTAGTCACCTCCAAACCCCATACACAAACAGATAGGACATTCTTAACTCTTGAGGCATATGGAGCATGGGATATGAAGAAAAATACGCTATGAGAACTTGTATTCACAAGAGATAAGTTAAATAAGAGAAAGATTTAAAAAAATCCAGAAAAACAGATGCGGTAGGAAAGATAAAACAGAGTTTTACAAGTGACACACTGTGAATTTCAGTGAAAACAGTGGAAAAATTTGAGGGTCAAGAGTCATTATAAGCACCATAATGAGAATATGGTACTTGTAGATTAGCCATGTTGTTTTAAATGAAAAAAGTGTATAATCATAATATTGACTTGATTTTTATGTTTAAATGCTGGTGAATATTAGTGCTCTAACTGAGTTTCTCTCTGCTTCATTCTTGGACAGACTGAAAGAAAGTCAGTGTTCTGCTGGCTTTGGAGCAGGAAGGAAAACCCAGAGTGCCTGCCTGTGTATGAGAAATCTACCCAAGCCCTCACACTAAACATAATAATAGCTTCTCTCAGTGCTCTGTCCTGTTGGCTCAGCACACACTGAACCTTGGCTTGTCTCCCCAGAAACCTCAACTTGGGAAACTTTAAAATTTCTCTCCCAACTTTTGCGCGATCGAGTAATGAATCTCAATAACCTAACCACATTGTGACTGGGACTCTAACTAGCCATATCAACGTAAGAATATCAAGGAAACAATCAACAGAATTATCTGATGGTGTAGAAAAAATGCATTTCCAATGTTAACAAAGAATCTATTTACACCTCAAAATTGCAAGACTTTCATTATCGATTTTTGTTAAAATTTCGAATTAATGTTCTGTCATAATATAAAGTTAAAGTGACTTTGATAGTTGGCAACAGAACTGAATTGGCAATAGGCTTAGAACAAGGTATTTTAAACCATAACCTCAGCCCCATATCTGACAAAGTGTCTTCCTCCTGAATCCACAAATGAAAGGAATATGTTTGTAGAAAACGTGGTACAATAAATTCTGCATCAGAATTAGAAGTACATATCTGGGAAAAGTGGAGACGGTCACAGTCCTTGCAATTCCTTCCCCTGTGGAAAGAAAGTCGAAGGCCCTCCAGCAAGTCCTGAGAGAAATCTTGAAGACTGAGAGGATATGGGAGTTAATGCCGAATTATTTCCATCGAGAACCCTGGTAAGAAGGTAGTAATGTAAGGTCAAATTCCCCTTCAAACCTGGGGAAGAAACATTGAAAGGAGACACAGGAATGCCCTTTGCAGATGCTATTACTGTGATTTTTTTTCAAAATCACACTGCCATTTCTAGACATGGATATTAAAATAGACAGGCACAAATCGAAGCATGATGTAGAATTGAAAATTATGAATGGTGTTGAATACAATGTTTTGAGGGTTTTTTTTTTTTTTAAGGGAAGGAGAAGATTTCAGTACTTGAAATGTATCCCAGGACCTTATACTTGGTAGGCAAATAAAGTCTAGCACTGCGCTCCATCCAGTGATAAAACTTATTAATGAATACATTTCTGAAGTATCAGTTCCTGTATTTCAATACTTCTAACCCTTTTCACTAGCTGATGATATATGTTATGGTGAGCTTCATTCCCTTTGTGGATATCCTATTAAAATTGTCCTTTAATTCCATTAACTTCACTCTGTTTTTTTTTTTTTAAAAAAAAAACCTACAACTATTTTAACTGGTTTGTTATCAGATACTATTTCTTTTTTTGATTAAAACTTGTTTATCTTACTGGAGATTATTTAGACATACTGAAAATTACAAAATGAAAAACTGTAAATTGCATGTTCTTTATTAAATTACATTTTTTGCTTTAATTCTTTTGTGTATTTATAGAAACAAATATGAGTTGGGGTCCCTCATCCCTCACAAGATAGTACATAAACTACGATATTAGAAGTGAAATTGTTGAAATAGAAATTTTGATTTTGAACTGGAGCGATATCTCAGCTGTTCAGTGAACTGACTGTTCTTGCAGAAGACCTCTATTCAATTCCTGGTATCCACATGGCAGCTGACTAACAACCATCACTCTAGTTCCAGGGGATTTAACACCATCTTCTGACCTCCATAGGAATTGTACGACAGGGATCACCTACCAATATGTAGGCTTTACACTCATACACACAAAATAAGAATAGTAAATAAAATTTAAAAAGAAATTCTGATTTTGCTTTTTCACAAATGTATGAATTTGAGTAAATTCAGCTCTTTGTTACATTTCTGATGGGGATATGTATTAGGTATTAAATAATTATGAAACAGCTGAAAGAAAATTTTATCCCTATGCATCATGTAGTATGAATTAGTATGTTCATAGTTATTTCTACGTGACAGAGGAAATAAATCAATAAGTTAGCCACAATTTTAAATGAATTACAAAACAGTTTATGTAATGTCAGAAACATCACAGTACAGTTGGTAAACTAAATTCATTTATTTATCTACTTGGCAAAGTTATTCTTTAAAGTGATATGCAGTCACACCATAAAATCATTCCAAAATATCATTAGATCTTTTTCCTGCAAAACTATACATTTATTTTAGACTACCAGAGCATATGTTTTTATTTAGCGACAACAAGTCAAGAAAGTGTATTATACATGAAGCTTATCCCATGAAAGATGAAGAGAACAATGACCATGGCATCATGTTAAGTGTTCTGAATCGTCAGTTTCCCAAACATTGTTAAGAGAAAAATCCTAGAAAAATTTAAAAAGTTTATTGATAAATAAAGAATGAAAAATGACGCAATCAACAATTCCTTAAGAATCATTCAGTGTATTTGCATCACATACTGTGACTTTAATAGCACCATTTACAACATTTCATTTTTACTGTGGACTGCCAGGGTTACAATTTTTAGTTTGTTATAAATATGTAATATATATTTTCACTTTTGTTTCTACATGAAATTCTGGTACCATCATTTATGCTAAAGTAAAATTTGAGTTATAGTCTGCATGGATAAAATATATTAATTAGCACAAGATAAATTAAAGTGTATATGTATCATCAATATTCCATAATAAAATATGAGCCTTGTTGTGCTCTAGGAACTGAACTTGATACATCTTTATCATGCAGCAAACTATCTCCCCTTCTGGGCCATCTCCCCAGGCCCAATTAATATATTTATATAATTTATTATTTTATTTTCCTTTACTGAGAGGGTACCTACCTAATGTGCTGTGGAGTAAGTTACGAAAAGATAGTGTAGCAGTCTAGTAGTTTATTTCTCTCACACTTAATAAATTGTGACATACACCAAGTCTGTAAGAATCTCCTTCTCTATTTGTTGGCTGACTTTTTAGAGGCTTCCATCCAGAACCACTGTAAGCTCATGCTCTCACATAACTCACTGCTCACCAACAAGGATGGGCTCTGTTGGCTATTACCGGGTGCGCAATAAAAAAAGAGAAGACTAGGAGCAGCATGAGTATCTTGGATCCTATGCTTCAAGGGAAACTACTAAAGTTGGATCAAGTCTCCTCCAATACTTGACCGAGAGTCACAGAATCATTTGATCCCTATCTATAATCATACGTGTCTCTCTATAAGCACACCCTCCAATTTGAGAGAGGAGGCTGGAAAAGGAAAAGACATTTGAACATAGAACATACAATTCACTAAAAACGCCTTTGATCAGAGACTAAAATAAGGACAATAAACAAGCAAACAACTGAACAAAACACGTCTGTCTGCATTCTGTCTGCTGGTCAAATCTGAGTATAAGATGGATAGAGAATACTCAGTCTTTGGTAAAGCTGTGGCTGAAAATATTTCCTAGACAGGGAAAAGATACTACCATTATCCACACATTTTTAAACTATTTAAATGTTAAAGGTATTTATTTGGTATTTCTGATTGTATTAGGAGCTTGTGGGACAGATAAATCATTAACTTGCCAACATTCTATTCCGTCATTGACTTGATCCCACTCTATCACTCCTGTCAGAATTAATTGTTGTGGATGCCATGTTCCAGGTTGTGATTCTGATTTCCTCACCAGAGACTCAACAAAGACATAGTGTGACTTGAAATCAAATCTCAGCATGCATTGCTAGTCTTATCAGTATTTATGAACATACTTACACCTTGCTTATGGTATGAAGTAATATATTTAGCCAAAATATTTCACATAATTTTATCACCTGAGAAATGGGAAATACATCCACATTTACTGTGCTTTGGAGGTATATCAGTGATTTAAATCTTACGCCTGAGACTAAATGTAACATGAATATGTGCATATTTAAAGAATGTTAGTAAAGAAATACACTAATGAAGTAAGAACTCTTTGACATATGTATGGTATGAGCATTTCCAGCTGAAATACAACTAACTTACAGGGAAAAGGGGGACATAAAGCTGTGAAAGCAGCTTCAGGTGTGAACAGAGACATACACTGTTGTTCTGCTTCCTCCAAAGAAAATACGCATCTTTGGTTTGAAAGTTTTAGCTCCATTTAAATGAATACACTCTATTCACAGTGCCAGGGTAATAGGTGAGATAATGAAACCCAAGGTGCTTGAAGCTTCCTCAGGAGACTGTACTGTGTGACTCCGTACACAGGTGCTGTGTATTCGATTTGCACCAATATAGTGATGCCTGTATTAATGAAAGCTATGTTACAGATATAAATGACTTAGTTCCAAAATGAGACTTTAATATTAAGACTACCAATCTAATGTTAAATTTCTGGACACCTTTTCAAAGATAAAGTCATTTAAGACACTACAAAAATATTTCTAATAATTACTGTAACCCACAGAGCTCATTGCAGCACAAAACACAAAAATTTAATTCAGACTGTGAATTTCAAGCATTCTGACATGTTCTGATAAATATGTTTATTTCATAGATTATTTATTCCATATATAGCTTATTGATTTCTTAAGAAAGCATTTCATATTCTGGAAATTGAAAAGACAAACTGTAGTCCAAGAATAAAGATTATTTATAATCCTAAAATTGTTTGCAGAGAAATTGTCCTCCCTCTATTTTTATTAAGTATACACTGTTACTTCCATAATTTAATTCCAAATACTTCCTCAAACTGCCATTGTATTGCAGAACATTTGAAGAATAAATGCAGCATTCTCCCCAAGTATTTGTAAGAGATAAGAACTATAACATTACATTCTATCATACATACTACATTTTAAAATTTATATTAAGGGGATATTACTTATTAAATATTTATTAATAGAATGCAATTATGACTGTCGTGAAATTGGCCAAACTGAAGAGGGTTCTTGCATGTATATTCTGTCCAGATGTTGGAGGGTGTTTGAGGAGTTCTTCATAATGTCTCTACCTTTGCGAATTACAACTTTTCTGATATACAATTCTAAAAAATAGAGATATAAATTGGATTTGTCTACACTGAATTTACCTAATACATGTGATGTTCTTTAATAGTTCACATAGTCAATAACATTTCTTCCTGTAAATAATGTTATTGGAGAAATATAACATTAGTCTGAATCCCAAAACATTCTCACCCGAGTTAGGTAATATTCAAGACTGATTGGTATATTGAATCAGAGCATAAGGAAAATCCAACAAATATAATCCTATCGAAAATGAGCTTGCATCACAGCATAAATGACAAGTTATCTATAATGACTTGAATGTTTGACTCTTTCAGAATAAATGCAAGATGTTTTAACTGTAACTCTTATACAGACATTCATAGCATATACAGATATCATCAGCATTTAACCATATACAGAGCTGATCACCATATACACTGGTGATCAGTCCATGAGGGCACTGCCTTAGGACTTGCAATTTTTAACATCCTCCAATGTGTGAGACTGGCACCTTGTGCCAACTGCTATGGAACGACACAGACAGACGTCCCTGTCAGATGCCAGAGCCTAGTCTTTGTCTTCTAGGCCTCTAGAAAGATAAAAAATTAGTTTCTTTTTAAAAATAAATTAACAACGTATGCTCTTTTGCTATAGTAACACAAACAGATTAAAGCAAGGTGCTCGCCCTTTTACTCTTAAATTGAATTTATATTTCGAAGTTATGAAAGAAAAACAATACTAAAAAAATAAAATAATTAAAATGAGCTAAGGCGCATCACAGTACTGGGCTCATCTTTAACAGCACTTCTATTACCAAACGTTGCTGTGTATCTTGAATCTCATGGTGAGGTCCTTTATTCATCCCCACCCTGCCACAAGGTTTGAACCAATTGAGTGGGCAGAGAAATCACTGCTAAAGAAGTTAATTTATTCCAGGTTACTTACAAAGGATTCATCCCAAGGGAGAGATAGAAAGAGAGAGAGAGATGGAGGTGTGGCAGGGACCACATTCTCATCCCACCTCTGGAACACAGGAGAATTGTGTGGGTCATACCCACCTCTCTCCTTCCCATGATTCCATGCATTTCTGCTAAATCTCCCCCATTAAGTCATTGGTTAGTTGGCTGTAAATCACATTTGTAAGCCTATCCCTCGCAGAGAGAGAAAACTGCTTTTCTACCCAACATCCTGCAAATAATGCTTTGTTCCAAGCTCATCAGAGGATCTGTACATTTAAAAGTGAGCATCTGTTGACAGTATAAAGCTCTGCAACAAAACATGATATGTAAGCATTATGGAGTAATGATCAAAATCAATTCTTTTGAATTTCAAAATGATTCTTCGTATATCAAGGGCAAAAAATGTCTAGGTAGACTTTTAGAGAAAAGATATGTTTTATAACTGCAAGATATTTAAAATTGCATGTGAACCAACAATAAATATTTTTAAAGTCTGAAAATTACTGGAGGCATACATTCCACGGAAATTAAATAAGATATCTCAAGAACACACCATGTCCTTTTAAAAGGCTATAACTTTAGGCAGCTGCCTAAAATGTCTGATCCGCAAATGGAGTTAAAGAGGAGGATGGTTTCCAATTGGAGCCACTTGGGTCCCTCTATTTAGTCTTATCAGTTGTTCTCTTAAATTCCTTTGATGCTCAGTGAATGAACTTGCACTGAGAGGTATCTAGGCACACAAATTTTACTTGATAGGCCTAAATGCATATGACAGAATGTATGAAATCTGGTTGGGGGGTGTCTCTAGGTAGGTGCAGATGGGGTGGTTATGTAAATATGATGAGGATGCTTTGCATGGAATGTATAAAAATTCAATAAATTACCTTAATATTTTTCTAATGATATGAAAATAATTACTTCAAAGTAAAGTTCATGAAAATTTCCTTTAGATTTCAGGCATTTTATTTCTATATTTCATCCATGTGCATTACTCATAACGATATTTGTATACTTATTTGTTTACTTAGAAGGAGTTGTTTTTATATATTTTTATATGTATTGGTTTGATGTGATGGGGACTGGATCTTGTTGTATAGACAGACTGGCCTTAATCTCACAAAGAACTGACTGTCTCTGCTTCCCAAGTGCTGCGTCTAAAGATGTTTACCACAACACCTGGCTCTAATCATTTTCATATTCTTGCATTTTGTCTAGCCATGTTATAGGTTATAACTAATCAACGATTAGATTTAATGAAATGCTTTACTAGAGAAAATGGAAATTCTGTATTTATCCATTAGGATAATTTAGACCTTAAAGTATATAACATTTTCATTTACACAAAAATAATTACTGAAAAATTTAACCAATCTGCAAATATGAGTATATGCGAAATAAATGTGAGATGTTTTTTCTCATGATGAGTTCATCTGAAAATCATGACTAAGCAAAGCTTATTTATGTTTTCACTGTATATTTACTTATAATAGATTTATACCTCTGTTAGTATCAGTCTATGTCAAGATAAGTTAAAATAGCCCAGTAGTATCTTTGTTTTATTTCTATCAAAAAAGTATTTATTAGACAAACTAAAAATTAAATTGTTATTCAAAAAATTATTTAGTAATTACCAAAGGAAAATGAAAACTTTATTGTAAACTTTTGAAGTTAACATCCTCATGAGATGTTCTTATCATTGTTAGTACTATTAGAATGCAATTGTTTGGAAAATTTATCAAAAAAAAAACTTCAAACACAATACAGCTGCTTGTAGATTATCTGGGGACTTCTGAATATGCAAACATTAAAATGTTAGGATAAAGGCTGGTAAAATTGGTCAAAGGATTAAGGTGTTTGCTGTCAAATCTGATAACTTAAGTTTAATTCCTAAAACTCATGGGACATGTCATGGAAGGAGAATATGGTCTCTCACAAGATTTTCTCTGACCTAAATAAACATACACACACACACACACACACACACACAAAAACACACACATTCACACACACACTCATCACACACACACACCATGACAAGTATGAATAAGCATGCTCACACACAATACTGAATAGATATTTTTTTAAAAATCTAAAAGACTATCTCTCCCCTAACATTATTATTATTTTAATACTATTGTTTTTTAAAATAAATTTGACAGTTACTAATGGTACATTATAGAGCTCAAACAACATGGAATCTAACTTGTGGTGTCAACTTCGTAAAATTATAATCCATGTAGTTTAGTGGGGGAATTTCCCAGTTGTGTTTGCATAGTGACTTTCTAGAAGAGATTAGGATTTAGGTCAGTATACTTTGAATAAAGCAGAATACCCTCCTACTAAATATAGATTTGCTTCATCCAATCTGTGCAAATACTCAGAAAAACACAGGCCTCCCCCAAGTAAAAGAGTATTCTCCTAGCTGACTGTCAGCATCAGTTATACCTATTGCCCAAACCTGGGCTTCCAAGGAGCCCACATGCTCTGCATCACTTGAACTTTGATTTTGTAAATTAAATTTTTCTCTTAGTCATGGTAAAAAAATTAAGAACTATTTTTAATAATATAATTACAATATTTAATTTGATAGCATAGATTCATTCATTCATACATTGATCTGATGAAACTTCTTATTGCTTAGGTATGTCACAGAATGAGAGAGAATGATGCATTTATTGTGGTGAGTTCTCTCAGACTAGAGATGAAGTAATTTCCTTTTAATACATCTAGAGATGGTTCAGCACTTAATAAGACTGACTGCTCTTGCAGAGGAACTGGGTTTAATTCCCAGCACCCACAATCATCCATAGCTAACAATCCCAGCTATCAATCATCCATAATTTCAGTACCAGGCGAATTTGATGTCTTCTGACCTCTCAGGGTAAGGCAGGAAACAGGTACACTTTACGTACACACAGGCATACACTTGTACGTATAAAATAAATATAATAATTTAAATAATAAATATAAACCCATCTATTAAATAAACAGGTTTTTAAAAACACGAAAGGAAATTTACATAAAATCATTTGTTGTGTCCTTTTATAAAATGTATTCATTATCTAAATGTTTATCAATGAGATCTATTTGACCACATTTTGAAGAATATTTACTCTTGAATGTTTTTCATCTTTATCAGTAAGGAAATATGTACACAGCTGTGCTGATTAGTTTTAGTCAACCTGATGTAAACTGTCCTCTCCTGGGAAAAAAGGACCTCAATTTAGCAAATTTCTCCATCATCTTTTCCTGAGAGCATCTCTCTGATCCATTTCCTTAAATATTTATTGACTGAAAATAACTCAGCCCACTGTGGGCAGTGACAGCCACATGCCAGGGCTATAAATGAAAGGTAGCAGAGCAACCCAGAGGGGAAACAAGCCAGCCTGCAGCATTTCTCCATGGTTTCTGCTTCAGATTCTGACTCCAGATTCTTGCCACGAGTTTCTGCCTTGGAAGACTGTGCCTTGAAAGGTTAGGTGTAATAAACCTCTTCCTCCATAAGCTGATTTTTATCATAGGGACATAGAAATAAACTAGGAAAACATTCATATGACAAGAATGAAAAGATGATCCAACATGTAACTAGAATAAAACAACAGAGATAAATATCTGCATTTATAAAAAGTAAAGAAACTCTGTGTATCATAAATAGCTTGGTCTTCATGTCCTTTAAATATTTTATGGACATAAAACATAAGATTAAACCAAATAGCATTTCTTTCTGTAAAAACTGTATGATGTAAGGTCATTTATTCCAAAAAAGTCTTAGAGTAAAATAGCTTGATATTACAATTCAACAAAATGTTTTTTTAAAAGAAGGAAAATATTAAAAAGTATCATTCATTGACATTCACTATTGTCAGAATATTTAGCTCCTACTTTGAATTTCTTCTTGCGAGCATGAAGGAATGAAATGATTATTAACATTGCTATGATGCAAGATTTCAGAAAAAGAGAAAAAAAACTATTAGTGTAATTTTTTAAAAAATTTTTCAGCTAGTGGTCTGAGAGGTAGTTCTGTGATAAAAAGCAGCAGCTGCTATTACAGAGGACCTGAGTTCAGATTTCAGCACCCAAACACCTTCCAATTTCTACAGGCTAAGTTCTCAGCACCCAAATGCTGTAACTCAATTTCTAGAGGATCTGGCAGCTTCTTCTGACCTCCATGGGTATTTCAAAACAAGGATGCACTTATATACATGAAGGTAATACACTCATATGCATAAAATTTGATAAAACAGAGAAAATAAAACATTTTTAAAACTTCCAACTAAATACCTTAAATTGGATATTTATATACAGTATAAATACATTTTCCATGTATTAAAATTGTTTTTCACTTCACTACACTTAAAAAGACTTTCAACAATTGAAAAAGATAAACTGGTTCCTGCTCCTGATCCCACACCTCCTGCCACCATGCCTATCTGCCATGATGGACTACTGTCCCTTTGAAAACAGAAGCTAAATGAACTCTTCCTTTGTAAGTTTCCTTGGTCATGGTGTTTTATCACAGCAATGGAGAAGTAACTTGTACAGAAATAGGCACCAAGATAGTGGGGCATTGCTATGACAGACCTGACCCAGTTGTTTTCAGAAAGATTGTGGAAGAATTTGGAGTTTTTGATTAGCAGAAACAAGAGTATTTAGAGCTAATGAATTGTTGTTATGGATCTTGGAACAGTTATGCTGAAAGAGATATGACATGGAGACCTGGCTTGTGAAGTTTGAAAGGGAAGCAGAGACTATCAGGGCAGAAGAATCAGCTGTGATTATGAGACACCAGAAGCACTGAAGTGAAACTTTGTTTTATTGGGACAATGATGCTGGTTAGTTTGGGCTGAAAAACCAGTTGTGAGTAACAATGGACCAGTGTCATCTAGGTGAAATCTTCTGGGAAGTCCTTTCTCAGGGTCACCACAAAGAAAATATGTTTCAGAGTAGACGGAAGCCTCCATTTCAAGATGGAAACAGGACTTGATAAACTGTAAGAAGAAAGCATGAAGGGGAAACAGCTGATAAGCAGAATTCTTCCACGATCTGTGCTTCAGCTCCTGCCTCCAACTCCTGTCCTGAGGTAAACCTCGGGTTCCCTCAGTGTTGAACTTTATGTAACACAGAAGAGGTAAGACAAATAAACCCTTTCCTCCCAAGGGGTTTTAGTCAGAGTATTTTGTCATGGTTTGAATTGCAATATTGATATCTTCAAATATGTGTTATCACATATAGATAAAATAAACACAAAAGAATACTTTTTTGTATTAATAATAAACACTTGATAACATAATACTTTGTTATTTATGAAATGGCCCTTCTGATTATTCACAGTTTGAAATACTCTGCTATTTTTCAAAATATTACAGATGAGCATAGCTTATTTTCAATGCATCTTTTTGAAACACACATTTCTAACTGTAACACAGTCTAGCAAGTTACATAGAATCAAACTGATCATCACTCTGAGTATGGTGCAATGCTTCATTGCTCCTCAAGTCCATTCAGGCTTGTAGGTAAAGAGATTTTTCTGAATGACTCTCATCCTTTTTCTGATGCTATTTCAGTTTCTTACTGAAATCTGATTCCATGCTTTGTACACTTGCCAATGTTTTCCGTTGGTGGAATTCCATGTGGGGCTGTGACACTCTCGATTACAGGCAAAGAACAATCTCATTTGTGTATTCTGTTTATTGGACTACTGTGAAACCTTGATATTTAGTGGGACTTAGACATCAGTACATTTGTCACAGTCCCAGAATGTATCCATTTAGTTTGATAGATGCCCACTCAAAAGCAAAGTGGAGTGTGGATTACTAACTCTGACTAATGTTTCTTCACAAACTGGAAGAATCTGCTTGTTTATTTTTCATTGTTTGTTTATAATTGACTCAGAAAAGATCAATCAGAAAAAAATATGAGGCTTGTGGTAGAGAGCAAAAATAAAATAAAGATCATGCACTAATATAACCACTTTTAGGACCTGTGATCAAGTGGAAATACATCCATTTTCCCTTAATATTAGTTATGGTCTAAGAACTATGCAGGATGCCTAAAACACTGGCTATTTTCAAAGATCATACTATAGGATTAAAAACATATATTTTTTTAAATATTTAAATGCTTTTTTATATTCTATCATTGTGTGTTTCATACAGAACATCTCAGTCTATCTTAATCATCTTTTTATATCCCTTTTTCCACAAGTACTCACCTACCATCCCCCAACAGCAATCTATGCATTTTTTAATCTGTGCTAAGATCTATTGTGTCAAGTTAGTGTCCCCAAGTGACCTCGGTGCAAGTTCATCCACTAAGCTCTAGTCAGCCTACTCAGAGCCCCTTGCCCTAGGAAGATTAGCTCATCCTCACCCAACAGCAATCAGTTGTCAACATTTCTTACACAAAGTTTGGGGTCTGCTATCCACTTCCCCGGTGCCATTTTGAGATTTATTCTGCTTGAGTTTTCATGAATAGAATGTCAAGATCATTGCTGTACGTACATATGCTCAATGTCCAATGGGCTTGTAGGATTCTATTTCCATTTGGTTACAACCCCCCTTCACTGGCTCTTACAGTCTTCCCATGCCCTTTTCCACAATGGTCCCTGAGCCCTGGGAGAGTGAGACTTCTATGAGTCCTGCCCAAGGCAAGGACCCACACTCTGCAGATTCCTAATCTACATTATTTAACCTTTGTGACCTTTTTGATACCAGTCTTTGTTGCATGAGGGAGCTTTATTGATGAAAATCGAGAGATTCATTTGTCTTCTTTCCCCCTCGTTCTACGCATACACACACCTTGTCTGTGAATAGCCCATCACTACATAGCCCAACTCAAGTATAGCCTCTACACCCAAGTCTCATGCAAGATAGGAAAATAAAATTAAGTAGTTGCCTAACTTGGTTGCAATAAATATTCAAAGTATTTCATTTTATAATGAATGATTCTTCATTTTGGCTAGACTATTTCTTAGATATTTCTTCATATATTTGTGGTTCTATGAAGATCCAGGAATCCAAGAATTTATATTCTTGGTTTTCTGTCTGTTTCTTACCTGCGGTATACCTTCTCACACTCAGATCTTTCTAATCTCTAAGTGCGGTACATCTAAGTATTCTATCATGGATTTAAGTTTCCAAAAGACCCTCACAATCACAGCAGTGTTCCTCCTGTAGGCGGAAATATATAACACCTACAAGCTCACATATATGGTTTTCTTCTTCACAATTGTAACTTCATTCAAGTTTCCATTTATTTCAAGTTATTTTCAGGTGTTTTTCAATTCTATTAGACTTTTTTGTTGCTTCAAGTACATGTCTAATTAAAGTGCCTTAACAATACTGAACAAGAAATCCTATGGACCCTATTATTGACTGTTTTATGTATAATTTATGTCTCTTATTCTATTTATACCATTTATTTTTAATATCATATTTCTTCTCTGTCAACTTATATTTTTCATACAGAAAAAAAGAAGAATGAGTAACAGTTCCTCAGATACATTCCGAAATCCTATTAAATAAAACAATCATAAGTATCTTTGTATTTAACTTTCCATGACATAAAACATAAGACAATTTGGGACAAATGATTATTACTTTCTTCCTTTCAGACATCATTTTGTGAACTTTCAGGTAAAATAAACTACATGAAGTTACCAAAATTACAATTGGTTTACTTTCAAGATGCCCTGCTGAGAAGATAAGCACCTGTCTCCGGGTGATTTTGTGATTATTTGTCAATGTTTCTAAGACATAAGGTTGAGACTGATGGAAAAGAAAATTAGTCCCAATTTTCTGAGCAAATCTCAGAAATGCCAACGTATTTGGGTAGTAGTGTCACACAAAAATCCCTTTTACTGAACTAAAAATATTTCATGTTTTAGTACTCTGGCTTCCTATTATATATATATATATATATATATATATATATATATATATATATATATAAAAAGAGCTGATGAATGACATCCAGTGGAACACCAACTATTTTTTTTTAAGGAATGAAATATAACCTCTAGTTACCAATGTATTTATTTCCCAGAAGTTCCTGCTAATGCATCATATTTTCACATGCTGTATAAATTATTTTAGTTCACAGAAGGATTTTTGCAAACAAAAGTGAATCTACAGGTTTCTAAATGTATGAAATACAGTCTTATTCTTCACAAATAGGAATATTTTTAAAATAGGATTTATAAATATTTTCCATATTTTATTGTATTTCAACATATATGTGTGACACTATTTTCTTTCTTTTTAAAGAATGAAAGCACAATTTCACTTTCATTTCCTCAGGGAACTATGACTATAAGTCATCTGTTAGCAAGCCAATGTTTTTTTTTCTAGACCTACCCACTCCATAACCTCATGCCCACTATACTATCAATATGAGTTCACCTGAGCCGCCATAACAACATAAACTGAGTAGATGATAAGGAACTGCAATTTACTTTCATGTATGAGGTGAAAAACCTAACATCAAAGCACGGGCTGATTTCTAGTATGTTAGGAATCTACTTAGTGATTTGTAGGCATTATTATAATTTGTCTGCGTCCCTAAGATGTCAAGGAATTCAAAAGTATATTTAAAGGTAATTATCAAAGTGAATAGAGTTAGTTAAATACTGACAGTAAGGGAATAAGTGATACACTGTGAAAATTTGTTATGACCAATTTATTTTTCTCATTGTAGGTTCTTTGGCCTCCGTATGTGCCTTTTTCCCTGCTAGCTCCCTGATCAGGAACTAGCTTCAGCACGTCAGCTGCAGTTTCTACGAGAACAACTTCTGCATTTTCTATAAGAACAGCTTGACCTGAACAACTCAACCTTTAGAGGCACAGACCTTTAGATGCCAAACCTAATTGATCTGAACCAGGTACCGTGACATACCAAGACATTCCTTGGGAACCTGAACATTTTACCCCCTACCAGTTTCCCCTGGAATTTTCTGCTATTAATCACTTGCATCTGCTGGGTGTATATATATGTGCACCCAACTTGAATAAAACGGAAGCTTCTCCACCATTTTTGATGTGTGTGTGTCTTGTGAATATCTTTTATGTCTTAATTCCTCAGGCCCTTGCCAGATAGACTCTGGTACAGGTGTAACGCAGGCCGTTACATATATTTGCTATTTGAAGAATAAATTACACATATCATTTCCTAAATCCAAGAATTAAGTGTTGCCAGTGAGGAATCTTCACTTTCATACATAAATAAAATATTTATGTATGATTTTCAAAATGCTTTTGTTTTAGACATTTGAATATTAGACATGAGTTACTGCTGAAGAGCAGAAAAATGCTATAAAATACAGGGAATGAAAGCTACATAGTAAATATATATATATATATATATATACATATATATATAGTATATAAATCAAAAGCTATGAAAATATATTACATTTCTTTTGACATGTTGAAAATATGATTGAAATTAAATTCGAGCACATGTCTATGTGTGTGTTGTAGGGTAATGCAACTAGAAAGGTGATCAGGAGTGAGAAGAAAGACATCTCAGGGGAGGTTGGAAATAAAGAGTGTAATGTCAGTGAAGTGCATGCAGCACATGCAGCAGGGAGCGCGAAGAAGACTAAGTAATGGGAAAACTGAAAAGGGTCCGAGTAGTGAGGGAATCTGCGGAGTCAGTAAGAGAAAGGGATGAATGAAAAGAGGATAATGACATGTAGGAAAATACAATGGCTACTCAGCACTTCCTATATTTAAAATTTTATTGGGCTTTAGTATATTTCATACATAATTTCTTAATCAAATGTAGACCCCTTTCCCTGCTCACGCCCCCACAATGCACCTCCTGCTGGATCATGCACTAAAACCTATAGGTTAAGGTCTATCTTATCAAGCCTACTCTCCCTCACCCCATAGTAACCAGTCACCAGCAGTTCTCAGGGGAGGGTTTGCAAGCAGCACATCGCTCTACTCTGGAACCTTGTCTAATAAATTTTGGAATGAGTCTTGTGCTTGAAAACACCATTGCTGCAAATTCACATGTGGAAGCTTACGGTGGCCAGAACGTGTCTGTTCACTTTGTTCATGGATCAACCTTTGTTCTTACAGTCATTCTTCCCCGTCTTCCACAATGGTCCCTGAGCTGTGAGTCGGTGAGATTTAATATATGAGTCCTATCGAGGGACACACGTTCTGCAGTATCTTATTCTCTAAAGCTTGGCCATTTGTGCCCTTCTGTGTGCATCCCACTCTGCTGTATAAAGAAGTTTTCCTGGTGAGAGTTTAAGGATGAACCAGTTTTATCTCTACCTCCAGTTCCACTATTCTCCAAAAAGCATTATGTATAGAGGTTTCTCTACAGATATGTCACCTAGGGGTGGGCATCTCTCAGTTGTGTATTCTGTATTTATGACCAGTTGTGGAAATCTTCAGTGCCTCCATTTGTTGCAAAAAGAAGCTTCTTTGATGAATGTTACACAGCATATTATCTGTAACTGTAAGGATCCATATTTAGCATGTAGTAAGTTATTTCATTTGTACTGAGTTATGACAGAGATAGGATTACTATAGGCTCTATAACCTCTTCAGCCGTGTCTATTTACGTGTATTTACAGTGCAACCTACAAGTTCCCTTAAACCCCAATTGAGAACTCTCTGTTAAGGTCTATAGCCATCTTTTTTATTGGATCATATATTTTCATTTTTATTTGTTTTTTTTTTTTTAGTTCTTTGTATATTCTGGATATTGATCCTCTCTCTGATGTTTACTTGTTAAAGATTGTCCCCACACAATGGGTTTCCTCTTCACTGCCTTTGTTGTTTCTTTTGCTGTAAAGAATCTTTCTAGCTGAATGAGGTCCTGCTGGTTGATTAGTGGTCTTAATGCCTGAGGCAACAGATTCCTGATTTACAAAATCCTTTCCTATGTATGTATCTTGGAGGATAATGCCTATGTTTTTGTCTAGAAGTTTCAGTTTTATATCTCGAGGTATTTGATCCATTTGACATTGACTTTTAGACAGGTTGAAAGATAGGTAAATAATTTCACCTTTCTACAAGTGGATATCCAATTTTGCCAGCACTATTTATTGAAGATACTGTCTTTCTGTCCTTGAGAATTCTTGACACCTTTGCCAAACATATGGTGGTTGAAATTGTATTTCACATGTTTGGGTATTCTGTTGTGTTCCATTGACATATGTAACTATTTGTGTGACAGTACCACACTGTTTTTTTTTTCTTAAATATGATAGCTCTGTAATATAATCTGAGATCTGGCATGTTGATCTCTTCAGCATTGTTTTGAATATTTCTTTGAATATCTGGGGCTGTTGTGATTCCATATGGATTTTTGGATCATTTTTTCTAGCTCTATGAATAATGTTATAGGTATTATGATTGGTATTGCACTGATACTATCTCTAGATAGCTTTAAGTAAAGTGGCCATTTTCAAAATATTAATTCTACCAGTCTATGACCATGGTAGATCTTTCCATCTCCTAGTGTATTGCTCTATCTCTTCCATAAAGATTTAAAATTTTAATTTTAGATATCTTTAATATCTTTGCTTAAGTTTATTCCTAAATATCTTTGAGGTTATTCTACTCTGGATATGAGTGTTACCTTGAATGTTTTTTCTTATTGCTTGTTATTGGTGTATAGAAAGGCTACTGATTTTGTTAGTTGATTTTGAAACCTGACACTTTACTGAACATAATAATTATTTCTAGGATTTTTCTGAGGGAGATTTTGGGATCTCTTATGTGTAATGTCATATTGTCTTCAAATAATGATAATTTAACCTCTATTTTCAAATTACTTCTCCTCTACTTTCTTTTTTTTTTTTTTTACGATTTTGTAAGAGTTTAAGGAGTAGAGATATTGGACAGTCTTGTCTGTTTCCTGATTTTAATGAGAATGCTTCTAGTTTTCCTCAATTTAGAATGACATTGGCTATTGAATTGTTGTGTATAGTTTTAATTATGTTGAGATATGTTCCCTCCTGCCCAGTTCTCTCTAGGACTCTTAACATGAATTCAGATTGGATTTTGTCAGAGGACTTTTCGTCATCTCTTGAGATAACTGTGATTTTTGTCTTTTTGTTATTTATATATTTCATTACATTTATTGACTTACGTATATTGAACCATATATGTCTGTATGTGGTTTGCTGGTACTTTATAAAGAATCTTTTTGTTTATGTTTTTGATATGATCCTATAGTTATCTTTTTCTGTTTTGTCTTTCCTGGTTTGGGTATAGAAGAGGATTGCAAGTTCTCCCTCTGTTTCTATCATTTTTGAATAACTTAAGGATATTGGTTGTACATCTTTAGATGTCTGGTAAAATTTTGCTGTGAATCCATCTGAGTCTGAACTGATTTTAATTTGGAGATTTTGTATTATTGCTCAATTTACTTATTTGTTATGGATTTGCTTGAGTTCATCTCTTCTTATTTAATTTTGTTGATGTATATAACATTAAAAATTCATCCATTTCTTTTAGATTTTCAAATATAATGTTATATAGGTTCTAAAAGTATTTCCATGCAATGTTCTTGGGTTTTGTTTTGCTTTCTGTCTTTTTTCTTTTGCTTTGGGTGTCTCGTGAGGTTTCCCATTTCATCTCTTATTTGTTAATTTGGATTTACTATTTCTTCTTTTGGTTAATTTTATAACTTTTAAAAAACCAGCTCCTAGATTAATTGATTTTTTTATTTTATTCATTTCTATTTCATTGATTTCTGTTCTGATATTTTATATTTCTTCATATTTCTTCTTGTCTATTAGTTTTGGAATTGGTTTTCCTTGCCTTTCCAGAGTCTTGAGTTGTACACTGTCATTTTTATGTAATATTTCTAATGTATGTGTTTCCATCTTAAATTCTTCTTTGATCCATTCATGATTCAGAAATGTATTGTTTAATTTCCATAAGTATATGCAGTTATTAGTGCTCACTTTGCTTTTGATTATAAGTTTTATTTCACTATGGTATGATAGAAGGTATGACATTATTTCTTTTTTTGTATTCGTTGAAATTTGTGTCCCAGAATGTGATCAATAATAGAGAAATTTTGCATGTGCAGCTTAGTAGTGTATTCTCTGGTTCTTGGGTGGAATAATCTGTAGATTTCTATCAGGTCCATTTCATGTAAGCTGGTATTTAAGTAAGATTTCTCTCTGTTTATTCTTTGTCAACTTAGTGGAGTACTGAAGTGGAATTCTGATAGTGGAGTATTGAAGTCACCTACCATTACTGTTTTATAGTTAATCAATGTTTTTTAGTTCTGGAGTACTCTTTTTATGAAATTGGGTGAAACACAGTTTGGCGCATATATGATCATGATTTTAATATCTTCTTGATTGATTGTTCCTGGGGCTAGAATGAAGTGACTCTATCTCCTCTGATTGGTTTTAAATTGAAGTTCATTTTATCAGATAGTAGAATTGCAACACTTTCTATTGCTTATGTAATTTGATTGCTTTTTGCTCAGGTATATAAAAAATAATTGGTGTGTGTTTCAGGTTGCTGTAAGGCAGTAGCCTCATCTAGGTTGTTGGTGGGTCAGGATAATAGGAAAGCTAGTCTGTGTTAAGCATATCAGGAGTCCAGGGGGAGATGTGGAGTGCGTTAACAAATTATACAATAAAGTTTAGCTAGCTTGGGTTAAGGAGCTATTTCAGGGATCTGAAGCAGAGTAACTGGAGCATGCTTTGATCCAAGTCTAGCAGAGGGACAGAGTATCACTTCCTAATTTACCGAAATACTGAATGAAGGCATGGTGCAGAGGCAGGTGGATCTCTGTGAAACTGATGCCAGCCTTCTCCACACAAGCAGGATCAGGCCAAATTGGTCTACATGGAGACTCTGCCTAAAAATCTCCAAAACTGACAACCAAACTAAACAAATAAATAATGAAATAATTTAAAAAATTAAAAGGAAAGAATGATATATAGATAATTGTCCAAAGCCCATAGAAAGAAATTCTAGGAATGAACAACATTAACTTTATAATGAAATTTATAAATAATTATTGATTATTCAAGTATAATTTTTCAAATAAATATATCACAGATATTTGTTTAAAAATTGTGAATATGCATGTATAAATATATTGAATATGTAACATGTAAGTAAGCTCCCATTATCTTTCTTCTTTCTTTTTTGTTTATGATTTGTTTCAGTTTTTAAAATAAATTTTCAGTCCAGTAAATTTTTCTACTCTTCTTTCTGAGTTAAATAAGACTCAATATTTCTGTGGAAAGTGGAAAATGAGAATCTAAGATTTCAATGTTTACTCTGCAGTTTTCAGAAGAATATTTTCTTCTTGATATTTATGTAATTTACTCTTTCTGAGTTATAAACCTTCACTTCTCTTGTTTCTCTTTATAATTCTTTGTTTTTTGATAATTTAATCTAGGAACAGTATATTTTCTTCATTTCCCCCTGTAATTTCAGAAATCATTATTTCCCCTGAATTTTATGGCATCTTTGATTATTACTAATACATCTATATGTGTGTGTATGTGTGTGTGTGTGTGTGTGTGTTTGTAGTGTCTAGTGTGGAAAATATACTAGTTGATTAAAAAAATGCTTAAAGAATGCCAATCTTAGACAGAGAAAGCTGAATAGAACAAAACCAGACAACTGCAAATACATGGCCATGGGGAATGAATAGATGTGTTAGCCCAAGACATCAGCTGCCCCTTCTTCAGGATTCAGTTTTGCAGAAGACAGGCTACTCACACATCCTCAAAAACCTGTGTACAGTTTTGTCTCCCTCTCCTAATCCATCGTTAGACGCCTCCTATTCAGGTGGTTCAGATGAGTACTTTTTTTATTTTCCTCTGTGAAAAATCTGTTTTCTCAAAAGGTGGAAAGAAGTGACTTCAATTAACAGTGGAAAAATGAATCTAAGGATGGAACTATGTAATCAATCAACCATGTTCTCATTTCTTTCATATCTTGGTTTTACTGTCAGGGCAAAGCAGGAAGTACGTTTAGCTAACCTCTGCGCTTTCTGTGCAATCAGTTTAGGTTCACATTTTCTAGCATGTTCTAAGTTGATTATGCTTTTTGCCATTCTTAACCTGTGATGCCCTTTGTTTATATTTCTCCTTAGTGTGTGGATAGTCATCTTAAAATCTTTTACTGTTGCCATTTGAGCAATATTATCTCAGGCAAAATATAAAGTCATATATTCAGTAATTCCTTTCAAAGTTGTAGGATTTTGAAAAATATATAGTATTATCCGTCATTTGTTTGCACTCTTGAAGTTTAAAAAATCAAAGAGTACCTTTTAAGGTAGTCACTAATATCAATAGAATTAGTAAACTAGTGCTAGTGAGGGTCTGAGAGATATACTAGTCACAAATTTCAAGAACATAATGTAAATTGTGTTCCAGTGTAATGATATTTGTGCTTGCATACTTGCTTGTTGTTTTGGAGACATGATTTCAAGTAACTGAGGCTGGCCTTTAAGTTATTATATACGTGGACATGAGTTTGAATTTCTGATTCTCTTTCCTTCGCTTCTGCCATGTTGAGACAACTGATTACATTCAAGTGATGGCACATTCAGTTTAGGGGATGCTGCTGATTGAACCCCAGGCTTCATGCACAATATACAGATAACCCACATACTGAACTACATCACCATTTCCACTCAATGCAGTAGTTCTAACAGAACAAATATAAAAGTAGGAATAGAACAATGACCAAAATGTGCTATAGCAATCACCTGGAGCCCTTGATTGTGCCATGTTTTTATTCACTGTGTAGAATCTGTCAAGAGATACTTTGGCAGAGATGACTTCAAAACTTCAGTCTGAAGTCATGGAAAAAGGATAATAGCTGAATATAAAAAATAGGACTTTTGCACTTTTTTAAGCTAATATTTAATGATTTCTAGACAATTATTTTTATGTGAGGTTGTATAAAAATTAGATGCTCAAGAAAATAGGTGCTATTGGCAATTAATATTAAAATTTGAGGAGTCTAAAGTTCATAAATCTCATCCTTAGGATGTGTTTAAGCAGGTGGATAATTAGTTTGCTTCTGAAAAACAAACTCTATGAACAAAAATTATACAACATTTTATGATTTTGTAAAGACTTCAACTTTCCAGTTGTTTACTGTGTGGGGTGACAAAAATGGGTGCATTGAGAATCCAGTGTTAGTGATTTTCTTGCAGTTACCCAACTAATTTTGTCATTTTGAAGAAGGGATGATAATATGACAGAAAGCAAGAGGATATAAATCAAGATCACAGAAATGGAAACCACGATTAAAGTTCCACTTTTAAGAAATTAACCTATGATAAAACACAACGGTTTTCTTTCATTTATTTCAACAGAAGCCAGTAAAATAAAGTATCTCTGTATACCAAGACCAGTAGAAATTGGAATGCCTTAGTGTCAAAACAAAGGAAAAAGCCCTCTGTGCATGTCTGTTAGCAACAAGAGCAATCATGTAGCACGAGAAGAAAATGAACACTCTAATTTATGCTATTTTGTTAAGAACCAGCATACTGAGGACTGAGTCTGGGCATATATGCCTTTAATTCCAGTCAGAAGCAGGCAGGTCTTTGTGAGTACAAGATGAGCCAGGTCTACACATAGTTAATCTTATATAGAAAAAAATGACATTGAACAAAAATACCCAAATATCTATTTATTCCACATACATATTAATTAATTGACTTAGAATGAGAGAATTTCTGTGATCAAATACACTGCATTATCTCCTGGAAGAACATCATAATGTAAATTGTAGAGCAACTTTAAAAAAAAAAGAGGCATGTACTATAAAATGAGATCACAAAGACATTTTTGTATGCTGTCTTTCACACTCAGTCTCAAATTCTCTTTTTTAAGTATAATTTTTCCTAAACTTTTCCTTTGGCAATTTCATGCATGTATATAATGTATTCTATTTATTATTACACTCACCCTTGCCTACCTCCCTCCCACCTCTGCCAGTTCCTCTTTTCCTTATAAGATTCTTTCCCACATTAGGTTCTTCTCTCTCTCTTTTTTTTTTAATTGTTCTGTGTTTAGCTGGAGGCATCACCGAGACTATAATGTTTGGACTTTCCATTGGTGCCAGGGTCCTTAACCATTAGTATACAATTAATGCCAGTGACTTTCCTGGGCTTTTTAATTTTCTTTTTCTTACTGGCTTTATCTTCATTGTTGTTGTTTTCTGTCATTAGATGGAATCTCATGTAGCTTAAGCTGTTCTCAAAATCACGACAGCTGAGGATAACCTTGAACCCCTAAACATCCTGCTTCTACCACCCAAGTGCTTAAATGAAAGATATGTAACAACATGCCCACATTTTATGCTTAAGTCCTTATTTAAAATAGAGAGCTTTGTGGAGTGTTATAGGCTTGTAATACTTGTACCCTAAGCTAAGAGGATGAAGGAAGAGATGAGAACTTTGAAGCCAGTGAAATACTGTTACAGAAAACGAACAAATATCCCAGGATTGTGACAAAATTTGTTTCTTTTATTATTATGGCAGACTTACCACACTACAGCAGTTCACTGTCCAGACAGACAGCCTGACCCGTTGGCATCAGCTTGAACCAAGACTAAGAATGATGAGTTTTGATAACGTGCTCCTTATGATTTCTCTTGGAACTGTCTCTAGGAACAAAAGACGTGTTCCGCATTTACGGAAACAGTGCTTCCAGCAGTGTATGGATAAGACTGTGAAAGCTGCCTTATCAGAAAATGATTTTCCCTTTCTGACCCCTATTGACTGTCTTAGAACAGAACGCACAACAAAAAATAAATGTTACAAACCTAGACCTGTTATAGAATGCAACACAAAGGGATGATTCATTACCTTTAAAGGTATTAGCTGCTTTCAGCACTGATATTTTCACAATATACACACGCAAATACACGACTGCAAGTCTGGGAAAGGAAGGGTCTTGAGGGTTAAAGCTATAGGATTATTTTTTTTTTTAAAAAGCTCAAGGCCTAGTAAGATTGTTTACATTGTGAACAGAAGTCATGGTGTTAAATGATATCAAAACATAAGATTAACTTTGATCACAAAGTTAGATAAGAATCCCATTTGTAACAAAAGGTACTGCAAGAAGAATCAGTCCCATGTGTTTCCCAATGACTTCTGGTATCAACAAAGCGCACCTAAAAATTAAAGAAATTAAAAAAATATTTTTAAAAGGTTGTCTTTGTAGAAGCTATTTTGCTAGTTTAAAATATTTTATTCATTCTTTTACTAGTTTTATTTTATTTGTATGAATGTATTTCCTGAATGTATGTAAGTGCACCCATGTTGTGTAATATCTGCAAAGGTCAGAAGAGGGCGACACATTCCCTGGAACTGGAGTCTTGGACTGTTTTTATCCACTGGGTGGGGACTGTGAACTAAACTGAGGTTCTCAATAAGGGTAGCTAGTACTCTTAATACCTGAGTCAATTCTCCAGCCGTATTCAGTAATTTAAATCCTAAATTTTACCATTGAATTTAAACCCAAAGTGTAAATTATATTTATGTTTCTTTCCTTTAGAAGAAGGCTTTTTTAAACATCTCAATTGATAATTTCTTTATTTAAAATATATGTTATACACACACACACACACACACACACACACACACACACACGTATGTGCCTGCATGTAGGTTTATGGACATGAGTGCATTGGTTACTATGGGCAGGAAATTGTGTCCAATGCACTGAATTTGGAGATACAGGGTCATTAACCACACAACATGGGCATCGGGACCTGAGCTTGTGTTCTCTGCTGGAAAGTTAATATACTCTTAACCACTGAACAAATCTTCAACCATATCCAGTGATAATTTCTGAATCTGGCAAATCATTTACTTCATATGATCAATTAATTTAGGAATATTTCAGAGAGAAAAATATCTCTAAGACTAGAGAAATGGTTCAGCAGGTAAGAGCAGATTATGCCTGTTCAGAGGTCCTGAATTCATTTCCCAGCTGCTAGATGGGTGACTTGTAATACAGCTCCTGCTGGATCAAGCTCCCCTGCCTTCCGTGGGGTACTGCACTCAGCCACACACACAGACACACAGAATACATGCATAGGCATAATTTTAAGATATAATAAACATCTTAAATTATAAATATATTCTCTTTAATGTAGATAGCATCCACGAATGCAAGGTTGGTATATAAATTAACGCTCAAGTAATCTTTAGAAAGGCTTTACCAATCAGAGTAAACCACAAACACACTCAAAGGGTATCAGCCTTTTGCATGGAAGAAGTTGAATTCTTCATTCTATCTCACAATAAAGTCAAATAGTAGATGAAAAGGATGGAATCGTTGGAAAACTGAGGTAATACTAAATTTCACATATCATGCCAAATAGAAAGATATTTTCATTATAAATCATTAATTAAACATTTTTAATATTTTCCTAATTGTATTAATAGCCCCAAATTCTTGATCTCTAGAACAAAATAATACCATGGTTTAGCATTCATAAACAATACCATGATTCAGCATTCATAAACCACAAATGCACTGATTTTAAACATATATATTTGATTAAATTTGATGATTCCACATTATTTGAAATTTTGGTTGCCATGTAGTTTAGTATCATTAAATTATCTCCAAGTTCATTGTTTTCTTAAGAGTAAATATGGAGGGGCTAGAGAGATGGTTTAGTCCTTCATGCACTGACTACTCTTGCAGAGGACCCAGGTTCAATTCCCAGCATCCACAGGACAGCTAAAAACCATCATTAACTCCAGTTCCAGGGGAATTTTATGCTTTCTTCTGATCATCATGGGTATAGTATAACAGAGGTTCACATACACACATCTAGGCAATACACTCATACATACTAAATAAAAGAAAATTAAAAGAGTAAATACGGAAAATATATCTTCTTCTCTGAATCAATATATATGGTAGATTGTATTTATTGATTTACATATGTTGAACATCCCTGCATCTCTGGAATGAAGCTGCCTTGAAAGTATGTTCCTTTTTCCCCACATTATTGCCAACATTTGTTACCATTTATTTTTTAATGAATATTTTAAGCAAAAAATGATTTGACCTTAGCTTCCATTCATCTTTGAATTATAATAAAGCCCGTTTCCACTTCTCTGCCCCCTGTTGCACTTTATTTTTAGTTTTATAGGGTGTACCTTGGAGAACGGTTACTGTGATTTATTCAAGGCCCACAATTAAGATCTAACATGCCTGTTCACAGAATTATTGGAGAGAAGAAGATGCTTATTTTATAAAAGTAAGAATTGAAGGTACGTGGAAAAGATGATAGTTAATGAAGGTATCTGAATATGTAAAAGGATTTCATTTGGAAAAACATGTACATGCATTCAACCAGCCTGGCTTAAGGTAACGTTGAAAAGGTTGTACAAAACTGTGCCACCCAAATTTACAGCTTTAGCATCATGGAATGCTGATTTCTACTGAAACTTTAGATTGTTTTGTTTTACAGTCAGGGTCTCCCTGTAGCCCCAGCTGACTTGGAACTATCTGGTAGAATAGGCTGGACTTGATCTCACAGATAACTGGTTGCCTTTGTATCCTGAGTGAGATTAAAGCATGGCTCACTACACTGGGTTTCTAAAAATTATTTCGATAATTATTTATTTATTTATTTGTTTATTTATTTATATTTATGTATATGAGTGTTTTACCTGCATGTATGCAAGTGTATCATGTATCGAAACACACAGAATCCAGAAGACAGAATCAGACCCCCTGGAACTGGAGTTACAGATTGTTGTTAGCCACTCTGTCTGTGCTACAAACTGAACCTTGATCCTCTGGAAGGTCAGTGCTCTTAACTACTGAATCATCTCTCCAAACCCGTGGACATCTTAAACCCACACTTCATAAGGGGGCCCTATTTTGACCCATTTTTCACAATTTCAAGAGTAAGAAATACTTAAATTTCTAATTATTTGGCACAGATAATGCTTTTTTAAACTTTTCAGTATCTTGGCAAGTAAATTTGGGATGAAGGATAATAACTGCAAGCTGGCAACAATTATGTCTTTAATTATTCACTAGTATTTATAAAAAAATTCTTGAATAGTGCTAACAAAATTTATTACATTCAGTGGAACAAAATTTGTTCCTGTTTAGATAATATTTGTGAAGCATAACCCAATTAAAAATTTATATAGTAAACACATTGTTAAAAGTTATGTTGTTTTATTTGTTAGATGATATGTATGTACAAAATGTTCTCTAAAACAATATCTATTAAATAATCTGTAACTGAAAAGTAGTTTTAGGATGTGAAAATCAAGTAATAATTCAAAATCTTTGTCTTCAAATACCCTCCCCGCTCTTGTACTGGAGTGGCCCTCACTTTTAATAATATTTTCATTACTAATGTGGGATTATATATTTCAGTATTATAAAAGTGATTATATCTGTACATTCTATTTTCTGTTCTCAAATAAATAATATATACTAAGTAATACCTATGGTATTAACTTGGTTAGTAGAAAATTTGGTATGCTTAATCTATTTTGGACAATAAACAAATAAAGAATACATGTATTTCAAAATCATAGATGTATTTAAACATTTCTTTTTCAAGACTGTACAACATAAAACTCTGAAAACAAACATGCTTATTCCAGTATCCTTATGAATTTTTTATATACATTACACCCTTAAATTGTCATGCATTTTTCCTTAGGTGTACCCTTCAATTTAGGGAACTGTCAAGGAGAGTACTAGCTTTTTTTTTTTTTTTTCTAAATGTCACAATGGATATCTGTCTACAACTATGTATACACATGGATGGGTGTGCTTGTGGAGGCATGAAGTACTGTTGGGTTTCTAGCTCAATGCTTCCCAACCTTACATTTTATGACAGCTTTTTGTATTTTTGTTTTTGTTTTTGTTTTTGTTTTCTTCTGAAACTGGAGCCAGGATTCACCAAGACTGACTGGCCAGTAAGCCCTAGGTACCTTCCTTAACATTCCAGTTCTGCGATTATAGGCACACACCACCACATCTGGCTTCTTATATATATTGTGTTCTCATATATATTCTGGGCATTTGAACTCACTACCTCATGTTTTCACAGCCATCACTTTACCAATTGTGCCATCTCTCCAGCTGAAAAATCTCAGTTATACTCAAGACCACACAGATGCAAATTGAGGAACTGTTTGTACATTCAGGAAATGGGGTTTCTGTGCCAATTTCCATCATATTAAAATATTTATTGAACATATGAAATATGTTTGTTGACTCTGCATTTTATAGAACACCTTTTAGATAATTAAAATCGCTACTCACAGGCATGGAGGCTTTGAATTTGAGGAATATATAAAGATCAACTCCATGTTTGAATAGATGCAATTTGGCATTTGACTGTGCAAATGAAAAACTACTAATTAAAGTAAACTACTTCAAATTCCATACTTTATCAAGAAATGAAGAGTCCTCTCACCCTGATAAATAATTCAGGAAATTTTCATTGATTTTAATTTTAAATCTGTTACACACTTAGAATTTTAAACTGAAAATCCTGTTTAATTACCAACAGTAAATATTTCTACTCTGTTCTTTGAATACATCTTTATTCCTGGAAAATTTAATACTCTTAAACAATGTTTATTGATTATATCTAACCCCATTATCTCCCTCCAACTACTTCAAGTGTCTGAAGACATCTCCCTGCCAAATTCACATATTTGCCCGACTGTGTCCAGTTAATGATACCTGTATGTATATTTACTGGGGATGGAAAACCTACCCGTGATCACACCCTTGAAGATAAATGACTCTCCATTCTATAGCAGCCATCAAGTGCCAATAGCTCCTCCATTTGCAATGAAATCCTCTTAAGCGGTTTCCTTATGTAAAGTTCATTCAGTCAAAGTTCAAATACTTTCAACCTTATGCATCGTGATTATGCTTATTAAACAGAAAATATAGCAATATGTTCATGAGTAATGTATATAATTATTAGGTTAAAAGAAATAAAATTGTGGATGTTAATTCTGTTTTCATATATCTAATACATTTGACACCTATTTTGGAAATCAAACCACTATGACTTATGAGGGTAACACAATTTGGGATATTTAAGGAATCAGAAAAGGCTTCAGGTTCATTTAACTTCTATTTAATTGGAGAATCAATATTCTTTTTTGTCTTGAACTATTATTTTCATGAAAGTTGGTGCTCCAGCGTTTGTGACATATATGTTCAGTATTGTGATGTCTTCTTGGATGACATATGGAAGTGATTTCCTTGTTCTCTTCTTATGAGGTTTGAAATCTCTTTTCTCAGATATTAGAAAAGGAATGCCTAATTTTTTCCTGCCCTTTCATCATAAGGTACTACCTTTCCTTGAGGCAAGATAAGTGATGTTTTAATACAATCAACTATCATCTGTCTCTTCTTTCATTAAAACATAGTCATTGTTCCTTTGAGAAATTTATTCACATTTATACCCTTCTCCCCTGTATACACTCCCACCTTACCACATCTCCACAGTTCATGTACTCTTTAATACATTTTACTGCCTGACAAGTCTATTTTGATCTGGATTCTATTGTTTGACAGAAGGATATTTTAACATTTTATTGGATGTTTAGATTTTCATATATTTTGATTCCCTCCCATATCAGCTCCCCCTTTGCAATCCCCAACAAAAATTTTGCACTCTAATAACTATCTGTTACAAATAGATATAATAAAAATAGATATATAGGTCACATATTCATATGACCTGTAGGGGCAGGTTTTGGTCCCCAAAGCCCTACGAGTGAGGGTTCATCCAGTGAAGCATCATAAATCTACTAAGTCTTTTTGTAAAATTATACTGACTATCCCTTTTAAAGCAACCTCTATCTCTTTATCCTTGGATTAGGGCTTCAAGGGCATTGATATTTAAATTTTTATTAAACAATATGTCTTTGTACTGTCATTTTATTTTCTGTTTTTCTCTTAGTCCTATTTTCTGTTTTCATATTTGTGCCTTCATTTATTTCTTTCTTTAATCTCTTGGATATGGTCATTTTTTCTTAATTCCTTTATATAGCTTCATGTATTCTCTTTAGGGCTGGTTCAGTTGATGTGAATTTGCTCAGTCTAGTTGTATATTGGAAGATTTTCCTTTCCGCTCAGTCTAGTTGTATATTGGAAGATTTTCCTTTCCACTTTGACTATGATAAAAATTTTGCTGGGTATAGTAGTCCTACTGGGGATTTTAATCATCTAGAACATGGAATAATTTATTGAAAGCTCTTCTTTCTTTTATAATTTGCCTTGAAGAGTCAGCTTCTATTCTGGTAGGTATTCCTTTATTTGTGACTTGCTTTTCTCTTGCCAGCTTTTGTAGCCTTTCTTTGCTCTAGACATTTAGTATTTTCACTATGATAGGCCATGGGGAATTTCTGGTCTGGCCTTCACTGTTTGGTCTTCTGTGTTCTTTTTGTATATGTGAGTATGTACTTCCTTACTTTACAGAAGGTTTCTTCCACAAACCTGTTGAAAATCTGATCAATGCCATTGACATGAGATTCTTCTCCTTCTTCTGTGCCTTTAACTTGTAGATTTGTTATTTTAGTGGTATCCCAAAGCTCCTGCATATTCTATGCCTCTGTTCTTTTTAATTTTTCATGTTCATTGATTTAGAGTTCCAACTCTTTAACTTCCTTTTCTGATCTTGATATTCTGTTTTCCATTTGATTCATTCTGCTGCTGAGAATTTTTTTTCTTTCATTTCAAATTGACTGACTGAATTTTTCAGCTCCATCTTCTTTTCTGCTGGCATTTTCTTCAATGTTTTTATCTCTGTCATGAATTCACTTTTCAAGTATTGAATTGTTGTTGTCATTTCACTCAGATGTATATTTTTTTCTTGAGTTTTAGTCATGAGTTAATTTGAGTCTTCTTTGAGTTATTTTAGTTGTTTATGTGTACTATAAAATCCTTGACATTTTTGGACATGTTTATGATTTTTCTTTTAATTTATTTGTCCTGGTTTTCCTCTCAGTAGTTCTGATTGTAGAAAACTTCTACAAGATTGGTGGGATTGAGAAGGACATATTATCTTGGTTCATAGTATTATTTGTATTTTAGAATTGTGACTACAGCATATGAAATTATTTTTTTCATTGTGTGTCTGATATGATATACCCCCACCTTTGGTGAGTTGATGTTTAGCAATTTTTGTTGTTGTTTTCTTTCTTTCTTTCTTTCTTTCTTTCTTTCTTTCTTTCTTTCTTTCTTTCTTTCTTTCTCAGTTACGCATACTTAGTTGGTCTATGCAGCATGTACTAAATTTTGATTTTTTATTTGGGTAACAGGAGCTCACCAGATTAGTCCAGAGCTAAAGCAGGGCTTTCCAATCCTAATTGGGAGTGCTCCAGCAGCACATTTTTCTCTTAGTTCTGAAGCTATAAGATAGCATAAGAGTACTTGGATATTTGATTTGTTTCTCAAGGTATTCTGGAGCCCAGAGGCAGCTGATCTAAGCCTAGCCTGAAATAAGAAAGAAGGCAAAGGGGTGTTCAGGCTATGAAGTCCTAGGCAGGGTAAATGTTGGGAACAGAGACATAGAATATGTAGGAAGTTTGGGACACCAGGAGAAGAACAAATCTACAAGTTATAGGCATAGCAGAAGGAGAAAAATCTCAGATCAATGGCATTCATCAGATTTTTCAATAGGGTTGTGGAAGAAAACTTCCATAAATTAAGGAAGGACATATCCTTACGTACAAAAAGTACGTAGAAGACAAAACAGTGAAGACCAGAACAGGATCCTGGCCTATACATGAGTGTGAAGATGGTCACATAGTGGAGATTTCCATTTCTGATCCTATTTGATTGTCTAATACTACTTTACTGCTACATCAGAAGAAAAGGCCTCAAATTCATGGCTCTTCTCAAGTAATTAGAAAATATCCATAACACCATAAAGGCTATCCAAATGTAGTATTAAGCATAAATATGCAATTAAATGTTTCTATATGTATATTAACAATAATCTGTTTTGGGTAAGGTTGAGGAGAACAGGCTAAGGAGCAGAGAATAGATAACATAAGATGGGAGGAGGACAAAATTTGCTTATACAGTTAGACATTGATAAGCTCAAAATTCTGAAATTTCTAAGCCACATTGCTGTGACATTTAGAAAGGAAATAGCATGGTGTTTAGCATTCATAATGCCAGGAATAGTCCATAAGTACAGAACAACTGTTTCTTCAGATGTGTCTTGGACCTGTGATGCAGATTCAGGGCTTTGCTCATAATTTTATTGAAACAATGTCTCCAGCATGAAATTGGGAATTAGAAGTCACAGCCTACCTTTATCTTATCAAAGTCTCTTGCTCCTTATTTTGTGGCTTTAGTACATCACATACACTCAAATTCTCTCATTGTTTGCTTTCAGTGCTTTGGTCTTAAAATATGCATATGTGCATTCATACACTTAAACAATCTGGGGTGAATGAAAGTAAGGGTCCTGAGGAATGAAGATCATCTGTTCATATTTTAATAGTCATTTGTGGTATTAATCCTACATTTGAATATTCAGGTAAGATTCAACTGATTTGATTAGCCCATCGACATTTTATGACTCCAGGTCTTTGCTTTCTTTCTGAGATCATAAAAATGAGTCTTACTTTGCGCAAAGTCTACCGAGTTAAAAATTCATTATACCTAAAAATACATATTTGGTAAAACTAGCTACAACTGCATATACATTGAAACTAAGCAAAATAAGCAAAGAAAATAGAAAAAAAACATTATGAATTAAAGTGACCAAATGTGCACTTGTGCTATGCAGATTTTCTTCACAATCTACTGTCTTGTGAATAATTCAGTATTTCCAAAGGGTGGATAAGTCAAATAACAGTGATTTACTCAGGAGGAAGGTATCATTCCACATAGACACAAATAAGATATATATATATATATATATATATATTTATATAATATTGCAGTATATATATATATATATAATAACCTAGAAACAGTGTCAATTTACACTCTTTTCTTACTGATATACTTCTTTTTCTTTTTTCTGTTTCTTTATTATTGAAGATGCCATAGCAGTATATAATTAAATATAATTTTATCAATCCCTTCTTCCTCCAACATCACTCGTATCCCACCAGCATTTCCTCCATCCATCTTTGTATCTATTTTTATTTTCTTTTTGATAGCTCAGTAACTCCATTTTTTGCTACGCACATGGGTATGGGTGTTGAATCATCCACCAAGGCATGGGAAAGCAGAATGGGAATGCCCTAAAAAATTAATGTTCCCTTTCCCCTCAGCGGTTGCATGATTTCTGTAGTCAAAAAGTAGATACGGTGCTTCACACTTTGTAATTAAAAATCACTTTACCAGACAGGGAGAGATGACACAGTGGTTAAGAGCACGTACTCACCTTGCACAAAATATAAAGTTGTTTTTTTTTTTTTCCCCAGCACCCAAAATGGGTAGGTTACAATTGAATATAACTCGTATCAGGAGATTCTATGTCGCTGGTTGTAGGAGGCACCCAAACTACATTCCTATGCCAACAAACATAAACACAGAAACAAATGTGTTTTATTTTTCCTTTAAAAATATTTATATTTTTAAAATTCACTGACTTTAATATTCAAACTGAAATGGTAGGGTATTAAGTGTAATATCTGGTCTAAAATAACAGTAGATGTTTGATAGATAGAGAGGTATATAGAAGGATAGTCATTTGAGTGGGTGGTTGGATGAATGGATAATGTAGAATAATAAATACATAGATATTTAGAACAAAGGCTGTGAGTGGAGGTGTGACTACCCCATCACTAGAAATATGTAAAGTTTTGTCATGTTGAGAACAATAAGTTTACTTTTTGGATGTCAGTTACATCCTGGGTGAATTCAGAGGATCTACCAAACACTCTGTCACTAAACTATTTTTGACCATAAAGTTCAGGTTTGAAGAAATAACTGGGCCTTGGTATAAAAAGACATGCATTGTCAAAAAGAAATAATTGAGAGAAGTTCTCACTGATTCTAGGCTATGGCATGCTTGAGACAGTTCTTCAGGCTCTATGTGGACTGTTCCAAGACACAGGTTTGATTGAGTTGTGGTCAGCTGAGGATTGCTTGATTCAGATGACTGACTTCAGCAAATATCTGAACTGAGTAGATCTAAATCAAATAAAAATACTAGCAGAACTAACAAGCTTTGGGATAAATTGTTCTAGCACTGGGTACCAGAACTATAGCACAGGACATAAATGTATGATTCATAAGCAGAATTTAATGTTTTAGTAGATATTGTTTCAGATGTAAAATTAAACAAGTGAAATAAATGCCAAAATCATGTTCCACTTAAACCAGTATGTCTAGTCCATAATCAGTTCAGCATGCAATCAATAGGGAAAATTGCATTCTATGTATCTATATTATTTATTTTCATTTTAAATCTTTGAAATCTTGTGTATATTTTATGGTTACATGAAATCTCAGTTAAGCCTACCTATGTTTCAAGTTACAAGTAGTAAAATCATTCTCATAGCTACCTCATTTTTGTTTCATGATTAGTTATTCCCACCATGATCAACTTACTGAAAAAGACAGTTTAACACAAAAGAATTGGAACATTGGCGTCTAGGACTATTCATGATTTAATGTGGGCAAGATTTAGAGAACACACTAACAAATTCTACTTATTGATAAGAAGAGTTTGATGACTGATTGAGACATCTGATCTAGGATGTCATTTTGATGATAAAGAAATCCTGTTATTCGTTTTTGTAAGTTCTAAAGGAACTCTGTGTATGAGAAGCTGTGTGCTTCAGTTACTCATATTGATCTAGAAACGACATTGTTCCTCACAAAGCAGGTGAATATACAGGGTTACAAACTACAAAAACTTCTTTGCAACTTATACTATTCATGTAAGGAGTCAGAAATAAGTATGTTAGCAATATAATAATAAAGATAAGGTTCAGTCTTCGCATAGGCATATGGACTTCTAAGTCTTTAAGGAGATATTGGAGTAAGGGCTTGCAAAGTAAGGTCCATGAAATTTATAGAGAGATTAGTTTCATAGACAAAATAACACATGCAAGAAGACATGCAAAGTTAAAGATACAAGTTAGTTCATGTAAGTAAATGTAGTCATCTGTTGGTCGGAGGCCCTGGGAGTGTAGGAAAAGACGATGAGATCATAAAATCAGAGCAGTAACTAGATCAGAAATACAGTACTACCCTTACTCACTGGTTATATGACTTTTACATGGCCCTCAAAAATGTGTTTGGTCATATCTTGTTACATTTTCTCACCGATAAACCATCATAAGAAATTGTATTTCACAGTGTTCTGATTATTCCATAGAATGTCAAGAAGAGAAATTAGTATATTTCTAACATGTAACATTTATGTAACAAATGTTACTTTTCTAAATCTCTGGCAGTCTGTTAAGAAGTTGTATTCTACTTAAAGGCAAAGGCAAGTGATCTACTTTGTGGTATAACATATAATGCAGCACACAGCATAAAATCTTGCTCCTGAAGGAAATAATGGTATCATTGGAGGGATATAAGAACCAGTTAAATTATTACAACAGTTCTTTTGAGGCTGTTAGAATAAGGGATTGGTGAATTAGAAGACTGTGGAGAGAAAAAAATGGCAGATATTTAACTACAGACTCAACTGAATCTAATGAATTGGATATGGTTGTGACTAGTGAAGAAAATGATGCATACATCAACTAGAATATTTCCCGTTACCCTCCTGGCAGCCCTAGTTTCTCTGAGGTTGATAGCATTACCAACAATTTTGACTTGATATTTCACTATAATGAACAGTTTTATCAAACAGGGAAGTAAAGTCAATTTGGAAAGCAGCTTCAAAAGCATCCTTCCATCCTTAAAGAACTTGGTTTTGTTTGTTTGTTTGTGTGTTTTCTTTTTCTTTTGGATACATGAGTTTGTATAACTATTCTGTTATTTCTGGGAAAGTTCCTTATCTATCCTGATGATAAGTTGAGATTATGGAAGAAAGTTTATAATATTTCTCCAAATTAATGATTTTATGAAATCCAAGAGTAAAATGGAGAGCTAACCAGGTGACCTTCAGGTCTTCAAAATATCCTTTCATTTTTTTTCAACTGTTTTAAAACAGTTTTAAAGTACATCATGCCCTTCATCAAATTAAAAATCTCTTGGAAAGGGTGATTTGTGTTTTTTTCCTTTATGTCTAAGATATTGAGTAACATTTCCTCAGTCCTATTCTTTTGATGTTTACTCTATCACGATGAACCAGTTGTGTGAGATCCAAAAGACAAGAGAGAAAACAAAAGTGATTATTCCCAGAATGGTGGACAGACCCTTGGGCGTCAGAAGAAGCAATATTCTGGAGCTTCCAGGCTTTATTACTTTTTTCCAAAAATATACTGTCAAGTGCCAAAGGCATCTTTGATCATTGACGTTTCTGCCAAACTGATAAAACATAATCCTCCAAAGTTATAAACTTTACAGGATATTTTCTTAGAATTTTATATATCAAGACTTCCAAAATTCTCATACATTTATTTCCATGAGTTGAATGTTACATACTTGATTTTCACCCTTATTAATTTAAGTGAAATTTCAACACCATATCAATCACTCTGGCAAATTATGCTTAAAAGTTACAGTATTAATCCATGGACAAAGGAAGTAATTCATCTGAATTTAAACCACTATCACTACGACTGTGACATGATCCTTAGAAGAGTTTTTTTTGTACCCATGGGAGATATGATTTTTGTGACAGTGATTTAGAGAATATATTCACGGAGTTGAACAATCTAAATAGAGTTCAATAAATAACTCAGTACTACAAATTTCTAGATCTTTGTTAGAAAACTATGGTTGAAATTATGTTGTTTGTGTGTTTGTGTATGTGTGTATGCTCATGAAACAGATTTTTCTTGTCCTACCAGCTGACTTAGAACTCACTATATAGACTAGTCTCACAGACAAGACACCCCTGCCTACTCCTCTCCAGTGCTGTGATTAAAGGCTTATACTACCATGCCAAGCTAAAAATGGTTGAATTTTACACTTTCAAATTTTCTGTGGCTTTGACTTAGAAGCAGAGTAGATTATATCATATTTTTAAGTGCAAGAAAGATAAAAGTTTTAAGAATAAATTGCATGCGGTCTAAGACCCACTCCATTTGTGAATTTTAGACCATTTGCTATTTAATTGTGTTTTGACATGTGTCAATTCAAAATCTCCAGGTTCTCCAAAATCCTACTGGATTTTGCCTGTTTCACACATTTTCCTATGTTTGACATGGACTATATAAAAATATTGTTCATATAAATTCATGCGATATAAGCACGAGATAACATTCAGGCAGCCACAGTTCATTTAATTCTTATTAACTTGAAATAGGAGGCGTCTATGACCCAAAAAGAGCAATCAACTCTCAGTTCAACATTATCAATTCTTGTTTCTGGACAAGTGAATTCCACAAGGATAACTTACACCTAACCTAAGCATCTAATTTATGATTTCATTGATCATCTATTAAGCACACAGCTATGTACTATACTCTGTGATTACTGAAGAGATAAGTTTTAGCTTAGATAAATCAGTACCAACTCAGAAGGAAGTAACGGATAAGAATACAATAATCAATGTCAACTAGTGATAAAAATGATAAGTAACCACTGTATCCTCATATCCTGGAAAGTATCACAATGGGACCAGGAAAATGAAGTGACTCACATTTAATCCCATTTCTAACTGTACATTTTTATTCATGTAGAAGTTTCAGAGTAAAGTGTGCATGCATGGAGACAGTGCTTCACAATTATTCTAAGTTATAATTTCTTCATATTAATTCTAATACCTAACAGATTAAGTCACACTGGAACATGCTTCAAAATAAAATTCCCCCAAAGGATAGTGTAGTTACATCCTGACAAATTCATGTTTTAGAAAGTTTCCATAATTCTTTAGTAAAACACTAAACCCACTTCACTGTTAAATTTCACAAGAATAAAATGATTTACAGGCTTTTGCTTTAAAGAAATGACAGGCATGGCCACTGCTAAAGGAAGATCTGTATCTTGTGAGAGGTACTGTATATGATAATTACTCTACACAAAGTGTCCATTCAAAGAAATGGCTGCATTGGGAGGAATTATGGATGAAATGTAGAGTTATATGCTAAAAATTGAGGTTACTTCAAAGTCATGTACTTTTAACAGAGCCCAGTTAAAGCAGAGCAAACTGAGAAAGTGGCTGTAGAGACACACTCTCTTTAAGGGAGAAAATAAAACTCAGAGAGTAATGTGACTCCTGTGACTAAGGAGATTCCATGAAAGGGTCATGATTTGGGAGCAATCAATGGGGCCTGGATGGGGGTATCTCAGAGGACAGTGGGAGTGAGGAATGAGTCATAAAACTAGAATTACATGTATGTATGAAAAGGCCACAATGAAGCACATTGTGTGGCATAATAACCTAAATAATAATAAAAAGATGAAGTAAAATTTAAAGGGATTAAAAGTCAGAGAAATGAAGGCAAATTTTATTTTTGATCAATCTGGATAAATTTTATTTATTTATGAATAGACTAGGCACTCCATTACTCCATTCAAATAGGTGTAGTCAAGTTTAGGTATTACCTAGTCAGATGATTGCTAGCTACAATGTCAGCAAATTCTCAAGATGATTTAAAAGTGCTTCTTTTAATTATTTTGAGATACTATTTCACATACCCCAGGTCTGTGCTTAGTTTGCTGTGAAGGCAGGGGTGACCTTGATCCACATCCTTCTACTGATACCTCTCAAGTGCTAAGATTACAGTCAATTGCCCCTATGACTACTATTTCAATATATTTTGGTCTTTTTAAAACAAATAACCCCAGATCCTGAAACTCATTTGGTAGATCTGGCTGAACTTGAACTCATAAAGATCCATCTGTCTCTGCCTCCCATTTGCTGTGTACACCACCACACCCGGCTATTTCAATATTTTTATCCTAAGATGAAACATAATAATATTTAAATTTTTGTCATATACATTCATGTATTTAATCAAATTGTATCTTCCCAAATATATCAGGCATATAATCAGATATTATTACAAATGCCAACAAAGAAAATAAAATAGTCTTACAGGTGCTGTGAAACCTAGCTCTTCCCCTCAATTCTGTCTTCCTCTCTTGGATAGATGCTATTGACACATAATTATACTGAAGCTGAGCCTCTACATTATCCCTCATACATACATTACTGGAATCTGTTGTCCTGAAAACAAGACAAACAAATTCAACACCACAACATATAATTCTCAGACCACAGCAAATAAATTATTCCTTGAACAATCAGAATACTGACATGAATGTATATGTGCATTGTAGTTCCAAAATAGCTTAGAACAGTGAACAGAATACTGGCAAAATAGCTTGAGTTTATCATTGAGGTTTTTCTAAGAAATAACCATTGTTAATAATTCATGCATTGCATATGGGTTTGTTGCACTATGTAATCAGAGATGAATGGTTTTACTAGAGAACTCATGAGCAGAAACCTAAAATATTTATTGACTAATTCTTTGACGCAAAGTTTTCTGCTTCTTACTGTAGAATTCAGAAGAGCCACAGTTTCAAATTATAGCATGGTAATGAGAAGTCTGTAGATACTAAGCCAATCAATATGCTCACTACCTTAAATGTAAGTGTCTATTCTGCTGGATACCATTACTGAATTTTTTTTTAAATTTAAGTATGTTTTATCATGATTATATTAGTTTTATCATTGCTGTCACAGAATACCTGACAGAAGCAACTTAAGGGAGGAAGAATTTCCTTTGTCTCACTTTCTCAGAGCACTCAGTTCTTGGATACTACCCACATGTGCTTGAACAGAAGTTCATGGTTTTTCGGAGAATGTGATTGTAGGAAAGACTGTTCTTATGGTGCAGGGAACATTTCATATTAAACCACAATGATATTTTATTTATCTTTGATTTTATTGGAATTGATGGTGGAACTGTGTGCATATCAGAGAAGCCTGTGAAACTCAATGTGATTCTAGTCCTCAATCATTTAATATCATATTTAACTAAATTTTAAAAAGACATAATTCTTAGAATCCTGAATATACTGATATGGGGATAGATAATATGTTTCAGATAATGGAGAGGTCCACTTAAGTTCTTAGCTTTTTTCTCCAGTAAATTACTTATTCTTCTATTCTTTATTATGAGACAAGTTCATGTAATATAGTCCAAGCAGACACGAAATTCACTATATCACCCAGGGTAAACTTGAATTTTTGTCATACTGAAGCTTCTTGATAACTGGATTATAGATTTGACTCATTAATACAATAATACTTTATGGTTTTTTAAAAAAAAGGAAAGAATTTCTCTAAAGAAAAAAATTAAGTGTTATAATCTTTATTTTTTACTCAATTTAATTCAGCATAAGTTGTGCTATTATCTGCATAGTGTATAAAAATATAGAATATTTAAAATTCTATACACAATAACATGTATCTAGCAATACATGTTATTTTCTTCATCATAACAAATATAATGATGTGTTTTATCTAGCAAGCCACAAATTAATGGAAACTGATTTTGATATTAGTTTAGTCTGCCATAAAGTAAAACTAGCTTTTGAGTTTTGTAACAACAGTAGTGATATTGCATGCATTTCTGACTGTTTCTACCTACCATTCTAGACTGATGAACAGAGCTATAGATTCACTATATATTCACTGAACTACATTTCAGAGAAATTGGCCCAATTTAGATTGTCCAAATCTTTAATAACATAACTAAGTGTAAATCAACTTTGCTCCAAAAAGAGGTATCATTTTTTTTTCTTCTAACTATGGTGGTTTGAATGAGAATGTTCACCATATGCACCAAGTATATGATCACTTTGATCACTTGGTCCTAGTTGATGGTGCTGCTTGCATACAATTTGAAGGTTCAGTATTACTGGATGAAGTAAGTCACTGGGGGTGGCATTTGAGGGTTCACAGCCTTGCCCCATTTCATGTTTGTCCTTTTGCTTCCTGTGTCTGCTTGATGGATGATGTGTGTGGTCAACTCTCTTCTCCTGCTTCTTCCTGCCATGATCCACTGTTGTTTTTTGTTGTTGTTGTTGTTGTCGTCTGACATCATCTCCTTAGTCCCAGCTAACCTGGAACTCACTACATGGAATAGGCTGGCCTCAAACTCAAAGATATTTTCCTGTCTCTGCCTTCTAAGGACTCATATTAAAGATGCATTCCATCATGTCTGGGGTCCATTCCAGACTTATTCAACTGGATTTTTAATTCAAATAAAATCTTTCTGTAAGTTATTTTGGTAATAGTGTTTTATCATAGCAACATAACTGTAACTAATACAACAATTTATGTGCATAGCTGGTCAACTTAAGTTCTTCAATGAGGCTTTTTTTTTAATCTCTGAAAGCAGCACATCATTTAAGAGTACAAGCAGTAATAATAAGTTCCTCTGTTCCACAATTGAGATTGTGCCAGCACAAGTTTTACAGACATGAGAAAACTTTATTGTATTTTATTTAACAGTATGCTAAATACTGACAATTTGATTGATATCACAATATTTATTGCTATTGAAAGTATTTACAACTTGTCTGAATGTTTTTTCTTATCAATGATTTTTTTTTAATTTTCAGACATTCATTTCTAAACTTAAAATGTTGAGGAATGATTTTGGTGTCAAAATTAAGGGGCAAGTCTTAGAAGATGCTACTCTTATCATTCCAAATTAATAACAAAACCATGATATTTGTAAACCTCTCAGGAACTGATATTTTAATAGGAAAATTAAACCCTGTAATTTGTGGAGATGAATTGTGAAAGGCATATATTCAATCTGCCTGTTTCAAAGAAGCATCCTAAATCCTCAATTTGGAAAATGGCAGGAAACTGAATCAGACATAACAGAGTTGGAAACTCTTGGAACTGTAAATTTTTTGTGTGGATTTCATATAAAGATTTTAATTTCTCCATCCAGTTTCTTCTAAGTACCTTTAATACTCGGAAAACATTTAAAATTTTGATTCGGAAGAATTTATTTGTAATTCTGGAGCTAAGAAGACAGAGACAGAGGATCCCAGGGGCTGTTGGCTAGTCATTATACATGAATCAGTGAGTTTCAGCTTTATTAAGAAGCCCTATGTGAAAAACTAGGGTGGAAAGTAATTAAGGAAGACACCCAAGAGAAGTTGGTGGCAGTCATTTTCATACACTCATACACACACTCTACAGACAAATGTATATACATCACATACACATAGGAAAAATTATATGCTTATAATGTAGATCAATAATAAAAGGTAATTTAGATGAGAGATAGATAGATGATAGATAGATATATACATAGTCATAGGAAAACTTAGGAAGATTTATTGTTAAATACAATTATGTGATAACATAATAATAGTGGTGATGATCTACGAAGGACATGAAATCAGGCTGGACAAATTGCCCAGTGGTTAAGAGGGCTGATTCATCATGCAGAGGAGCCAGGTTCCATTCCCAACATCCACAGAGAAGTTTCAGGAGAACTCAGTATGTTCTTCTGGCTCTCCAGGCATTGCATGGCATGGGTGCATTTACACACATGCAGACAATACACTCAAACACATGAAATAAAAATATTTTAAAAAACATAAGATCATTAATGTTTCCTTATGTTATCAAAGAATATCAGAATCTATAAATTTGGAAATTCTAAACACTAAAGCATATAGAGAAGCTTACCTAGATTCATATTATATGGAAATTCAATCATCTAAGCATAGCCAAAACACTCTTGAACAATATAAGAACTTCTTCAGGCACTACCATGCCTGATCTCAAATAATAGTATGGAGTTATGATAAGAAAAATCATCATGGTACTTTCATACAATATACAATCACTGTAAAAACTTTGATGACAAAGATTATACACATTTACAATCACCTGAGTATTGACAAATGCATCACAAATACACACTGTAGGAAATACAACATATGATACTGGTCAATCTGAATAGATATATGTAGTACTGAAAATAGATTTCTATCTCTCATCATGCACAAAACAAAACTCCAAATGGAACAAGTACCTGAACATGAGACCTGACATTCCTGAATTTGATAAAGGATAAATTAGGAAATACACCTGTATTTATAGGCTTGGGAAGGACTTTCAGAATATGAATCCTCTGTCACAGACATTAAGTTCAACAATCAACAAGTGAAACCATATGAAACTAAAAGAAAACTTCTGTACAGCAAAAGACATCATTATTTGAGTGAAGAGGCAACATACAGAATGGGGAAAATCATTGTAACTGTCCATCTGATGAGCAATTAGTGCCTAGAATAAACAGAGAACTCAAAATACCAAATATGAAAAAAAATTGAGACAAGCAGCTAAAAAAGGAGTTCACAGAGTATTAAATCCAAGTGGCTGAAAAACGTTTAAACAATATTCAAAAATTTTAGTCATTTGGGAATGAAATTTAAAACCACTTTGAGGTTTCGTCTTAACTCACTCAGAAAGGCTAACATTCCAAACCAAAGAAAGAAAAATTCTGGTGAGGATGTAGAGAAAAGGGAACACTTATTTACTACTGGTGGGAATAGAAACTGGTGCAGCCACTATGGAAATTAGGGTGGAGATTCCTCAAAAAATAGAATCACACCGAACACCAAACCCATGGCCCAGACTGGAAGAACGGAAATGGGCAGTATGCAGCCATAACCTGGAAACTGGTGGGTACTGATTGTTACTGGGTGAGGGACAGTAGACCTTACCTAAGGATCTCTAGACAGTCTGATTAGATTCCAGTGGATGAACTTGCACTGAAGGACAGTTAGGAACAAATGTTCAATAGCTTAGGGCTTATCATGAATGGTGGAATGCATGAGGTTTAGTGAGTGTGTGTGCTGGGATTGTTGCATGTTTGGAGTAGGGATTCTAAATTTCATTAAGAATTTTGCATGAAATGAACAAAGCACAGTTAAAAATGAAAATAAAATATCACAATCAAAATGTCACAAAATATATTACAGATATTGATGTAGCAACTTATTTTTTATTTTTGTCTATATTTTTATTGAATTTTTGTGTATTTCATATACAACATCTTTATAATCTTTATACCTCTACTTGATCCATGCCCCTCCATAGTCCTGAAAACCAGATTTCATGAATTCTGTCATTTATGTTAAGGCCTATTGGGTCAGTTAGTGTACCATGATGTCCCTCAATGCACATTCATCCATTGGCATCTAGTCTATAGTCCTTCCCTTATAGAAGATCAATTCTCCCTCACCCAGCAATAAACATCTACCAATAATTCTTTGCCTAATGTTGGGGCTTCCTGCCTGTTTTCCCGGTTCTATGCTGTGTTTTTGCATGTTTGAATTTGCATGAGTCTTTTGCACTTTGATACTATTGTTGTAGGGCTATATGAGCAAGATTCCAGGAACCTGTAAAACTCTGTTTCCATATGGTCATGCACCATCTCTTCTGGCTCTTACAATCTTCCCGCCTCCTCTTATGCAATGGACCTTGGGCCCTGAGTTCATGGAGTTTAATATAGAAGTCCTGCCCAAAGACTCACACTCTGCAAACTCTTATTCTCTATGCTTTGTCCATGTATTTGTGGCCTTGTGTGATCACTGGACTCAGTTGCAACAATAAACTTCATTGATGACGGTTGAGAGATGCATTAGTAATCTCTCTACCTGTTATTCCTCCATGTTCCATGAACCTTAGATATAGAGGATTCATTATAGTTGTGTCACTTAGGGTTGGGAATTTCACAGAGAGATAAGACTGACCTTTTCTGCATCAGCCACTGACCCCACTAATAAATTAAATAAAAAGGAGAAAGCAGGCAATGGGCAGGAAGGAAGCAACCCAGAAGAAGCTAAAAATACCTCTCAGGTTCGACCTGTAGTACAGAAGGAAATATCTAAATGTCAAAATGCTGATGGAGGCCTTAACAAATCTAAGGACTTAGTGAATAAAGGGTTTTCAGCCCTACAGCTGCTGGAAATAGGGAGGACATTCAAACAAGCTTCAAAAGAGCCTGTCATCATCTGGCTCCTGAGAATATGAGACAGAGGAGTAGATGAAATCGTTTGCAACGCTGTAGAAGCAAGACAGCTGAGCAACATAACCACTCATCCCTCATGGAGACTTAAGCTGCATAACCTGGCACAATACAAGGGAAAGCAATCACTGATGGACTGGCTTGTGCATGCCACAGGAGACACTTAGTCATCACCAGTGGAGACCCCCATGAATTCCAGGAGCTGGAGTATGACACAAGAAGAACAGGATGATGTAAAGAGAACTGGGCATGAGGAAAGCAATGTACAGTAGCCCTTTCACTGGGCCTGATAGGACTGTGTTCACTAGAGATCTAATGACAGGTTTCGTTGAACAAGGACCTCGACGTTGGTATGGAGCTTTGGTGTCTCTACTGGATCCCCAGGTGGGGCAGGAGCTTTACAAGGCCAGAGAAGCTTTGACAGGGTTAAACAATATGGGCCAGCATGTGAATTATGTCTGTCGAAAAATAGAGAGACCTAAAAACTGTGTAAGGGAGACAAAACAGAATGGGAGGTCTGCTTGGGTTACTCGTAGACAAATGTGGACAGACTTGTGTTTAGCCCAAGTTCCTAAAGAAAAGATTGATAAAAAGGCAAATTCTGTGCTAAAGCAGCTCTGGGAGGCTTTGAGCCCTGAGAAACGGTTCACAAAAGGTACACAGAGGATAAACTTTATCCCATGGGTGGATACTAACCCACCCAGAGTAAAAAGAGAATACTTCTCCCCTGTTACTGGCTATTTGAGGGGTGGAGACAATTTGCCTGGCCAGGGCCTCTTCAAACAGCCTGGTGTGGCAATGGAGTGAAAAGTGTGGCTAGGGTCAGGAATCAGATCCAGGGTCTCCCTGGCCCTAGGAAGCAACAGGTGGGACAGGGGCAAGGAAAACCTTATTCTTCCTTGGGCCTATGTAGGATCAGGCAGTTTGGGCCAACATCAATGAGGTTGGCAAGGATACGGGAATGCATGGAGGCTCCATGTGATGACTCTGGGACACTAAATGGGTTCCTGACAATAACTAAAGACAGCAAATGACTGGCTAATTTTACATGCTATGTTAGACCTTGTGTGTATGTGTATATATATATATATATATATATATATATATATATATATATATAGTGTTAACTTCTGAGTGTTTTACAGATATGAAACCAGGTTGAGAGATGCCAAGTACACTTAAAGGAACAAGAATAGAATGTGACTCATACAGGGTACAAGGGTGAAGTATAGCTGTGGAATTCTGGGGGTTCTATGGGCCTAGGCCTACAGATGTCAAAGAGTAAAGGTATATTTTATGTGATTGTTAACTAGCAATTCCAGTACCAGGCATGAGCTGACCTTCCCTATGAGCTGTTGGCCAATGTGGTTTTGAAAGTTCCCTCTACCAAACAAAAGGTAGTTGCCACATTATAATGCTGGTTGCACACTGGAAACGGACGGTAAGGCTCTATTATTGAAAATGTGACATGGCTCAAGCATGCAAAGAGAGATCTAGCTGGGACTGAGCTAAAGACTCCCTACAAATGGATGGCTGGCCTTCATAGTGCCAGAGGGTGCTATGCAGACTGCCATGGGAGAATGGTCCTGAAAAGATCTGCTTAATGACAAATCTTGTGTGCTTCACTGTCAGATGCTCTGCAGGTGTAATAGAGGCTCGTCTGGTATGTGCATCCACAGCATATTCATAATTGGATTTAAGGCCCCGCTCTTCAGGGACGGAACACATGTTTGATATAAAAAGAAAAAAGGGGTTGACTCCCAATGGTATTAAAAGAAGTTATAGGCCCCAATAGAGAAACTACTGTGATTTTTTGTGAGGTGAATATAATACATCCACTGTCTAGACAATTGTGCTTGTAATGGTCTATGTGAATGTTACTGCTTTCCTTTATGGCTATTGCTGTATTGTTATGTTTTGTTTGTTTCCCAGAGAGAAAGGGGTGGTTTGTATGGTAAATTCAAGATTCTCTCTGAGGTTTATTTTTCCTATTGCTCCACAGCAAGTCCCTCCCTCTGACCAATAAGGGGGCAGGAAGGCAGGGAGAAAGGAGGAACAGCATGATGGTGAGTGCTGGGAAGGCCCAGATTGAATCCACGTGGGAAGAAAAATGCCCTGGCCCCAGGCCCATGCAGAAGGCCAAAATCCAGGAGGCAGCTTTCCAAGTCCCTGCAGTCCTAAGGATCATGTGAGTGGAAGTGAAATGCTGGCTGGGAATGGACTGAGCCCTGCTCCCAGACTTCATGGACTTTGTGGGTGGGTGGCAGGGAACCAGTAACTTTGTAAATGGCCCTAAATAAATCAGTCTCTCTAAATTTAAGACCAGTTTCCGTTTTATCCAGCTGGATTAACCAGACGCCGCTCGCTAAGGCATGGAGAATATATTTCATGAAGCAGCACCCCTGGGTAGGACTCCTATATTGAACCTCACTCACCTGTGGCTCAGGGATCATTGTGGAATAGGGGGCAGGAAGAATGTAATACTCAGGGCTGATTCATGAACTTAGGGAAGCAGAGTCTTCCAGAATATTGGAAGCTAGTAAAATGTGAAACTGTGGCAATGATGACATTTTGAATATTGGACTGACACCAATTCAATTAGACAAGGGTCCAGAGTGGAGTGACAGAAATTGGTAGCAGGCCAGGCATAGACTGAGAACTAGTGGAGACTGATTACTACTGGGAGAGAGAGATTATACCTTACAGTCTCTAGAAGGCATGACAAGTCTCCAATGGATGAATTTTCACTAAAGGCCATTTGGGCACTAATGCTTGACTAGATAAGACTGAACATATACCACAAATACATGAGACCCAGTGCGATTTGTGTGGAGAACTGTATGGGGAGGGAGTCTAAATTTGATTAAGAACTGTTATATTAAATAATTAAATATATAAAACTTAATAAAAAAGATAGTTGATTTTATTCCAAAAACAATCTGCAACTTCCTGGAACTTACTTGAGTTTTAGTGTCAGCTCAGATATTTCAGAGATGGTAAAATTTTGTTCTAATAAAAAATGTGTTAAGGAATTCAACAGCATCCTGTCAATGAAGAAATACTTATAGCCTATAGATATTTAAAAAAAAACATTTCACATACTTGGCCTTCAAGGAAATGCAAACTAAACCTCTTTTGAGATTCTGTGTCACTCCAGTTACCAGTTATATGGCTATTATCAAGAAAGCACATGGTAACGGATCCTGGGAGGTGTGGAGAAACCATTCATATTCAGTATTCTCAGGCATGGAAATCAGTACAGACACTATTGAAGTCAGTGTGGAAGTTTTCCCGCACACAAACAGAAAATTACTATGTGTCACAGAAATAACCAAAAGACTTATATCCTCCCTGAGAGATAGTTTGATGTCTACTCTCTTAGCAATAGCAAGGGAATGAAATCAGCCTTGATACCTGTCAACTGATGAGTAATGGAAATGTGGTATGTATGTAAAATTGAATTTCATTTACCATAAAGATATATGAAATGATTAAGAAAATGGATCTAACTCAAAAATACAATATTCTGAAATAAAGTAGGCTCAGAAAGACATAGACTGAATATTCTATCTCGAATGTGGGTTGTGACCATTAGTGCTGATTGTCAACTTGACAGAATTTGTAATTACATTAGGTGAAAAGCCTCCAAGCCCACTGATAAGTAACTATTTGTATTATGTTATTATTCTACAAAGTCTGTAAAGGATTATATTTTATAAATATATTTTTTCATGAATTTCAAATAATGTATCTTGATCACATGCCTCACCCCTCCCCTTTTTTGCCAATGATTTACCACCCCCATCAATGTCATGTGCTATATAATTTGTCCTATTGTAAAGGCCTATCTGGTCTAATCTGTGTTCCCCAAATGCTATTTGTTGAGCTTCTATCCCTATGTGTGTGGTCAACCTACCAGTAGTCACACACTTAAAGAAAATTGACTCTCTCTCAACATCTATTGATTGTGAAGAGATTACTTGGAACTGGGGCTTCCTTCTTGCTTCCCCATCCATGCTGTGCTTTTGGATAGTTTTGGACTGTATGGGGTATGTACAAGCTGTCACACAGCTGTGTATTCATATGTGCAGCTATCCTGTAGTGTCCATGCATCATGTTGGTGTATGATCCAACACTTCTAGGTTTTACAATATTTCCACCCTTCTTCCACAATGATCAATGATCCTTGAGCCTTGAGAAGAGAAGGTGAAACACAGTTGTCCCATTTAAGGCTCAGAACTCTGTGGTCTTCATTTATCTTTGTGTTTTCTATCTGGGTTTTTGTGTTCCTTGTATATGCTGTGTATTACTACTCTGTAAGACAGGGGTTTTCTTTTCATTCTGTATGCTTTCCCTTCATCCACTTAATTTTTCTCCTGTGCTGCACAGAAGAAATTCTTTACCTATACCTGTATTCCTAAGTGGGTCTCCTACCTTTTCCCAGCAAAGTTTCAGAGTTTCAGGACCCACAATAAGGTTTTTGGCCCACTGAGCTTAATTTTTGAGCAGGATGAGAGATAAAGATCTAGTTTAATCTTTCTACATTTGGATATCAGCTTTCCCAGTACAATTTGTTACTGAGGTTTTTTTCTCCTCTTAGTATTTTTGAAATCTTAGTAAAAGAACAGATGGCCCTACATGAGTGAGTTTATGTCTGGATCGTCTTTTCCATTCCCTTCATTTACATGGCTGCTTTGTGTCACTACCATGTTATTCTTATTACAAAGCTCTATAATATAACTCATAACTCTGTAACATAACCAGGCATATCTGTGATTCTAGTCCGAGTAGCCAAGTTATACAAACAACTTGTTTGCCCATCAAGAGAGGAATGAACAGAATAAGTTTAAATACACAATGAAGTTTTATTCAACCATAAAAATGTAAAAGTATGCCATTTTCAAGAAAATGGATGAAATTAGTAATTATAGTATTTAGAAAATAAAGCAACTTTACAAAAAATAAATATTGTTTGCTCTTTATGGAGTGAAATGTCTTGCAACTTAAAGAAAAAGGAAGGAGAAAAATGGAAGTGTGAGTGAGGACAAGAAATCACATTAAAGTGGATAAACACAGGTAAATAGATTTTCAGGGAATTGTAGGTGAGTATGAGAATTCACAATGAAATTCATTAATTGGTACAATTAGTACAGAGAATAATAATTACTTAAAAATTCGCAAAATAAACCTAGGAAAAGTTCCTACAAAAAAGTTGGTTTGTCTCTCCCAAATAAATAACATAGAGAAATTATTTTCCACAAGAGAACTATAAGCATAATGTATCAAATAAGCTATTAATTTCTTCCTTTGGAACTAATAGAATATTACCCTGGAGGGTCATTGGGAAGAGGCATAAATAACAGCAAGCTTATTATTCTCCCAAATTAATTCCTTTTCTCTGTCTTCTTATCCAGTTTAATTCTAGTACTTATGTAAGGAGATAGGTCTATGGACCTTCCTGAATGTAAAAATTAATACTGTAGTAATTGTCATCTTTTTATTAACATCAGGAGTAAAATTAGTTAAATATGGCTGTTCATTTGATACATAGTACAGAGAGTTATTTAGTTCAGTATTGGGTTTATATGTATTCCTTGTATTATAAATTCAGTTGATTTTACAATATGTTAATGGATTCTTAATATTTACAATGCACAGATCAACATGTCATGAGAAAAGGGTTTAAATAACTTAATCAAGGTTACACAACAAAGAAATATTGGAAAATAATTAAAGGTAAACACAGACAAGTTAGCTGGCATACAAATAAGGTAAAATTTTGGAAATGATTAAAATTAGTGCATAGATATAATCCAATCATCTTTATTTTCTTTCATATTATTTTATAATTCTAATTATTTATAATCATGGAATATTTATTTCCATTACCATTTCTAACCTCATTCTTTTAAAGGAGATCATCCCTCTTTAGTAGTGATCAGTTGCCAATAATTTCTGGGCTGTGTTTGGGGCTTCTTACCCATTTCCCCAAGTCTATGCTGGTTTATGTCTTGTCAGAGTTTGCCCAGATCTTATTCATGCTGTCACCATTGCTGTAAGTTAATAGGAAGAAGCTCCCAGCCATTTGGAAAGCTCTGTTTTCCTGTGGTCATATATAACCTTTGGCCCTTACAGTTTTCCTGTCCTCTATTCCACAAAGGTCCATGAGTCCTGGATGACTGAGGTGTAATGAGTCTTATCAAGGAACATATACTCTGCAGTTTTTTTTATTCTCCTCATTTTAGCTATTGTGAGTTTCTATGGTCATCACCATCTATTGCATGAGGAAGTTTCACTGGTAAGAGTTGCGAGATGCATTTTATTCATTACGTTAACTTTGATCCCTGTTCTCCTATGCTCCCTGAATCTTACATGCAAAGCTTGCATTTTAGATGTGTCAATTAAAGCTAACCATCTCATAGACATGTAAGTTCTACATTTGAGCATTGGTGGCAATCTGCAATTGTCCCCATCTGCTGTAAAAAACTAACGTTCTTTGATCAGGGTTGAGAGCTATAGTTGTATATATGTGTAATGATATGTATTTGGCATACATAAAGAAATTATGTTTATCTAGGGACATGGCAAGTACAGAAGTTTCTCTAGGATCTATGACATCTCCAGCCATGTATATTTGACTATGTTTATAGTACCACCTATGAGTTCCCTTCCACTGAACAGGCTGTAAGTGCAATAAGATAGCTGTTGATTGCCTCCAAATAAGAGTGCCACTACTGTTCAGCTAGACATACTTTACTCCACAGGTCACTGTTGTTGTTATTAGGCTTTACAGTTTTGTTGGACCATTGATTGATTTTTCTTCTTTAGCAACTTGAAGAGTACCTTTGGAAACTATGAGTGCTAGTCTTCAAGAAGAAGGCTTTGAGGTCAGTTCTACCTCCATTACTCCAAGTCCTGTGTCTAAATTACATTCTCCCTTCAAAATTAGGTTATGACCTTCAAGCTTTGAGAGGCCAGTAGGGGCTGTGGCAATATTCCTTGTCGCATTTGGGAAGTTCTGACTACCCTTAGAAACCACTAGTAGTGAGGCTTCTACTGTCTGGAACCGGGTTTCTTGTTATATAGCCTTCAGCTACATGCATGTCCTTACATGTGTATGTTTGTGGGGGAGCTGTAGTGTATCAGCAGGCTTTTTAACTAATAAATTCCTTTAGTTTTCACACTACACAATCATTATTGACCCTTCTTCTCTCCCCTTATATAACCCTCCCTTTTCCTTCTCCAGTTAAAGTACCGCTATTTACCCATTTCCTCCCTGATTATACATGTCTCCTATTATATCCCTCTATAGAGTGACTCTTTATCCCCACAGATCTTTGTAAAGACTTGCTACTTACTTCCCAGCTACATTACCTGATTTATTCCTTTTCTTCTATGGTACTGAGAGTCAGATGGTATCACAGAATCATTCTTAACTAAGTAATATAAACTTATTGCCTCTGCTCCATGTATATTGCCAATGAATTCAAATTAAAGTATTAAATTCCCTTTACATTTAAACAAGATACTCTTTGTGTTGAATTAGTTCTACATACTAGCAAAATTTGAAAAAAATATAGTAATTTCATATTATTATTATAGTATGTAATAAAAATCAACAGAGATTTTACACATGGATAAATAGATTTGAATCCATTATTGAAAATTCACTCAAGAAATATATTTATTACTCTATATATTGGAAACCATTTTAAATAATTTTGAAGGATCAAAATTCAAGATACCTATCTCAGACTGAATTTGCATTCTAATATATGAGAAATAATAATAAAAATATCAACCTTAATATAATTAATTATACCAAGTATCTAAGTTATTTGATTTTTTAAAAGCAAAGCAAGAATAACAGAGTGTACTGATTTCTAAGTCCATGATGATATTAATATGTAAGAATTCACTATAGTTTACATATATCTACTTTTAGGATCTTTCTAATTTTGTATTTCAATTGTGACTTTCTCATGATTTTCAAATGTCATACTATGTTTGGTAGTAACGCAAAGATTCTCACTTCAAATCAATAGTTTTTCATTTTATTATGTGATATGGATGCTTAAGTTTCAAAGTACAAAGTAAAATTGAATGAGCTAGCTTACATAAAAATGTATTTGAAATAGTTTCTATAAATATACATAGTTAAGACAGTTCAGTTCAAGGTCATACATTATCAAAAAAAATTGCCATATAACACAATTCCAAGAACATTCTAGTCACTTTCTTATTTTCTTTTCACAGTATCGATTAAAATCAGTCTAAATTTGTATATAAGGATCATTCTTTAATAGTCAGTTAAAATAGCATGTTTTGTGATCTTATGCTCTAATTTACCCGAAAGTTTTATGTCTGATAACTTAGTATTTACTTCCTCCTTTATTCTATAATGAGAAGTTTCTATTGACTCTAATTTCAGATTCAATAATAAAATGTGACAATGAGTAATCAGACACATTCTAAACTCCTAAAAGAAAAATAAATGTGGAGACTTGCATCATGTTTTATTTATATGAATTGTCAGAAACACTGCAGATGATTTATAACATTCAGGGAAAATAGTAATTCAAGTTTGAATCCACTACTGATGTTATTTTTTCTGTCACATCTTTAGTAAAAATTAAAAATAAAAATGAATTTAATGTTTTTTGAACTTTCATCATTTTCTTAAAGTAAAACTTTCATCACAAGTAAATTTTGACATGCATTTGATCATTCTATTTTTACATGAAAGGGGCTTTGTGGTTGACTATGAAATTAATTTGTGAAAATCCCTAAGCATATTTTCTGGTTCTGTTCTTGATATGGATTCAAAACATCTAAACCATCACAAAATTGCCATACATTACCATATATAACTCTTAATTCATATATATGAATATATATATATATATATATATATATATATATATATATATGGTCAGATTATCATTGAGTGTAATGGGTTATCTTGGAAAAGATTTCAAAATATCAAACTAAAATGATTCACAGAATCTCAATTAGAAAACTACTTATTCACACAAAGACAAACGTTTTGAGATTTTATTTAAGCACTTAGAATCTCCACAGTGTTTAAACTTATCTCTCTGTAGTATCAGAAGCTTAACACACACACAGAGGCTTTATTCTTACATTCGTAAGAGTAAAAGAATAGATAAATAAAATAATATGCAGATTTTTTCTGATGTAGTTTTAGATTACCATTCAATAATTTTAGAAAATTTTTTTAATACCGGAATGTATTTTACTTTGGGTAAAAATAATTGAAGACTGTGTTCGTGACAAACTAGAGCTGGCTTGCCCTGGATTCTGAGATCTGATTCACTGTAATCCTCCCCAAGTCTATATTGAAGTTGAAAAAAGCATGAGTATTTACATTAAGAGATTACACAAGGAAAAACCTGGTCTTCTTCTTAAAAGAGAGAGCAGATATCTATCAAATGGCTACATTTGTATTCAAGTACACTTCAGTACGTTTGTGTTATGTTGTTAATTCTTAATTGTTTGGATGCATCGCAGAACCAAACATGCAAGCTAGTCTTTTAAAACGAGGTCCCAGGTCATTAAGGTAGTCAAAATCACCATCTTCATCAGTGACTGCTGATTCTAGGGAGCTCAGAGAACCAGCTGATGACCCTGTGCCCTCAAAGGCATAGGTCTGAAATGAGTCAAAAGGAGGGGCACACGGATCAGTATTGGCTTCTTCTAGTTTTTCTAGGATGAATTTCCGGAATATGGCACTGTCTGGGCCCACCTGCAGAGACTGCCTGTACAGGCTCCTGATCTCAGCGCTCTTGGTCCTCCGAGTCTTTCGTTCCCGCATGAGCGCGCTGCTTCTCAGCTCTACAATATCAAAGGCCTCTGTGTCTTCTTCCCCACCGCCTTCGTCATCATACCGGAATATATTCTCTCTGAAATCTTCACTTTTCTCTGGAAATAGTGTTTGTTTTCTTCTCTGTTTTAGAGCCAGCATCAAAAAGATAAACCCTGGTCAAGAAATGACATGGGAACACAAATTAACATGCACAGCTTAGTGTGAGATTTACAGTCCTTGCTTTGCTATAAACTCAAGACATATATTCTTAAATTTTAAGATTATATAGATATATGATGTGAATTATAGAAGTCTTTCTGACTGATGATTCACAAGAAATGTAATGAAAATAGAATAAGCTGATTTGGATCATAGTTAAATTAAAATTCAAACTTTAATTAATTTTTTTCTGTTGTTAAAGAGAGCATATAGTAGTTTTACATTTGCTAATCTGAATGGACTAGGAAATTGTAATCAAGAATGTTTCATACTCATACAAATTCAGAATCGATTCCTTTGATGTTCCTCATTGACAAAAATTGATTTCTTAGTACTTTTGACTAAAACACACACACACACTGCAGATTTTATTCTAAAAGCTTTATATTTATAGATTATTTTGTTATTATGACAATTAGTTGTAAATCCTGTAAAAACTTGGATGAAATGTGATATCAAATCATTGCACCAGGACAACAGTGTCATGACAGAGAATGTTCATCTACAAAATTATCCAAAAAGGCAACTCACAGCGTCGACTGTGAGAAATCACAGCATTATCAGAAATTAGAGATCATCAACTATTTGAATCATAATGCCATTGATTGTTCCATAATCACTGTCTACTCTTGAAGATATTTTAAAACATGTAGAAATGGAACGATGTCAGAATACAGTTTTAATCATAAAACAAAACAGCTGTGTGCGCAATACGGTTTTGATGTGTGTTTTTGTATCAATGAGCTGACCGATCCTTTCTCATTCTAGGAGCTTATATACCTACTTGGAATTTCATATTATAGTATTTGAAAAAATGTGAGGTAATTTTATTAAAATTATCATAGAGCTATGTAACAGAAATATTTCATTTAAAACAAAAAGTGGCAATAGAACTCAAATAAGTAAAGCTAGAAACAAAAAGAAGGCATTACAACTGATAGCACAGAAAGGAAAGAATTCTGAGTTCACTGTGAAAAATTATATGTCCCCCAAAGTGGAAAGCTTAGAAAAAAAATATGAATTTCTAGAGCTGTAAGCCACCAAGACCATACCAAGAATAAACAGGAACCCTTAAGGTCAATGTTGAAAGTAAAGAGATTTGATCAATATTTCCCATGAAAAATAAAACTCAGAGCTATCATGCCTGCACGCTGAATTCTTCCAAAGAGATGGAGAAGATCTAATACCAATTCTTCTTCTAATAAAAAAGAGGAGGGGATGGTTGACTTATTATAAATCAAATTAGCATGTCAATAGATATCTAACACTTAAGCTCACTGTAGCATATGAAATAACCTAACTTACATATCCTATGCCATATTATTCATTTTGAAAACTGATGTAAATCCTTTTACAGAATGTGAAATTCGAAGAAGGCATTAGAAGAAAGAATTTCTGAAGTCTTATTGCTCAGCAAGGCACTCATAGTTAAAAACAAATTATGAAATGCACACAAACTCAATAAAACTTATATTTAAGAAAAAAGTAATATTTTAAAAATATGAAAAGTATCATAAATATGTTTTAATAAAATAAATAACAAATGATCATATTATGTTAATTAAACCAATCTGATCATTCTGCAATGAAGCACTGCCATTTATCCTTCAAATATGGATTATCATCAGTTATCAAATAAAATAAAAGTAAAAACTAATAACTTCCTTATGTTAAAACTTTAAATAGTGCTCTTGAAACAAGCAAGGTCATCATATCTAATTTCAGGTACTATACTTTTCAGAGTATATATAAAACTCTTCAGAGATTTACAGTTGAATAAAAATCTCTAATAAATTAGTTTCTAATTTTCATTGTAGTATTTATGAAACATTCTCAACATTCTGAATTGACCCACAACTGCAAAATATATCTCAGGTCTTTTACCTGTGACACTATCTGTGTTTTGTTTTGTTTTTGTGAAGTCTAGACTTGTTTCAGTCTTGTTCCTGAATTGCAGCTAAATTCTGAATATGACAAGATTATTATAGCTTCTACCTCTTTCTGTCTATAATATATATCTCTGCAGTCAGATTTTTCTTCAAAGTTCTCTGAAAATATTTGAAAAGTTAAAGCTGTATTCAAAAGGAGGCTTGGGCTAAATGGTGACATGGGGACAGATATGTTGCATATATGAAAAAGAGAAGGTGCAGAAAGTACAGCGAGTCTTATAGGATATTTCTGCCTGAGTGGTAAGGGGGCTACTCCCTAGTCACAGGCTGTCATGCTTTCTGTTTTAATTCAATTAAATTGCATCTTATTGACATGGACTCACTGGGAAGGCAAAGTTGTGTTTACATGTTTGAAACATGGAAGCATGATACTCAATGAATTGTTTGCAGGTTTATATTCCATTTAAGCTATTCTAAAATTCAGTGTTGTTGTCTCTAACATGAATGCAACATACTATTCACAGAAACAATAAGCAGACACCTTAAATGGAGTTATCATTCTGAGATTACTTTCTATTTAGTGTTTTGATTACACACTTTTGAATTCTATTGACATAATATTCACACTTTCTTCTTTACTTTCTTTTAAAATTTTATGTGTATGTGTATATTGCCTGAATACATGTGTGTGCATCTGTGTTATGTAATGCCTGCAGAGTTCAGAAGGGGGCATTAGATCCATGGTACTGGACTACAGATGGTTGCTAGCCACCTTAAGAGTGCTAGGAGTTGAACCTGGGTCCTCTGCAAGAGCAGTCAGTGCTATTAACCACTGAGTCATCTCTCTAGCACCACATACTTTTCTTTTTACTATTTTAAAAATACTATTTTGGTGAGGGTGGAGATATAGCTTAGCAGTTAAGAACACTGGATCTTCTTGTAGAAGACCCAGATTCAAATCCCAGTACCCACATGGTTGTTCACAACCATCTATAACTCCAGTTCCAGGGAATACAATGTCCTCTTCTGTCCTCAGTGGGCAGTGCATGACATGGGTGCACTTACAGTCATGTAGGCAGTACACACATACACACAAAATAAAAATAAATAACCCAGCTTATTCTTTACAATATATAATTTTCTTTATTTTATGTGCTTAATTTTAGTCTTTGCCTGTATATATGCATATATATATATATATATATATATATATATATATATATATATATCATATATGTGACTGGTTGCCATAGAGGCCACAAGAGAGCACTGTATTCCTGAAACTGGAAATTATGAACGTTAGGAGCCACCATGCACGTGGTGTACATGTTGAGAATGGAACCCAGGTCTTTTTCAAGAACAGAAAGTGCTCTTAATTGCCAGGTCATTTCTCAAGGCTTTTTTTTTTAACCTCTTTCATCACACAAAAAATTCTCTATAATCTTTGTGGACAGTTGCAAATTGTACGCAGGTAGGATTTAACCTTATGATTTTCTATGAAGCACAATTTGGGCTTTTATACAAACATTTTCATATATGTTCTAATCATGAGGGGAAAGAGAAAGGAAAAAAAAAGCACTCATGAAGAAAATACATTAGAAAACTTGGCTTTGAAATTCCATAAAAGAGAGTTATAAAATGACACTTTGGTATATATTCATTATGTAACTATTATAATAATCTAATTTACATACATATTTGTCACCTCAGTTAATTATCAATTAAATAAGTCTTGGTAATAAATACTTGATTTACCACATTCATTTTATCAGTTTTCAAAAAAAAACAGTTAACATGGAACCGTATAAATAAAAAAAGAAAATGTGGAATATTAGACAACACGGACGATTCTACAGGTCATTAGGTTGAGAGTAAGGTCAGATACTGAAAGATACATTCTAGATAACCTCATATTCATGTAGATCATAGACAGAATTCATAGAAGAAGACAGTAGAATGTTGTCACCCAGGTCTTTAAGAGAAGTGTGATGGGAATTTGTCCACAGATGCATTGATAGAAACCATTACAGAGTTCCAAAAATGCACACACAGAGAGAATAAGTGTCTGAGAGATACCCAGTCCCCAGTGACACATCTACAATATAACCTCTATACCGAAAGCCCATGGAGCAGAGCAGACTAGGGGATAGAGAAAAGTATCTCCAAACTCTCACCAATGAAGCTTTCTCATGCAACAGGGAGCTGTGCACAAAGAAGGTCACAGCTGGCCAATGAGTAGATAATAAGAGAGTCAAAAGAGCATGCTCCTGGATGGGACTCCTACATTAAACCTCACACAGCCATGACTTAAGAACCATTGCAGAAGAAGGAATCAGACAGATCATAAATTCTACGTCGTTCAGGTCTCTGGGAACTTAACTCATGTGAACTTAGAGTAATAATGACCACATGCCAAAGACCCATGCAAACTCAGTCAGACAAAAACTCAGCATTGAAGAGAGGAACCCAGCAGCGGGCTGCAACCTTAGCCTAGGAACTACTGACAGCTAAGTAATCCTGTGTGAGTGAAGGGTGACCTTCTTTAAAGAAATGAACCTAGATAGGTTGACTAAATTCCAGTGGATGAATTTACACTGAAGGACATCTGAATACTGAATATGTATTGACTCAAAGATATTAACATATATGATGAAATTCAGGGGGGGTGTGCTATGGGAGACTAGATTGGGAAGGGATGTAAATAAAATTAAGATGTATTGTGTGAAATGCACCAAAATTTAATACAAAAATACATTGAGGGGGAAAAAAGAGATATGTAGGAAATTTAGTGAGACACTAGAAATAATTTCATGAGATCTGTCACACAACAGATGAAGATAGTTGGTAGTAATGCTTGGAAATTACTAAGAAAATACAATTTAGACTTTTGAGAATACTGTTTTCGTGACCTTGTCAATACAGAAATGATGCCTCATGGTGTACTAGGTCATAGAATTTCAAAAAAAAAAAAAAGCTTTATTGCTATGTGATCTTTGAGAATGCTTCAAACTCTTACACTGAGTTTCGGTTTCTTCATCCACCAAATGGGTGAAGAAATTCAGTACATTTACCTATACAGTGCTGATGTGATGATTATAATTGCTTCCTTATAAAGTTACTGTGAAGATCTAATTGCAAGGTACAGAAAGGGCCGCTAATAGAGTTCAGTCAGAATGCAAGTACTGCATTATGGATATTGATGTGTTGGCATTTCATATTCATTGCAACACATACAACAAACAGAAAACATTCAAAAATTAATGTGTATGAACCACTCATATATGCAGTTTAAGGGTCATTGATTTTTCAGCTTAAAAGATATATGTATTCACTCTGAACTTGATTTTAAATTTTGAATATTTAGAACAAATCTAAATATGCACAGAAAGAATTTTGGTCTTTTTGCCTGCTTCACATAATCATTGTGTTACTTTGAAAATAAAGATTTGTTCATTTCAGTTCTACTTACCAAATACTACAACAACGCTGATAAGAAGGGTTAAGATAACCTCCGTTTTGAATCCCATGGTGAAGAGCAGTCCCCTGTCTGCACAGGTCTCAGTGCTTCCATTGTCACCACAGTCACAGACATATATTGTAAGGGTGTTTGTGCTTGTAAGAGATGGACTTCCATTATCGGCAATTAGGACGATCATATAGAACACAGGATCTTCTTGAAGGCTAAAACCAGTTCTATTAGTCAAAATTACAGCTGTGTTATCTAAAACAGAAACCCATATTCATAATTTTTCAACAACATAAAACAAAGGTTTCTATTGTAGTTATTACTGGCAACAGCATAATAAAATAATAAGTTCAAAGAAAAGAAACACAGTTTTATTGGTTTAATTTTATTTTGTGTGTATTTTGCTTGTATGTATGTAAGTGCAAACCAAAAGCACTGAATGCACACAGATGCCAGAAGAAGGTGCTGGATCTCGTGGAACTGAGATTACTGTGTTTGTTGTAAACTAAACCTGTATGCTCTGGAATAGGAACTTATGTGGTTCATCATGCATCTCTCCAGAAACCGAAAATTTTATATTAAAAGAAAACTAAGGCATGGAGCCACACATCATATGACTATTAATTATATAGTTAGATGAATCACTTGAATCAGTTCCACAGTGCATTGACAAATATAGGGATTTACACGGGGAAAAGAAGAAAAAATGGTTTTATGCTATCAATATATGCATAGGCTATTAGAACTCAACTCATGCCATTGACTTCAGCTTTATTTTCTGTTATCTATATACTAAAACATTTAATTTCAAATAATATATTTTCTAATTAGAAAAAATGCATAATTTCATTTTGTAGGAAAATCATATTAGAATATTTCATTATCCTTTGGCTTTACTAACTTGCATTCTACTAAAAACTCAGACAGGTCTTAATCTTTTCATACTGAGTCATTCACCTAGATAATAGTTCTAGGGAAATTATTAAAACTAATAATGAAAATTAGGAATGTGTATTTTAACACATGTGAAATTCTTTTCTGAATCCCAAATTGATCTGAATTACTTCTTGTGTTGTGACTTCTTAAGTCTCAAAACTGAATTTTTCTGATGTGGAATTTTGTTTCTATGTTTTGCTTTGCTTTGATTTTAATTAGGAGTGTTTATTTTTTTCCAGAAACTTAAATAGAACATTAGACCATTTGTAGAAGTCAATCACAGCATGAGAAAGCAGCAGATATTTTGTTACAGACATTTGACTGATTCATATATTTGAAGTATAACAAAAATTATATAGAAAGCTATATAGAACCAAAAATCTGCTGAAAGAAAATCATAAAGTAGTAGAATGCATCCACATAATTTATCAACTTGCATATAAAAGGAGCAGAACACACATTCCTACCATCAGAATAGTTTATTCTTCAATTGGCAAAATTTGTGTTTTGATATAAGGAAATCTTAGTTTCATTTTTATTGATCCTAATTAGTGGGTATATATACTTGTGAGTCAATCAAGCTAATTTTACTATCAGTTAAATACAAATCAGGATCATTAATTCCTCTTAGGTTTATGACTGATACAGTTGAAGTTTCTCTTCAGACAAAGATGACTAATATTACCTTGATTGTCAGTGAGTGTAAAACTTGAGTTGTTTGTGTCTTCCACAGATAGATTATAATAAAAATGCTGATCTTCTACAGATTCATCTCTGTCTATTGCACTTATGGTCTGAATTATCTAGAAAAAACATGAAGAAAGATTATTATTAGCCTTTCTGTTACTGAGACATAGTAATCATTGCTATTATAAGTTTTTGCTTGTCTTAAAATTACTTTGCCAAAATCATTAGTGATATTTCTCAATTTCTGTATTTCTCCTTCTGATCCTGCTTGGGTTTTGCTTCTTCATCTGAACAATACAGACTTAATGTTTATCTGTAATGTTATAGAGATACTGGCTTTTTTGTTAAAGTGATCAATTTTATAATTGATTTGCTAAAAATCATTTAAGCCAGAGGGGCATTATCTATAGTTGCCTTTGACTCAAATTTTAGAAAAAGTTTTTCTAATCAGATGAGTGTCACTCTGTATCTCATATCGTAAAGCTGTTAAGCAATATAGATATGAACAATTTAGTTCTCAATAATTCCTTTATGTCAAGACAAGAATGTGTCAGTTTAATAATTCATTATAGTCAGAAAATAAATATTCTTGTCAAGATCACACAGTGAGATTGTGGTTAATTCTGAAAATCAAAGTAAATTGATAGTAGTATTTATGTTTTGAAGTGTCTAGAATGAGAATACTTTTATTGTCAAATAAAGCCATCCTTTGTTAAAAAAAAGATAAAAGTAATTTTAATAGTAACACTTCAAAGAACAGCTATGTCTCTCCATGCACGCAGAGAAAAAAAAAATCTAAGGCAGTCTATATATTACATGTCCATATTGGTTTATATTTCTTCATAATATAGTTCTAACCATATGATATGTTTAAAAGTAAAACGTTTTACTCAGTACCTGCTTACAGTAGCAAATGTGGGTGTTTCATGATAAGGAAGTGCTCTCATTTGAAAATATCATGAGTTTTTGTTTAATAATAACTGAAAGGCTTAAGAGTAGATTGTTATAAATCTTTACTTTAGTATAAGTTCTCTAAACTTAAAATATGGAGACAGGAATGCATAAGTTTTTTGAATCCTTTGTAGGATTTTACGTGCTAGCGCCTCAATAGCTTTGCACAATTGTACATGTCTATTATAGCATCATCATGAAAGTCTTTTCCTGTGACATTTACATCGGATTGTGTTGCAGATTCTAACTGATCCCATTGTGGTAGATATATTTGTTAAACAAAATTGAAATCCGTTTATAAAAATCTTGCATTCATTGATGGCATCTGTTTATCTTGCCATGTGTGATAGTGGATTAAATATAAATATTGTTCAAATGCATATCTTTTATGAAGGAAAGTTTGAGATGACAAGAGACTTTCATCTTGTTTATATTTACTAGTATTTTTTTAAATTTAATTTTATTTCTTTGAATTTCATACACAAATACTGCATTTTCATTAGTCCCATTTCTCCCAGTTCTCCTCCAACTCCTCCCATGATACCTTTCAATCTCTCTCAAGTTATTCACCTCTCTGTAATCATACCATCTCTAGATGGAGATAAAGCTGGCTGGTATGCATAGTTATTCTGTAGTTACAGAGCATCTCCACTGTAGCTCTGTCACTAACGTATTATCTTTTCTGCATTCTTGAAGGAACTCTATGTCTTTCTCATCATTGTCCTATCAATAATATTATCTAAAATTATGTAAATAATATGACAGGTAATCTTAATGATCAGCATAATATGGATATCTCTGGAAAATAAACACGAATTATAATTCTTGCTCAGAGAAAGTTATTTCAGCATTTGAAGTATATTATACACATATGTAAATTACAAACTATTTTATATTATAGTTTTCTTTTCAACTTACAGCAGATCACAACTGAGCTGTATGTTTCTGAAATCAAACATAATTTTCTCCTCTATAGTTTTAAATGTGTTGCACCAAACACTGTTATTTGAGTTTCTCATGGAGGCTCTCTACACATTTATAGTTACTGGTATTTCATTATTAATATGTTTTATTAGAGGGAATTCCAAAGCAAAAAGGCTACCATATTCTTTTCAATGGCTATGAAAATAAATTCTATTTCAAATTACTAAATAGAGACATTGTTTACTTTTGTAAATATAAAGTAAGGTATAGAAGCAATGATTTGGAGGGCTGAAGAGATGGCTGAGTGCTTAAGAGCACTGGCTGCTCTTGCAGAGGACCCTGGTTTGAATGACAGACCCCACATGGTGGCTAACAACAGTCTGTGATGACAATTCCAGGAGATCCAATGACTTCTTCTGACCTCCACGGGCACTGCATGAAACAGGTGTATTTACATACATGTAGGAAATACACTCATACACATAAAAAATAAATAAAATATTAAAAATAAAATTAAAAAAAGAAAGAAAGAAAGATATGGTATTTTTATGCCTTGAACTAGTCAAATTATTTCACCACAATTGTGAAGTCACAGAATTCATTGCTCATAGGTTTTAAATGAGCTTATGAAAAGGTCTATAATTCAAAAGCATATTGATTAGTATGCTATCAGGATAAACATAATGAAATAAACCCTCACCATTATATCATTTTTCCTTTAAAAGTTATGCTAAGCGTTGCTTTAATTTTCACATACACAAAATAATTTCTCTCTTATTTTAGCATTTATTGAATATATTTGAGAATATAGATCTTTGTTTTCTTTTCTTTCTTATATCCATAATTTCAGAGGTGGGAAATATGACAGTGCAAGGCATCCCACAAGGTTTAGATGAATCAGAAGATAAATATCAAAAGCAGATACAAAGATTACAGAATCAGGACTCATGCAAAGTTTATCATCCAAGCAAAATTGGAGACTAGGGCTTTCTAATGAAGATATGCCAGATAAATTTTCTCAAATCAAAAATCACTGAGTTAATAGTATAAACCTATGGGTAAGGCAGAATTATGTTGATAATACTGGTGATAATACTACAGTAGCATTAAAGGCCTATTAAACAATGCTTCTGGACAAGAGAATATAATGTCTGTCATGGGTAGAGACCTTACATTCCATCCAGAGAGAGGAAATCACCTGTCCAAAAAAACAAGATTTGGAAGCCAAGTTCACCTTAGCTACGCTAAAGAAGAAGGCGTAATAATTAGTTCTTAGGTGAGATCATTTTGCTTTCCCGCCCAGCATTGTTGCCCCTGGCACAGTGCTTTGCTGGGAAGCAGGAACGTAGCTTTGTAAGTTTGCCAGGCCTTCTAAATAATTTAAAAAAAAAAAAAAAAAAAAAAAAAAAGCTTAACTATTCTTTCCTCTTTCTATGTCTTTTCTACTTGCATTTGCTCTAACACTCTGGACTTCTTGACATTTCCCGCTTCCTTCTTCTTTCTCTTCCTGGCACATGGCTGGTGTTGCACCAGGAACCTGACTTTCCTGCAAGCTCATGCTGCAAGGACTTTTCTTTCTTTTCTCCCTTCTTCTCTTTTGAGAAATTGCTGAGATTTAAACTGTGCCTGCCCTAAGAGTTTTCTTTTAAGTCCCAATAAAATTTTCCTTGAGATTCTCTTTGGGTCCATTCTTAAATTCCTTTATTAATGACACTAAGAACCACCCAAAGAGACACTGGTTTCCCTTGCACCCATAATGCCACAAACCACTTACTACAAAGAGATTTTTGACACTATATTTGTTGATAAATATGTGGATTACATTTTACCATTTTACTAAACATAAATATTGTTACCACTGACTGGAGACTACTCTTAGGGTTCTTAGTGCTATACTAAAAATCAAGAACATTAAAGGGAATACATTCTGAATTTGGTCGAGATTTAACATTACAATTGGTCTGGGCCAATCATATTGCTAAGAGACCACCCATAGTAATGCAGTCTGACATGAGCATTTCTATAGAGACAGGATGATGAATAATATGTTCTTTAATGAGATCATTGCTTTTTCCTGTCCACAATTCACTGTCCCACCAAGGTAGCAGATACGCAGCTTCTAAAGTCTGCCTGATTTTCCTACTTACTCAAAAAAGTGTAACCTCTCCTTTCCTGTACATCGTTTTAAAGCATGCATTCCCTAGCAGTCAGCTCCTCAACATTTTGGGTTTTCTTACTCCTTAAAATGCCTCTCCCTACCATGTGACTGCTTTTTCACCATGTGTCTGACCTCCATGCAGGCTTAAAAGAACATGACTTTTTCCTTCTCCCTTCTATTCTCCTCCTGCTGCAACTTTTGAGATTTGCCCCTTGACTGCCTGAGGACATTTTATTTCTAAAATTATATTCAAACTTTCATTTGAGTTCATTCTTTAATTCTTTTTCTAACGAAGCTAAGTACCTTAAGAGGGGACCTTGATTTCCTCTGTATCATTCTTGTTAAGACAAGAATTTAAAGAATGAAGCTTAAAGGCAATTTTTATGAAAATTCGAGAGAAAAACAATAAGGCAGGCAAGCTGTAAATCTCAGCAGCGTCCTGGAAGAGGGACATCGTGAAGATCAAACGACAAATGCCATCAATTTTAAGTTAGAGTGAGAGGAAGCCAACAGGCTCACCAATTGTGTTCCATATCATCCAGGGAATAGTGGAGTCCCTTCAAGGTTCTTAGACTCACTCATAAAATAATTTAACAGGAGGGTCTGGAGAAATGACTCAGTGGTAAAAGAGCACTGACTGTTCTTGCAGAAGACCAGGATTCGATTCCCACCACCCACAGGGCAGCTAACATCTGTCGGTAGGTAACTTCACATCCAGGGATTCCTATGAACTCTTCTATCCTCTGCAGGCACTGCACAACAAAGGTGCACTTACATGCATGTAGGCTTAACAGCCATGCACATAAAACAAGAGAATAAACAAACAAATAAATAAAATAATAATTAATCAAGAAATTAAGAATGGAGTCAAAAGAGAATCTTCAGGAAAATTTTACTAGAATTGCTGTGGGAAAAAAACAAACAAAATACAACACCTTCCAGGCAGGCAGCCTTAAAACTCAGCAGCTGTTCTTTGGAGAACAGACAAAAACCATGAAGTCATGCTGCTTTTGACCTGACATGGAGGCCAGACATATGGCAGACCAGCAGTCATATGACAGGAGGGAAACTTCAAAGAAAGAGCAGTGAAATCTAAATGTTGGGGTGGCCCACATCATGAAGAACAGCATGATTATAAAAGAAATATAAAGAAGAAAGGCGATGTAATGCTCTTCTGAGATGTAGGAAGACTTATAGAAAGCTAAATATCTGTGGCCTTGTCCATAAGCACTGGACTATGGGGAAGTTTTTCTGGGCATGAAAAGTTCACCATCTCATTAAGGCACTAGTAATTCTACCTCTCCCTTCAGCATGATATCAGGTGAGCCTGCCTTCTAAGAATTGTCCTGTGATGAGGTGACTGACTTAGCAAAACTGGAAAATTAAAGCTCCACGGAGGTTATTACAGATTTTTAATGTATGTATTCTTTTTGTTGATTAACTTATTTATTTGTTTATATTTATACCTGTTTTGCCTTCATGCATGTAAGTGGACCCTTATTATGCAAAGTGAAAGACAACAGAGGCCAAAAGAGGGTGCTGTATTCTCTTGGAACTGGAGTAAGGGATGGTTGTTAGCTGCCGTATGTATGCTGGGAATCAAACCCAGATCCCCTGGAAGAGCGATCAGTGCTCTAGCCATCACACAATACACAGGCCACGTATTCTTATTCTCTTGTTCCATTTTCTCTTTTTTGCTACATAGAGCACTTTATTTGGTTTCTAATTTATCATATTCTCCTTTTCATCCATTCCCTCTGTTCTGGGACTCCAGATGTATTATTTCTATGTCCACACACCCATTCTGGGAGTTCAATAGAAACGGCCTTTAAGTAACTCATACATGCCTGATACCTCCAAGTTTAATAATTCCAGCTTCAACTTCTCCCTTGAATTCTATGTTGTCATAAAGTAATTTACACAATTCAAACTTTATAGCTAAAATTCTGATTTCCCATTCAACCACCCTTGCCTATGTTTTGTTTCAATCACAGAAACACATTTCTGTCCTTCCTATTACACTAGGTGAAACATTTTACTTTATTCAACATTTACACTTTCTAGCTACACCATGCTATTACAAAATTCCTACTCTCCATGTGGATGAAATATTGATTGAGTCTATCACTTCCAAAAACACCTTAAAATTCTAAGACCTCATCCTTCTGGGGCTAGAGAGCGGATCAGCTGGATCAGGGGTTAAGACCACTGGCTGCTTTTGCAGAGAACCTGGGTTCAAATTCCAGCACCCACATGGTAACCAAAAACCATCTGCAACTTCATTTCCAGGGATCAGACACCCTCTTCTTACCTCCACAGGCATTTTGCAACACAGGTGCACTGACTTATAAGCAGGACATGCACTCAACACATAAAAATAAATATATTTTTTGAAAGGCTTATAGTTCTTTGTCTATTTTCTCTGATAATCTAAGACTATTCCTTGCTACCAAACTTGTTTCTCTGCAGGTAAACATGACAGCACATATTTAGAACAACCATTTGAAAATGTTCATTATTCTTATAGAAATAACCCACTTCTGCTTTCAGGAATCACTCAAAGAAAATAATCTGGTCTTAATAACCATTCAGGACTTCACCATTTCTTTCTCTGTGGGATCGTCCACAGCGTTCATTTAAAGTTGTTCCAGTGACAAGTTGTGTGCCTCAGCTTTAACTGCCAACTTAAGCTCAGAATCATGACAGAGTCTCTTGCTCCACCTGTCTCCAGGATTATGCTTTATTTCTGCAGCCTCCTACATTTTCTCTATAATTCTAGACTTCATTAAAATATTCTCCATCTAAGGAGAATTTCAATAAACATCCTCCTCACAACCTAACTCACACGAATGTCTCCATTTCACTAGCCATTTTGTTTACTTTTTCCCCCAAATATTCAATTTTTGCAAATTAATATATGATTTCATCTTATTTACTTTATGTCCCTTTGTTTTACCAAGGTACTTGATTTATCTCATAATACAGTTCTTGGTCATCTATCCCATAAATATAAAGTATATTTTTATATCACAATAGCATGACTTCATTTAAGATACATATAATGAGGACACTAGATAGGAAATTCTTAATGCTGTTTCAAGGATGAAACGTGAATGATGAAAATATGCATGACTTTGAACTTCATTAGATAAAGCTATTCTTTAACATTTCAAAATTGAATAGCTATATAACAAAAATTTTGTGCAGTTTATGTTTATATATGTTGAATATAATATAAACTATCTATATATTATAAAAGATTAGATCATATATTATTTTTATTATATGTTAGAGTATACAAAATATGAAAAGATATGCTGCTCTGACATCAGTAATTTACTATCTCTTACCTCACCAGGTTCAACATTTTCACACACGTAGCTCTCATAGCCTTTAAATAACTCAGGAGCATGGTCATTAACATTAAGAACTTGAACATACACAGGAACTGAGGACAACTGTAGATCGTTGTCTGCAAATCAAACATACAAAATGTAATAAATTTCTTCTATGTTAAAAATCATGAAATAAATTGTATTAGAGTCAGTTTGGCATTTTGATAATTTTAATTGGAAATAACTAACTATAGGATATCCATTTAAATCACATATTTATTGAAAATAAAGGGAAGAAAAAATAAAATCAAAGTTTAGTTCAACTACTGCTTAATTTGTTTTTTATTTTTACATGTTGTGTGTTGTATTATCCGATGAGAAAATAAAGCCGAAAATAAACGTTCTTCTCCATACAGCCAGCTGATCTTCAGAAGGTGGTTGAACTGCCTGTGTCAATTCAGTGGTTGGTGGTGAAAATTGGAATTATCACCACCAACAATGTTCTGACATAGGCATTGGGAAACCACTTCATTACAAGTCACCTGAGAGCCTAACTGAAGTGAAAAGTATTAGTAAGTTCATAGAAGTAAAAATCTTGAAATACTCAAATTAGGTGATAGCTTTTAAAAATATAAATGACCAGGTAATAAAGTCTGAAAATACTTCTTAGAAAGTAAGTGTAATAACTCTAGGTATATTTTTATGTAAAATTTGACCTGGGAAGGTCATCTAAATGAGAAAGGAGATATACAAAATACAAAGAAAGCAAGGTTTGGGTAGCTAAATCCATTTTTAAAATTGCAAAAACAAGGAACATAAAATAATAGAATGAGTAGATTATATGCAGACACTTAGTTATAAATCTATATATGTATGTGTGGCAATAATAATCCAGGAAGAGAATAAAATTGAGAAGGTGTGGGATGACAGGGGATGAGTTAGAGGGAGCTCTGGCAGGAGTGGAAATGATGCAAATGAAATACTCATGTATGAAATACAAAAATAGATTATTTACAAAAAGCAACAGGTCATCACTATCTCTACCCTCTGAGACTAGACCCCAAACTCACTGCTTATGCTCAGGACCAACCTGGCGAGATAATCAAAACCTCATCCAACATCTAGTCTCTCCTAGAATTAGGGCCATAAGGGCTGCTCTTTCCACAGCAGTTTGCTGCGTTACTAGGAACACATCCGTTTTACTGCCAGCTCCATACTCACAGTCATTACTGTGAATATCCATCTCTCACACCAGAGATGCAGGGATGGTTCAATATAGGTAAATCAATACAAGTAATAAGTCTTAGAAATGGACTTGATATCAGTCATCACATGCTCATCTCCATAGATGCAGGAGAGGCTTTAATGAAGTCCAAAATGTCTTCATGGTAAAAAATCCTACAGGAAATCAGACATTGGACATTCCAAATGTAATTAAGGGTAAATATGATCAAAATATACTATATGCATTATGTAAATGTAGTAATGAGACCCATTATATATATATATATATATATACATACATACATATGTTAATAAAATACTTTTAATATAAAAATAGTCTTATATTCCATTTGGAAATTGAAAAAAATGTCAATACACTTCTGAGTACTATGAAGCTAAAGAAGTCATTATCATCTGTGGTCTCAAATTATATCACTTAGCTATAACTATAAAAACAGCATGGTACTGGCTTAAAAAAACACATTAATTGATGTAAATACTGAGGAACCAGATTTCAGTACATACATTTTGTGCTGTTCCCTGGTTCTTCACAATGAACCCATTAACATACACTGGGGAAAATATAACTTGCTCAATGAGTAGTGCTGATCCAACTGGGTCCCTCTATGTAGAAGAATGTATCTAGATCCCTATGTCTTCTTACTACACATGTAACTCAACTCCAAATGGATCAAGGACCTCATCATAAGACGTGATACCCTGCACCAGATAGATGAGAAAGTAGGCACTATATTGGAACTTACAGGCACAAGAAAGGAATCTCTGAATATGTCTGCTATAACACAAACATTAAGTCCAGTAGTTGACAAATGGAACCTCATGAAACTAAATTTTTCTGTACAACAAAGGATACTATTATTCTAGAGAAGAATCAACATACAGACAGGGAAAAATTTACCAGCCATACCTGTTATGGTTTGTATGTAGAAGAATAAAAGAACAAAAAAGTTAAACAGAAAGAAAAATAAAGAACTCAATTAAAAATTGGGGTAAGGAAATTAACAGGGAACTTTCAAAAGCTGAAACACAAAGGCTGAGAAATGCTTTGAAAAGGTTCAACATCTTTAGTAACAGTAAAATACAAGTTAAAAACACTTTGAGATTTTATCTTACTACAGTTAGAATGGCTAAGATAAAAGAAACAAACAAAAAATTCAGGGCAAATGCTGAAGAGGCCTGGGAGAAAAGGGAACACTTATTTACTGCTCGTGGGAATGCAAACAAATACAACTATTACGGAAATCACTGAGACGATTCCTCAAATTCTAGAAACAGATCTACCATATAACTCAACCATACAATTTTGGCCTTATAATAAATAATTCTGTATCGTCCTACACAGATGCCTGTTTATCCATGTTCATTGCTGCTCTATTCACAATAGCCATGGAATGGAAATAACCTAGAATGTCTCATTGACTGCTGAATGGATGGTGAAATTATGGGACATTTACACAATGGTATGTTAAGAAAAATTAACACATTTGAAGGTAAATAAATAAAACTGGAAACATTCTTCCTGAGAGCAGATGCTTGCTTTGAATCCTTAAATATATGTGTTTTAAATAATAAAAATCCATGGAGACCAGGAAAGCCGTAAAAGATCATTGGCGGTGTTGATTTCATGGGAAGGGAGGTATAATGCAGTGATATAGAGGGCATAAGAAGAACATGGAGTGTGAAGGGTTAAATGAAATTGAGACTGAGAGAGCAAGGTGGAGGTGAAAGCATATGGGACTGTAGAGTGCTTATCCCTCACTAGGACAACTATATTGAACCTCTGTTTCCCAAAGTACAGGGATAATTGTGGAAGAGGGAGTGGAAAAATTTTAAGACTCAGAAACTGTGGGTGACGACAGGGAAACAAAGTTTCTTAGACTCCTGGACAGCTACACGTACACTCACAGCAATGCTGACCAGCGTCCAGAAGACCCACTTAAGCTACAGCCAGACATACTCCCATCATAAGTAGAGAAGTGGGGGAAAACCTCCAGCCCTAGGGTTGGGGGCAGGGTGAGACATTTTTCTTTAAGGATATGATGTTGCATAGAAAACTAAATTCCAAAGGATGCATACCAAATAGCAAACGAGATTTGGGGAAATAAATTTGACTTGATAAGCCTTTAAATATATGAATATATTTAAAAGAGTACGTGAAAGTTAGGGACATAAAACGGGAGATAGAGGGTGGGGGGACTACATATGATATAATACGTTGTATGGCATTCACAAAAAATAATGAAAATACCTAAACTGGCAATCTTACATCTATTTTTATATTCAGAAAATTAAATAGTCCGCATATCTTTAAAAAAATAGGCAACAAATAATTGGTCACGGTTGATTTTCAAGATGTGACTTTCTGCAAAGCCGGAGCTGAACATGAAATATCAAAATGGAATTGTTGCTTCTGTGATATACAAACCAACAACTGATATTATTCGAATGATTAATATTTAAAAACATATTCAGGTTGAAATATTATTTATTTTAAATGTGCTTCATTACTAATGTAAAGAGAAACCCTAGCATTTCATATTAAAAATGAGGCTGAGGACCTCATGTTCAACTTCTATGAGTTGTGTAAAAATACATAATCATTCTAATTTTAGATGATTAAATGGAGAGACTCTTAATTTTCTCCCATTCAACTATTTTAATAGTAATGATACAAAATTAAGATATGTCTATAAATGGATGACTTAGCAAGGAATTCTTAGTGAATTAGTATTATTGCTTTCCAAATGTATATGTTTTGGGAATGCATGTCATTTCCTTGTTTTTGTTGTTAAACAAACATGACATTTAACAAAGAATCCAAGGAGGATGCATGCTATAAATTTATTAAAGATATATGCATTTTTATTTATCTATATGAATATATAAGTATGAAGAAATTATAAGGACACATAGCTATATAATATATAATATTACATTTTAAGGTGCTTTTTGCATTGAACTTTGTGTTTTCTTCAACATGCTTGTCTCCTTAAGCTGTACTTTTACATGAAAGAATTACAAAAAATTCATTTTTGAGATTACAGTAAACTTTAATTTGAGTGAGGAGATACTAATTTATAGTAAAATATCACATATATATGAGGTTGCATACAAAATACATAACTCTAATCCATACAGTGATTAAAATATCCTAACATATAATCTTTACATTATGAAATAGTGTGCATAATACAGTGAGCCCAATATATGGCTCACAAATGAGTACTTACATGTTTCTGAAGCTGTGGCACTAAGGTTGTACCAAGATCTCACCTCCCTGTCAAGAAGGTCAGTGGTCACTATTGTGCCATTGTCATGTATGTCGAACACTTTGCTTTTGGTGAGAGAATACCTGCAACAAAAGGAAACAAAATTATTCATATTATTTTTTAGCAATGCTGTGGATCACTGCCATTCAAACCTGCAAGACAAATTATGAGACACATTCTTTACATAGATTTCAACACTGAATAACTCTAACAAAGTATATTCAGACACTTAATACTATGGTCAGCTTATGTAAAAACTAAAAACTGTGAAAAATAAAATAATATTAGATAATTGGGAGGGAGAAACAAATGGAACTTAGGGTTAAATGAGGTGTTCAAAGTGTAAATGCATGACTCTTAACACTAGAATCCAAAAAAAATGTTAAATGGTGATTTGCTTTTCTTGAAAAGAAAGAGTTAAAGTGAACATAATTAGTGTAAGGTAAGGACAGAATGGCATGATGGCACACTTTTGTTTTACTTTGAAGAATAATCTACTTCCGTCCACCAGTCCTCCTGGACTCTTTCCTAACAAATGACATAACTTTTATCAATAAATCAGTGAGGTTTGTATTGCTTGCTTTCTTTGGTTGTTAAGGATGCTGTTCTTTTTGAGACAGGGTTTCTCTCTAACCCCAGTGGTCCGGTCTCACAGAAGCTCAGCCGCCTCTGCTTCTGCCTCAGTGGTGCCGGGATTCAAGGCATGAAATACCATGCCCTGTTATCAGTTATAAGTGACTTCCTTTACACTTACTTGACATCTCAGAAACATTTGCTTCTAGCTACTTTAGTTAAAAATTATAACACTTATCTAAAATAAATATTCTTTGTATTGAAGATTGGCATGTAATTATTACAGAAAATTAACTTTAGATATTATAACTATTTAAAATCTATTATTTCTTTTCAGGATATACATATTGAGTTTGTATTTAATTTAGCATGCAGGAACAGAAGCTGGCATGCAAAAATCGGAATAATCATTTCATATCTACAAGAAAAGAGGACTTTGAGGTGCTTCGTATGTTTCATTAGCATGCAAATGACTAATAATAAAAATTAGGGAGTAGCAATACCTCAGACTTAGTTGGCTTTAGCACACACATTCTTGGAGACTTTTCTGAGACAGCCGAGAGATTTGCTATAATTATGTGGTGGGGATAAGAATATTTTAATCTTGAGCTGTCAGTTTTCTAAAAATATTGTACTAATTTATAGCTTGCTTTTCAAGAGAAAATTAAAATAGGAATTAGTGAGTATCAGGCTTTAGAAGAGTTCAATTTTAGCTTCATTCAACTTTAAGCACTTTAAAGCATTTCACTTAAATATCTACAAGTGGGAGTGTTTTTTACTTAGATTTGTTGGCAGAATCAAACAGTGCTTTAACGATTGCTATTTTGTATTTAACATCTAATCCCATTTCTGTAAAATATCATTCCAAATAAAGCCCATTATAAGCTTGATGAGAAGTTATGGTTTCTCATAGCTTAATAAGCATCTGTTAGAAATTAGGAAGAAGACTCAAGATCACAATCTAGATCCCAAAGGAAATTTAAACTAGAAATAAAAGCAGATGTAGGCTTCTACGAAGAGTAGAGAAACTAGCAAAGACAGGCACTATGTGTTGATTTCCTTGCTTCCTTCTAGAACATGCAATATTGGTCATGTAACTGTGATATTTTTCTACTTCAATGAATTTTCACAAGATGGAATATATTGGCATTGATGCCAGTTGAAAAATTAAACTAGTCTGATATCTGTTTACTATAGTTTCTTATTATTGTGGAGAAAAAGAAATGCACAGCACAGACTAGTGTAGAACTCACTGTGTTCTCTGAGCTGTTCTCCATCTCACAGTAATCACAGATTCACAAGTGGTCAGAGTGCATACAAGAGTATCATACGTGACTTCTCTTTTCTTGTATAATTTAAGGAACAGTGCAGAACATTAGTCATTAATCAATGGTGTCCTTTTGACTTGCATTATTGCCATTACAGTTACAAGTATCATTAGTAAATCTCTCACCAGTTCAGTTAAAATGATATTATGGAAGGTAATCACTGCAATGGAGGAAAGCAAATAATAGCTCTATACTGCACTGATGACTGTTCCAGCAAAAAATTCCTAATGATGTAATATTGGCACTTTTATCCTGGGAGTTACCAGTAGTTGTCTAATGGCACTAAAGACCAACTCAATAGGAGGGAATTCATGCCTTTACTATAAACTTAGCCAACCACAACTGGATGACGAGCTCACAGATCCTAGAGGAAAATATATAATGCACCATTCCTAGACTAATATAATTTCTAACTGTATTATAAATATTTATTCCTGTTCCCACAAAAGTGTAGCTTCCTCCCCTCATACTAATGCATCATTTTGCAACAGAAGGAAACTATTACAGAGAATCACAAGTGGCCAAAATGCAGAGAATAAGTATAAATGATGTGTTTACCCCTAACTGATAGATCTATAATGCAATGACTACACCTAAGGCTCAATGAATATGAGAGAAGATGTGCAGGGGCAGAGACCCAGGACGCCTGCTGCTAAGTCTTTTCTTCTAGGCATGGCAGGGAAATTGCTCCCATGAAATCACAATAAGTTTTCATAAACTAGACTTACAAATTGACAAACCAGCTGACATGTCAATGTGTATGCTGAAAATATCATGACGTTCAATCCATAGATGAAGAGATACAGACAATCAATGACTACTGAAAGAGAAAGAATCAATTTTCTCTGGGAATGAGTACCCTGATAGGTTATCCAGTCTCAAAGTCTCAAAGGCTCATCCCTAAACACATTTACACATGAGCAACAGCAATTAGTTTCAGTAGGTTAGGTATGAATATATATATATATATATATATATATATATATATATATATATAACCATAATAACTGAAGCAGTCACTGAATACAGTGCAGGGGAATGTGGGAACAGTTGGGAGAGGAGGGGGCATTAAAATGATGTAAATACAGTTCTCTTGTATAATATTAAAAAATAATTAAAGAGGCGATAAGATCATATGATGAAAAATATGGGTGAACACAGATGACTGGAACAAGTCCATTAAGGCCTCACTAGTGCAGCTATCAAATAAAGATCATAAAATAATCATAATGTAAATGGTTAATGGATAATAATGTCCTATAATGGGATATTTTATTCTGATCTATAGAGGACATACTGAAACATGTGACAATATGCACTGATACATTCATTGGTTTGGAATATGTGCCACACCAAGTTTATGTTTGGAATTGCCTTTGGAAAAATATCTGGAAGAGCCAGTATAGCAAGTTTCTATTTATATGAGATTTGATTGTCTATGATTGTTTATAGCCTCTTTGAATACATCGTTTCAGGTGCTTTTTCAACAGCAAAGAACAACAGCTATAAAGCATAATTAAATGTGGAATTTTTTAGGTTTTTGAAAAACATATGTTGAAGGGGTTTTAACTCCAGAGAAGTGTTGCAAAAGTTAATGCCTTTCATGTAGAGTCCTCTGTGAAAATCTTCGAATGAAATACTTCTATTTTTTTCAATACCTAAGAAACCTATTATAATTACATCTGGAGTGAGATTTAACCAGTTTTTCCACTAATGTTAATTTTCTTTTTGATGATTTGCTACAGGATTCCTTACTGAGATTTATAGTTCTTTCTCCTTTTTTCCCTCTTTAATATTTCAGTGTTCTTTTTTTAATATGGGAAACCATCTTAAAACTTTTATATTGACTAAGTTTTCTTTGACAAATAACTGGTTATTCACGCCTATTCCCATTTAAAACACTGGTTGGTGGTATCTTCTGTTTGACACTTTCTCAAAATTAAATTGATTTTATAATTTTTTGGTAAGAATACCACAAACATGTTGCTTCATTCTCAAGATATCTTATCAGTGGTACCTGCTAAGGACCCTTATAATTATAAAGGAAGACATATACTTGGGCACTTGACTGGGGAGATTTCTTCCATCTTTCTCCACAGCAAATGTTTTCTTTATACTTCTTCTTTTTTTCATTTTCTGATTAATGAAGAACTCCTGAAGATATTTTGAAAAAATCTAGTTTTATCTCAAATATTCATTCAATAACTTTAACAACCACAGTCAATAATGATAAAAATATTAGCATTTTGTTATGCTAAATATGCTCGCTATTCCATTCATCTATATTTACATACCATGATGTTTCTAAAAGTTAGATTAAAAATTATTAATTTATCTATGTCAGTTTCAATTTGTTCAAATGTTGTTTGTTTGTTTGTGTGTGTGTGTGCATGTGTGTTTCCAATTAAGATCTATGGATTTTGATGTGTGAATATATACTCTTTCACCATTCTATCTCTCTGACTCTCTCTCTCTCTCTCTGTCTCTCTCTCTCTTTCTATGGATTCTGCAGTGGAGAGCAATCCCTTTCACATCAACCATAGGCATGCATTGGTTTATATAATGTCATGTCAAGATCTGAGTCCATTGGAACATTACTGGCTTCTCTGTTCTTTTTCCTTGTGTGACCTTGATCATATTCACTTAAGGTCCACCCTTATCGTTGCCTTATATTTATCTCTAACTAACTGTCAATGATGATACTTTTGGAATTAGTGGGTGTTAGGAATCAATAGTTCTTTGGAGATAATTATATAACATTAAGTTTAAATTAGTCTTGAGCAAATGCCTCAAGGAAGGATTTCAACTCTTCTGGTAAGTGCATGCAAATTCTGTAACAAGCTTGTGTTTATTCTACCTTCATAAATTCTTTTTAAAATGTCAACAGGCATTTTTTTAATTATTGAAATTATATTTTTAGGAAGCTGAGATATCTGGAAATACAGAAAATAAAGAAGGGACTTGCTTTCAATTTGTGTCTCTGTTTTTTAAAATTTTTTATTTCTTACTCCTTGTGTTAAGACTCCTAATATGCCTTAATTGGACGAGTGCAAGGATATCCTTACTTTATTGCCAGTTTAGGAGAAAATCAGAAATCTGTCATTAGTTAAGAACAAAACTGACATTTTGATAAAGAGCATCCAAAACAAAAGTTATATGAATGGAAAGGCAAAATCCTTCACTTTAAAAAAATACAGCAAAACTTCTGAGTACACCCCATGCTTCTTGAGAATAAAGCAGCATTCAGTTTCTTACACAACACGTGCAAGTTTACACAGGTGTACGTATATTAGGCTGTGAAAAGCTGGGACATGGGAGGAGGGTCAAAATAAGTGTATAAATGTTTGTTTTTCAAGTTAAATTTTAGTTGAATAATTAGTTTACCATGCCCGTTAAAAATCACAACAGAAACTAAAACTAAATTTTTATATAGATAATAAATATTTCTTACATTAAAACAACATAGAAAGTTACCACTATGATTGTACTCAAATCAGATTCATTCATTTTCAGTTCTAGAAATGACATTTTTTTAATGTCAATTCAAATAAATTAATATTTATGAGTCAAATATCTATGAACCTAATTTTTAAGATTTCTTTTCACTCACTCTTTCCCCAATTGTAACCACGGAGGGACCAGCAAGATACCTGAGTGGATAAGGTCTTTTGTCACTAAGCCTGACAGCAACCTGAGTTTTATCCCCTGTACACACATGATGAAATAAATTGAGGACACAAGTTGCCCACTGACTTCCGCATGTACAGTACCATGCTCAAGCACATGCTCAAACAAACACGCACACACACACACATACACACACACACACACACTAAATAAAATGTAATTATGTATGATAATGTACTAAATGGCTGGGGAGAGGGTTCAGTCAGTAGAACCACTTTCTCATCAATTGTATGCTGGTAATTCCACCTATGAGAGGAAGTATAGGCAGATGATCTGTGGTGCCTGAGGGCAGCCATACTAGCTCCAGGTTCAATGTGAAACCCTGTCCCAAAAACAGAGTATTATAAAGCAGGGCACTCAGTGTTCTGTGGTCTCAAATACATCACACACACGCGCGCGCGCGCACACACACACACACACACACACACACACACACACACACATTCACAGTGTTTGAATTAAATATAGGTTGATGTTTCCTGTTTCTTAGATATCTTTGCATCTTGACCATTTAAGAAAATCTTGATCAACCTTTAATTTTTCTATTTACACTTCTTCATTTCATTCTTACAAATTCATTAAGTATCACATAGGGAAATATTACTTACATATGTCCTGTTTTACATTTGCAAAGAGTATTATTTTCACAATGATTTGTTTACTCATTTATTAGCGTATTATAATTTAAGTAATTCCAAACACATACCTGATAGGAGATTTTCTTCTATCTGGGTCCATGGCAGATACAATCCCCACAAATGACCCATGTGGCTTTCCTTCAGGAATTTCAAATATATAATAGGGGAAGAGGAAATCAGGAGGCTCATCCTCATCTTCCACTTGGACTTTAATGTAGGTTGTGGAGGCATCAGTATGGGCATGTGCAAGCTGTTCATCAACATGTCGGTTTTTAACCTTAGCTCTAATACCATAGTGGCTCTGACTCTCAAAATCCACTTTCTACAAAATAATTACAATGTACAGAGGAGATGAATTCAGTGACACAAGATAATATTTAAGAAAAAAAATCCCTTGTTAGCAACTCATTTCTTTTCAGGTAGCTTTGCTTTCATTGTGCAGTGGTCCATCTGATATTTTTAATCAGACAGCAAAATTTTTATTCTTCATATACAGTAAGATGAATGAAATAATTATATTTTAATTTGGAAACAACATTACACATTTATGGGCTTAAATATCTTATAAAATGCTATTATTTAAGATATTGTTTTTAAAAATGTCTTTCTTTTGAAATTATTTTAAGACAGTTCTGCTTACAACTTGAGAAATTCTATAAATCTATCTCTTCCATATCTTAACTGATTGTATCCCTAAACAACACACCATGAGCTCTCATTTCAGTGATTAGTGAATCCAAATGCAACCAACTACTCTATATAATTACATCAATAATTACATGTATTTGATTAGGCTTTGCACTCTTCTGCACTGTAAATTATTTTAATACATGCACCTTTTTTAGTAGAACTATTCCTTCTTGGGTCTCATTATCTGTAATGATGTCAAATGTTTGTGAATCGTCCTCTTCAATGCTGTAGTCCATTTCTGCATTCTCTCCTATGTCTTCATCATATGCCAAAATTTTTCCTATAGATGTCCCGGTGGGTGCATTTTCAGAGACAGTCAGGCGGTAGAAACCTTTGCAAACAAAATTTCAAATATTTTGCATAAATTTTAACATTAGAAACTCGACATTTTTCTTATTTTCTCCATGGTCTCTAGGAAACTCCAGCTTTTCCTAATGGTTCCTCGATCTATCTATATTTTCAATGTTTCTCTCTTTCTTTCTTAGAGGTGGTTGTATACGTGTATATTTATACATTTTATTCCTTCATTTTGAAATGAGAACATTACTCTAACACATACATGAATAATCAGAATTTTCACTCAAATATATCTGTGCTAGATAGCTTTAGCACTTGACACTCCTGGGTTAAGGGACTCTCAACTAGATAATTGTCTCCATTGGACTGGCCTGTGGCCATGTCTGTGAGACATTGTCTTGATTGTTGTGTGATGCGAGATCACCAAGCCCATTATGCTTGGAGCTACACTGGGCAAGTTGTTCTGTATTATATAAGATAGCAGACTGAGCATGGGCCAGTAAGCAGCATTTCTCCATGGCCTGTATTTCAGCTCTGCCTCCAGCTTACTGCTCTGAGTTCCTACCTTGGGCTGCCTAAGGGATGAACTGTGACCAGACAGATATAAGCTAAATAAACCCTTTCCTCCCCAAGTTGGTATCCATTAGAATGTTTTCTCACAACAAAGGAGAAGTAAACTAGAACAGAAATTGGTACCAGGATCATGGAAAATTGGTGTGACACACCTGACCTTGGTATTTGCAGGAGGACTGTGGAAGAATTTAGAACTTTGGACTAGAAAAGCCATTGAGTGCTAGCATTTGTTGCAGACAATGGAGTCCTGACTTGAGAAGCTTCAAAGGGAAGCAGAAACTATCAGGGTTGTTTATGTGATATTTTGAATTGAGACTTTGTCGATTGGCTGAGGCTAACGAATCAGCTGTGAATAAGAAGAGACAAAATCTGAAGTTATACCTTTGTTTTACTGGGACAATCGATGATAGTTATCTGGAGCTGAAAAATCAGATGTAAATAACAAGAGACCAGCAACACCATGGCAAAATCTGGAAAGTATGTCCTCAAGGTCAGCCCGCGGAAACTATGGTCCAGAGCAGGTCTGAGCCTACATCTCAAGCTGGAAAAAGGACTTGGTAATAAGAGTCACCTGCATAGTTCTGGTGTTAAAAGCATGAAGGGGACATAGACATCAGCTGAGGTCTGGCACCTTGAGAAGCTAGGAAAGACCACTGGTGAAAGTGAAGCCTCAGTTGCAGTGAAGACGCCCAAGATTGAAGGGGTCATAGAATCTGAGGCTTTGCATTGCAAGAGTAAAGAAGAGCTGATTGGTGAGGGTGTGGTCTTCATTTAAAGGAGACCTCAGGTTGTATCCATGGGATGACCACCAGAAGTAGCAGGAGGTGTGGAATGGAGTCAGCTTGGACCTGTGAGAACTGTATGTGCTGTGGACAGAAGAACCAGAGAATTGGAGTTGCCAAAACCCTTTTAAACTAAAAAGATTGTGAGTGAATCCTAGATGTCCAGGCTTGAGCTATTAGCTGGGCATGAGTTTTGCTTAGGTAAGCCTGAAACTTGAAATAGGACACTACATGTTTTGGATTTAATAGGATTCCACTGTTAAGAGACTTAAACGAGTCTGAGAATTTTTAAGTGTTTGGATTTTTTAAGGACTCAGGATTTTAGGGTTGTACTATCTTATGTTGTGATATTAATATTAACATCATAACAGGGTACATGAAATTGAAAGCTTACAGTTTAATTATGATGTATTTGTGTTCAAGGGGGCAACTGTCCTAGATAGCTTTAGCTGTCAACTTGACATACCTGTGTTGAGGGAGCCTCAACAGGGTTATTGTCCCCAATGGACTGGCCTGTGGCCATGACTTGTTGGTTAGTTTTTTATTGTTGTGTGGTGTGGAAGGGTCCAACCCACTGTGCATGGTGCCACGCCTGGGAGGCTGTTCTGTTTTGTATAAGAAAACAGGCTGAGCACAGACCAGATGAGCAGCCCAGTAAGCAGCATTCCTCCATGGCCTGTGTTTCAGCTCCTGCCTCTAGGTTCCTGCCCTGAGTTCCTACCTTAGAATTGGTGAAGAAATGTGACCTGGGAGATGTCAGCTAAATAAATTTTTTTCTCCTCAAGTTGATTTCCATCAGAATGTTTTGTCACAGCAATGGAGAAGCAAACTAGAGCAACATCTACTATTATTATAATGCATATGTTGAATTTCTATTTATGAGTTCCTCCTCAATATTATGCATTCATTTTTATTGTATCTTACAATCTTCCTGAATCCAATTTTTGGAAATATTTTTTTAATATTTTTATTGACTATTCCCTGATACCTAATGCTAATGATAAATCTAAAGTATGAAATAAAAATGGGTCTGAGCTCAAATCATGGATCTCTTAAGAATAGTAAGATGTTATAATTTCAACTTAAATTACATTATCCATGTTTGAAATAGTAAGATTTATCCAAAAGTGTTGGAAAATAGATGAAAATCAAGAATTTTGGAGCTGAACATGATGGTATTAATTTGATAATAATGAGAATAAGATGTTAATGAATTTAAATACATTGATGTAATTACAGAATATCCAACTTCATGTTTCTTTATATTTTCAAGGAGCAACATTTATTAAATTATTAAAGAACTGCATCATTTTAAAGTATCATTCATAATGTATTCTAAGATACAGGAAATACTCATAAATCTCAATATTCTAAGAACAATTCTTAGAATTATAAAGGAACACATACAGTAGAATTATTTATAGAGGTATTGGTTTCTTTAAAAGAAACATCAAGTAACTGTGTAAATTGTATTTGGAAATTCTACCTTTGAAAAAAAATGGGAGAAATGTTACCTGAATGTTGCTAATATTGCATCATTTTATGTGTAAGGATGAATGTAACAATCTGTCAAACAGCATTTATTTTACTTTGAAAAAGATACATTAAAGTAAAGAAATTAAAATTTTGGACACAACAGTAACATGCAACAATAAATTTGAAAGGAGGCACTGAAATTAAAGCAATATTTTTTTAATTATAAGCAACAAAATATTGAACATTTCCTTCAATTAATACTTAGTCTGTTCATGTTCCCATATATTAAAAACTTCTGGTTTTCCACACAGATTCATCACAGAGTCTATTACAGAGGCTGGGGTTATTATAAGGAATAATATGCAAAGGGATTCTCCTTTTGGCTTAGACTCTTGAAATATAGCAGGTAATGAGTATGTTTCTTGTAGGTATATACTTGTTTTTATGGTGGTATTACTTCACTTTTTTGTTAAGATGGAAAGTACACACAATATATACAACATTTGATACATAGTTAAATAAGGAATTGGGTATCTGAGGACATGAATTTCAGAAAGATCAAAAGAGCCTAGAGTATTTTGATGAAAGAGTCCAGATGGCAGTGGTTGATTGAGTTGGTCACAGGTAGGGCTGACAATGACAGATCCCCTAAGAGCATTAAGAATCAGTTAGTTCATACCAAGGATTCTGACCCTTTCCATGAAAGAGATGGACACTGTAGTCAAAAGCTTTGCTATGCATTTTGACAGTGTTGTTAAAGCTGTGTTGAGTAAGGAAAAGGAAAACAGTGTTATAACCAGGGTTAGCTGATAGAGCATCTTGTGAGAGCAGAGGGAAAATGAGGTGTAGACATGAACTCAGATGGTAGGAACGGAAATAGTCAGAAATTATTTTAAAGGCAGAATAAAGAGAATTCTCACACCAATAAAATTTTGGTCTAAGAAAAAAAAATAATAATAAAAACTTAAAAAAAATTCAATATTAGGGGAAATATGTGATGGGGGAGTAATGATATTGGTGTTTATTTGTTCATAAAATATTGAAAATTAGAACTAACGGGCCGTTTTCAGGGTGAAAGTAAAGAGGCCTCTGCCCAATGTAGTATGACTTGAACCATGTATTTTTCACATTCAGAATTGAAAGATTATTATTTCTATATGAGCCATATGAAACATTATTTTGATATTGAGATGTAAAAGATATCTAAAAGTAAGAGTTTTGAAGGAGAGGGCAGACTATAGTAACTACTCAACTAAGTCTATGCCAAGATTATTTAGTAATTGAGAATTTCAATAATTCATATGATATTTTGATCAAATCCATGTCCCATTTTCTCAACTCTAATTCCTCTCATAGCCCCACCACAATTTCCCTTCCAAAATTCATGTGCTCTTTTTTGAACGCACTGAATACACTTAGTACTTACAGCAGGCACCTAGGCCTAACACCACTGGTAGCCTCTGGAGACCTTCAGTGACCTTATCATGTGAGGAAGACACTGATTCCCTGTGATCCTTAAGAGTAAATTAACATAATCTGAAAGGAACAGTGCTCTATATGTTGTTGCTTAACAAAATGTCATTATTTGCTGTATAACCATTTTCCGCTGGGCTGAAAAAATCAGTAAATCTGGACCTGGCAAAAACGGACTCAATTGAGCAATGCCTGTATTATTTAAAGATGTGCACTTGTGTACAAGCTTATATATTAATAGCCATTCAAACCATTCATAGGTATTGATCAGAAAACACAGGATATGCAAACAAATTGATATGTTTTCATCTCCCTGCAGTTGCTGATGCTGGCTACCTCTTGTTAATGCAAATAAAGAAAAGCAGAGAAATTAATACTTTTGAAGAAGGGCGTAGAGAGAGAGATTAAAGGCAATGAAAACATAGTTTGGGCAAATAAACAGCTATCTTCAGGACATTTCTTTCCGGTCATTCATGCCCTTTGGCTCCTATCTTGTAGTTATCCTTCAACTTTAGGAGGCAGAATTTTGACATAGTTATCCTATTCACGGATAAGCACCTGTGGCCTCTTGTTCTCTGCATATTGGCCAACTTTGTGGGTTTTTGCGATAATTACCATCTGTTGCATAGAGACAATTATTTAGTGAGAGTTAAGAAATGCATTCCTCCTAAGAGCAGAGGTTGCCCTGAAGATGTGTCATTTATGGTTAAACATCTCAGAGACACTTATTCTCTGCATTTGACCAGTTCTGGAACTCTGCAATAGTCTCTACCTGCTACAAAACGTTTTTTTGTTTGTTTGTTTTTTTGTTGTATTTTTGGTGAAGTATGAAAGGTACACTTGTCTGTAAACATGAGAATATATGTTTAGACTAATTAAAGAAATAACATTAGTCTAAGGATGTGGCAAAATAAGTTTTTTCACTAGCATCTATGACCTCTCAAGTTTTGTGTAATTGGCTGTTGACGGTATCACACATGATGTCCTGCACATTGAATGGTTTTTCTCAAACGAACTTACAGCAAGGTTGAGAGCATGCCCAATCCCTATACAAGCTCAAATAAACCAAAATTCTAGCATAGACATGGGAAAATGGTAAGAAACACCAAACTAACCTAAGGAATTTTGACAATTGATGGCATCAGGGAGAAAGAGTCTTATAGGGATTGGACACTTGATGGGCTCGGTGGATGGACTCACACTGAAGGACATTTGGTGACACAAATCTGACTCCAAATGCCATATATATAGGACTTCATAATTACCAGTTTTCTGCTTATTCTGATCATTGAGCATGCTTTCTAGAAATTTTTATAAATGCATTTCTGTACCTAAGGCAGATAGTTGACGAATATATCTCCTAAAAATGAAATTTCGTCAGCTTTAACTTGTATTTTATTAAGTAAATTATCAGAGTAATTTGACCTGCTCTTGCTACAAGAGTGAAAAATAAGATGTTATGTTAAATTATTAATTCTGGTACAGAGAAGAAATATTTGACAAGTATATCAATGTCAATTCTCCCTGAGTCCATGAATGTGTACCCTAAAGCAGCTCAATATTCAAGGTTGCAGGTGCAAATCACCTCATTAGTAAAGGTGATCGTGATACAGAGCATTTATCCTGAATTACTTAGGGGCATCAATCTAATAATGTACATGATTTAAATGGAAAAAGAGGTGAAAATACTGGTCAGAGAGATGTCATTGTGAGAAATATTTAGTATACCAAACTGACTCAACGATGTGTGATTTGTCAAAAGCAAAAGGGTTTTTAGATTTTAAGGGTGTCCCCTAGCTGTTGGTCATTAACTTAACAGACTCCAGTCCTAGAAACAAAGAACTGAATGACAGCACTCAAATGAGAAAGGACATAGATCTCACCCTGAAGTTGTAGGAAGAAACACTATTATCTCAGTGAGTCCCATACTGCTGTATTTAAAGACAGTGAATGAATTTTCAGCCAAGAATTCTGTGGCAAGCTATGAGTGTAGCAACTGGGAAAAAACACATCATTCTTTCTTTTCTATTTGATGCTTTACCATTCAATAAAAATAATTACAAGTTAGAAAAATCATCACATTTATTTTAGTAATTCTTAGTGTTGTTACAGGGTTTTAGAGTGCAAACTTTAATATACATATATATTCAGCACCATTTTAGACTAAGGAAAATCAAGATGCTTTCTACTTACTTTCTTTAAATATTGGCTTGTTGTCGTTGATATCTGACAGCTTAATTGATACAGTTGTTTTTCCAGACAAGGCTCCCCACTGACCAAGCATGTCTTTGGCTTGAATAATTACATGGTACGTATCTTGCAGTTCTCTATCCATTTTAGAGGATATTCTTATGATTCCTTTAAAAAAGTAATAGTTATTATTATTGTTCCAATATTTCCCATGATATATTCCTCATTATCTTCTTAAGCATCTCATGAGATAGTCATCATCCTATGTATAAAGTCCCTGCTGTGTGCCAGGAACTAGTATAAAGAGCAAAATAGTAATACATTAAATTACAGCTTGGTCTAGAGTTGTCACAAAATCAAGTCATACTGGATCCTCAATATAACATTATAGAAAGTAACATCTAGTTGTTCAAATACTTCAAAACTTCCCTACCTTAGAAATGAATATTTCTTACAGTTTCACTATAACTTGGAAGATAGATTCACTCTGACCTCCTCTTCAGTCAAGGTTCAGATGATTTTGGTTTCAGCAAACTGTCTGACTAGATGGTTTAAAGTTGCCCTCACTTTATTCTACTAGACACCTTTTATGTTCCATGTTGAAACTGAAAATAAGTTAAAGATATCTATATCTACATAGATATAGATATATAGATAGATATAATGCGTGTTTAATGCTATGTTTAATTGCCATTTGTAAATTCAATGACACAAAAGTACATATTTATGATTTCATGATTGTTATTACTAATGAAGACATTAAATATATATACATGAGCTATAGAACAAGAAGGGAGAAAGAAACCTGCTATTAATTTAAAGTCATATCACAACTTGCTGGCTTTCATAATGCTGAATGTTGCTATGCATGTTATTTGAAAGAATATCAATCATCATTTTACCTACTGTGGATATGAGCTACAACAGTAACTACCCTGGCAAGATACACCCAATCTGTACAATAGTGGCTCAAATATCATGGAAGCAAACCACTTCCTAATTGGATTTAAGGTCTGCTCAATATTATGAAACTCATGACTGACTTTGATATCAGGACTAGAAACCTGAACGTAGACAGGTTCTTTCTGTCATAGCTTGATAAGACATATGCATATATTTTATACTGTATAATTCTTCTGAGATTTTGATGGAGAAAATCTATTTTCCAAATCTTAGAAAAATTGTTGAAAGACAATTAAATTAAAAATTTAGGAATTGCATCTTATTAATTGAGACATTAAGTCTACTATATATTTGCCTAAGCAGATGATTTGTGGTGACTTTTCCCTCTTTTATAATAAGAATTTCACTTTGTATTATTCAAAATACCTGTGGTAGGTTCAACAGAAAAATATGGTTGGCCTTGTTCTAAGTTGTATAGGAGACGAGCATGATAGCCACTGGTGGGATCATCAGCATCAGTAGCTGTCACTTTGATGACAAATGTTCCTAAAGTAAAAAGATATATAAGGAAATTCAGATTTGGGTGTTACTCAACAATGAAATCTGTTCTATAAAATAAATGATTATATGAAGCAAAATCCTAACTTACGTCCCTTCTGTGAACTGCAGCTTCAGCACTCAGTGTTGAAAAAAGGGACTATAACTATCTTTCAATTTTTTTTATTAATAGAAAACCATAATGACACTTTGTAGTTACAATTTTGCCAGTTGTATATAGGTAAAGGTATTTGAACTTGTATTAAGATAAGTTATAAAAATGGCTCAAAAATCAATTAACAGAAGTGCTTCAAAGAAAGAACTCTTCCTTAGTTGTGAAATTTGGAACGTCTTTCTTTCTAGTGATGTTAATGCCTAATATTTAGTTCATTTAAAGTAGACTATACTATGTTCCAGATCTCAATAGTGTAATCTTTGAATGTAGGAAATTTGAGTTCAGAATAATCACACTTTTAAGAATACAAATTATTACTAGAATATTAAATTTTTAAATGAAAACTTGTTTTAAATGAAATCTTGTTTTAATAACATAAAGAAACAATTTCTATATATAATGAAGATTTTGAATGAATAACATTGCAAAATAATACTGTGACAAAGTTAATTTTGAGCACTGGAGAGTTTGCTCAGAAGTTAAGAGCACTGGGTGATCTTGAGGAGGACATGGGTTTGATTCCTAGACCACATGGCCGGTAGTAAGCATTCTTTATTCTAATTCCAGGGATTCAATGCCCCTTTTCTGACATCCAAGGACATGGCATAACAATTGCTGTTCCTCCAGAGGACACAGGTTCGATTCTCAGCACCCACATGGCAACTAACAACTGTCCATAACTTCAGTTCCATGGAGTTCACACACTCTGCTGACCTCCACAGGCTTTGTGAGACATGGGTGTACTTACATACAGGCAGACAATACACTCATACATACAAAATAAAAATAAGAAATTTTTTTTAAAATTATAAACAAAATATTTAAAAACATAAGAACTCATTTTCATATGTCATTTATGATGCTCTCCATTTCTGTTATCAGTGGACAAATTAAAGGAATTTGGAAACATTTTTATCAAATAATAACTGTCACAGATCCTGCCCACTGGGTTTGTATACTCTGATCTTGGGTCTCACTTCCACAGGGCTCCCATCTACTGTGCTTAGCTAATTAGACCTTCCGCATGCTGTGCCCATCCCTGCCTTGGGATTAGGCCCCATCTTGTTTGTCCCACTTGAAACCTCTCGATGAGGCTGCAAGTATACCTCTCACCACCCATCAAAGAAAGCTTCTTTGTGTAACAGATGGAGACTAATACGGAGTTCCCCAACTGGTCAAATTCAGAAAATAAAAGTCTTTGAGATGCCCATGCCCAGTCCTAAGTGACACATCTACAATGCCATCTCTAAAGCTAAGACTCAAGGAACATAGCAGAACAGAGACGGAAAGACCATCAATGAATCTTTCAGCCTACATCAACAAAGCATCTTCATAAACCGACAGATAGTGATTAACACAGAAAGCTACAATTGGCAAAATATAGAGGAAAAGTACTGGAGAGTTCATGTCCCCGGATAGGATTCCTATAGTAAACCTCAGCTACCTTGGACTCAGGGTTAATTGTGGAAGAATAGGTCTAATGACTGTAAAAACCAGGGGTGAATGACTACTCAGAAGCACAATTTTTTTTTTCCAGATGACCGGTAATTTTGTCATATGAACTTTAAATTGTGACAGCACGTACAAGACACATGCAAACTTAGAACAGACAAAAACCTAGTATTAAATTGGGGAAATGAATAAGTAGTTCCAATTTTAACTGGGGAACTAGTGGGAACTGGTCACCGCTGTGAGTTGGAGAGGTTTTTTTTTGTTTTGTTTTGTTTTGTTTTGTTTTTAAATAAGTGTTGCTAAAAAGGTCAACCAGGCTCCAGTGGGCGAACTCACACTGAAGGATTTGTAGACACAGACTTAACTCAATAGGCTAGGCCTTAACATATATGAAAGAAAGAATGCATGAAATCCATTGGGGGAGTTATGGGGAATCTTTAGCTAGGGGAGGCATTCTGAATATGATAAGATGTATAATGTGAAATGTACAGAAATTCAATTAAAAAGTTAAAAAGAAATAGCAGCAAAGAGACCTTTCATTTTTCCCCACAATGATAAAGGCATTATTAGAAACATAAATAAAAGTTTCAGCCCTCAAGAAACTACACTGCCTACACTTTAGTAAAAAGTAAGAAACACACACGATGAAAAGCTCATGTTTGAACAACCCAACCCAATGGATTTCAACCATAAAAAACTTTGAATACACAGAACAGAAATGCCACATGAATATCATTTTATTTTGAAATGAAGCCACATTAACAAAGAATTGTGCAGTCATCATGATAGATACAGAGAACACATGATAAAGTTTACCATTAGTTATGATCTTGAAACTCAGAAAATTTAATATGCAATATAAGTAATGATGAGAAAGTAAAAGCATTTCTCTTGGCTTGAATAAAGTAAAAAAAAAAGTCGGGTATAACAAGTTCAACTGAACACATTAAACAAGCATTTGAGGAATAATAAGGAAAACTCTTTGTATACAAATACTGGGGGAATAAAATTAATCTGTTTATCTAGAAATGAAATAATTTTGTCTGTGGAAAAAACAAAGCTATCGATAGGTAACATATTAGAAATCTAAGTGAATGTAACAAGATATTATGTACTTAGATTTAATAATTAATGGATTTATGAGAATAGTTATTATCACAGACTGTTTTGTATACACATAATGACACAAAATTCTGACATCATTTTTAAAAGGTTTTTTCAAAAACTGACTTTTTAAAAATTGAGTTATTACAGATTCCTTTTTATATTTTTCTTGCATCTTTGCAAACCAAGAACCTGAACATGTAACAAATCTCAAAATATGATTGGATTTTAATCCAGTGCAAGAAGAAACCAATTTATTCATTGCAAAAAGTAAACAAAAATCTCAGCTGTAGACCTCACATGCTATTTGATAGCATGTGGCCCTTTTGTGGAACTATTTATATGTTAACTATCTTACTGCAAGAATATAATTGATTTATTATATATGTTCTATTTATAAACATTATTTCAATTATTATATTACATTCAAATATTACTTTTTAAAATTCATTATATATCCATGCCTTTTCTAAGATTTTTTTCTTTTTCTACTTTTACACATAAGTTAATCCTGATTATGTACCAAAGTTAATAAAAGGATAAGATAAAATTTTGTTCAAAAACCCTTAATTATATGTTTCCTGTCAGTGCTTCTTTATATATATATAAAGAAGCACTGACAGATATATATATATATATATATATATATATATATATATATATCTTTTATTGTTAGTACCAATTTGTATTAGTATTAATTAGTATCATTTTTAAATCCAATTAAATATAATTTCAAAAATAACAAAATGACAATCTGGTCTACAATTCAAATTACAAATCAAAGAATGTTGAAAAAACATTTGTAAAGGATTTAATATAAGCTAGAGAATAACTACTTGATGATCAATGTAATTGTTAGACATCTTTAATTCCTTTCCAATATATCAAATCATTTTGTATAAAAAATGCCAAGCAAAATGAAGCAGATATTGATAATTGATAAATGGGAAATTATTATTTGTTCACATAATATAAATACTCAAATTTAAAATTACTTTAAATTCTGGATTTTTACATGGTGCTCCTATATACATGAAATTTCAAACTATGATTTTTTGCAAAAAAAGTATATTTGTTGTAAACCTTTGTTCTGTGTGAATAAGGATGACTAGAACAGCACTAAATCAAAACACCAAACAGCTTTGCAGCTTTATACAAGAAGCTCCGTGACTTTACCTAGTACAATCCAGGTTTATCAGCAGAAAGAATCTGATAGGAATCCATTTTCAATCTATTAGGGATCCTTTTTCAATCTGTTAGGAATCTGTTCTCTGTTTTATGAATTGTTCAAAGTTGTTTCATCTTCCTCTTCCTCACCCTTCCTCCTCCTCCTCCTCTTCCTCCTCCTCCTCCTCCTCCTCCTCCTCCTCCTTTTCTTTTTCTTATTCTTATTCTTGTTTAAGAGAGAGTTTATTCTGGAGCCATATAAGATTGACCATGGCCATACAATACAGATTCAGCTTATCCCAAATTCCATGTTCCAATATCCTAACAGTTTCATGATATTTTTGTAGTAATAGAACAGAGAAAAATCATAAATCATGACACTTTTCAAATACATTGATGAAAACAGTAAGTAGGTGGATACAAAGAAAAAAAATCTCAGCTGTAGAGCTCACATCCTAACTGATGGCACTTGGCCATTTTGTGGAACTATTTATATGTTAAACTAGAAGTTTTATTAGTCACCAGATATTAATCAGATACAGAGATGGACAAAGAATAGCCATTTAGGGTTTGGAGATGGCCACAGATAATTTGTGAGTAGATTCTGGATCAGTAACATTCCAAATTCCCCATATTCATTTATATGTTAATTAATTGGTCAGCCTTGCAGTAAGTTTAGTTCAAGATGAAGGAATTTTCTAGGAATTTTCATTCACAGTTCTCCCAGTTGTCCAAGCATCAACATTTTGTGTATCCAGAGGCTATTTATTATTTTATCTTTTATCTTAGTGACTATTTCTTGACATTTTGCTTATATATTTTATTGAACATTTTAAACATAATATAGGACACTTTTACCAAATGATATTTTTGTCATTAATCTAATTGTTAGTGGGAACTTTATTAAGAATTACAAAGAATAAAAATGATAAAATGCATAAAAAATCCTTTTCACCTATCTAACCCATCTCAATCCTCAACATTTTGACATAGTAGCTTAATATGTTCTAAAAATACATCTGCAGGAGTCAGAAAATTATTAAAAACAAATGGCTCAGAGACTATTGCTTCAATCAGTCAGTCTGCACTACATTGCTTAAGAATGCACATTGGAACATATACTCATTAGTGTCTCTATTCAAAACACTTTATGCTACTTTTTTATTTTTTCTCATAGGAGTTCCCATTAGTATGGACTAGGATTATAGCATTTGCTTCTACCTTCCAAAGCTTTTCAGCAAACTCATAGCCCAAAGAATATCTTACTAATTTAAATTTTGGAGGATTCTAACCTAGAATTGTACAAATGAGAACCAGATAGAAATGTAATGACCCCCAAGGAACACTTCACACTTTGCTTAGATGTATATTACAGAACTATTATATATAGCTATGCATTACATATATATATAATATTATATATATACATATATATTAGCCTGTCCAGTTACCTTTTAAATATCTGTACATTTATGTATTATTTATTTATAACTAAATTGTCATGAAAAACCTATCATCATCCATTTACACATTACACAAAGTAATTAGTGAAAATATGAATTAAATTATTGGGAAGTTACACATATAAAATAGTATAATATTATGAATGTACAGAATATTTCTATAGTGACAGTTTAGTAGGGATTTATTTTATTAGAAAATAGGTGTCATTCTCTATTTTAACACTTTCTTTCAATTTTTCTATTTAAAATTCTAATTTCATGTGTTCATCAGAGTGTGTGTGTGTTTGTGCATGTGTGTGAGAGAGAGAAAGAGAGAGTGAGCCAGAGAGAAAGAGAGAAAGGAGAGAAACAGAGAGAGGACCAGAGGGAATATGATGTATGATGCAGGTTTGCATGTTTGTTTGGTTAAATCTGCCTATCCATAGGCATATGCATGCGAGCAAGTGGACATCTACTGCCCTACACTATCGCCCTCCACCTTATACCTTTGAGGTAAGGTCTCTCACGGGATCTCTAGATAGGCTGAGAGCCAGCAAGTAGAAGAGATTCTTCTGACTCCACTGTCCACAGCACTGTGATTACTGTGGAACATGGTCATGTCCGGCTTACAATGTGGGTGCTGGAATTTGTATTCAGACATCATGATCGTAAAGCAAGTGCTCTTATGTATCTCCCCATTCATTTTCAAAATTATGTTACAATATGTACAGATTTGGTCATTCTAATTCTGCAATGTTTCAGGTGTGTACAGTGTTCAAAAAAGAACCATTGATAACCACGTAATCACGCAGTGTATTTGGATTTGAGCATATATATATATACATATATATATATATATGGATGGATATACATATATTTAATTAAAAGTATAATGTATGCAGCAAATGTCTTGCAAAAGTCTCAGGACATTTGCTCTTTTATTATTTTTTTATTTCTTATTTTTCATTTATGTATATGAATGTATTACCTGCATGTAGGTAGGTGTATCAGTGTGGTACAATATCCATGGAGGTCATAACAGGGCATCAGATCTCATGCAACAGTACTTAGTCTCTATGTGGGTTCTAGGAATTGTATCTGAGTTTCCTGCAAGAGCAGACAGTGGTCTTAACTGCTGAGCCATCTCTCCAACTCTATCTTAATTCTCACTCATGTTTTCCATCTATTATCTGTAAAATGAGGCAGATTCTTGCTAATGTTGAATTCTAAAAATATCCTGATAATCATCATCATAGTTTTTAGTTATTTCCTATTTTCATTTTTATTTTTTTATTTTATTTATGATTTTTATTTTATGTGTATGAGTTCATTCCAAGTACACCCAGGTGGTACAGTGCCCATGGAGGTCAGAAGAGTGTGTTAGATCATTTGGAAGTGCTGTTACAGATGGTTCTTGACAGCCTTGTGGATCCTGAAAATGGAGCCCAGGTCTTCTGCAAGGTGCTCTTAGCTGCTGAGTCTTCTCTCCAGCCCCTGTTTTTTGTATTCTTTTATCTGACTCATTTAAATTACTAATGAGATTACCATGTATGTAACAATAATTAAGTAATTTTAAAACCTCTTTGTTGTTTTAGTAAAGCTTTTGCTAAATAAAATTAATAGATAATTCCATATAGTTTCCTAATTAATAAGTTATATTATTCAGAAATATATAAGAAATTATCAATTATAATAAAAAAAGACAGAAATGCTGTGTGGGGTAAACTTTTTCTGAGAATTCCTTCTATTAAAGTGGGAATCTTATATATCCTTGTAATCAGAATTTTCCTTTTGTTTGGAGATCATTTAACACTAACTGAGCTTGTTTAAAATGTAAGCAAACTTCTGCCCTTGGACTGCTTTTGTATGGAAGTTTATCCCTCCCCTCCCATCCATGCCCAGATCAAGAATATTGTGTGTGCTTCTGTGTGTGTGTGTATGTTGTGTGTATGTGTGTGTGTGTGTGTGTGTATGTTGTGAAACTATCAGTGATATGAAAAGCAAGGGATATCTTTGAAATCAAAGAATTATCCCATGTTTATGTGGAAACAACAGGAGGGATTAGCCTGATAACATGTTCGTGGTTGTATATGATATTTTGGTTCAGTGGAGGGGTGACGAGGGTGGTGGTCAGACCAGGAAAATCCTTCCCTGATAAGACAAGTCTCATTTGTTACCTATGTCATACTAATGCCCTGTGTCAATAGATAGAGAGCAAGACCTTTGCTCAGGAGAATTTGAAAGGAATTCAGAAAGAGCCAATGCTCAGAACAGATTGGGTTCATTTTTGCTACTAACCAACATCAAGCGATCAGAAAGTTTTTGTTCAAGCAATCTGTAATCAGATATCATTCCCCTGCAATAATCAATGCATATTAAAGCTGTCCAGAAACACACATACTTTATATGACTTTACATATTTCTGCTTTTCTTAAATATGTTTAAATTTGTAATTGAATTGATTTCTACATTCATGTTTAGTTGTGAATCAGTTTCTTAAAGTATACATAATTGGCCAGACCAATATAGGAATAATATATCTTTTAGTGAAAGTTATTAGTTACCTAAAATTCTTCTCTCTCCTGTTTTATTATTTAAATACAAATTAATAGGCATTTGGTGTTCATGATTAGCCATCCCTCCATATTACTTTTTGTTTGCAAGTGTAGCAGCTTTCTTGGCCTCTGTAATTATTTTCTTCTAGTCTATCTTGTTTGAATCACATCCTTTAGGTTTCTGAGCAGCATGATTCAAATTTCCTCATAATTTTTTTCATTAACTATATTCTAATATTTTTATGAGTTGCTATTTTTCTCTAAAATATTATTATATCAATTTTTATCAAATATCAAATATCAGTATTTGTACTGGTCTGAATCTAATTCCTTATTAAATGATGCTAATAACAATTTTTATTTTTAGAGAAATATGCATTTTTAAATTTTAAATCTCAATAACAAACAAATAGTTGGAATTTTAATACATTTCTAAGTACTTAAAAATTGGACTATATATATATATCAATGGAAACATATATTTTATTTATATATCCATATGTATTCTGTTTAGATATCATATACACATATGAATCATGCATATATATATATATGTGGAGGGTATATGTGTTCTATATACTATATTTATTCCAGAAAAGTCTCTAAGAGAAATATGTAAAAAGGTGTTGAAAAGTATACCAATTAGATTTCCAAAAACTTTCAGCTATTTATCCACCTAAATTTAAAAGACTGTTCAACAGGCATATATAAAATTTAACGGACTATGGTTTAATGCCATCATTCAACAAATGTAAATTTGCTTTACAATCAGAAAATCTATAAATATGAATGATGAAAGTAGTGTGAAAAATTAATAAACTACTAAAGCACATCTGAAAAAAAATCAATTTTACATAATGAAATAAAATTTGTCTTTCAAAAGTGGGCATATTTTTAACCTGGCAGTGATTGAAAAGCATTAAAACTATTTATCCAAAATGGTAAAATGGAGTTACCTGTCAAAGCCAAATTTACACTATACTGCTATACTGAGCATCAGAAAATAATGATATGTATTTACAAAAAAATAATGGCAGAGTTACTGATATCTGTTAGAAGAGAATAAATAAAATTCTAAAAGTTATAATTGTTTAATGATAAAATATTTTAGTAGAAATATAAGAGCAGTCTCTCGTACTAAATGCAAAAGATTAAATGAGAGAATTTTCACAGAAATGAAGACATTAGAATTGGAATGTAGTAGCTCCTTCTTTAATTACTAGCATTTCAATTTAAGGCATCATTCTCTAATTAGAAATACATAGTGATGTCAACTCTTACAACTATCTGTTTAATACATCCTTGAAATTAAACAATCAAGAAATGAACCTAGATGATGGGAACATCCTGCTTTGAGTGACACAAGCATCCCAAGGGCACAGATATGTGTTCTTGGTAGAATATTTATGGTTTAGTCAGTGATCAGGGTTATGTGAAAAGGAAAATAAACTACATGACTAGACAGTTTGCAGCTTAAAGATCCCCTTAAGTCAATGTCAATCCTTCCTGGTATTCTAAATAAACTAGAACTAGAAAAACATCACTATGAGCCATACTGTAATACAAACAACTCACTAATTAGGTTTCTTCTCCTCCTAATAAACATAAAATCTACTCAATGCAATTGTCATGTGTTCTGCAATTATATCAGTAGTTAATATTTTTGGACTGCATAATTTTTGAGAAATTTTCTGGTAAATGCAAACTTAAAAACATACATTTTTCTAAATACCTACTGAATCTTTACAACTATCACAGAAAGTTTTTTTGTGAAAATAAACGTACGATATTTGAATTTGCTTATGTACTATCTAATTATTTGCAGAAAGTTGTTATGTAAATAACACAGGAAATATTTATGCCAAATACTTCAAAACAAAAGTGCAGTATACTGTCTTTGGTAACTTCTTTTGCTGAATAACTTGATTTGTTATGACACAGATTGAAAATTAAATGGTATAGTATTATGGGAAAAATACATGTAGTATATGCTTTCACACACATTGCTTTTGATGAGGCAAAAGTTAATAAGTGCTAAAGTCTATGCTGCAAATATTAAAAAAAAACAGTTGAAGAAGGGAAGAAGCTTCAGTGACAGAATCAGTGACATAATTTCTCAACACATCAAAGTTTTTCTGCACTCGCTGAGTAAAACATGGCATTAGGATTTTAAACTCTGTCGTTGATGATTTATTTGACAGTTATTATTAACCAGGAGTTTGCAGATTTATTGATTCTCATCCAAATGTTAGGTTGAATACCAGCAACAGAATTCATTGGTGGCTGGTACCATCTAACAGAGAATGTTTTAGTCTCTAGTTATGATAGGAGGTATCCCAACACAAGCACATAAAAGAGTGATAAATTTTTGCATGCACACTAATTTAGACATCATGGAGGCTATAAGAAACTCAGCAACCTGTATCAAGGGCAGTTTACAATTAAAGCTTACATTTATTGCTAAACACTTAAGTAAACACATGTGCCACAGTTTATTTTAGTGTTGAAATGCTGAGTATCAACCATAGAGTTCATAATGACTCATTTAATTTACTATGCAATATTGTCTTGAGTTATAACTTAGCAGACTATAGGTTAATAGGTTTTCCTTACAATGAAGGTAAAAATTGTATATTAGGAAAGTTGTTGTAACATGCAGGACTATTTATCTTACATTTATTGAGATGTTGATATTACACAAAATTGTTTTAATCTGTGCCTTAACAATGTGATTTTGTTAATGATAAAATAGTGAAAAGACTAATCAATCAATCAAGTAATACGATTCATTAGAAAAAACAATTATTTCATCAGAGTCTCAACTTATAACTTCAAACTGGGACTTAACTTCATTACTAGGAAGACTTTAACTTATTGACCAGTCCAGACTGACACTACTTTGTTATATTTATCTTTGTGGAAACTTACAAAACCGAAACTATAAGTAACACTTGGGAAACAAGTGCTATTTCAACACTTCTCACTTTAACTGTGTACTGTTTTTCAATTTTTTTTTTTTTGTGACCACTGCCCGCCCAAAATAGGTCAATGCTGGTATTTTTAGGTTGTATTTTTTACACAACTTCTTTTCAAAATACGAGCAAATTTTAAGTTAAACTTACTAATCTTTGCTTAAGGCAGCAAATGATACATATTGATATGCCGTGCCAAGATGAGCTATGATCAAACTTCCCCAGAGCTCAAATCTCTGATTAACTACATAGACTATCCCCATGCTCTCTTCACCTGGTCTTGGACTTAAGTCAACTCCTGCTCATCCCAACTTTGACCTCCAGACTAGTTTCATAAGCAATATCGCTCCTACTCTCTCTTGATCCAAGTGCTCTGGTATCTGCCCCATATTCCCTGCTCCAGGACTCACATATGGTTAGTTAACCCTACATAAGCAGTCCGAATCCTGCCCTTGAGCTTATTCCTTTTCTGCGTTTCCATGTTTGAAACTCTTGCTACAGAAATAATACATGATCAGGAAATTAAAGGAATACTAATTGGAAAAGTATGGAGCAAATTATCCCTATTTACAGATGATATGGTTCATAGGAGATCCCCAAAATACCACCAACAAACTATCAGAAATGATAAATGTTTTTCAGCAAAGTTGCAGGTTAAAAAATGTACTTAAAAAAATCAGTAGTTTTTTTTTTTTTTCTAATTGTTCTAACAAACAATTAGAAAAAAGAGTTCATGGAAACACTTCTATTCACAGTAGATTAACCAAAGACATTAAAGATCTCTGAACGGAAAATTTTAAATTTTGGAGAAAGAGATTGTGGAAGACAAAATGAAATGGAAAGACCTGCTTCACTCAGAGATTGGTAGAATTAATATTCTGAAAATGACAACCCTACCAAAAGCAAGCTATAGATTTAATGCAATGCTGATCAAAATTTCCATGGCATTCTTCACAGAAATTTACCCTGGATTGCCAAGGCAATCTTGAGCACAAAAAGCAATGCTGATAGGATCTTAAAAAGTGCTCAACATCTTTAGGAATTAGGGAAACAAAAATCAGAACCATTTTAAGATTTCTTCTTACCCCAGTGAGAATGACTAAGATCTGAACAAAAGACACCCAAAAGGAGCAAGAATGTGCTGAAAGAGGAACCCTCATTCACCTTGTGAAATAACTGTGGAAATCTGTATGGAGAGCTCTAAAAAAAATGCATTTACTCTATGGTCCTGCTCTACCACTCTTTTATATATATTTTAGAAACCACTTTTGTTGCTGATCTTTGATCTATAAGTAAGAAAGGGAATTAGCATAAATGCCCCTCAGCTGATGAACTGATAATACAAATGTGGTGCATTTACACAATGACATTCTAATCAGTAGTAAAGAAAACCAAATTATACAGTTTACAAATAAATTGGTTCAACTACAGACTGTTATACTAAGTGAAGTAACAGAGACTCAGAACATAAACAAAATATATTCTTTCTCATTTGTGAATCTTTCCTTCATATCCTTATATATCCTGATGCAATTTTAGAAGTCAGGAAAATGGAAAGTAATCATGGGTGGTAAAGGAGAAGAAAGATCCAGACATAAAAAATGGATGTTATGAAGGAAGAAATGGAAAAATCAGGGTATATACATGGGAAAGGAGGAAGCATTACACAAAGAACCATTAGGGTAAAGGGGAAAAAGAGTTCAAGAGAGAGAAATAATAGGAGACATATGTTATCAAAGGGAAAATGGGGACAAAAAGGAACATTTTAACTGTAGAACAGGGAGCAAGGGTTATACATACAGAGGGCGAGTGGAAGTAAATACTGTTTACATGGTGTTTAGTGTGAAAAACTGGAGGAATATATAAAACCCTAAAGCATGTTGAGAAATACAGGAAGATATACAAATAGTGTGCCAGAAAGTAGAAACCTCTGTTTGTGTTTATGGTGAGGTTATTGGAAGAAACTTCTAAAAAAGCACACAGTATACTGTCACAGCCTTCTTTTGCCTCCCAAAACTTGAGGGTAAGACTTTTCTGCTGAAGACAGAACATACTTTGAACACAAAACTTGGAGCAGTGAACCTGGACTGGACCTGGAAGTTTCCTCTTTGAGGAGTAGCTGTCATAGTATCAGTGGATACCATTTAATCTTGTAAGGGAGAAAATCAATCAATGGTTCAACCAGCTGTAAAGCCTAAAAATCCCAACAATGATGGGTGCATTAATCTATCGCCGTTACAGTCGGTACTTTTACCTTGGGTGTAATCAAGAGCTATCTAATTGGACTTCAGGCCTGTTCAATGGGATGGAACTTATGTGTTCTACAGTGAACCCACACCAAAAGCCATCTGAGGACACAAACTTGATTCCATATGCCTTAACATATATGACAAAACATATCAAATTCCCTGAGGAAGCAATGCGAGGTGCAGATAGGGCAGGGAGTTTAACATGATTAAGATGTATTGTGTGAAATAACCCCAAATTCACAAAATAGATACAGCAAAGAGAAAAAAAAATGATATATTCAGAAAGATTAAGAGCACTTGACCCAAACTTATTTATTTTGAACTCATGTGTTCAAAGTCTAATGGTGAACATTTTAAAAATCAGATAATGTTTTTTGAGAGATAATTATAATTCTTTATATTTGTATGTTCTTAGCATTTGAATTTACTCTATTTTAAAATATTACTGCATTATGTTGTACTTTATTACATTAATGATAAATCTTATTAAGCTCTTTATGATGGTTTGCCAAAACCATGTGATTATAGATATTTCCTTAATAATGACAAAATTCAGGATAATTTTTTCAAATGTTCTGAACTTGAAATGCTATAATATTCTTCTTTATTTAATAAGGTAAACAGCATTTCACTCATTGACCATGTCCCTCTTTGCAATAAGTTAATGGTCAGGAAATATATAAGTACTGACAGATGCTTGCTAATGTTGAAAATGATGCAGTATATAACTCCTGTTATGAAAAATTTGTTGCATAATATTTATTTAATTGAGCTACAAAAGATGGTAACAAAAATATCACTACTAATCATTTTGCTTTGTGCAAGAAACACATGAAAAACCAAATCTAAAGGGATCATATTTAAATTTTCTCTCTACACACACACACACACAAACATATAATATATACATAAAGTCATGAAGCTGCAGCATTGTTTTATCCAACAGCAAGGAAACTGTAAATATTTATTTATGATTTTTGTTGTTCATATTCACTTGATGACCTATTTTATTCAAAACAATACATTTAATGAATTGTGGAAAGCATCATACCCGAGTCTGAATTTTAAGATCATATGAGGGTAAGAGTAAGATGGACTTTCAAGTGGTTTTTTTTGCCATACTTTGACTAAGTATACTAACATAAGAGGTTTGCTGTTTATTTAACATGATACAAGTTTTATTTTTAAATGCCATTCCCTCTTTGACATTGTGGTGGCTTGAATGAGAATGTCTCCCAAAAGCTCTAAGTATTTGGACATTTTATCTCCAGTTCCTGACATTGTTTTGGGAGGTTTTAGAGGTGTGGGCATGCTGGAGGAACCATGTCACTGGAGGCAGAACCATGTCACTTGGGGCAGGCTTAGAGACTTCTTAACCTTTCCTGAATCTCCAGTCGTTCTCTGCTTCCTGTGTCTGCTTGAGGATGTGAAGGCTTAGCTGTTGCATCTACCTTTGCTGCCAAGGGTCCCCACCATTATGGACTCTGGCCCCTTTGAAACTGTAAGCTAAATAAACTCTTCCTTTTATAAGTGCCCTTGGTCAGTGTTTCTATCACAACAACAGAAAAGTGACTAATGCAGACATGATAAGATTTTGGTGAAAATTAGCCGCTATCATTAAAAGGACAGATGTGATTTAATAGTTCATTTTTCAGGTGAAAATGAATACAATGAATACAAATGAATTGAATATTCAGCTTCAGCTCTAAAAGTCTTAAGAATGAAGGATGAGCATGCACTACTGATCTATAGTCCCTTGGATCACATGCTCCAAACATGCCCATGCAGTGTCCTTATATTTCATATTAACCGTGGTCATTATGCAAATTGCAAAAAACATTGCTATATGTAAAATTGTATGTTTAAAACATAAAATATATTCAAGAATAAAACCATCAGATTGTGTCTTCAAAGTATAGCCATTTTTTTGGTGAATGAAGAAAAAATAATTAAATAGAATCCACTAAAACTAGTTTGTAATTTTTTCTTATAGTAATGTGCCCAAATATGAATGTACTTCAGTAACTGAAATCAAATTTAAAATTCTCACTACAGATTCAAATACTATAATTGGCCATTTATTTAATAAAGACAAACCCAGCTTTGACAGCTGCTTGTTCTTAAATAAGCAATGAAAATGGAAGCAAAGCACCTTAAAGGGTGGTTGGAAATCTGAAAGTAAAAATCATCAATTAATAATGAATATAAAGATGATAGGAAGAATTAAGTGTACATTTACAGACAGGAATTTACTACATTCAGTCATCAAATACTGAGAAAAACAAGTAAGTCACATATAACTTTATTAGTTCATTCATTTCTTCAAAACAAAGTTAACAAAAATCTATTTTTGCTTCAAAATAAGTAAGAGAATAGAAAAGTAAGGTGACCCCTCCTCCCTATTTCTATAGTAGACACTGGGATAACCACTGACTATCAATTCAGTCGCCCTTCCCTTTTTGGATTATTGATTATATTGATACACCATATTAAGACACTCCAACAGGACATATTGAATTAGGAAAAATGATTAAATACTTTACAGACACTTTAAAATGCACTTAACAGACAAATATTTATAGCCAAATATTGCATAGACCAAACATTTTTTATGAGCCATGCGATAAAAACTATAATGTTGCAATATAATGTGGCCCACTAACTTTGCAAAATAACTGTTTGGTATCTCCTTTTATCTATATAAAGTTCTATACCTTTTTCGAGTTCCTGTTTTTATATTATTTTTCACCATTTAAATGGAAACATATATTCATTAGCTGGTTCATTAAGTTGCATGACAACCTATTGAATCTGCCCCCTTCCAAGTGTTCCAGAATATGTTGACAATTGTTACATCACTGGTATAATGTTTCAAAAAGTTATTCTGTGGAACAATTTCATATAAACAAGGTGTTATATTTTCAGTTGTTTCTCTCCTTCCAGACTGAGACAAAGTTTTTCTGGTGTTCATAGCCAATTTTCCAATTAAGCTGTCACTCACACATCTAAGTGACTCTGCAGCCTCCTTTCTCTGTGTCCAATCTTGTCGAAGTTCTGGGATTACAAATGGCTCAGCATCTCTGTTTTTTTTTTTTTTTTAATATGACTCCAGGAATCCAAACTCAAATTATCTAACTTTTTTGTTAAGTGCATTTACTCAAAGAGCCAACTCCTTAGATATTCACATATAATTAAATTTTTATTTATTCATTTATTTTTATTTTAGGTTTGTTAATGGTATGAATATGTATCACAGAAGCCAGAACAGGGTGCTGGAACCCCTGGAATTGGAGTTACAGATATTGTCAGCCACCATGTCAGTGATAGGACTCAAAACTGAGTCCTCTACAAGAACAGCCAGTGCTCTAATTAGAAACCCTTCTTTCAAGCACTCATATATTATTCTTTAATGAAAAAATATTGTATGCATCAATATCAATTATAACCATGTTTATTTTAAATTAATAATTTTTGTACTTGACTGAAATATAAATTCCGTTTATCAAATTAACTCCCTTATGCCTTTTATAATTCTATTTTGACTTTTACATAAAATACCTATGGTTAGGCCTATAATTCATGCTGAATAAGGCCAAAACGGAAGAATACAAAGGAGAAAAGCAGGAAAAGCTATTGGCAATAAAAGAACAGAAGAAAAAAGAAGTATCAGGAGACCAAAGAAGCCATTCTTTCATTTTCTTGATTATCACAATTGTATAATTTAATGATTGTTTACATTTTAACACAGATTGTTTATGTTGTAGTTAAATACCTGTCTTCTAAGCAATGTAGAATGTTTTCTTCCATTCCTACATTGGTTGCTTTTAAAAGTGAAAAATCAGGAAAAATATGGGATATATATTTTACATTCCTATGATTCTAATATTTCATAAAAAAGTTTCAACGCTTGTTAGCATCATTTAAATAATCATTATTGAATCATTTGTTAGTCAGAGTTAAGTATAAATTTAAATTAAATTCTACTCTGCAGAGTGCTTTGCAGTTCTTTGTATAACCGTGATTTCTCCTGACTGCATTTATTTCTGATCTCCAAGGTATTTTATTATTTTCCTACTGAAATCACTCATTTTAATTCATTATGTTTAATACTTTATTAACAAAAAAAGTGAAAAAGAACTTGAAGCAAGTGCAGATGCACGTAAATTAAAACCACTATTCCTTATTTTTGTGTTTTGCGGTTCACGGTTTTGTGTCTACAGTACCTTTCTCTTATAAATTACTTTTTCTCTATTTCTGCATGTACTTCTACCAGAAATTACAGATCACTCAAACACATCTAACCTTTCTTTTTTATCATTTTCAAGACTGAGATTTAATCTTAATAGCTATTAATTTATTAAAATTAATTGTACATTATAAAGTGTTATTGAATTTGCTGATTTAGGAAATATTTAATTTAAGCCCATTTGTAGAAGGAAGAACTAATATAGAACTTAAAGCAATGCAATACTAAAACAATTGCTCACATTTTAAAATCTGTTGCAATTATTAATGAAGCTCTGATGTAAATTAATGTGCAATACCTTCTGGAGACATCTCGGGTACAATGGCCTCATAAGGTTCATCTAGGAATTTTGGTTCATTGTCATTGATATCCGAAACTCTGATGACAAACTCAGATTCAGGTTCCACAGCCTTCCCAGTGGTAGTGTCTATTACCTGGGCTCTCAGGATGTAGAGGGACCGTTCTTCTCTATCAAGCTTCCGAATGGCAAATATGTCACCTGTACGTTCATCGATGCTGAAGCTTTCAGCTCCAGTTCCCAACAGCTTGTACTGGAAAGACCTGTTTCCATTGTCTAAATCAGATCGTAGCTGCAAGTGAAAGACAGATAAGTGAGGTTGTAGACACACTGATTCAGACAATTTGCCATTTATGATTTTCATATATTTTACTCAGTCCCCAAGTGAATAATTCTACATAATTTTTGAATTACATTGCAAGAAAATATTTACATCAAAATTAACATCTATAAGCAGAAGTATTTCCTAATTATATATGCAAACTATCAAAAATTTATTGTTCTAAATACATAAGACTAACTCAAATGTGAAAATAATTTAATTTTCTTAATGTATGAGATCCTGTTTCAATTTTTATGAGTATATGTTTAATCAGTCATCATAGTGACTTGTATAACATAGGGGCATACAGAAATCTAATGAAATAGTCTTGATATATTTCAACACAAATTTTATATTTGGCTGAATGTACACAGGAGTTATGAACATATTTTGAATTAAATTCAGGAACCTAATGAGAAAATAATATCTCTACAAAGTATTTATTGCCTGTATGGAAATCTGCACAGTGCCTTATAATTTTACAAATAATGGTAGCACTATGAAATATCTCTCTGGGTGTGAGCAGCACATTTTTTTTTTTTTTGGTTTGTCTCTGCAACTTTCAGTTCTTAAAAATTTTTCCCTAGATAAGAATTCTGTTAATAGTTTTTTGTTTGTTAATTTTTTCGTTTTTTTTTTTTTCCTTTTGAAGCAGAGACATGGAACGTGGAGTAAAGCACTTTTTTGTTTCTGTGGTTGCTTGTTTTATGTTGTTTGACCTGGTCTCCCTAACTCCAGCCAGTCTAGAATTCACTATGAGACAAGGCTGGCCTTGGTCTCATAGAGATCTGACTGCTTCTGCCTCCCAAAAACTGAGTTTAAAAGTTTGAATCACTATGGCTGGCATTGCACTTATTTATTTCAGTATGTTTTGTTTTGTTTTGTTTTGTTCTAGTGTATTTGATGTCTTTATATAGATCATCAGTATAGGAGTTGATTCTCTCCTTCTGGCATGTGCATGCTAGGAATGGATTCGAGGACTCATGCCTTCTTCCTGAGGCATCTCAGAAATCAGGATCAGTCCTCTCTATAGAAATGGGAAGACCAAAAAAAATTAAAACATATAGAGATTTACATGAATTTTGTGTACATTTATGACTTAGAAAACAGACTGTACAAGCCAGATCTTCCCCCTGAGGACTAAATTACAGTGAGTTGAACTTCAAGGTGCAGGATATGTAGCTTATGTGGTACATTGCTTGCCTAGGTTGTAGGAAGTTCTTAATGTGATTTCAGTACCACATAAAGGAGCCTCTTGGTACAGGCCTCTAATTCCAGCACTGTGGAGGCAACAGTATAAGAAGTTCAGTATCATCCTCAGCTAAATAGCAAAGTCAATTTGATATAAAGACCATGTTACAACAAACAGAAAGAAGGGAAAACAAAAACAAAAACAAAAAATTAACCCTTAAATTCAGAAGTTCATCTACGTAATATAAACTTTCTGCATCTCCTTGTTCTAAGTTCTCAAATATACATTATCCTCCTGTGTTTATACTGTCATATGGAATTAGCAAATCTGTCATCATTCATAATGTTAATTTATTTAGAATTGAAAATGTATCTGTGAAAATGAGCAGCTGGATAGATGGTTCGGTGTTTAAGAGCACTGGCCAGTCTTCCAAAGGACTTGGTTCACTTCCCAGCATCCACATGGTTGCAAATAACTGTACAAAACTCCAGGTCCTATGGATTCACCACCCTCTTCCTGCCTCTGTGGACAGTATATGGTATGGGTGCACTTACATACATGTAGGAAAATACTCATACATATAAAATAAATAAAATTTAAGAACATATATGCAAAAAGAAAGTGTCTTTTGACCATAGTTAAATTGGCAGCGTGGCTGCCCATTTCCAAGTTATTTTACATGGACACATTTTAATACAAGGATATTTTGCTATTGACCTTGATCCTATTTCGAGCCACCATTTGTAAACATGTAACTCTTCTATGTAAGACTCCTCTGTAAGTACATTAAACCACAAAACATTACACAAAATCAATTCATAACAATGGCTCAAGTTAAAGTGATTATTTTGGACTAACAACTTTTCTGTGTGCTTGTGAAGAAAATTAGAACATATCTTAAATAATTTATTGTTTTAATAACATATTGATTATCACTGATACATGATGGAAGTAACAGAGAGACGAGAATAAAAATTTAACATACTGGCTCTAAGTATTTAATTTAACACCTAATTATTTATAAAGTAAATAATTTTGCTATGTCAAAATGTTAAGAATTGTACAACAATAAATTTTCATTCCAATTAATGTTTCTAATGAGAAAAAATGGACCATCTTTTAATTATCATCTTGATATTATTTGAGAATTTATTCAGTTAACAGTTTGAAGATAAGATAATTTAGAAATAAACAAATGCATTATATATGTATATATATACACACACACACACACACACATATATATATATATATATATATATATATATATATATATATATATGGCGTAATTTCTTAGGATCAATGAGCTGAGTATTTTTTAAATTATTTCATTTATTTTGATTTTATGGGTATGAGTGCAGTGCCTGCATGTATGTAAGTGCACTCATGTCATGCAATGCCCACAGATGTCAGAAGAGGGCATGGCATCCGCTGGAACTAGGGTTTTGGACAGTTGTTAGCTGCCATGTGGGTACTGGAAATTGATTCTTGGTCCTCTATAAGAGCAGCTGGTGTTCTTAACTGTTGAACCATCTTTCCAGGAGGCCTGAGTTGAATATTTTAAGGACTCAAAGTAAACATAATAAAACTTCCAAAATCAAAGCTTGATTATTTGTTTGCTTTTTAATATCAGAAAACACTTTTTAAACAAAATCATACCTACTGTACACTAGTATATTTTATTATATTTTCTATATTTCTAAAAAAAATCATTTTCTCAGATAGGTACCTTCTATCAAGTTGGTAATATCACTGCTAATTTATATTTCATTGAAGTTAACAATTTATAACATTTTAACAATGACATGTGCTATTTCAATTATGTTTCTTCTTTATTTGTTGTTTCATTATAAACACTTAAAATACCTTATTATATTCTTTTAAAATTTATTTGAACTAAGTGTCATGGCACATACCATTAATTGCAGATTTCAAGAGACAGAGGCAGGAAGATCTCCACTAGCCTTGTCCACAAAACAAGTTCTAGGCCACCTGGGGCCACAGGGAGTACCTGTCTCAAAACAAACAATAAATAAACAAAACTCACTTTCACATTATATAAACAATGTGAGATTGTTTAGAAGGGAAATCTGTTAGATGGCTTTATATATAATTTTATATAACAAAAAGAGCAGGGACTGAAATATGTCTCAACAGTTGAGAGCACTGGCTGCTCTTGCAGATGATCTGGGTTCAATTCCCAACATGGACATAGCAGATCTCAACTCTCTGTAACTTTAGTTTCAGGAGATTTGATGCCGTCTTTCAGACTTTTGGAGGCACCAATCAGGCACATGGTGCACACACCTGTATTAGGGCAAACTCTACTACATAAAAAAAAAAAAAATCTAAAAAAGAAAATAAAAGTAATAGGTAGAACCAGTCACTTATGCATGATACCTATGTATGTGATTTACCTAGAAATTTTTGAAAATGAAAGAGCAGAGAAATATTTGTAGTATGCACACATAGGCCTACCTGGAAATATTTTTAAAATCTTTTTCATAGCAATGAAGCCTGTGTATGAATTCACTTACATACTGTTTACTGATAGGACAAATACAATTTCCTTGGATTCTGGGTATCAAACTAGTATTTCAGCTCTCCTGACTACACTAGGCAAAGCTAGTTAATAAATTTTGAGTGCTTCACCCTTTGGGCCCAATTAAATTTTATTACCAGTTAATTAGCAGTTGAACTTACTTCAGTAGAGTCATCTACAGAAACAGACTTAAGAAAAGGATGTTCTATTGTAACTACCTGTGTTTAAAGGAAATCAAATGATAATGAAAAATAAAAATTACAAACTAGAGGGAGTCTATCATATTAAAGACATTTTCTTAAAATATAATCTCCTAAAATGTGAATCATTATTCTTTGTACTTCAACTTCACTATTATAAGGACATGCTCTTGCAGCTGAAGTTCTGTAGTTGATATAGGAGGTGACATAAATCTGCTTCCATAAAGATGAATGAAGAGTATATCCACAGTTACTTAGCATAGCAAAAACACAGACTAAATATGTTGGAAAACAATATTGACTCTGTGTGAGTGCTTTGATTCTTTTCCAAAAATACCACAATGACCTTAGTAGATGTTGATAAATGAGGACATTAGAAAGCGATATTTGAAAACCAGAACCTAAACTGGGCAGGATGGCGTATTCCTTCATTCCAACACTCTGAGGCAGCAGCAAGTACATCTCTGTGAGATCCAGACCAGGTAGGGTTACAGGAAGGCATTGCCAAAAAGAAAAGAAAACCAGAACATATCTTCTACACGATTTTGTTTCGTGCTTGAGAACTTGAATTATTTATTATGCTGATATTTCATTCTTCTTCCTCCTTCTGCCTCTCCAAACCTCCCTTCCCCCAACACAGTGACCAGATGCATGTCCCTTCCTCCTCTACTCCCAGCAGAACACTCCCACTTCCCCTAGCTCCCCTCTAGAGACATCTGTTCCCGATGATTATCCCCCCTTTTCAGGTTCTTTCTTATCCTTTCCCTCTATATTGTCTTTTTCTTTTCCTGGCTCCTGGTCATACATCTGGATCAGCTGTTAACGGGGGAGAGTGTGGATAATATGGTTCTGGGACTGAGAATGGAGAAGGGGATTCGGATGGGAGAAAAAAGGCAGAGACGAATGAATCTTGGAGGGATAGGGAACCCAGAGGGAAATGTTATTCCAACCCCCCATCCCCAAGAAATGCACAAAAAGTATATAAACATTAGTATATCTATATACATAGGGACTGTTTGACAAGGAAAAACGTGCCAAACAGAAGATACCCTGCTTTTTGAGGTTGGTCCAAGATATTCCCAAAATAACACAGGCTATTGTCAAAGTTCCTGGTTATCTCCCAGAGCTTAGAAGATAATACACTACAGCTGAAGACAGGACATACTCGGAGTACAGGACCCAGAACAATAGAGCAGGCACTAAGCTGGAAGCCTTCCACCTGAACTTTAGCTCCATAATCCCAGATGACGACATGCAAATGGCTAATGAGGAAAGTCAACCAATGGTACAACCCAAACCTAATAATCTTAACAATCGGCACGGCACACTGTCTCTATTAGTGCCACAGTAGCAGCACTCTCATCTGGAGAGTAATCAACAGCTATCTATTTGGACTTAAAACCCACTCAATGGGAGTGAACTCATGGGTGACACTGTGGACTCACGGAGTTGGAAGGGGTGCAGATCCTAAAGAGAGCACTATCTCTTTCATATCTCGAGAGAAATGGATATTTTTACCATGTGCTAAATGTGGATCCTTATATCTACCTACAAAGATACAGTACATCACTCATCAAAGAAGTTTCTTTTTGCAACAGATGGAGGTTACAACAGAATTCCACAGGTCAGATAGAGAGAATATATGACTGAGGGATATCAAGTCCTAGGTGACACACACATATATGAACCTCTACACCTAAGGCTCATAGAATGCAGAAGAACAAGGAATATAGAGTAAACTAAAACATCCATCAACTCTCTCCAATGAGGTTTCTTTAAAGAACATAATGCTATGCACACAGAAGGCCACGACTAGCCAAGTTTTATAGAATAACAGACTGTGGAATGTGTATCTCTGGATAGGACTCCTATATTGAACCTCACCCACCTATGGCTTAGGAATCTAACGGAAGCAGGGGTGGAAAGATTGTAAGAACTAGGGATGATTTATCAACTAAAGGAAGGATAGGCTTTTAGGCCACTGGAAACTTGCACCTGGACCTGTGGCAATAGTGGCATTGAGCACAGGACCCACACCAATTCAAATTAAAGAATGGCCCAGAGTGAAGCCATTGAAATTGTGGTGGTCCAGACCAAGACTGAGAATTACTGGAGACTGATTACTACTGGGAGAGGGAGAGTGTGCTTTACTTAGGATCTCTAGATAGCCTGACTAGACTCCAATCAATGAATTAACACTAACGGACATCTGGGCACTAATACTTGACCAGATAAGACTTAACTAACATGTATGACAGAATACAAGAGTACCCGTGGGTGTTGAGTCAGATGGATGGGGCTGGCTGTCTAAATCTGTTTAAGAACTATTGTGTGAATTGTATAATCATTTTTTAAAAAGTGTACACACCTTTAAACATTTCCACTTCCCATGCACATTCTTAATCCATTGCTAAAAATCCATTTACTATATCTTTTTCAGAAAATACATACCCGCCCAACATGTTGTCTAGGATCCATTTCCTCTGGTACAACAAATTGGTTCCACACCCAGCCACGCTTAACTCTTCCAGGAGGTGTTGCTACTGGCTGAGACTTCTGTGCTTTCAAGATTTCTGTAAGTGCAAGACTTGGCCAGAGGAGAAGAATTACCAGTATCCACTGTTTGAAGGAACAGCAGTTCATTCTGGTGTGTTTCTGGATTCCAAATATTACTCTTTGTAGGAATGGAATGATGCAAAAAAATTGTGTTTCTCTTAATAATCTTTTTATAATCTTAAGTATCTTTCATATTTCTAAAATCGAGAAAACAAAACAAAAATTGACCTTTAAAAAGTAACATTTTCTCACATAATTACTTAAGACATGTTACAACTTTTGCAACTGGGGAAAAAAAAGGAATAAAACAGACATTTAATTTATCTTTCAATTAAGCTAGCTAATTGTATCTTGTAGCTCAGCAATGATGTGATTGCAATGCTATAAATTTCTGTTAAAGCACCATTTGTTCTAAACTGCACTCATAAATCTGCCCCAAGGTCACAATGTTCCTTTAACAATCTCCTTGATTGACAGCTGACACTGAGATAGATGAGATTTTATTAGTATTTAACTGGATCGCTTCCTCTTTTTTCGTTTATTTGCTTGCAGAGATGGTGTCTCCCTATTGCCACTAGCACACCTGGAATTCACTATGTAGGCTAAGATGTCCTCCATCTCAAAGAAATCTACCTACCTCTGCACCCAGGATTCTGGAATCAAAGGCCTGGGCCCACTTCCTCCCTTCTATCTTAGGACAACTCCAGCTACCTGATTAAAACATCAGTCAAGCCAAAATGAAAAATAAAATCATATATTTCTCATTCTTTTACTTGATCTATCCTCTAATTTCTCATGGTATGTTTTATGAAATTAATTAGACAAAATAAAATTTATCTTGTTAAAGAGTTAACAATCAGACTAATGTTATAAAGCACTTTGACTAGAAAGCTTGTGTCATTTGAAAGATGAGGAGAAAAGGCATTTCTCATCATCACAAAGAAATAAGACATTTTACACAACAAATATAAGCGAATAGTGTGTGGGTAAATTAGCTCAGTGTTAGCAAAACTGAATATGAAAGGCATCTCCCAATAGTTACATAATAAAACAAACCTTCAGCATACTTTGGCTATTGAATCTTCTGTTTGCCTGAGGTTGCTCTCAACACTGAGGTAATACAGCTCTCACGTTTGGCACATGTACACAGCACTTACATAAATCTAAATAGATTTACTTATTTGACTCTCAGAAAGAAAAGTCATCTAGTGAAATTCATAGCGAGTTTAAGAAGATAATCCACAGAAAGGTCACAACATTCAAGTTAGAAGCTTCTCTGCACGACCTTGTTGTGAATATTCTGAATGCATTTTTGAAGAGCTCCAGAGAGAATACTTATGTCTTTGGCTCTTGTTAGGAAGGGTTGCTACAAAACACTTAATTAAGAAAGAACACGGGGATTCTACGATTTCTCTGTAGTCCCTTCAAGCAGATGTGTTCTTTGTTTTCCACTTACTTAATGAAGGTCAGTGAAGAAACTCAGCTACAGGGAAATATAGGTTAATTTCACCTTTACATTGAAGTTTCAAATTTATATTGCTTGTTGTTTAAGGTTTTTTTGGTGTGTCTGTGTGTGTCTGTGTATGTGTGTGTGTGTGTCTGTGTGTGTGTGTGTGTGTCTGTGCTGGTAATCAAACCAAGACCTTTGTGCATGATAAGCAAATGCTATCATTGCGTTACATACAACTAGCCATTAGATAAATAGACTGATAGATGATAGATAATAGACGATGATGATAAATAGATGATAGATGATTATAGACAGATACAGAGATGATATGATAGATGACATATAGATAGATAGATGACAGATAGATAAGAGATCAAATGATGATGAAATAAATAAAATGTCCTTCATAAGAAATACATTTTACATACATTGAGAAAGCTATCACCAGAGTTAATATGAATGCAAAATTCTCACATTAGGGTAAATTTTTAATCTGTTAACTCTATGCTCTGATTTTTTTTTGTTTATTTTGAATTTTCAACTTTATTATCTTTTATTATTAATTGTATTGTATGTATTATGGGTTAGATATAGATAAATGATAGATGAGAGATGAAAGGCATATAGATGATAGATAGATGTGTGAGTGAGAGTGCAAACATCTTAATTTAAATTTTCTTCACACTTGAAATAAATAAGTTTGTTTCCATAGTATTTCCCACATTCTGTTGTTTGATAACTTTGTTCCTGTGCTGAGTCTTGAATTATTTATCATACCATATTTCATATGAATTCCAAGAGTCGCGGTTAGATGCAAATGAAAATATTGGCTAAAAACAATCCAACCTTGATGAATTTGGTCTGTCTCAGAAAGAATGTCAGCTGTCACATTTTCTCTCATTTGTGGGTCATAGATGTGGCAAGTAAATGAAATCACATATGTACTAAGGAGACAAAAATTGAAGCGAAATTGTCGGGAAACAAAGGGAACTAATGGGAAGAGACTGGAAGTGGAAATGCACTGGAGTGGAGTAATGTTCAAAGTACATTATATATTTGCTTTTATGTGATCAGGTGAGCTTTTTGTCATATGAGCCTACATTTGAAGAATAATCAACAAACATAATCACAGTTAAAAGTTAATGGGATTCAGGATGATTTTTTTTCTACTTTATTTGAACATCTATTTTTCTTACTTGTAATGAACTATATTTGTTCTGTGGTAAAAATTATAATTATAATAAGGGACTGGAGAGCTGACTCAGTGGGTAAGAGCACTGGCTGCTCTTGCAGAGGACCCAAGTTTGAGTCCCAGTTGGCAGCTAACAACGATCAGTAACGTAACTACCCTCTTCTGTCTTCTGGGCATTGCATGAGACAGGTGAACCACTTACATTCATGTCATGATCATGATCATGTTACCAACAGGTTGGACACAGCACTATTAAATATCTTTGGCTTTGAAGACACATAACAAGGACCAACCATACTGTGGTACAGTGAAAAAGAATACAGTAGCAAATCTCTTATTTAAAACAAAGGAAATTTCAGTACAGTTTAGAAAAATGTCTACTGAGTAAGATGTGTTTAATTAGAATACCTAAAAGAACAGATAAGTTTAAAACAATTTTTAAGATGGTCAATGATGTTTCACTATATCACATGTATAAATGAATAAAAGAATCTCATCAACCAGCAGTGAAAACACAAGCAATAGAGTGATGATTAAATATGTTAAACGAAATATGAGAAAAAAATTAACCTGTGAAAAGAGGAAATAATATTAATTGGAAATATTGTCAGAATTAAGCATATGCTTAATTTTCAGAGTAAATCTTACATCTGTAATAATAAGTGTTAGAAAAAAAGAACTTCATCACTAGGTGATTTTATTACAAAAATATGACGAAAAGTGTATAAACTTACATTAAATAATGAATGATGGTGAAATATCACATACATAGGTTAAATAGAGAAGTATTTCCTTTGTTATTATTTTAAAGCCGTTTATTTTTTATGTTACAAAATTAATATTTCATGGTACACAAATGAGAAACCAAAATAAATGGAGGTAATGTCACAAGTAACAAAACATGAAAAGTAACAGTATTTTATTTTGACTCCTTTTATTGAAATTAAAGGCATGTAACTATAATGCTGGTTGGTTTTCATAACTACCAAAGGACAGTTAAATGACTAGGTCAGTCATTAGATGAAACAAAATATACAAATAAACAATGCTTAAACTGAGCAGTTATAACCAGAATTATCTATCTACTTTACTCAGCATTCTAAAATTTCAAGCAGATTGTTTTACAAGATTATATAATTTACAATATGATATAAATTATCATGACTTCAAAGGCCCAAATCATGTTATCAGACTAAGGGACAAGTGTAGGAAATTACCATTTTTTTGTGAAGACTTCTCATTCTATAATAATCTTGGTTGTATCCTGGTCACATTCTGGCCAAAATCAATTTAATGACAAGAAAAGATATATTTAGATCTATGCATACATAAAGAAGCAAATGAATTTTATTTGCTTGTTTTTGTTTTTTATGCTGAGAGCTTCACTGTGTAATCCAGGATGAAGTAACATTTGAGATTCTACACCTTTCTCACATCACTCCCTTAAATAAGATCAGCTCTCCCTCACCCAGCAGTGGTCAGCTGCCAATACTTCCTCAACCAAGTTTGGGGCTTCTCACTCATTTCCGTACTTCTATGCTGGGTTTCTGTCTGATCTGAGGTTGCATGGGTCCTGTATACGCTATCATTATTGTTGTTCATATGAACAAGTTTCTAGTTGCCTGAAAGACTGCTTCCTTGACTCGTACACTCTTTCAGTCCCCTGTTCCTCAATGGTTTCTGAGCTCTGGGTGACAGAGGTTTACTACAGGACTTATATCCAGGAATATGCATTCTAACATTTCTTATATTCCACATTTTTTTCCTTTTGTGAAGTTCGTTGCTAATCATTCTCTGTTGCATGAGGAAGCTTTGCTGGTAAGAGTTAAGAGAAGCATTACTCTTCTATTTACCCCCTCTTCCATTATGTTCCATGATCCTTAGGTGGATCCACCAGTGGATGAACTCACACTGAAGGACAGAAGGGAACAGAAAGTTTAATCAGTACAACTTAATATAGATTACAGAATGTGAGAAATCTGCTGGGGGTCTATAGGTGAGCAGAGATAAGGGTGAGGGTCTAAATATCACTAGGATGTCCTGTATAAAATCCACAAATTTCAATAAAATATATTTTGCAAACACACACACACACACAAACCTTTGCGATCCTCTTTCTAAGATTAGAAGAAAGTAAAAATAGCCACTGATTTATAACAGAGATAGAAAAATTCTTTAATATAAAACATCTGAATGTTCACTTAAGACAAAGAAACAATTTATATACTTTACAATACGCAAAGTGACAAATAATGGATATATCTATGAAGCAATATTTGTCATGTCAGTCATTATTTGATTCCTATAAATAACACCTGTTAAAATCAATACATTGACATTTGTCAAAATAGAACATTTCTCTTCAAGAAATACTGAACTCAGTGAAACTTTAACAACCTGCACCAAAGTCAGGTGATTAAAATAGATTAATAAATAAAAATATTAAAATAGATTAATAGATTAAAATAAAATGCATTCTATTCTCTGATGGATCTATGAGTTAGAAGTACAAAATGGATTTCACTGGACTGAAAATAAGAATCGACTGCACTTCCCTCCTTGTATCTCTTTAAAGGAATCCCTGATGTCTCCCTGCTTCCGCAGCTGGATTCCATTGTTTGCCATTTCTGCCTCCAGAGTACCATCAAAGCCAGCAACACAGCATGTTCAAATCTCTTTCTGCTTTGTCTGCACATTGCCTTATTTGGTTTTATATCATCTCCCTCTGCCTTCCCCTCCAAAGGCACATCTGACTGCAATTAACTCTCCATATCTCAGTATTACTCAATGCATCTCCTCATGTGTCATAATGGCAAGAATCACGGATTTCAGGGATTAGGGCCATGATTTGATCACCATTTCACAACATATTAAAATGCTACTAATAAATTAAAAAAAAGATGAGCCACATGAGCAAATGATTATCGTTTGTATCTTAGATAAAAGACTAGTATGCAGAACACATAGTGGCAAGTAAAAAAATAATACTGATGATGGTAATATAAAAATTCTTGATCATTTAATAAAATTTTTTGATAATTTGATAACAGCCAGAAATACATATACTTTTGATATTGTTGTTTACCTTCTGGATAATTATCTGTGTGAAATAAAATCATTATTTGTCTATATAGAGATATTTATGTGAAAATTTATGTGATAGTAAAAAGAGTGAGATTGAATATGCAAGTAGTTGAAATGTTAGTAAAGTGCTGCCTGTCTCTGTAAAGTAATACTTAATACTAAAGTAAGAATTACTTCCTTTTTAAATTTTAGCATGTGAGTATGTGTGTGTGTGTGTGTGTGTGTGTGTGTGTGTGTGTGTGTGTATGTGTTTCTGTGTCTGTATCTGTGTTGTTTGTGAGTGGTGTTATGTTCATGGCTGCATGCAGGTACAGAGGTTAGCATAAGATTTCCTGCATCCTGGTCTATCAACTGTCCATAGATCATCCTGGTCTATCAATTGTCCATAGTTTGTCTCACTGAAACTCAGATTATGTTGGTTAGCAACAAGCCTCAGGGATTTTCCTTTCTCCAGCAGCCTTGAAGGTGGGTTTCAGGCTTCTATAAGGTCACAGTCAGTCTTTCACATGGATTCTTGAGATGTTAAATCAGGTTCTCATGCTTTTGAGCAAGTTCTCTTATCTAGAAAACCATATAACCAAGTTCAAAGGAAATGGATTCTTGATGTAAATAATACTAATTCAAAATAACTCTACAAAGTAAAACACGCTTGATGAAAGTATCATGGATTGTATGTAACAGCTTACAAACAATGTAGTTTGAGAAAGGTTAAACAGAATCAGAAAAAGACCTGAGAGGAAATGATACTGAATAGAATTATGTTTAAGAAAACAGAACTGTAGCTGAGGGGATGGAAAGATGGTTCAGCAGTTAGGAGCACGACTACTCTTGCATAAGACTCGGGTTTGATTTCCAGCACCCAATGGAGGCTAATGACCATTCTAACTCTAGTTCCAGCAGAATAAGATGCCATCTGCTGACATCCACAGATATTCCTCAACATGGATATACTTACATACACGCAAAGAATACACTTATACACATAAAATAAAAATGGTAAATACTTTTTACCAAAAATACTGAAAGCTAATTAGCCTACATCAAAAACATATAAATTAAATAAGAAATAATATGATGAGTCCAAAGTTTGAGTCTTTCTCAAGATTTGTCAATATACTCTGACTGTGGGAAAATAATTTCTCATTAATTACAAAGAATTGGGACTTTTTAAGACACGATTTTACTGGGTATGCATTTATCACGCTACTAACTAGGTCTAGAAACACAATTAATTCTGAATGGTCCTTGTCTGCTTGGAAGCTTCTCCACAGAAAGGAAATAAAAATGAAAATGTTATGTCATTCCATTGGCCCACAATTAATTAAATTGTGTATTAACTTCATTTAATGGATCTTTAAAAATTGTATGAATACCGAGTACTGATATTAGATTTTTGAAGTTCTGTAATTGATAAATTGGTGTTGAAAATAAAATTAAATCTAAACTTCAGAAAATATCTTACAATGAAGAATCAGCATAGGCCAAAGTGTATGAAAAACCTGACAAATATTGAAGGTAGATCATACATGCTCAGAAAGTTTATTGTCTTTTTCATTTAAAAGTACATTTAAAAATAAAATAATAATTATATTGATAAATCAAGAAAATAGGAAATTTAGTGAATATTTAAATGCAAGTTACTGATAAAAATTCAGTGATTATGAAAGCCAAAATTTAGAGAAACATTTGGTGGATAAGTATCAAAACAATGCATCTCAAATGTGTTTGTACCATGCAGTCATATTTACTGGGTTGTGCATTAGGGACTGTTCAAAGTGGTCCAATGGGAGACAAGTATAAATGGGATGAATTGGATTAATTTAGAGAAATGAATTTAAAATTATAAGGCAATACACTATGACACCTTTGACATGAGAAGATTTCAGCATACTGAGATGTGAGAAGAAAAATCTCACCCAAAAATTTTTATCATACTAAAACATGGCAGAATAAATTGGGTTTAAAAGTTTGAGTTTACAATCAATGTTACTTCAGTCTTCTGAAACAATCTAAATAATATTGCTGATTGTGTTAATGTACCCAGTACTAAGGAGGCAGAAGCAGAAAGATTAGGAGTTTGAGAGCTCAGGCAAAATTATGAACCCAAATAGCAAAAAAATAACAAATGCATGTTTCCCATGCTTTAATGAGTAGACATGTCCATATGACCGGTGGCGATGAACCCAGTAGGTCACAAATCAGCAAAGCAAAGCAAAACAAATAAAAGAAACCCTAATAAGATGGGGAGTTGGGGATTCTAAGAAGGGACTGGGACAAAAGGGGCAAGATTCAGAAGAGGCTAAGAGAAGTCAAAGGGTTGACTGTGTCTCATTGTATTATACACAGGTACTAAACTTCCAGGGGATAAATAGATAACAAAACACATCCCAAAAAAATTCTGGATTGCATGACTCAATTTAAGAGATTAAAAAAATTGAGGATCAAACTAAAGAGAATGTCTCTACTACATATAATCCTCAGGCTTAACAGCTGCAGAATATTCCATTTGCTATTTTATCAACTGTACATAATAATTCCATGAAATCACTCTAATCATATTATTTCCAAGCATTTTGCTGACATCAGTAATGCAGTCCTGGCAGCTTTTCTATCATTCAGATCCCTTGAAGAATTTTAAAAAATAGATATCAAACATAAGTAGTGATTTTTCTACTAGATAATTTATTTTCAAGTAAATTTTATATATCAAATGTATTTGAAATCGAGGATTAAAACCTTTAATTTTGTATTTCTAAATTATAAAAAGCAGACATGAATATTTTTAATTTTAACTCTTAATGTGTGTATATTTATTAAAAATGATTGAAATCATAGCAACAGTTGTATATGGATTATGAAATATTAAACTGTTGCTTATATTATTTTATATTTATATTTTCTGCACTTGCCAAATATTTCAGAAGACAAAAAAATCTTCTCAAATAATGGTGCACTTTTGATTGAAGATGATGACAGCTGTCACAAGTGCTACACTGAGAAGCACTTCAGGCAAAATCCAGGCAAGAAAGGAAAAATGGTAACAATTAGTTACATGGGAAATGCACCTGGGTAAGACCAGGATGTCTGCTCTGCATTTACAATCCTAGTTGTATATGCCAATCAAGTTAATACATGAACATAACTTTAATATGCTTATATAGGATGAAATATGATAATCTGGTATTTTGGTGAGGTTAAATTTATTCCCTTCTTGTCAATATGTTTAGCAATTTTTTAATTAATTAAGTTGCAAAATTAGCATGTATGACATAAAATTAAATCATATAAATGAAATCTAACTTAGACTGGTATGTTGAACATTGCAATCATTATATTAATATTAGAACAATACTTACAATTGTCATTAACAATTTCCATCCAAATAGAAACATATGATTTTAATATTGAAAAAAAATCTTCTAATATATTGTAGCACATGGGAAAAATTTATGCCCGAAATAGTCAGTTCAATGTCAAATGTTTGTCTGAAAACACACTAGGTCTAAAAGCCATTCTTTATTCTACTGAATGTAATAGAGTATTTAACAAAGTGATATCTACAATTATACCTCACCCTGTTTACAGTGAATAAAGATCTAGAACATGCATATTAGCCTTGGAATCATTCTTGAAGAAGATATAGTAAACTTTTTTCCTGTTATCTCCTTTTATGACACATTTTTTACCCTGGTGTTGAAGTCTTGAGGGAAAAAAAGAAGTCAGTCAGAGTGATTGATTTGGTAGCTGTATACAGCAAGATAAAAGCTGAAACCAGTGAAAGTAGATGGGACGTAGAAACCCCGTCCCATGTATGATTTCTTAAAAGTCAGGAGAACTCGGCAGTGTCACAGATACACTGTTACATACATCACTTAAAATGGCTTTCTCAGAAAAACTAGGAGAAAAACGGAAAAAGACATTTACATGGAAAGAGTTGTATATATTAAAAAGAAGAACAAAGTATTTCAGGGTCCCACACTGTAACTGACTATGTGCCAACTCCGTCCCTAGAAACACTCACTTAGCAGAAATAGAGAGAGAACGAACACTCTGTGCTCCAAGTTTAACTCTAAGAAAGTATTTTGCACATTTACTGTCCACAAAGCAACTTCTGGCAGCAGCTCAAGTCATACTAGTTCCTACTGGTCTATTTAGTTCTCTAACTCCTTCCTTGGCATTGCAGCCTTTCCATACACTGTTGGTATGATGTCATAACATGCATGACTCCTACCATTCATTGCTATCTTAGATTTCACAAACTGGATTCTCAGTCAATGGAAAGAGAACCATGGAATGATTAATGTGTGATGTATTGTAACACTAGGCACTGCTGATTTTGATCTTGAAAAAATATCTAGAATCAAAAGATAGTTTCCAGTATATGAAATAAATCCTGTATAAATCTGGTTTTATTCAGTTTTCATCTCACTTGTCCTTTCTTTCCACAAACCATGAAAGTATATAGTTTTTCACAGTATATTATATTTACTCACTAGGTAAAGATTAATGAAATTGAAATCAGTGAAAAGAAAGTAAATGAACAAAAACATTTGAATCTATAGTAACATAAAAGTATTTGCCTATAACATTTGGTGTTGGGATGCCGTTTTATAAATAAGTTGAAATGAAGAGAAGAATTAAATATATAAAAATAATTCCTCTATATTAGGAAAAATATTTTTAATGAATAAAAAAGAGAACTAATAGGGAACTGTGCACTGATTCTGATATTTCTGCATGCAGAAAGTATCTATGAATTGTAAAAATGTGTGTAATAATGATCATATAACATTTGTGCTGATTGGCACATACATAACACATACACACACACAAACACACACACACACACACACACATAAGAGCCATGAACATCGGGAGATAACTAATGGGAATAGGATTAGAGAGGGTGATTTAAGATTGAATATGATCCCAATGCATTGTATATATTTGAAACTTTGTGAAGTTATATATAACAATAAATAATTTTAAAAGGTAAAAAAAAATCTGTCATTTTTATTTTGTGTTTCAGTATCTCTTTCATCAAAACATATATGAACATCTTTTCCTATGTAATTTTAATAATGTTTTATATTTTCTTCAAACTGACTTTAAAGCTCTTCTGATAATGTGCTTAGTACAAAATATTTTCTCACAAGCAACTCTGAGGAGCTCAGAGTGCTGCAGAGTGCCTCATTGTGACATGGGAGAAGGACAGGAAGTGTATTCTAAATGACATGAGTTCGTGCACTATGAATATTGATGATCACATTTTAAGGGAAGTGTGTGTGTGCATGTGTGATGTGTGTGTGTGTGTGTAAACAACTATATAAAAGCAACTTTTGACATGTGAGTTATAAAAGTTACTGATTTCTATTTTTTCAACTTTGAACTATATCTCCTGAGAACACAGACAACACATTCGTCGTTTTTCCAAATATAATTTAGAGTACTTGAAAGTCATTATTTCTTTCTAAGCATGGCTAAGTGGCTATGACAAATAAACACTGTCATGCTTGAAGCGATACATGGCATTGCATGGACATATATAAGCTGGAAATTATCCCGGTGTGACTCAGAAAAATTATGTTTGCAAAGAAAGACTAATTATGACTTTAGGGATGAAAAATATTATCATCCATACACTTATACAATTTCAAACAGAATCTAATTAGAAACTGTCTTATCCATGACCTCTTTTTGGTTACATAAAGATAATTATTCCATCTGTGAAAACTTATAAAAATATAATATATTCTGGAAGGCTTATGGAACATGGAATTTCTGAGTGCCACTGAGCTCGGTGTCTCATGGATGTAAGCAGATGGCAATTAATGTAATGGCTCCATCTTTAGGAAACTATTTAGTGTAATTGAACAAAATGTTGTATCATAGTATTTTTCATTTATGATGATCAGGAAGTTCCAAAGCTTGAAAAAATAACTTTGAAAATACACGCCTCTAAAACACAGCTCAAACAGGATAACCAGTTTCTGCACAGTTTACAGAAATACACATAACAGTTTCTTATCTTGAGATATACTGGTGTGAAATGAAGAATACACAAAATTAAAAATGTGACATGCTTTTGGCCAGCAAGTATTATGAATATAGGGCAGTACTTATAGATGTGAAATTTTCTTTAATGTGGGGAAATTTTACAAATAAAGAATGAATGATGGGCTGGTAAGTGGCTCAGTTGGTAAGAGCTTTTTTTTGCACAAACCTGAGGACATATGTTCAAATCCTAAGAGCCAACATAAAAAGTCCGGACTGACTGGATCAGGACTGACTGTAAGACCTGCACTGCAGACAACAAATGCAGCTTTCTGGATGCCACCCTACTGGAACAGTGAGGAAACTTTTCTCCAAAGACTAAGTGGAAGTATGATACTGCAGGACACCTGACTTCATACTCTGGTTTCTGCATGTGCTCACATATACATACACATCTGGACACACATCGACATACACACATATCTCATTATTGATAGTAACTTTTGTATTTAATTTGGGTAGTCATTTTAATTATTAGTTGTATTACATTATTAATTTTCAATAAAACAACTATTTCTAAGTGCTTAGGAGAATTTGTATTTGTATTTTATTTTTAATTTATTTGTATTTATTTTCTGTGTATGTGATTGCCTGAATACGTGTAAGAGCAAAACCATGGAGCTTAGAAGAGGATGACTGATACATGCTGTTTATGTATGTATGTATGTATGTATGTATGTATGTATGTATGTATTTAGTTTATGTGTACGAATGTTATGCCTGATCTTTTTCACGCACTGCCCACAAAGGTCAGAAGAGGGTTTCTGTTTCCCTGGAACTGGAGGCATGGATATTTGCTAATTACTCTATGGGTGCTGGGATTTGAACCTGGGTCTTCTGCAAGAACAATCAGTGCTCTTAACCACTGAGCCTTCTCTCCAGCCCCAGTGCATGTAATTTTAAGACATTAGAAAGATTGCTCAGGGTCCAAACTTGATTCAAGGCTATATATCCATCACTTGAAACTGTCAAATTTCCCAAGCACTCAGACTAAGTCTGTTCTCTAAGACACAGCATTAGAGATTCAATTAAAAAATGGAGATTATTAACAAAATTTAATGGTCAATTGAATGACAAAGTTATTACCTCTGTGAGGAGTCAAAATTGGAGTTCAAAATGCAGAGATATTAACAACTCTTCAAAAGATACACATGAATATTTTATATGGGCATGTTCAATAGTAACAGTCCAACAGCATAATAAAACTGAAATAGCTACTGCAATGCTTTTCCTTAAATACCATCTTCCTAAGAATAGCTTCGGTTTCATTCTATAAGATTTCATAACCTGTCACTAAATTCCAAATGATCGTTTTCCTGTATTACTGCTTTGGGAACATAAAGAAGTAGAAACAAAAAACATAATTTGTGCCAGAAACAATCTTTTGCAAACATTCCTCTTGCAATGAGGCAGTTATATCACAATATTGATAATGATGGATGAGTAAATTTGATTGAGGTCCAAGACATTAAAAGCCTTTTGATTACTTGTCTTTATTTCTATGATGCATGTGTAAGAGAATGAAGTCTCTACCGAGTTTGTATCACTGAGTGACTGTGAAACTTAACTACTCCTTAAGTACTCCATGAAACTCCTATGGCATAACATTGTTGTGGACTTAGAAGTCGTTGATTGTGGTAGCATAGATCAGCACTCATTCTAATAAACCCAAGTCTCTCTGTAGTGTCACTGTAGATAATACAAGAATTCTGTTAATAATCATTTTTAAAGCAATGAGATAATAATTATCTCCATTTCAAATTAGAAGAAAGATGATCAAAATAAAATTTAATCAGCAGGGTGAGTCAGGACAGTTCAACCACAAATCACAGATGGAGTATAAACTTGTGGGAGAAATAGTCAACTTAGGAATACTTAATGTGAAGAAAATACAAAAGCTTGAATCTGTCGTATTTGTACAAATCAATTCGTCATTTAATTTCAAGAATATCATTTCAAACAAAAGTCTAACTTAAGATACTTCCAGGACAAGATATTAAGAATAAGTAAACCATAAGTCCTCACTGTTGGATTGAGCCTATGAAGAGTTTAGTTCTCTTGTTCAACACAACCTTGAGCTTTAGGATATTACTCTACAGTATTATGTATTGTGTTAGCTGCTTGAACATTTCTTCACTATTGTAATGTATGTTTTGATAAATGTCTGTGCATTTCATACATCATAATCCTATTCCTAACCCCTCCCCTTTGCACTTTATCCATAGCCCACCCACCAGACTTCATACACTTTGCCATATATGTGAAAGCCTCCAAATACTTATACAGTCAAGTTTTTGAGCCCCAATGTCCCTCAGTGTGAGTTCATCCACTGGAGATTTTCAGCCTAACATTACACTTTAAAGATCAACTTTCTCTCACACAGAAATGATTAGCTATCAATAGTCCTTCAGCTAAAATTGGAACCTCCTGCCCATGTCCCCCAGTTCTATGCTGGAATGCTATTTGATAGAGTTAACATGAACATTAAGGAAAGTGCTTAGATACACTTTAGCTTTGCATTAACTTTCCTAGCTGCATCCCTCTGCCTGGTGCATTGTAATGTATGCTCATTCCAAAGGCCTTTTTATAATAATGTTTTACCAAGTTCTTTGGATGTTCTTAAAAAATAAGACATGAAATGGTGAAGAGGATATGGACAAAGAGAAAGCATCCACTGCTGGTGGAAATGTAAATTCATGAAACCATTAAAGAAAACAATGTGGAGAACTATAAAAAAAATCATACGATCCAGTTATACCATTCCTTGGCATATACCCAAAGGACTCATCCTATTGTACAGATACCTGTATAACCATATTTATTGTGGTACTCTTCACAATACCTAAGAGGAGGAAACAACCTACATGTCCCTCAATTGACAAATGGGTAATGAAAGTGTAGTACATTTACACAATGGAGTTCTATGTGGCATTAAGAAAAGATGAAATAATTAACTTTTTAGGTAATTGGATGGGACTAGGAAGGGTTATAGTAAGTAAAGTAACACAAACACTGAAAAGCAAGTGATATATAGTCTCCCTCATCTGTGAATTGTGGCACCAGTCTTCTATCTTGTGAGTGTAGATCCTGATGCAACACCAGGAGCCAGGAAAAGAGAAAGGATACATGGAGGTAAAGGAAAAGAAAGAACCCTACAAAAGGGGGACAGTAGGGAACAGATGTTCTGGGCAGGGGCTGATCTGGAAATTCGGAATGTTTGGCAGGGATGGCCATGCAGGGGGCCACAGTGTGGTGGGGAGGGAACTCAGGAGAGGCGTTATGGAATGGGGCTAGGGTGGGAATAATGAGAGTGTTGGAACTGGGAAGGGAGGAGAGTAGTCAGATAAGAGGAAAAAGAGAAGAAATGAATGAATCTTGGAGGACTTGGGAACCCAGAGAGAAAAGTGATGCCACCAAACCCCTCTGAGAAATGTAAAAACAGGTTGTAAACAGTGTATGTATATACTCGGGGGCTGTTTGGCAAAGGAGCACAGTGCCAGACAGAAGTTAACTTCCGTTATGTGGTTGTTGAGAGTGGTCCAACAGAATCCCAAAATAGTACAGGCTATTGCCAAAGTTCTTGTTATCCACCAGAACTAAAAGATAAAATCTTAATGCTAAAGAGAGGTTATACTTGGGATACAGGTCTTAGAGCAATGGAGCAGAAACTGACCAGAAATCTTCTACTTGAGGTTTAGCTCCCACAATGCTAGATGATAACATGCAAACTGCTAAGGGGGGAAATTAATTAACAGTACAACCAAACCCTAATCTAGTAATCATAATAATGGGCACAGCACACTGCCTCTATTGGTGCAGTAGTAGCAATGCCATCTGAGGGGTGATCAATAGCTAATTGGACTAAAAACCCAATCAAAGGGGCTGAATTCACGGGTGACACTGTGGACTCAGTCAAATACACAGGATGGGAAAAGCCTTAGACTGTAGAGCCACTCCTAACTCTGTCATTTCTCTAGAGAAATGAAATTTTTTGCCATATGCTAAAGATGGATCCTCATATTTACAGACAAACGTACAGTACACCACTTATCAAAGAAGCTACTTTTTGCAACATATGGAGGCTACAACAGAATTCCACAACTGATTAGACACAGAGAATAAATGACTGAGGACTGCAAAATGAGGACATGGCTACAGTTTAACCTCTATACCTCAGGCTCATGCAACACAGCAGAATGAGGGGTAGGGAGAAAACTAAAGCACCCCTCAACTCTCACCCATGAACCGTCCTCAAACAACACAGTGCTATGTTCACAGAAGGCCACAATAGCAAGTTTTATAGAATAAGAGACTGCTGAGTCTATCCTATCCCTGGATAGGACTCATACACTGAACCTCAATTACAGATGGCCCAGATATCATTGGGGAAGAAGGAGAGGCAAGATTGTAAGGGTCAGAGCTGGTTTTTGAACTTAGAAACTTTCAGGCTACTGGAGGCTTACACATGTGAAAATATGGCAGTGATGATACTGAACACAGGACCCAGGCCAATTCAAATTAGCCAAGAGCCCAGAATGGATTGGCAGCAGTTGGTGGTGACCTGACCTAGATGGATAACTATTGGAGACTGATTACTACTGGGAGAGGAAGAGTGTGCCTTACTTATGATCCCTGGAGAGCCTGACCAGACCCAAGTAGGAGAATTTGCACTAAAGGATATTTGGCACTAGTGTTTGACTAGATAGGACTTTACACTAATGACAGAATACATGAGTTCCAAGGGATTTATGGGGGGGGGGCTGAAAAAGGGATCTAAATTCAATTAAGAACTGCTGTATGAAATGCATAAAACTCGTTAAAAAGAAATAAACTGATATTTTTTAAATCTTCAGTTTAGTGAATTATTATTTAAATTTAAATAAGCTAGAAGAACCATATTTATTTGGTGGACCCTGATAGACCCACCCATTTCAGAATATTGGGGCAAATTCAGAAAATTGAATGTGATTGAGAAAAGAACAAACATCTTGAAAGTGGGTGGGCCCAGAGGTAGAGGCAGATTAGACGGGAATATATGATAAAAACTCATTGTATGAAACTAAAAGAATATAGATTTTTTTTAAAAAAATGAAAGCATAGATAAAAAGACAATTTCTTGGAAAATAAAAAAATCACTTGTTTAGTTTTATTTTTTCTGAACTACATTTGCTCTCTTTCTTATATAGGTATTTTTAATTGTCATTTAGAGACATGAAGAAATAAATAGTTATTTTTCATCAGCACATTTAAAATTGCCATTAGGTGAGAAGCATAAAATGTTTTCTATTAGATCTCCTAGTTTGTGACGTTAGTTTTAAAAGCACAGAATAATTAAAGATGAGACACCTGGAAAATGTTACGTTACAATAAATATTAAAATGTGTAGGGAAATTAAATATCAATATAGATAATTAAAATGCTTCTGCAATATATGTTAATAAAATATTTTATTAATGTTACCAAAATATTTTAACTATGCAATTAAATGAACTATTCTCAGATGCATGTTTCGTAAGAAGTCTCCAAACCGAAGAGGAACTAGAAAATAAACATGCATAGAATTATATATTATATAAGATTATACACAATTATTTATCAATGCCCTCTAAGGAACACCATGATTCCATCTCAAATTTAGTGCTTTGTTATTTGATTTTAATATTGTACAAAGAATATTAAACCATTAACAATTTATATTTTATTGCTAATATTTAATACCTTATTCTAGAAACACCTTGATTCACAAACTACATCTATTACTCTGGGACTGAAGACATTTATTTATGTAAATTAATGTATTTTAACTTAAAGATTTTAAATACAATATGTTTCAGCAAATTAAAATCTGCATACCTGGAGTCTTATGTTCAATCTTTTTTTACCTTGAATATTTAATTGGTAAATTATGTTTGTACATAATGATATACAATACCTAATACATCAGGATAAACTAAAATAAAGGAAACTTTTTATGTATCCTTCGCCATCATCATTGAGGAGGCTATTACCAGAGTTTTGTTTATTATTCTGTTGTCATTATGTTGCATATACTACTTTGTACTATTTTCCCTGAATCCTGTTTGTGAGTTTGTAAAGAAAACACTAAGAAATGACAGTAACAATTCATATGGCATTTAAAAAATTATTTTTTGAGGTATTTCAGTCATTTAAACCACATGTATGATTTAATTTCTGCCAACAATCTTGTATTTCAGCCCATCCATATTATTATTTACAAGTTGTTAAAAATATCATGCTATTTCCTCAATGTAGGGATTAAGTAGTTAAATTTTTTATTCTTTTTCTTTTTGAGAATTTCATATTTTAGTATGGTCTTGGAATTATTTGGATCCCTTCCAGTCTCCCTCCAAAACCCCATGCCTCCCACTCCCTGTCTGTTTCTTGTCCTCTTCTTTGGTTATGATTGTTATGTATGCATGTGTATATTTATAAGCATACACAAATATTATATATATATATATATATAGAGAGAGAGAGAGAGAGAGACTATATAGGCTTAGTTGAAAGTAGTAACTTTCAAATAAGTACTATTGAATATTTCATTGAATCTATGGCATAATGTATTTTTAAGCTCCCACATGAAAGGGCATTCTATTCACCCTTAAAATGGCATTAGCTTGCCTTACGCATATAATCATTTTTGAGAAACTTACAATTTACAAAACTATATTTTGTTCTGTAAGAGGAGAGTTTTCTGTTCAATGTTGCAGAAAATTCATCTTTATAACTTTATTTGATAAGATAAACAGAAATGATCAAATTTATATCTCAAACAAAAAACTGTGTCAACAAGAAAATTGTTTTTCTTCTCAAGGATGTGTACCCATGTGTCTTTTTCTGTGTGCATATCTATATAATTTGCCCAGTTTGAAAACAAGAATACAATGCATACAGAATAAATTTGAATCACTGATTAGGAAAATGCAAGACATTTTAATGTTTCCTTTGACTATAGTCTAGTCTTCATTTTTTAAAGACTTTAAGATAGTATAGATCCAAAAATAATAATCTGTACTTTCAAGAACTCCAGATAAAAAGAAAGAAAATTATGGATTGATTAATGAGATATTCCTAAATATTTCAATATAGAAAAGACATGGAAATTTTTCCAAATCATTCTTTCCTATCTGTACAAACTCAGTAATCATAGAAGGATGCAAAATTAATCAGTGTTTTCAAAAGCATTGTTTTGAAAAAATTAACTATTTTTCCACATTAATACCATCAGGAAAACCATTTGTAAATTATTTATCACAACTCTGTAGATAATATAAAGAATATTTTTATGAACAATAATCTATTATCCTATTGCAAGAATTTCTTTCTTTTCTTACTTCTTTCTTTGATTTTCAATTTCTACTAAGGGGGTATTTTTAAACTTTCTATTTATTTGAACTACTAGAACTGACCATTTTTGTGAGTACTTCCTGTGGATTCCAAAGATCAAACTCAGTTCATACATCTTTACCTGCTAACCAATACAGCCACTTCTATAGATATAATATTTGAAAGTCTAATGCTAAGTGGAGGGATAAAATATGAGCAAAATTGTGAGTAGTCGTTTTTTTTAAGTGTGTGTGTGTGTGTGTGTGTGTGTGTGTGTGTGTGTTATATGGAGTTAATTTTAAATGTTCAGTGTAAAATGTATTGGAGAGATGGCTCAGTGCTGCACAAGAGCCTGGCTATTTTTGTAGAGGTTCCAAGTTTGATTCCAGATCTTGTATGGTGGCAAACTTGCCCATGACTCCAGTTCCAGGGGATCTGTCACCCTCTTTGGCCTCTATGGGCATTGTATACACATGTGATATTTAACATACATGTAGACAAAATACTAATACACATAAAATTTTTAAAATTCAAAATAAGACTTTAAAACCTAATTGTCCACATAAATAAACTTCCATATAACTATACTATTAGATCACATGGTTTCTGATGCTGATAAACTAGGTACAATATAAAAGAAGCTTTCTTCACACCTGAAAAGTAGCTATATTTCATTGCTACATGAGGAGATATGATTAAATAATATTTGTCACTTGTTAGAGTTTACTTTACTTTATTTAGTTAAAAATTCCACTAAAGTTTAAAGACATTAAGAACTTGGTCATTTCAAACATTAACTTTCTGTGCTTACACACATTATTATTGGTAAGAATTGATTGAATGCTTAATAAAATACAAATGTTCTGCTCTGCCACTACATAAACATGAATTGAATCTTTTCAAGGAAGCCCCAAGTTGACTCCAAGATAAATAGTCCGATTGTCACTGTCCACCTTCATTATCCTGGCCTCTAGTCAAACATGCAGTGCTCCCTATGTGATAGTGATATAAAAGAATAACATTCCTTCAGTGGTTGATTTCACTGTGATTCTATGGCACACATTTTATCATTGTTCTTATTTTATAAGTGTGCACAATGAGCATATAAAACGTATGTGACTCGATTTAGCCATTTAATAATAGGGTTAGAATTAAATCAATGGGATATTTGTCCTCAGAGCTGATAACATTAAACATTATCCTCAAAAGAATTATTTTCTACAGAATATTGTTTTTTTTTTAATAGCAAATTTATATTCGATAGTTGTCCACTCTTACTTCAAGAGCAGCTTTTCTTAGTTGGTCATATTTAAATGATTATAAAAGATAAGTTGAGGATGAGGGTGGGAGAGAGACAAAGAAAGCTGGTGATGAGGCAGAATGACTCATGAACGATAATTACATAATATGCATAATATGCGGGAAGAAACTGCCAAGGAAATATTTAATAAAAATGAAAAACAAGCTGAACCCCAATAACTATCTCTCTCTTTTCTTTTCCTATATTAATAGCTGTAGATAGATATGTACACACTATATATTATATATATATATATATATATATATATATATATATGCTAAATGCCTATCAACAGATGACCTGATAGAGAAAACGTAGTATATATATAAACAATTGAGTCCAAAATAATGAAATTATGCCATTTTTCAAGAAATGGATGTAGTGGAGGTCATAGTATTAGGTGAAATAAAACAGAGTCAATATGTCACATAGTTTCTATGATATGTGAACTTGAGAAAAAAATACATGAAAGTAACGGGGATATTAGCCATAATATGGAAATAAAATGGGTGTCATGAAAATAAGAACAGCTGATTGAACAGATGAATATTATCAAAGTCCGTTATTAACCTAGATGAAATAAAAACAATAATGTAAGCCATTACTTTGTTCAATTATTATACACTAATAAGAGAGCCATGACATTTTTTAAATTGTACATGTACAATTTTACATGTACATGTAAGGTACCTACATGTAAGGTACTGTTCTTTATACTCTGCACTGAAAATTCCACAGCTAATATATACACATGCACACACATATGCATAATGAAAACACTAGTTTACATATATTCCATATAATTTAAACAGAATTTAGCATTAAATATCAGTAACTTCCATAATCTATGGTTTGGTATTTCAATAACAATAATAAATGTGGCAGTAAATTCATAAAATTATGATGTAAATTTAAAAAGAATTATCTGTAGAAAAATATTTACACAGGTATATGAATACATATTTGTTTGCACATGGAAGAATATTTATTATTAGATTGTACATTTGATATGTCCATAAAATGGTTTATTATATTTTTGCATTTGTTCAGAATAAAAAATGAATGGAGACAAGTCCATGAGTTATATATTCCCCCAGGGAAGTATTACTTACATGAGATCTATTTATATGTACCTGAAAAACGATATTATGGCATGTTTCCTTTTCATCAAACACTATAAGAACTAGATTTTGTTTTACAGTTCAAGAACAGTTTCAAATACTGTCAAGGTTTATTTATTTAGGGACAAACAACAATATTTGTTCAAAATTCATAGAGATGTCTATATTCTTTCCTCTTTATCCTTTTTAGTGTTTGAGTTATATTTCACACTTGTATATTTTGGTTGTGTTATCTTTTTATCACAAAGGTCATTTCCCTAACAAGTTTTAAGAATACAATACACATTATCTCTTTGAAACAATTTGGGCATAATCTGATAAAGGCAGAAAAATTGTGGCATTTTCCTTTTAGTGATTTATGCATAGTTTTCTTATTACATGATATTAAAATTTTCACAGAATGAAAATTATCAACATTATTTTAAGGCATGAATTATGGGGCTGAAATTATGTTTGCCTTAATATAACATTGCAAATATATGCATTTCATTTATAATGTAACAATATTAAAGTACACATTAAATTGGAATATGATGATCCTTTATGTTACAAATTTACTCTGTTCAATGACATTTTAACTTTGTTTTGATATTTTAAAGTAGAGTCTCTGAAAATCATCATGTTTTCTGTTTAATCTTAAGACATCTTCATGATTTTGTATGCCACAACTAGGTGATTTGTGTGAGATTCTGTCCAAAACATTAATGTGTTATTAATTTTAAGATTTTCCTTAGGATGAGACTAGCATTCTCTCATGGGATCATATCAACATGTTCAAGAGGATGGACGTCTTATGAAAAAAGATTTCATTAGTTTTTGAAAATACATTTTCATGTACTTACCTATATATTATCAACTGAGTAGTGGAAAGACTATGTAATAAGGCTCTGGCAAAACCCGCATTTGTTTTGTTTAATGCATCTAACCTCTTTCTGAGCACTTTGGTGAAGGCCACTGGTTTGTGAATTGTTTTTGCGAGCATAGAATGATTCTTATAAGATGGTTAGTAGGATACATACTCTATATTTTGACCTGCTACATCAAAGTGATTTCACACATGTTAGATCCTCATGGTTAGAAAAAGAAATCATCATAACTACATCTTATTCATCAGCAAGCAGAGCTGTCAAATATTAGTGTGGAAGCAATAAATACTAATGGAGGTTTATGAAGGCATCAGTGTATCATTTTAAAATATAGAACAGATTTGCTTCGATTCTTTCCAACTCAGTGACATTTTAAGCACTATTCATTAACCTTTCAATATAAGATCATTAAAGTATGCATGTTAATATGATGAATGTAAAAAAACCCTCTCAATTTATATTTATTTACTTATGGCTATCCATCAAATTTGATTTCTTAAATATGCATGAGGCATTTAGGCATGTCATATTTTGCATAATTTATGTTACATTAAATTCATTTTCTTTAATAAAATTCAAAATTGTATTTAATAACAAGGTTGTATGGAACAGCTGAATATATGCACTCATATATGCACTTTAAACAAATCTTGAGAAAAGTATTTATGTAGTAAACGATGTTATGATTCTAATAAAAATAAGCTACGGAGCAGGAAAATTTGATGAATATTTGTATGCATATATATATATGTATACATATATAGATATAGTGCCTAATTATATATGGCAAAAGGGTAATTTATTAAAGAGGAATAAAGGAAATGTAAAGCTTTGAGTGAAAAGCTTTAAAATGCACATCAAAGCATTTTCAATTAATACTAATTTAATCAAAATAATCTTGAAAAATTTCAATGGATAACCACCTTGAAAAGATTCCATGGAAAATAAAGCAAAACAAAACACATATGTAGATAAATGACTAAAACTTTGTATATTTTGAAGCACTTGTATTTATGGGAGTCTGTGTGTGTACAAATAGATAAAAAGGTTTAAGGCACCAATAAAGAAAAAGTTCACCAAAATACAAAGTTATAAATTTCAGATAATAATTTATACTATGTAATTTCTATGTCGTTGTTATGAAGTTTTAATAAAGAATAAAATATATTTAAAGAACAGAAAATTGGGTAATTTTCAAACATCATAAAGTTGTTATTTAAGTATTTTTATATTCCTAGAGATGTCATTTCTTTTTACATTTAAAAAACACTTTTTACTGATACTTAAATTTGGTCTTTATAAATATGTATACTATGATAAAACCAAATATTCAAACTTACATTATATATGCATTCTTTAATTTGCAGATTTGAATAAAGAATGTTACATTAACATTAAAACTGTTATTATATAAACTTTGATTAAAATTTTAGATGCTTCAAAACTAATAATGCATTTTACAACTGATGATTTTTTTCAATCTAAATAATAATTTCATTAAAACATATTGACTTAAAATTGATGAAATGATTTTATAATGCTAATATATTCATTTATATTACTAATATTTTTGGTATAATATCAATATTTTTATTGTTGAATATTTCATTTATACCTCAGATTCAAGGGGTACTTAATTCCTTTTGGAACTTACTTTAAAATCTATTATGAGTAACAATGCAATTAAAAATAAGGAAAATAAAATAGAATTGAAATATTTAATGTTTTGCATTTTATATTCCCTTAAATTTTTACATTTCCTTTTTCCCTCTTTAATAAATTACCCTTTTGCCGTATATAATTTAGGTACTATATAAATATATATATATATATAAATATTCATCAAATTTTTCTGCTTCATAACTTATTTTTATAGAATCATAACATCGTTTACTACATAAATATTTTCTCAAGATTTTTTAAAGGAAACAGAAAATTTTATAACCAAAATAAATAAAACAAGCATAGAGAAGAAGAATTATTTTCTAACTGTCCTAATGATTTTAAAGAAATAGTGCTATTCAATAGATGAAACAAAAAGACATCTTCATTATTCATAGTGCATAACAGTGTAAATATATGATTAAAAATCCGGAGAAAATAAGGTATAACATTTACCCATTCATCAAAGAAAATTAGTTTTAAAATCTAATAGTTGAACTCTTGCTTTAAGTCCTCAGTTTCTAGTAAGATATTAGAACTTTGTTCTCATAAATGATCAGAATGCATTCTTGGTTTCAACTGTTTTTAGATTTTTCCTTAGGAAGTGTCAACAAGCCACAGTTTTTCAACTGCCACTTGAATTATCTATAAAATTTGAAATGATTTCTATATTTGAAATGTGCTTCATCATTCCAGTCTTACCTGTGCCGTTTCAAATTCCAGGACATCTGCGGAAATGGAAATTCCAACTTCGTATGAGACACACAAGGAAGAACAGAAAAAGGCTTTCTTATTTTGAGCCACAGGCTTCTTTGCAAACTTTCGATGTGTGACAGAGCTCTGAGTTACAGGCGCTGTGCTTTTAGTACCACAGCACTGTCAGTATGTCACTGCTTACTCTGTGCTATTTTGGGTTCTCCAAGTAGAGCCATGAACACTGAGCCTTTTGTCCAAATATCATAAGGGCATTCTGATGTCCGTTCGTAGTCTGAGATAAAAATGGAGACAACTGAGCAAGGAATATGAGATGAATATCATTTTTTTCTCCTTGTTTCTTATTTTGTGTTTTTCATAAAAGTAAGCAAAAGGAAAATACTAGCTTGAGGTGACAAGATGGAGAATTATGTAAGAGAATTCTCCAAGTGAGAGAGGACATGACCCCTGCTTAAGGATTAGTACTGGAAACAAATAATCAATTTAAAGCAGACACAAAAGTTACTAAAAAGAGAAAAGACTTCCCCTGTATGCCCAGGCTTTCTCGCTGCTTTTTAATACAGACATTTCTTCTTAGGACTCAAGTAAATAACACCGAAAAGAGAGCATGTAAATCCTACCAACTTTATTTTCGTTTGGCTTACTTGTTAAACAAAACTTTTACTGGTTAGTTTATCTTTCTCTTTAGATACAGTAACAGAACTTTATTATCGATTACCAAATAAAGTTTCACGTTGTTTACTGAAATACTTTTAAATTAAAATTAGTTTTTAATCAAATGGGAGAAAAGTCAAAAAAATGTAATCAGTCTCTAAAGAAATATGTAATTTCTCTAGAATTATGCTAAGCCCCAAATATGCAATTACTGCGAGGAGACAGTCTTTCATTTCCAGAATGTAATGTAATTTTGGCTCTATGCAGCTTCATAGTTATATTCATTTTTGGTTTATTTATTTTATACCTACGAGAGTTTTCACTGATTGTACTAAAGTGCACTGCCTGCGTGCAATGTAGCATCCAACCCCATGCAACTGGAATTACAGATGTTATAAGCAAACAGATGGGTGAAAAGAACCGAACTGGGGTCCCTTTCCGGAATAGCAAGATCTCTTCACTGCTGAGCCATCTCTCAAGATCCTGCAACCCCATTTGTCTGTCACGATAAGATAGCAGCAATGGGACTAGAACATGCAGAGTGGCTTAAAAGTACAGGAAAGTATGTGGCAATGAATTCATGCTTATTTCCTATATTAATATGATGCAACCAAGTTGTATTAGTTACAAACTGCCAAAAATCAGGGCTCGAGAAATGAATCAGGAGTTAAGAACGCTGGCTATTCTCGAAGAGGATCTGGGTTCTGTACCAGGAATTCGAACAAACTCTTCTGATCTCTACGGATATTGGAAGCCAGTGGTACACTTACTTTCATCAGGCAAATACTTATACAAGTGAAAAAAAAGTATTATCTAAAATTGATAGATACCTCTGTAACATTGAAAAAAAAAACAGTTAAGCTACTTCCAATTATGAATGGAGTGGTAATTACCAAATGTGTTTATGTTTATCAACTATTATCAAATATTTTTATGACAATCATCATTCATTTATTTAGGATATTATAAAATATCCACTTTTAAAGAATTAAACCAAAGTTTATACAATCAATTAAAACAAATGAAGTAGTGATTCATCAATTCTGATAGCATAACTACCTAATATTTAATAGCAAAACCAGGCAAATATACAATATTGCCCATAGAGTCTGATTTGTGTTTCTACATACATGTCCCTCAGCATGGTCACCCATTGGAGCATGGTCCACTTACAAAGAGTCCCAGTCTTGGAAACGACTGTCTCTCCCACTCCCAGCAGCCGTCAGTTGCCCAAAGTTCCTTAGGATGGGTGGGGATATTTTACCCACCTCCCTAGGTCTATACTGGAATTTTATTTGATTTGTACTTGCATGAAACTTGTGGATGCTGTCACCAATGCTCTGAATTCATATATTTAGATTACCCGTTGTCTGGAAGACTCTGTTTCCTTGTGTCCATCCACCTACTCTGGCTCTAACAGCCTTTTCTGTTCCTCTTCTGCAATGATACTTGAGCCTTCGTTCTATTTTTAATTTTAAACTCCTTGTAGAAATTTCTAAACTGATCCCAATATAACTTTAAAATACCACTGAAAACAGACAACCAACTTTCAAATCATCAGTACTTTTGTTTATTAGTTAAAATTCTTTGAGGATATTTTTGGCATATTTTATTGCAAATATCAGATGCATATCATATAACTGTATCAACCTCACAAATTACATTTTCTTAGACAATTATAATGCAACTATTCTACAAAGCAGAGTAAACACAAAACATAATTTCTCAATGTTGTCTTACAACTAAGTTTCAATTAACTCAAATGTCTACAACTTTATTTTTACTCTCAGTATGCACAAATCAGCATGTAACCGTGTTCCCCTGATAGTATGGAATAACTTGACAATTAAGATCCTTTTTTAAAAAAATAATTAAGTTAGCTTGCAAAATAATGAGTTTCACTTTGCCATTGTCATACCCATTCCATTATGTTTATTGTTTTTCAACACTTTCCCACTTCCCACCACCACCCTGCTAATCTTATTACCCTCACAAATAGAATTCTACTGTTTTCATGGTGCATCTACTCCATTAACGTCTCTTCTCACTTCCTTTAAAGTCTCCTTATATACTTACACGGTCCCCTTTGGAAATTGGTTCCATTTCTTGGCTATAGCAAATCTTGGAAAATTAACACAGATTTGCAAAATTTTCAGGCTTCTGAGTATGTAACAGGGATTAGTATAGCTAAGTCATACGTAGTTCCACTCTCAGGTTTCTGTGAAAACTCCACACTGACTTCTTTAGTGGCTGCATAAAGTTATGTCCCCATTTATGAAAAATAAAGCTGCCTTTTTCCATACATTCTCCCTGGCATTTTATTTCCATTTGTTTTATTGAAAGCCATTCTGAGGGCAGTCATACGAAATCTTAAAGCAGTATTTTACATGATGCTTAATATTTATTTGGGGAAGTTTTCATAATTAGCATTGTATTTACATCATGTCGACCTCCCTGAACCCTTCAATGGTCCCCGTGTACCTCCCCTTTCTGTTTTGTGGCCTCTTCTTCATTTGGTATTGTAGCAGAAACACACACACACACACACACACACACACACACACACACACACACCCCACAGCCTAGGTCCATTTAGGAGTGCTAGTACGCACATGTGTTTAGGCCTAACCACTTTGGACTGAATAACTTCTCAGAGAGCTTCTCCCTGGAGATAACTGATGACTCTTGAGAGGAGCATTATCACCTAATGTGGTGTGAAATAATTTAAAATACACTCCCACCATACAAAACACACATTATATTTGTGCTTTTATGTAAGCAAACACAAGAATATTTTACTATGGCTTTTAAAAGCATCCTTAATTTCATTTATCTCTCCCTCCTCCTCTCTTTGCATAACCTTCAATACCCTACCATTTACCCCTAGGTCAATCTCCCCTGGTTTTCTTGCTTGCTCCTTCATAGTGCCTAAGCCCTACTGTTTCCCTCTCTGGAGCTTCTTCCCAACTCCCATGCTTCTATTTTTCTTTCCTAGATTCCACTGTAAAGAATCCAAGCTGGGATCTGCAAACAAGACAGAACACGCAGTATTTGTCGTTCTGATTCCGTGTTACCTCACTCAGTATAATGTCTTTCAATTTAAGCCACTTACTACAAAGTTTAATATTTCATTTTACTAGATAGCTGAATAGAATTCATTGTGTATACACCACATATTCTTAATCTATTACTCACTTGAAAGACACTCAGACTATGTCCATTTCCTAGTCACTGTGAAGAGCTGCAATGAACATGGCTGAGTCTGTATCTCCGTTCTAAGATGCCAATTACTTTGTGTATGCTAAAGAATAATACAGCTGTCAAATATGGTAGATCTACATGAAGCCTTTTAGGAATGTGTCACACTGAATTACACAGTGGCTGCACATGTTTGCTCCCCTACATGAATGAATAGGTGCTTCCTTTCCCCGGTCATCACCATCATTTGATGTCAGTTTTTTTCCTTCATCTTAGCCATTCTTATATGGTAAAATAAAATTTTGCAATGTGTTTACTATTTCTTCTATAATCTTATATAATGTATTATGACCATCTCTAGAAACCTACCCCAGTCTCCTTTCAGATCCTTTCTGACCTCCAAAACCCCTACTGTCCTCTATAAATACATTATTTTTTCTAATTAATGTGATACTGTTACATTTTTATTGAATATTTGTGAATTTCATACAATACATTTTGATTATATTTAGATTCAACCTCCCATACTTGCAACCCTTTATTTCACCCAATTCCATGCCTTCTAACATATATAAAACATGAAATTATATATAAATAATATACATTATATAGTCCTATAAAGTTGAATGTTGTGTCCAAAACTGCAGTTGGATGTGGGTTCATCCTCTGGAATCTGTCCACCTTTCCACGAGTCTCATCCTTAAATGAAAAAGACTGTCTCAATCCCATAGTACATTGGTTACCAGTACTTCCTAAAGCAGAGTTTTAGATTCTAACTACTTTCCGGTGTCTATGCTTGGATTTTGTCTGAGTTGAGCTTAGGAATTTTCTATGTTGTCACTATTTCTGTGAGTTCATATGATTAGCAACAGCTGTCTATAAAACTTGTAGACTTGTATTACACTGGTTCTTACAATCTTTCTATCCCTCCATACACAATGATTCCTGAGTTTTTGGAAGGAGAAGTGTGATACAGTTGTCCTACTCAAGGATGAGTACCCTGCAATCTTTTATTCTCTGCATGTTGACCAGTGTGGGGGCTCTGTTTTACTTACCATCTGCTGCATAAAGAGCTTTTCTGTTTAGAGTTGAGAGAAGTATTAATCTATGGGTATAACAATAAATCATTAGGAGTCAGTTTAACAGTATCTCAAGCAGGAATATAGTTGTAGGATCTCCTCTATATCCTGTAACCTGTCTAGCCCCAAGTTCCTACTATTGATCTTAATGACATGTATGAGTTCCATCTTATGAAACAGACCATAAATCCAATTAGAAAGTGATTGGATAATCTCATAATATCCATGCTTCTATTTCACTAGAGATTTCTTACCAGACCAGTTATTGAAGCATGCAAGATTTCCACCTGGTTAAAGTCATTGATTAATGTTTCTTCCAATAGAGTATATAACACTTTCCGGCACTATTAAAGCCGACCAGTAGAAAGGATATTTTGAAGTCAGTAACAGCTTCGTTTCTTGTGTTTTCTACAAGTTACATATGTAGTATCTTCACCAATTGATTACTCACCATGAAATTCTGGTGAATAATCAAGAGCAGGGGCAATGGCCAGAATTGTTTGTTGGTCTATGAGACCCTTGATCAACATCTTCAAAAGAGAGAGTTCATGGCTTATACTGGCCTTTTGCTAATCTATGGTTCTTAGTAGGGCCAATGTCCTCCTTGTTATAAGGTAGTTTCTTTAAAATATTTACAATATATGTATATAATTTAGGAAGCTTCTATAGTGTCAGGTTTTCATACGGAATTATCTAAAAGTCTTTATTGTTATTCTTCACAGACATCCTTCTCCCTTCTCTATACTGTCCTTTCCTACCCTAGTTAATCCACTCTACATTATTATTCCCTTTCCTGCCTTTGTATCACTGGATTTTATCTTCCCATGAAGCATTCCTCAACTAGTAAACTGTTTTCTCTATTCTTTGTATTTTACAAAATTAAATACATATGTCTGAATTCAAAGAATTCAAAGCTAGCATTCATCTGTGACAGAGAGCATGTGACATTTTTCTTTCTAAGTCTGGACTAGAACACTCAAGATGACTGTTTCTAACTGAATCAATTTATCTGAAAATTTCATTTTTGACCAATGGTTAACATTCCATTGTGCACATGTATCATATTGTCATTACTCATTTATCAATTGAAGGATATCTAGGTTGCTTCAATTTCCAGACTATTAGGAAAAAGGCAGCAATGGGCCTGAATGAATCCTGAAGCCATGACTATTGATTTTTCAAAAGAGTATGTTTAGTTCAGCTTGTTTCATGACAAACAAAACAATTAACATCATTCAACACTGTCAGTCCACTTCTTGAGCTCCTGGCACAAAATAGTAAAATAATAGAATAATTTGTCCATTTAATAAAATGAATTTTGTTAAAGTAAAGGCAGGAGCACTCTACTGTATACCAAATATAGATAATCTGCTCAGTGGTCTCCTTTATTCTTCATATTCTCTTATTTTTTGAAAGGAGAAAGAAGGAAAGCTATAAGCTCAGTACAGATCATGCACACACACATAAACACAATGCAGAGCCATATGCAAATACATGCATATATACACAGAACTCATTTCTTATGAAGTCATGTATATTAAGAAGATGAAAAAAATATGTGGCCCACCCTTTAAAAAGTAAGTCTGGTATATAGATCTGAAAAGAGCAACAGAAAAATTCATTTAAAAAGAATAAAATATTTCTGCATTTTTCAGGACATGTGTTACACAACCATCTTTGTATTTCAGGGCCTGTCTCAGTTGTATGGGAGAAGTTGTGCTTAGAAACTGTAACAATGATTATTGTAATAATATCTCTCAGAAAAGTAATCAGGATTATATAAACCACACAAAGATTGGGTGATGTATAAAGAAAATATGGTTTGTGTTTTTTTAATTTAAAGTATCATTATTTTGTGATCTTTTAAATGAAGGATCTGTTAGAAATCACCAATGAAAAACAACCAACACGAAATACTTGAAGTAAGCAACTAGGTTAACCAAAATGTGTACTTCCTCAGTGTAGAGAATATTAATTTCAAGAAGCTTAAAATGCAGTGAAGTTTTCCTGGTGTCCTACAAACAAAACTTTAAGCTCTTTGTAGTGGTGGGAGTGATTATAATAATCTTAATGATTACAGCTAAAGCATCTGGGCAGTATCAAGAGGAAAATAAAAACATGAAGTAATTTTTCCTAGTATGGCAGGGAAAAATAACTAAATATAAAATGGAATATGACTGTAAAAATGGAGAAGTTTGTCACCAAAATGTTGCTATCAAGCATGCGAAACTCATAAATATTAAACCAAGAGTTATTTGATGTTAGTATGCCCATGAGGCTGAGTGGATAATTCCTGAGCCACAAATGATATTTCACAGTCTCAGAGAACATCCTTATAATCAATGCTCATTCTCATATGAGAGAAATTCCTCATATGAAATTCCTACAGAGATGATTTGCCAGCAGATGGAGAAATGATGGGTCAGAAGCTAAGGTACTAAGTTGATCTAAATTATAAAAAATGAATCAAAATGTTACAACTCACCAATACCCAAAATCACTATTAATTTATTTTTCTAAACAGATAATTAAGGAACATACATCTAATGAAATACTGGAAACACAAAGCTTATTAGTGAGGTTCAGAAACATTTTGGCAGGAAGAAATGGAAAGTGAAATGGAACACAAGTTCAAACCCATGTGTATAAATGATGAATAACACTTATTCGAATACAATAAAATACATTATAGCATTATGGTAGGAAAAATAGGGTTTAACCCATATACTTTCTAAATGTTAACTATTTTATTGTCAAAATCATAAAAAAAACTTGATCATGGTAAAAAGAGTCTCTTGAAGATAGCAACATTTTCAATCTTGTTTGGAGTTTCATGCTATAAATTTCAGTAATGACAAATATTTATCTAATAGATTAAAATTTGAAATTTGCTGGTTATATATGCATATATATCTTTTTGCACACCCATCCATTGTTTTCTTTGTGCTTTTGTATTTGTTTTCTGTAGAAAGGCATTTCTGAGTGAAATAGCATCTAAGGAACAATTTATTTGACTACATAGTAACATAATCCTTACAATAGAAAAAAATCCACTGCAGTAAATGGCAATAAACAAATTCACAGGAAACAGTGTCCATTAGTAGTTGACAATAAACAATTAAAAATACTTAAATTGAGTTGTAAACATGTTAAAAATATACTACCACTGACCCATGTCAGAATTTATTAAGATTACTCACATAGGTCAAGAAAAAACAATTTCAGACATGACAAATGAATTTGTAAATTGTTTACCTTTTGAAACAAGCTTCATGTAACCAAAGCATGTCCAGAACAAGTGCACATTACCATTCTATGTCCAGTTCCTAACTCAGGTATGCATGGTCAACTCATCTATTTCCATTTCAGGGTTGAAATGAGGATCACAAAGAATGAATGATTGGCTTCTGCAGAGAGGATAGATTCTATGGTTTGGTGGTGTATGACTCCAACAGTTCACTGTGCAATATTCTCTCTGACTTCAGTGCTCATGCCCAGATACTGAGCAGCATCCAGAAGAGTCTTAACAGAAGTCAACATCTGATGCATAAAGTTGCCAACCAACAGGGCATGAACCAGAATGTTTACCTTATAGTTGTGTGTGACAGCACCTTCAGTGAGGAAAGGGAATGTTGTGGATCAAGTAAATTCCAATGAAGGGAAGACAGATAATTAGACAGAATGTGATTTCCTAACAGAAAGAAAAGTGGCCTTGATTAGAGCTCAGAAACCTGGCAGCTGCAGAAGCACACCTTTGAGGCAGCTACAGGACGCACTATGGAGTGACTGGGACACCTCTTTTGGGTTTTGGGTCTAGCATCAATCTGTTCGGGTGGTGACTTTGATATCCCTGCCACATCTCACCCAGTTACAAGCACTGAATGACTCTGGGACTGGATCTGCTGACACGGTGCCTTTCATCCATCAGTCTGGTGGCAAACACAAAGGAAGATGTGGGCTGATTGTTGGATACAGGGGAGAAAAGGCTTGGCAAGTAAGACAGAAAATGACTGGAGAGACAAAATGGTGGCAGCTGACTTTGGGAAATGGGACTCCATAACACTGTAAGATTGTTTCATCAGTGGATCTTCTGGAGATAGAGGAAGATGTAATGGCCTAGACATCAAGAAATGTCAACCAGATCACTGATCAAGAACAAAAAATGGATTCCTCTGTCCTTGAACAAAAGCAAAAGGTATTTTATTCCAATATTGCTGTTCCTCTAGGAAGAAATTCAAGCCAGCAAATAACTGTCGCCACCATTTGCTGCACAGAAGAAAAAAATCCTTTATCTTAAACACATGCATTGTAAGATGTGTAGTATAGTAATGGAGACAAGAAAATAGTAAGGACCAAGGTGATTGAAATTGTGATTACTTCTGAGAACCTGGAAATGGGATCACCTTCCACCACTCTGGAGTTGTGCTGTGGCCCCCTCCTATGACCTGGTATTGTGAGCTCCTCCTGTGAAACTGAAGGTGTGGTACACTCCCACAAATCTGGAGCTATGGTCAACAATTGAAGGCTGGAACTGTGGTTCCCTCCTTTAAACTACAGTTGTGGTTCCCTTGTGGGAGCTTAAACTGTGGTTTCCTCCCACAAGCTAGAGTTGCAGTCCCCTTCTGTGAACCAGTGCTATGATCCTCTCTCATGAAACCAGAGCTGTGGTTCCCTCCCTTGATTTGGAGCTTTGGTCCCCTAGCTAGAGTCATGGTTCCATGGTTCAACAGTCTTCTGGTGGCAGACTGATGTGGAGCAGAGAAGAGGGAGGATTCCTAATGCTGCACAGCAGTTTCAGCTTTCTCTGAGTGGCTGCATTCCCCACAGAGCCTTCCTCTGATGTTCCAGGTTGTATATGGCAGTGGTTTTCCCTCTGTGTTGGAATATTCTGAAGACCGGGGAAGACTCTGCCTGTCCTCAGAGTCTGCTCTTGGAAATACTGATTCTCTAGAGTGGACTTCCCATCTCTCCACACATAGTCCTCAGCATATAGGCCTTGATTTTGGAAATTTCCCTTTCCTAGGCACCCTACCTTTTGTATTATTTTTCTATTATTCTTCTAGAGCCCCATTGTGCCATCTCCTAAGCTTCATGGAAAATGTTAAAGCACCTAATTGAAATTCTAAAGACAATATTTTAAATCTGGCAAGTTAAAAAAATACTGGAGTAGCTAAACTGGTATAATTCATAAACAAAAAAATACATAATTGTATTTTAAAAGTATATTTCCAAATCTGTATGCCTACAATAAATTTTGCATATTATTTATTGATCAAATGGTAGCTGAATTGTGTTTGCCATTCACTCCCTCCCAAATTCTTCAACTTATACAATGTTTTTCAATGCAATCATGACATTTTTTTAAAGAAAGTAATGTGAATAAAAAAAACTTAGGAGGGGAACAAAGAGCTTAAGAGAGGGGGTAATAATAGGAAGACATTATCAAGAGAAAAATGGGGAATTTAAATAGAGAGGGAAAAGTGACAGGGAAAGGAGATGAGAGCTCAATGATGCTTCGGTGTGTAAAAAACAGAGGGAAATATATGAGTTCAAAATCCTAGTAAAATACGCACATAATATCTGTACATGAACACATGTGAAGAGCTAAAACACAGTGCCAGACAGGAGAAACCTTCCTTCCAACGATTGGTCAGAATAGCCCTAGAGACTCGCAAAAGAGGTCAGGCTACTTCCACAGCTCTTGATTACCTCCCGGAACTTGAAGGTAAGACCGTATTGCCAAAAACACAGTATGCTTTGAATACAGCACAGTAATAGAGTTGCAACTGGTTTGGAATCATCTCCCTGAAGAGAAGCTCTCATGGGATTAAAGGGTACTATGCAAGCTGCTCAGGGAAAATACCAATCTATAGTCCAACTCCAGCTTTAAAGACTAACAACCACAGCAATCATTAACACAAAAAAAAAAACTATATTTGTTCAGTAGTGGCATCTTTATCTTGGGGGCAATCAACAGCTATCTAATGGGACTTAGAGCCTGTTCAGAGGAAGGGAACTCATGTATAGCACTGCAACCATACCCAAATACACATGGAGAAGTCAGAGGGTTTATAGAAAACCCTACACCTCTCATAACCTTAGGCAAATGTAATTTCCTATTATATGCTAAAATGTATCCTTACATTTACAGAGAGTTATACCAGTTACCACTCACAAAGAAGCTTCATTTTGCCGCAGATGGAGGCTATTACAGAATTCTATAATTGTTCACACTCAGAAAATAAGTGTCTTTGAGATGCCCAACTCTAAGTGACACATCAATTGCCTACATCTAAAGCTCAAGGAACATAGCAGATCAGGGGCATAGGGAATGATGTGTTTCTCAGCTCTCACCAGTGGAGTATCCTCATGCATCAGAGGGCCATCTCCACTCCCTTATACTGCTGGAGAGCCCACGCCTTCTTTCTAGTATTAAGAACCAGCTCTTTATTTTCCCATCAGTCTTCCTTAGGTCTTGTCCCTGTCACTCTGAGGCTGCTGGAGAGTACTGGAGTAGCTGAGAGAGATAGCCAGATCCTGTTGTGCCAGGTTACCATTCCTCTGCTTTGAGATCAGGCCCAGTGACTTGGATGCAGGACTCAAACCTGCTTTGCTTACCTAGTTCAAATATACCCAGTTGATACCCATCACCTGGACTTGAGCCTAGGTTTCTTTACCCTCCTGTAGAGCCCCAGACTGGCCTGGTGAATTCACCTAGTCCCTCCAATAAAACAGTGAAAAGAGAGAACTTGAAGCCCAGAACAACTATGGATTCATGCCAGATCAGAAAGTAGCCAAGGTACATCAAAACTATAAACAGAAGAAGCTTCAACTCAGCAAAGACAGGCTTGAGTTTCATGTCAATTGTACAAGCAACAACATAAATCTACAGGATAAAGAAGCTCTATTACTAGACAGACCACCCAAACTCAAAGAGGTTAAACAACACTTTCTGCATGATGAATTGATCAAAGACGAAATCAAGATAACAATAAAAGTATTCCTGGGACTAAATGCAAATGATAATACTATATAATAAAACCTCTGCAACAAAGAAAAAGCAGGCTTAAGAGGGATGTTTATAGCTCTAAGTGCCTACATCAAATAAAATAGAAAGAGCACAAAGAAATGACATAATGGTGTAACTTAAGAATCTGAAAAAGTAAGATCAGCCCAGATCCAAAACCAGCAGTTTCATTCACAACAACCTCAAGGAAAAAAAAAATCTATGTATAAACCTAACCAAAGTATTAAAGACTGACTCAATTAAATCTTTTAAACATTTGTAGAAAGTGACTGGTGAAGATACAAAGAACTCCTGTGCCCATAAATTGGTAAAATGATTCCTTTGGTTACATCAGGATATATACTATCTTATAAAAATTGGTGATAATGTCCACAAATGAACATATGTTGCTAGTTTTTCTGAGTCTATGTTACTTCACTTAGCATAAGAGTTTACAGTCTTATCCATTTATCTGTAATTTTCATAATTTACCCTTTCTTTACTGCTAAATAGAACTCCATTATGTAAATGCACCACATTTTCATTACCAATTTGTCAGTTTAAGGACATTTAGGTTGTTTCTATTCCTGATCAGGGCAATTTTCCAGTCCCAAGCAAGAAGATCAGGACCAGTGCTGGGTGCTAACAGTGTGGAGAGATTCTAACCATCCGGGCTGAGTAGGTGTGACCCTTGTTGCATGTATTTCCTTCTAAAAGTTTTAACTTCTCATATTCACATTGAAGTTTTTCATCTTCTGGCCTCTGACATTTTTCAGGCATATAGGTATGGATATACTTTCATTCTTTTCACATTGAGCTCCTATTTTTCCAGGTCCACTAATTGAAAATACTTTTTCTTCCAGTTTTTATTTGACACATTTGTCAAATATCAGGTTGCTATATTACATGAACTCAAGTTTGAGTTTCCGTTTTTTCATGTATCTACCAGTCTGGTTTTGTGACAATTCCATGCTTCCTTTATGACTATACCTCTATAATATAGATTGAGTTCTCTGTATAGAAATTTCCCCAAATTGCTTTATGTTCTCTTGAATGCTTAGACTGTAACATTTTTCCTGTTGTTTTTTTTGTTTGTTTATTTGTTTGCTTAATTGTTTTGTGCATGTAAATTTCCATGTGAATTTTAAGGTGTTCATTTTTATTTTTGTGAAGGATATCATGGGTTTTTTTTGGGGGATTTCATTGAATCTATAGATTGCTTTGGGAATGATTATCATTTTTTACATCTTTATTAGACCAATCTGTAAGCATGAGAGGGTTTTTTCATCTCCTTGTGTCCTTGTGAATCCTTGTCTTCAAGCATTTAATGTTTTCATTGAGATAGCCTTTAATGATTCTGTTTCACTTTATATATTTTATTTTAGTTTTTAAAGACTATTTGGTATAGAAGTGTTTCCCTGGAATATTTCTTTGATATTTATATATAGAAAGATTATTTCTTTTGTGAATTGATTTTGTAACCTGCCTCTTTCTTGAAATTGCTCATCATTTCTAGAACATTTCTGGTGGAACTTTTGGGATTTCTTAGGTATATCATATGCAAAAAAATAATAATTTGACTTTTTACTTTTCAGTAAGTACCCTTTAGTTTCCTCTGCTTATCAATTGCTATACCTAGATTTATAAGAAGTGAGAGTAATAGGTATCCTTGTCTGATTCCTGTTTTTGAACAGAATACTTCCATTCTTTCTCTGTTTAGAATGAGGTTGACTTTGGGGTTGTTGAATATAGCTTTATTATCAGGTATATCCAATTCAGTCCAGTTCTCTATATGACTTTTATCATGAATACATGTTGGATGTCAAAACCTTTTCTGTATCTACTTAAATGATAATGTGATTTTTATTTTTAAGTCCACTTGTATAATTATTTTTATTGAGTTATATATATTGAACCATCCCTACACCTCTGAAATAAAGCCTACTTGATCATGGTGGATGAACATTTTGATGTGTGTCTGCATGTGGTTTGTGTGCATTTTGAGTATTTTTGCATCTATATGGGCCTATATAATTTTTTTAATGTTGTATCTTTACCTTGTTTTGGTATTGGAATAATACTGACTTTGTTGAAGGAATCTGGGAGTTTTCTTTCTCTTTCTATCTTTCTGAATAATTTCAATACTATTGATTGTAGATGTTCTTTAAGGGTCTGGGGAAATTCAGTGAATCCATCCGGACCTGGATTTTTAGTCAGAATTATTTTTTTTTTCCCACTATGGGTTTGTTTAAGCTATTGATATACACTTGGTTTAACTTTGGTGTATCCAATGAATTGAGAAATTTGTCCATTTCTTTCAGATTTTGTAATTTAATAGAGTAGAGGTTTTAAAATAATTCATTTATATTGTTCTGTATTCTTTCTGGTATCTGTTGTGACGTTTCTGTTTTCATCTCTGATTTTGTTTATTTGGATCTGCTCTTTTATTTTCTTTAGGTTGACTGAACTTATGATCTTTTTATTGTGTTTATCTTTTTCACAAAACCAGGTCTTAGATTCTTTGATTCATTGTATGTTTTTTTTTTCATTTCTATTTTATTGAATTCTGCTATGAGTTTTATTGATTCTTCTCATCTGCTGATTTTGAGTTTGGTTTGTTCTTGGCTTTTAAGTTTCTTGAGTTATGTCATTAAATCATTTCTTTGTATTCATTCTATTTTGATTTTATTTGTTGTTGTTTATTTGTTTTCTATGTAGGTTATTATAGCTACAAATTTCCCTCTTAGGACTGCTTTTAACATGTTCAGAGGTTTCTTTGCATTATCATTTTCATTTAGCTCAATGAATAGTTTTATTTCCTTCTTGATTAATGCTTTGACCAGTCATCAATTTTGGGACTGTGTTCTTTAATCCCTGTGAGTTCATATAGTTACTATAGCTTATTTTGCTGCTAATTTTAAGCTTTATTGTATCATGGTCTGAAAGAATGTATGAAATTATTACCTTTTTATTTATTGAGATTTCTTTTGTGATCCTAGACATTTTTTTTAAGAGAAGCTTACCTGACCTGCTGAGTAAAATGTGTATTCAATGGTGTTTGAGTGGGGTATTCTGTGAATGTTTGTCAGGTCCATTGCACATAGGATACAGTTTAATTGAGATATGTCCATGCTTATTCTTAGTCCTTTTGATTGCTTTTTGAAGAAAATGAGATACTGAAGACACCTAGTATACTGAGTTGTGTCAAATCTATACCTTGAAATCCAATAGTAATGTTTTTATTAAATTTAGGGTATCAGAATTTGGTGACTTTATTTTTATGATTATAATGTCTTTTATGTCTACTGTTCTCTTGATCAGAATGCAATGACTCTCCTCATCACATCTGACTAATTTTAATTGAAATCTGTTTTGTCAAATAATTGATTCACAATATTTTCTTGTTTCTTCTTGCCATTAGCTTAACATTTTTTCCTTTCTTTCATCCTAAGATATTGCATATCACTGGAAGTGACACAAGATTTTGTAGACAACAAAAAGATGAAGTTTGCTTCTTAATCCATTCAAGTCATCTGTATTTTTTGACTGCGGAGTTCATTCCATTGCATCATATAAAGTCAATATTGAAAGACATATATATGGGTTACTGCCATTTTAATTTGATTTTGGTCCTGTGCTGTATTTCTGTATCACCTTCATTGTTTTTACTCTAGACTCTTGAGTATGCTAAATTCATCTTTCATTTCGTTGTATTGCTTTTACTATTCTCAGTAGTCCTGGTTTGGTAAATCTGAATTTTTTTACTCTAATATATCATGGAAGATTTTCCATTTGTTTGTTTCCTCTTCAACTGTGATAGATAGGTTTTCTGGGTAATGTGTTCTTGGTTGGTATCCATGATCATTTAGAATTTGGAATACATTCCTCCAGTTTCTTCTCACAATTACAGTTTGCATTGAAAAGTCAACTGTAATTATGATGGCTTTTCTTTTTTACATAACTATTTTTTCAGGTTTCTGTATTTTTTGATTTTGTACATATAGTGTTTTTACTATGATATGTCATGAGAGTTTCTTTTGGTCTTGCTTATTTGGTGTTGTGTGTAGCTTTTGTATTTGTGTAGGTATTTTTCCTTAATTTATGGAAATGTTCTTCTATAATCCTACTGAAGAACTGATTGAGGCCTTTGTGCCTATGATGGATTTTGTATTCATTTTATGGTGTCTAACATTTCCTGCCTATTTCATCCCTTTATTTATTTTTCAGTTTATCATATTCTTTGTATGACTGGTTCAGGTTTTCAATCAGTCTTGATATTATGCTTTCCATTTCATTCATTCCCATGTTTTGTGCTATCCTTTCAGGTTAGTTTACTGACATTTTCAAATCCATCTTCATTTTTTATTTTGTTCTGGGCATATGGATTTCTTTTGTGGCATGTCTCATATGAAACTCATGCTTACCTTTGTTGAGTTGAAGGTTGATTCTGTTTACATGGTTGTTATGGCTTTGTTTATTTCTGATTAAATATGAATTGTGAGTTGTTCTGCTCTTCAGGCTCTCTCCTTTGATTTTTATCTTTGGAGTAATCAACAGCTATCTAATGGGACTTAGAGCTTGCTCAGAGGATTGGAACTCAGGTGTAACACTTAAACATAGCCAAATACATATGTCTGGAGAGGTCATAGAATTTGGACAAAACCCTACATTTCCCAATCCTTAGAGAAAATCAATTTTAATGCTGAAAGTAGGCATGATATATATCTTTCTAGCTGTCTGTTTTACATATAGCCTGCAACTATACAGCTATTAACATGAACAAGGAGAGTCTTTCTATGCCATTTTGTTTGTTTTCAGTTTATTTTTGTAATCCCTCTCATAAGGAGACATTTCTGAAACTTCCTTTACCTTGATCAGATGAATAAAACATACATATGTCAGTTGTGTTGTAGGTGTGTGCAAGTGTCTCTTGAACTGGGACTCTGCCTTCTCCTTTCACTCCTACGATCTGAAATAACACATCTTTTTCTGTGGCTATTTCTCCTTCATGCTTAAGAAAGTTAGCTCTGTTATCCTGAATACTTAGCACATCATTCTTCTACCCCTAAACCAGAAACACAGAATGCCTGACTGCAACTGTTATTACAGCTGTTAGTATAAGCACTGTTGTGTGGTTTTTCCTTAAGATGTTATTTCTGTTCACTCCAGTTAGAGAGCAAAAGGACAAAGAACATGCTCTGTGAATGCCCAGCTTAGTGAACCAGTAAGTTTATTATAGTGACTCACAGGAGCATGAACACTCTGGTGACTGCATAAATGAAAAGTCCATTGCACCCGTTGCCTGGGTGACTACTCACAGAAGCTTCGCCATGCGTTTCCAGTTTCCCACTCACAGGCAGCCATTGAAGATTCTCCTCTTGGCAGAGATCATTGACTTCTTATATAACCTTGCTGGCAAGGGGAATCTTCAGGAGCCCAGAGATTCTTGCTTTGTGGGTATCTCTCTCCCTTCACCGGAAATGGAGCCTGTAAAGAACAGCTGCACAACGGTACCTATAATGAAGGCATGAAGGACACATGTCTTTCATTCTTCTTTGCTTATACATATCTCCTTCATATGCTGTTTAGTCTTTATCTATCTTGCTCAAAGATGTGTTTCTTATCTGCTTTGGTTTATTACATAGAATTTTAATTACTTATTTTAAACTATACCTTGTGGCTTAAAAATAAAGTAGATATTCCAACAATATCTACACTCTGTTTACATTGTCAAATTCATAATCCATGTGAGGATCAAAGTCAACCAATATGTGATGATTAATAAACTGAGTGATGCCAAATGTTCTTAGTTTATTCTGTCACGGATTTAAGGAGCATACTTTTTAAGGGAACTGCCTGTGTCAATTACTGTTCTTTTATTTATAAAATAATAAAATATTCTGTGCACAGCCTTCACTGGTGTCGTCTGATCCTTCGACTGATTTATCACTCCCCTCTCACCTAAGCAATTCCAGTCCCCACTATCCACCCCCAGCCCATAAACTTTTCTTCTTCTAGCCTTGGACAGAGGCCCACTATTGCTATTAGTACTCCACATGCCCTGACTACTCTCTTAGACCTGACCCACCCACTGCATCCTGAATCCTGTACTCAGACCAGGTCAATTTTTCAGTCTAGTTTGTTAGAGCCTTTAGAGGTTATCCCTGCCACCAACTTGCCATTTCATTCCTATGACCACTCACATGCCTTGGCTTTATCGTCCCCCAACTAGCCTGAGATTTCTGAGAGCAGTCTCCTACATTGTTAAGTTCGATCCTGCCCACGGCCTTTCCACTCCCTTCCCACCTAAGCAATTCCATTCTCCCGTGCCCAGCATCCTATTATTCTAGCCCTAATTCTTGGGCATAGGCCTGTTTTGCTCCTAGCACCCAAGATCCGTGGACTGCCCTCTTAGTCCAGACCTTCCCACTGCAACAAGACCTCCTGTACTCAGACAAGCTGAGTACAATTTTACAGTCTAGTTTGGAAGAGTTTTTGCAGGCATTCCCCACCCCCAACTTGCCTTGGATTCTTGAGGTCAGTCTTTATCCCTAGTAAATATGATCCTGTACACTTTATCTCGACTCCCCTACTGCCTCACCCACTCCAGACTCCTCCTTCCCACATCCTGTTGTCCATTTAGCCTTGGGCACAGCCCCTTGGCTCTCTGGACCACTCCTCCAGGCCTAGGCTTCTGGGCCCTTTTATAGGAAACCAGACGTTTACAGATTGCCTGAGACAGTCTGAGTTCAGATTCTGCCTAGCAATTTATCCAAAATGTGCTGCGCTTGCTAGTTAGAGGAACCCAGAATTCAAGAGAGAGACAAAGAGCATCGGATCTCACATCACCTGTGCCACTGAGGGAACTCTGGAGCAGCTAGACGAGAACTGTCTGGTCCCTCCAATATAAAATCAAAAGAGAGAACCCGGAGCCTTGATCAACCAGGTTTTCATACCTAATAGGAAAACAACCAAGTCCCAGGAACTATAAAAACCGAATCAAACTCAAACTAGATAAAGGAAGACTTGAGTCTTACATCAGAATGACAGTCAACAGAAAAAATCCACATGCCAAAATCACAATGAAAAAATAATAATATGAAAAACTCAAAAATATGTCCCCACCAAACATCACCAGTCCTATAGAAAAGTTCTGCAAGAAACCAATAAAGATAACTCCTGACACAGTTTAAAAAGAACAATCATTAACAAGATCAAAGAATGCAATGAATTTAATGAACACACAAACAAATCAAAGAACTAAAAGAAGAAAGGATAAACTTCTGACCAAATTTACAAAACATGGTAGAGATTAAAAAAAAAAAAAAAAAAAAACCTCAGGCTGAAATGAAGAAGGTTATGAAGAAGGTTGTTAAGAACTCAGTAAGCCAATTTGAAATAACAGGAGAAAACCTCAATAATAGAATGAATGAAATAGAAAACAGAATATCAAAACTGGATGATAAAGTTGAACAATTTGCGCACTGAAGCAAACAGTTTTAAATTTATCAAAACACACAGGAATGGAAAATATACGAAATGTGGGTACCATCAAAAGACCAAATCTACACACCATAGGCATAGAGGAATGAGACAAATCTCAGGATAATGATACTGACCTTATCTTTAACCAGATTGCAGAAGGAATTTCCACAAATTCAAGAAGCACTAGAATACCAAATAGACAGGACCGGAAAGAAACTCCTCATGACATACCATAGTAAAAACCTTAAATGTACAGAACAAAGAGAAAATTCTTAAAGTTGCAAAAGTAAAATAAAAGTCATAAATAAAGAAAAGCCCACCAATATTACAGCTGACTTTTCAATGCACAATAAAAGACAGAACAGTCTAGAACAAAGTATACCAAATTTTAAATGACATGGTACTAACTAGAATACTTTATCCACCAAAGATATCTATTATAGTTGAAGGGGAAACTATCCTCCCTGCCATGAATAGGATAGAAAAAAATTCATGTCCAGAAAACTTGTACTTCAGAGAATAAATGAAGTTATTGCAGACTGCCTAAGATAACCTGGATTCAGACTCCCTAGCAATTTAATTAAATTGTGCTATTCTTGCTGACTAGAAGAACTCAGATATTAAGAGAGAGCCTGATAGCATCAGATCTCACCAAACCTGTGCTTCTGAGAGAACTCGGGAGCATCTGGTGCAACAGAAAGAAACTAAATGAAGAGACAACTTGGGAACCACAAATTTAGATTAAAGAATGTAAAAAGTTCAGTAGTATTTTAATATACCAACAACAAGCAATTAGAGAAAGAGTACAAGGAAACCCACCCATTCACAATAACCTCAATTAAAATATCTTAGAATAAACTAGACATAAACCATTAAAGATCTCTACAATCAAAATTTTAGATCTTTAACAAAAGACACCAGAAAATGGAATAACCTGCCATGTTCATGGATTGGAAGAAATCTGTGAAAATGACCATCTTATCCAAAGCAATATATAATTCAATACAATACCAATCAAAATCCCCATGACATTCCTTACAGTATTAGAAAAGAAATCCTAAAATTCATATGGAAACACAATAGACCCTGGAAAGACAAAAAACCTGGGACAAAGGGAAATGCAGGAGGGATAAATATACCAGTTGTCAAACTATATTACAGAACTAGAGTCATAAAAATAACATGGTACTGGCAAAATTTAAACCTATAGACCATTGGTGTATAATTGAATATTCAAACTTGAGTACATATAATTTCAGCCACCTGGTATTTGACAACAGGGCCAAGAACAGTCATTGGAGGAAAGACAGACTCTTCAGCAAATTGTGCTGGTAAAATTGGATCTCCTGCAGCAAAAGAATGAAACTAGACCCTTATCCTTCACTTTGTACAAAAATCAACACCAAATGGATCAAAGACCACAATGTTATACCTGAAATTGAAAATGTTCAAAGAAATCCTTGGCGGTGACCTTTAAAAATGATACAGGTGTAGGAATAACTTTCTGAATCAGCCCGCAGTTGCTCAGGAATTAAGGTCAATAATCAACAACTGGGACCTCAATAAACTTTTCTAAAGCATTAAGTTTCTCTATGGCAAAACAAACAACAAAGGAAGTGAAGAGAAAACCCTCAGAATGGGAGGAAATATTCACAAGTGACACATCTGACTACGGTTTAATATCCAGAATATTTAAAAACTCAAAACACAAAGAGACAAGAAAACAAGTGACCCAAATAAAAGATGGGCTAAGGATCTCAACAGAGAGTTCTCAAAAGAAGAGATAAAGATGGTTGAGAAACATCTTAAAGAGTGTTCAACATCATTAATAATTAGAGAAATGCAAATTAAATCCACTTTTCAGCTTACCCCACTCAGACTGGCTAAGATCAAGAGAACAAATGATATCAAATGCTGGCGAGGATGTGGGGAAAGTTGAACGCTCATTCACTGCATTGTGAACTCATGGCCGCTATGGGAATCAGTGTGGAGAATTAAAAAAATGCATCTACCATTTTGAACTGGTAATACTACTCTTTCCATACACCTACAGATTTCATCCTATTGGACAGATACTTGTACATCCATGTTTGTTGTTGCTCTTCTCACAATAGGTAAGGTGCGGAAGCAACCTAAGTGTCCCTCAACTGACGATTGGATTATGAAAATGTGGTACATATCAAAAATGGAGTTCTGTTCAGCTGTAAAGAAAGACAAAATCATAACATTTGCAGGTAACTGGATGGGACTTGAAACTGTCATGGTAAGTGTAGTAACACACAATCAGAAGGAAAAAAAAAATAACAGATGTCAGATATTCTTTCTCATTTGTGGATCCTAGACCCAAACACTTAAATGTGAGAATGTATCCTGATGTTACTACAAGAACCAAGAAAATGAAAAGCAACCAGGGTGTTAAAGAGAAATAAGAAACCCAAGAGAGAAATATGAGACAGGTGTTACCAAGGCATACATTAATAAAAAGGGATGTTTAATTGGAAGGGGGAGGAAAGATTATATTAGAAACTAGGGGGATAAAAGGAAAGAAGGAGCTCAAGAGATGTGGGGCTTTAGGAGACTCGAGATATCATGAGAGAAATGGGCAAAATGTGGAAACTTTAAATGGGCAAGGCATGGGCAGAATGTTAGACATGGGAGAGAGAGACAGAGACAGAGACAAAGAGAGAATGAATGGGAGTTGAGAGGTAAATAATGCCTAGATAGTGTAAAACACCAAAGGGAATCATATTAGTCTAACAACTTAATGACAAATTCCACATTCAATATTTTTACATGACCCCATGTGCATAGCTGGACACGACGGAACTGGAAACTACATAGGCTATTGTCACAGCTTTTGAGCGCTTCACAGAACTGGAAGCTGAGACCCTATTGCTGAGGAAAGGACATAGTTCAGAGGTGGGATTTGGAGCAGTGGAGCTGGAACTGATCTGGAAACCACTTCTCCTGAAGGCTAGCATTCATGCGTCTGGAGAGCACTATACAAGTAGCCAAGGCAGAAGACCAATCGATGGCCCAACACCAGCTTCATTACCAAATAACCATATCAGTGACTGGCACAGCATGTGACATAGGTGTATTAGTGGCACTTTTATCTTGAGGACTATCAATAGCTAACTAACTGGTCTTAGAGTCTACTCAATGGGAAGAAACTCAGGTGTTGGTATTTTAATCATAACCAAATGCACATGGCTGAAGTGGTCATATATCATAGAGAAATCCCTGAAGGCTTTCACATCATTAGGCTAATGTAACTTCTTAATAAATGCAAAATATTTATCCTTATATTAAAATAAGTATCCAGGCACCAAAATAATACTTATATTAAAATAATATAATATAAGTATAAGTATAATATAAGTATTTTTATACTTATATTAAAATAAGTATCCCAGGCATCAAAGAAGCTTCTTTTGCACCCGATGGAGACCAGTACAGTGTACCACAGCTAGACATATGCAGACATTATCGCTTAATTGCCCATTCTTAAGTGGCACATCTACAATGCAGCCTCTACACCCAAAGCTCACGTAATATGGAACAAGGGCTAAAGAAGTCACTAAGGAATTTCTTAACTTTCATTAATGAAACTCCCTCATGCAACAAAGGGCCAGTAACACAAAAGGTTACAAATGGCTAAATCATGGCTCTCAGGAATCTGCAGAATGTGGATCCCTAGACAGAACTCTTATATCAAGTTTCATTCACCCAGAACACAGGAATCATTTCAAAGAGGGGGTAGAAAGATTATAAGAACCAATGAGGAGGGGCACAACCATATGGAAATAGAATCCTACAAGCTCCTGGGACCCTGCCCATATGAACCTACAGCAATGGCTCTTGCAAGGTCAAGACCTATTCAAACTCAAGCAAACAAAAAGCTAGCATCAAGCTAGTGAAATGGGCTGCAGACCCCAATTTTTAAAAGAAATACTAACAACTGATTACCATTGGATGAGCTAGTCTTCCTAAAGAGAGGGACTCTGGGTAGGTTGACTTTACCTCAGTGGATGAACCTGCACTGAGGTTACTTGGGGACAGTAACTTGACATAACTGACAGTAACAGAGATGAAAGAATGTGTGGATTCCAGTTGGAGGGCTATGGTGAAGTGTTGGTGGGAAAGGGGTATAAAGTGGATTAAGATTGATTGAGATGTTTTTTATGAAACACACAATGATTCAGTAAAATAAGTATGCTTAACTTCAACCATGTTCTTAAGTTCTAATATTAAGACACAGAATACTGGAAACAAAATAACTAAATAATAGGAGGTTTGTGAAACTTCCTTTAAAGGCACAAGTGAAAGTTGGTTAATCTGAATGAACAAAGTTAACTTTTTAAATAAAGGTGAATTGACTTGACTCCTAAATTGCTTTGTGTAGTACATAAAGTCATAAAATATGTGCAAGCTATTATTTACGTGCATAAAGGGAGTTTCATTTCTCACTTTTATGTTTCCCAGACATTACTTGGTTTTACATTTTTGACATCCTTAATCTTAAAAAAAATCACTTTTCTACTTCTGTGTTTACTTGTTTCAGTACGAAAATATGTGTACAAATGTGATTTTCCATATGCGGTGGCCACATAGAGGTGATAGGCAATAAAATCTTATTTTTGGAGGTTGATGTCAACCTAATCAGCTTCAGTTCTGCAAAAGGTAATTGCTTTTTATCTTTTAAATTTTATGATTGCCATGTGTTTATCTGTGAATGCCTCACATGAGCCACAGTGTGTTTGTGGAAATCAGAAGATAATTTGTGAAGCAAACTCTCATTTTTGACATCTGTTTGTATTTCAGGAATTGATCTCAGGTTGCCAGACTTGTTTGGCAAATAATTTATCCACCTATCCATCTGCACAACCCGTCAGCTTCACTCTCTTTGTAACAACTGAATGCTCTCTTGGTCATCCTCACAAAAGCATTAAAGTTGCTTTTCTCATTGTCAATATTTTGGAGACCCTCAAAGATAGTATGTTATTCATAAGCAAATATCGCTTCTCATAGTTGCCAGTGATACTCTCTTCTCTTCTGTTTCAGACCATGTGGGATGATGTGTGTCTCAAATTTGATGCTTACATGATATTAATCCATACATAGATTACTCAAATGTATTAATGTCCTTGGTGAATTATAACTCCATCTAATTATGGAAATAATTATTGATATTGGTTATTTAAATCCAAAGTTAGGGGCTGAAGAGATGGCTCAGCAAATGGCTTTGACAGAGAATCATTGTTCGATTCCCAGCAACCATTTATAACTCCAGTTCCAGGGTGTCTGAGGCCCTCTTTTGACCTCTGATGAAATTGCAATAACAGCCATATGCATACAAAATAAAAATAAAATAAATAAAAATTTCAGTCCAAAATTTACTCTTCAGTGGAGAATAATATAAACTGGCCAAAGTGCTTCCTGTCCTTTCAGATGACATCTTAGTGGATGCTCCAAACACACGAACATTCAATAGTATGTTTTTCTCTACATTGGGATTTATCATCACCTGTCATGGAGACTACGGAAGCGATAATCATCTATTAAAATTGCATTTTAGTTGACACAAAAGTACTGGATGTCATCTTCATTAGTTCATACATAGGCATCATTATATTCTGCTCTCAGCTGTTCTGCTTCCATCATGTTCCCATTTTTCCTCATTATTCTTGCCTTCTCCCCTTGTGTATCACAGTTATTTCACTACCTTCCTTATTTCCTACTTCTTCAAGTTCTCTTCTTTCTCTCATGATCCCTCTTCTAGTTTATTTAGTAATAAAACACATACATAAACATGTATATGCTCACATATATTTGTGTATATGTAGTTACACTTATGATCCATATGTGAGAGAACAAGATGTGTTTGTTTCTGAGAATGAATTATTTCATTCAACATATGGATTTCCAGTAGCATCTATTTTCCTGTAAATGGCATGGTTTTAGTTTTGTTTACACCTTCATAAAATATCATTGCATATTTGTACCACTTTGTCTTTATTCATTCTTCTGCTCACAGACAACAAACAGACTTCATTCTCTACCTATTGGAAATGGCGCCACCATAACCATGCACCTCTGCCATTTAGGCTTGATGTTCTTTGAGTATTTCATCAAGAAGAAATGGCTTAAAAGCACTCTCTACCCAGACTTGCTAGTGTAGTTATCAGTAGTTCATGTATAAAATGAACATTTTCCTTGTTAAGTGAAGTCATTTTTGTTGTATATTCAATAAATATTCATTGACAGAAAAAAAGTCTTTTACATAGTTTGGAGTTGAAATGGGCCAGGATTTCAGAGTGAGCTCATATAGCAAGACTGTGAGTGTCTTGGCTAGGGCTGAGGTTATTTAAATTTTCACTGCTTTGCATATCTATTATTTGATGCTTCTTCTGAGGTCACTATCTATAGCATCATATGCATACATGGCTCCCCAATAGTTTTTTCTTCATGTCCTTCTCTGGGCAACCTCACTGCATAGCCAATAGTGTTCAAGCACAACTATAAACAACAGACAGGCAAAACAATTTGTCCAGATTCCAGATCCAAGTGGGATGGTTGTAGACAATAGACTCTAGATTATTTATTTTGCTTACACATCAATGGATCATGTTGACTGCATGTTTTTACAAAATGAAATTTTAGTGATTTCTGTGCATTTCATACAATGTATCTCAAACATATTCAGACCCTGTCCTCATTGCCAATAGTTCTACAGGTAAGTTTAGAATTCCTTATTTCCCCATTTCTATGCTTGGTTTTAGTCTTGTTTGAGTTTTTATAGTTCTTATGAATGCTGTCACCATTGCTGTTAGTTAATATGAACAAGTTCCCAGACACCTGGAAAACTCTGTTTTTTTTTTATAGTCTTCCACTATTCCTGACTCTTACAGTCTTTTCCCATCTCTTCTGCATTGGTCCCAAAGCCCTGAATGGCAGAGGCCCAGCTAGGACTCATATATTAATCTTCATTCAATGGGCCTACCCAAAGTCCCAGTCTGTACTTCTTTCTCCTAGCAATTGTCAGTTACCAAAAGTTTCTTAGGAAGGGTTTGGATTCCTTACCCACACTTTCCCCATCTATGATGGAATTTTGTTTGGTTTAAGCTTGAATGGAATATGCCCATGCTTTCACCATTGCTGAGAGTTAATATGAGTAAATGACCAACTGTCTGGAAGACTATTTCTTTTGGTCACCCACCACCTCTGGCTCATAGAATGTTTTCACTCCTCTTCCACAATGATACTTGAACTTTGGGAGGCAAATATTTTAAAGGTGTCTTATTCTGGAATAAGTACTCTGGCTTCTTGTTATCTGCATATTGAGCAGTTGTGGATTTCTGGGTTAATCATCATCTGTTGCATAAGAAAAATGAAAGTTGTACCTTGAGATTTTCAAAATACTTCACAAACTCATGTGGACAGAAAGCATACATAGTGAGGGTCGAGTTCAGGATATAGGGGTAATGATGATAAGTGAAAACAAAATGATATATTTTAAATGTTTGCTCAAACGTATTGAAAGTCATAGCTTGCACATGGTGATGCAAATCTTCAGAGGGGACTTTTCTACCATAAAATCACATGTAGATTCTGTGCATGCATTGGTAATGGAAAAATCAATGTCACCTTTAAGAAATGTTACACGGAAATATTTTCAGAAATTCTGTGAATGCTTGGTACCATATCAAAGTGTTTCCATGAACTTCAAAATAACTTCCCATTATCATTTTCTTTCAGAAATTTCCCACATTAAACAAAACATTCATCCCTGCCTTGATTGTGAAGGGAAAGCATCAGCAATGGATTTTTCATATAGAGATTTTACACATAGAGATTTTACATACAGTTTTTTGACCACTTGGTAACAAAAGGGCCTCTAGAATATATTCATGCCTATTTGATTATAAGATGAAAAAAAAGTTCTTTGCATATTTAAAGACAATCTTAGTATGTAGAGTAACAAAGAGAAAGTTGATGGATTATCATCAATTGGTCTGTGAAACTTAATGTAACAAAGTAGCAAAGCTTTGCAGTAAGTTATGAACAGATTTCAAATCCATCTCTTTCATCTGTAGGACATATGGCTAAGGCCAGTCCTTTGCTTTTACTACCTGTAAAATGAATAGAGTAGCCATGAATGTTTGACTTTGTAATTTGAGTAAAGTTGTTGCCGGCATTTTACTCATGCTGACAAATAGTTACTGTTTTTCACCACAAAACAAAATTTTGCTGCCAGTACCATGAAGAATAAATCGACCTGCACTCATTTGTTCAAAATTCTGTGATGTTATATTTTACAAATAAGTTTCAGTGAGAAAAGCAGGATGAGATGCACTGATAGGACTATACCTTTCCCAGAGTCTGCCTCCAATAAGAAAATTAAAATGAACATTGAAAGGCCTCATGGTCCCTTCTAAATCCACAGTAGCCCTGGCAGGAGAGAAAAGAGTAGCTCATATATCTTCATGCCTTGTGGAGACCTCAGTCCCTCTGACAGCACTGACCTGAGCAAAATTATCTTCCTGTGGTTCATGGAGTTCAATCTGACTTTCCCTATATAAACCAGTTATAATATAGTAACGTTTTGTTCCCTAAGTATATCTGTTAGCTAATGTTCATCCTCTGAGAACTTGATCCTTCTGACATACTTCCTGAACAAACATGTGAGCAAAATTTCACAAGAAATTAGTTATGAGCAGTATCTTCAAATCTGGTCTTCATTCCCTGTGATGTGCCAGCAGCTTATGCTGGTAGTATATTTGTACTTCTTTACCCCATGAGAAATATACCATTGCTTCTAAGGGCAATCTAACCTCATGAACCTGGATGTGCAATGCATGAGCCCACCTGAAACTGTCCTAACTGTAACTGTCATAAATAACATGAGTCACTTTTCTCCCATGACTTGAAGGCCCTGATCCTTATAACAAGACTGTTCTCTTGAGGTACATCCCCCAGGCTTCTCCATGAATATTTTCTATAATAGATTATCTTCGTATTTTGAATTTCTCTCCTCGAATAGCCCTTTACAATTTTTCTAGAATTATCATTAAAAAGACTATTTGTAACATCTTGTTTTCAAACACCGCATTGTATTATTTTTAAAATATCTTTAGTATATAATTCTATATTCCATACCTGAGTTATCTTGGACCACCACAGGCTTGAAATTCATTGAAAGCAACATGTTGTCCTCATATACTATGTTACTGTATTCTGATTTCACTTCAGAGCCTCACCTCAATTTCGGCACATTATAGCTACAGGCAACCAGGTTATCTGAATTTATTATTGTTCTGTATAAGGTGATTTTCTTTTGAAAGTCACACAACAACTTGAAATAAAGCTTAACAGCCACACAACATTCATTAGTATTTTCATGCAAAATTAGGCAGCACTAGAGTGAAAAAAGAATTTTTCCATTAGACTTGAGGTGGTAGAGATTAATACCTGCTCAATTTCCTAAAACACATTTATTAAAAAGAATATTATATACAATAATCAATGTACCTGTATATTCCTTACAGTAAACCACTGATTTTTTTCACCATTCAGTTCCAAAGCATATAATGGTGCTTTCAGTTTGCTTTTAACAAACACTCTCAGGAAGTTTTAGACAGCAATTAATGTCTGGTTTATGATTAGTTCAGGAATGTGGGTTTTTTTCAAGCTGATTTCACAAAATGTGCATGTCTCATGCATAGGTTTCTTAACTGGCATTTAAATTTTTGAGTATTAATAATATAGTGTTAATTAACGACCATCACGTACACATATTCCATTGTATGTAAGCAATCAATTCATGATAAATACGTCAATCTTTCATTTTACTTCATACAAGCTAGCATGATAGGGAATCAGTAAGACTCATTGAAAAATCAGGAATTATTTCTCCTCAGAACTTGCCTTGGATACACACATTGTATTATCTACCTTCCTACCATGAAGATTAGATGTCCAAGAATCCACTGAATGAAGTTACTGGAAAGAATAAACAAGAAGTATCTGACACAGGCAGAGAGAGGAGTCTGACCACAATGCTTACTTCATGCCTTTATAAGAGGTGGAGTCGGGAAGGGATTTTGGAAAGAGAAGATATATCATTACAGTGGCATTCTGGTCAATTTTGGTTGAGGTAAAAGAAAGTCTTTGAGTCAAAACAATCTAAAAAGGAAGTCTTCTATTCCATGAAAATAAGACTGTAGTGAATCTCTACCCTTGACTAAATTTTTCTAGCTGTCAGCAACATGGATTTCACAGACTTAGCTCAAAGATAATGAACTGAGAGATCAAAGCAGTGTTGTATGGTTCTGCCAATAAACCATTTAAGAATAGCATGGGATATGTTATAGCCTTCTTACCATCAAAATTTTTGTCCTTAAAAAGTGTTTACAATAAGCATTCTTTTATTTTCTTAAAATTATTTAGTGAGTGAAATAAATATTTTTTTCAGATCATTGTGAATTCAAGTCATTTTCTTGATCACTATTCCATTGACTTTATGAATATTAAGTACTGAATGAAGATTAAGTCACAACAGAATGTCATTATTTCTCTTATATTAGCTCTGGAAAGCTCTGGTAAAGAGGTGGAGGGCCACTGGTGTCTTTGGTTCTCACCAGCCTGACTAGTACTTTCATCCACAGCTCCCCTAGAACAGCAGGAGAAAAATCTCTGTAACCATTGATCCTGAAGAGAATGAAGGAATAAAGACAGTTAAATCTTGTGGGGACTTAAGATGTATTTAAGACTTGTATTTAAGAGATGCACGGACAAATATGCTTTAGTATAACAGTGATTGCATTGTGTAGTTATTAGTGAGTAGAGATGAAAATTAAGAATCTAAAACCCTAAGTTTTTCCTTAAAGAATAGAAGCATTTATATTTTTCTATATAGTCCTATACTTTTTCCTTTTCTGACCCAGCTCCTTTATTTCCAAGCTTTTGACTATACTGCAATTGTTTATTTTAATTTTGTTTGATAGCAAGTGTTGTTTTTTCTAAAGTCAATGGTACTTTGATCAACTTAAACTGCACTTCATATTAAAGTGATTGTCATGTGCTTCACGAAGGTATACTAAGCCAAAGTTTCTGCATAAGAGAAAGAATGTCTTAGTTCACTTGATAAGAAGTTTTCATTTGAACTCCCAACCTGAGCAAGAGGCACTTGACATAGTTGAATGGCACAAACAATTTTAATGTTATCTGCATGTTCAATAAAATATCGAAAGTACGAAAGCTTACAAGATGCAATAAAACAAATTCTGTTTAACAAGATATGACACTACTATTATAAGGCTGGCAGTATGCCACTTGAGCTCTTCTCTAGCTAAATATCATGATGCAATTCTAAGTAGTGTACAATGAGGCTTCCTACTGTTTGGGAATTTAGTTTAAAGTCGCTCCATCAAATAATATGTCTAATGTAAATATTAAAATTCAGTAAATTACTTTTTGGAATATTATTCAAAGGTTAATTATAAAACTGTTTCCTTTTGTGCTTAGAATATACTGATATTTTGTGCATGAACTGAAATTTAGAATATAAATGTTTTTCTATGAATGCATTCATATATGTTATAGAATCTTAATATCATTCATATATAAACATGCATAATAAAATAAAAATATTTAGACTTTTAAAGTTAAATATTTGGTAAACTATTATTCAGATTGCAATTCTGAAGAGAAAATGCAAAATAATTTAATTAATAATCTAATCATTACTTGATATAGTAAATTTATTTTCAGTTCTCAAAACTGTTTATCTTCTTCAGTAAATTTCAGTTTTATTATATGCTATAAATAATTTCTAGGTAACAACTTGCTTGTAAAGAGTGATTTACATTCAAACACTTATAGTTTTCCATTTCAGGTCATCTTTTTGAAACTCCCAAGATAGACATTTGCACATAACTGAAAACTTCAGCAAAAATATGTCTAACCTTAACAAAGAAGACAAATATTGCCTCATTGATTGTTTCTCACAGGAAAACAATCTGAAATGCAAAATACAAAAAAAAGGTAGTTTCGGTGTCTAAAAAAGTCACATAATTATTGGTGAAAAGTTATGCAAAATATACTAGTTGGACACATATAACTGGCACAAAGGGGATATGCAATGCATATTTGCATTAAAATCCAAGATAAACTATACTTTGCCTTTTTTATAATAATATTTTTCTTTATTGTGACTGTATTTTTTAATATTGACTACAACATCTATTACCTTTGACAGAATTTTCTTCTAATTTAATTAGAAAGATGCAGGTATGTACAAAAATTTATTAGCCTTAACATAGTACATCAATTAATAAGAAATATAATATTAGACTAAAATGGATATTAATTTCTCAATGTTAGAGATACTTTACAGTAAAAAGTATATCTTTCAGTATGGACTAAATCAACTATAGCTTTTAAAATGTCACAAAATCTTTGTTACTTGAAAACAAATAATTCTTCTCTTCCAAGAGTTTGACTGGGACTTTCTTTTGTGAACACTCACTCCACAACTCATGTTAACAGAGCAGACAATATAATGTATTGAATTGATGCCAGTCTTAAGGTCAGGAGAAAGAGAGATGTATGACTTATGCACTGGTTCTTAAATTTCCAACTTGGCCTGAGAAATGTCTGTTCTGCTCACACTTCATGGGCTTCAATGAAGCGAGGCAGTGAAATCACATTAGGTATCTTGTAGTGGATACAGCATGAGCAGGAAATTCTAGTGACAACTTTAACTATCACACACTCCTGACTGTGCCGTAGGCAGGCACATGTATACTTTCCTCTGGAGAACAATGCCGTATATCCACCAAAGCCTTGTGTGGCAAGTTTAAATTCTAGAAATTGTGATTTCTTTTTTCTTTTGTATTTGTTACTGTTCATGTTAGATACTGCTATTTAGGTCTAGAGAGCTATATATAAGAAACACACACTTCACCCAACCCCAAACACAATGCAGCATTGCAACATCATAGAACCCCAAGTATTCCCTTTGATAGACACGGTACTAGGTACAATGACATAGCCACTGAGGCATAGCAGGTTTGAAATTTTCAACAAATGCATAGCAAGAGCCTTTGCCTCAAGAACCCAGAGGTACTTATTGATTAGGCCTTAATTTTGCTTCTTAGTTGGCATCACAATGTGCAAGTATATTTTTATCCATTTGGGTACATTTCCAGGCTGAGGATGTAACTCATTTGCTGAGATGCTTGGCTAATATGGATGAAGCCCTAGATTCTTTATTAATATATAAATTTTTATTACTATATAAATTAGGCATGGTGGTGCATGCCTCAAAGCAAACCACTGCATAGGTAAAGGCAGAAAGCACAGGCAATGGGAATAAAGTGGTCAAAATTTTCACCATACAGAACAAAAATTTAACATATTTTTATCATGTTTAATTACATTATTTTCTTAAGATAAATTTATTAGGTAATGTTATTTAACACAGTGAAACCTGTCTATTGATACATTTGTTTGTTGGTATTGATGATCTGGTGATTAAATCTAAGACTATGCATACACAATTTAAAAAGGCCTTAAAATTAGTAGAAGAACTATTCATTGTTGATTACTGCTTGATGAAAGAGAGTTGATCATCTTTAAGGAAGAGACTCTAGATAGGTTAGTAGATGAATTTGCACTAAGGGATATTTAAATATGGAAACTTGACTTGAGAGACATAACAGGATGCATGAAATCCCGTGGGGGAGGAATTGGGGTGTGTACGTAGGAGAGATATATAAAGATGTATGAAATGCAAAAAAAATCAATTAAATATACAAAAGAAGTAAATCCGGTCAAGAAATGACAACTCTAATTCTTATTTTACTTTTTCCCATTTTTCTATATATTTCAGGATGGGCTTGATTTGCTCAATAGCTCTGGCTAGACTCAAATTCATGATCACTTTTGTAGATAGTTTCTAGTGATTGGAAAGGAATCATACATTTATTAATACAAAAAGATTAGCTCAAATTTAAAAAAGAGCATTGAAAAAAATGTATTGAGAAGTATCAAGAAATGATACTGAATTGTGCTAACATTATAATGAAAACATGCATGGAAAGTTTGTTCTTCTAAGTTCTGTAAAGTAATGCACAGAAATAGCTCTATGTGTGTGCTAATTCATTATTGCAAAGCCTTCAAAATTATATGGTCCTATAATATTCTCCCTTGGAAAGTCCCCAACTAGTAATTAAATTCTTCAGAAGGAGATACATATTTATTCCAGTAGCTCATTTTTCTTCTGTTGATTTTAATAAGTTGTTTTACTCAAATCTGTTGCTTTTCAACAAAGTTTAATTTATTAGTATATAATTTCTATGTTTATTCAGTATTAAAAGGCCAAGATAATATTTCCTTCAGATTGATACTATTATTTTGTAAATAAATGGATTTTAAATGTACTTGTTACACTGTAAATTACATATTACCAGCAGTTAGTTTAGTTTATGTGCCATACAGCTAATAACAGTAAGATAAGAATTATTTCTCTTATGCTCAGAGCCAAAGCCACAGCTGAAAACTTTTCTGGAGTAGGGCTCCTCCTCCATATATTGACAATACTTTGACTGTCTTTGGCCACCATTCACAGGTATCAGAACCAGCTCCAGTGTGAAAACCAAATGTTCCCAAATCACAAGTGTACTCTTTAGTTCATCACTGCTGTCTGGGGACTATTAGTCTGAGATGAAGATAAAATGTTTCTTATGTAATGCATGGATATTGAATAAGATATTAATATACATAGCCAAATTTCAGAAATAAACAGAAAAAATGTTTGATATGGAGGAACACTGACAATTCATAAATGCTGTTCACAAATGTATTCATATTTCAATTAAAACATTTTAATATGAAGGCTTTATGAAAGGAATTACATTCATGTGCCATTCTAAGAAAAAGGCGTTTTATTTTCTTTTAGAAATAATTAGAGTTAAACATTTGCCAATAAAAACTGTTCTCTTTATCCTTAAATTAGAATTATTATTTTATTTTGGTTAAGATTTGCATTTGGATATTTCTAGATCTAGACTTGTTACATGGATATTTTCAATAAAAAGAACATATCAATCTCGTAACACCTGAAACAATTAGAGATAAAAAATAATTTCGGAAATGCAGCTCTTCAGATAAGTTATCTTGTTTACCGAGGGTATTACTTAGAGAGGAGGAGGAATGAAGGGCGAGCAGGAATACAGAGATCATATATTGCCCCAAGTCTACGTCTAGTGGGCCAGCATATTATTAGTTGAGGGCTAACAAAATACAATGTTGGAAGCTACACGGTGACAGAAAAATAATTACCCAACTGTTAGTTCAGGATAAATAAATTGGCTGGAGATATGTTGTATCACAGAGTGGAAAACTTAACGTTCACAGGATTTAGAAAGACATTCCCTCGCCATTTGAATTCATCATTTCAGTAATGCTTGCCCCCCCACCCCCAAATTCACATTCTCTTGCTTAATAAAATGTAGAAAGATATTTTAACACACTGAGAAATAATATTGTTTAGAGTTCCCTTTTTATAATCCTGCATTTTCACTTTAAAATTCAGGCAATTGAAACTGTATGAATTTTTTTTAACCTAATTACAAACAATTGTGATGAATATGGAAAATTTACACTTGTTCCCAGTTAGAGCAGGCTCATAGTTGTACTTTGTGTTATTCTCCTACCACAGAAGCTTAGTTTCAATGGCTTCTTTTCAGCAGCATAAAATAGATGAATTCAATGTGACCTTCCTTTATATCATGTATTCAGAAAATATGATACGCTCTGGGGAATTAATGGCAGACCATCACCATTAGCCTAGCAAACACATCACTTCTGTAATTTGTACAAACCATAAACTGGGTGCAAGAAGGATATTGAAATGCAATTGACATTGGATGAAAGTTAAAATTGCAGGCCCTCACATATGCACATGTGTCTTACTTCTTTTTAATAAGTCACTACAAAGAATATCTGATTGATAGGTATTTGGTATTTATGGGCCATCTAAGACAGGCAAAAGTTCCAGAAAACTTGCTGAAAATGTCTTGCCAACTTTGCATAGCATGTGTTCACTGATGCACAGAAAGAGACTCATATGATTGATGGAAACTTGACAGACAGTCTGTCTGCTCACTGTGTATTGCTTATAAACTGTTGGATATGGGGTAAGTGAAACTATGCTTTCTGTTCAGTTCCACTAAACCTCTTAACATTGGCTCAACAATGATGAACAATAATAACGACATATACTTGTTAATTATCTCGAAGTGCTTATTTTCATTTACTAGTGCTTGGCTTTATACTTTAAGTTTTCTTAAAAGTGGATTTAAAGGCTAGGATATAAAGCTGGCAATATCACATACACTTCAATAAACATGGTGGAAGCTAGATAGAATAAAGCAACTCACAACTATATGAGGAGAGAAGCATCTGAAACTCAACCGATGACTAGCTCACTGAGGTGAGTTCAGTCTTCTGTATACCCCTTTTCCCTCAAGCACTTTCTGATAGCTGGTGTTAGGTAAGAATTTGAGATCAGACCATGACAGAACTTCAAAGCACAGACTTTTCAAATTCCACAGATTGTTTTGGCAACCTCTGGAGTACATGGTCGAAAGGAATACAAATGTCCACAATATGAATGAGGGGAAGATGTCTAGAAAATACTCTTTATATTTGGAAATCTTTAAGAATTCCAGAGTCCTAAACTCTATAGGAACAGACACTAAGAAGCCAAGGAAAACACCAGCTGAAACAAACAACAACAACAACAAAAAAGAAATTTTGAATTTCATAATTTTGGAAATATTAAATTTAAACCAGCTATAATTTAGTAAAATGGGTTCCCAAAAATATATCAGGTTCTTCAGCTCCACATTAGAAAGCTACCTAGTTTGAAGATCAAGTGCGTATGGAGATATATAAAGATTGCTGACAAGCCTGCAATAAAATCAATTTGTAAACAGATTGTTCTTTTTCTAGCTGCCTATCAGATAAAAGTAACATGAATTAATCTTGACAAAGTTTACATGTAAAAATCTAGCATTTAATATGTATTTGATTAAAATCTAATTAAGATGTTTGAAAACACTAATAACACAAATCCAGAGCTTATTACACTTTTTAGTTATCAGAACTGGAATATGTCTGGAGGAATTATGGAGTGTTAGAGCAGGTGCTAAGCATTCATAGGGTCTAAATTTCTATTCCTAGCATCTTCCCAAAAGTGTACTACCAGAATTGTACTCAAGGCCTGGGTATGGTAGCATATACCTTTAAGTTGGGAGGCAGAAGCAGGTGAATCCTTGTGATACCCAGGCCAGCTTCATCTACATAATGAGTTTCAGGTCATTTGGAACTACAAGGAGATCTTGTCCCACACTGCCCCCCACCAAACAACAACAACAAAAAAAAAAGTAAGAAAGAAAACAAGAAAGATGAAAGAAGAAAGGAAAAGGGAAGGAAGGAAGGAAGGAAGGAAGGAAGGAAGGAAAGAAGGAAGGAAGGAAGGAAGGAAGGAAGGAAGGAAGGAAGGAAGGAAGGAAGGAAGGAAGGAAGGAAAGAAAGAAAAAGAAAGAAAGAAAAGGTGTTGGAGACATGGCTCAGCACTTCAAAGCACTGGCTGTTCTCACCAAGAAACTGAGTTTGGGTCCTAACATGCAAATGACAGCTAATACACTTCTTCTTAACTCGAGTTCCAGTGCATTTGATGCCCTCTTCAGACCTCCCCAAGCATTGCACGAAAAGGGCTCATTTACATGCAGGAAATACTCATGCATATAAAATAAAGGAAAAATTAATAAAACATTTTGAGAAACAAAAAAATAAAACCTCAAAGGACCAAAAGAACTTAAAAATCACAGAACTGTATTGAAAACATCAAACACAATGTAGCAAGCTCTGGAACCCATATATTAAAATAACAGGTTATGAATTATACATTATACTTAAATGCACAAAAATATTAATAGACGAGACAGCTGAAGAACAGTGTCAAGAAATGTGAAAAATAAAACAGAAGAAGATACAGATTTTCAAGGATGGGCTGGAAGCAAGGCAGAAAACACGGGAAAGCAAGTCTGAATCATGGGGATCAGGGTAGAAATGTTTCATATGGATTCCATTGTACTTGTAGAAAGCTAAAGGTGATTAAAGGGAAATTATTCTCACCCTTTGACAAAATCACCTCAGTGCCATAGGGCTGTTCCTGATCCTCTGGTGGTCTTACATGGTGATATTTTTGTTTTCTTCTATTGTTCTTTCCTCTCTTAAAGTTTCTTTTCCTTCACTCCCTTCCCACAACATCATTCACCTTAAGAATTACCCTGAATGTACCCTTGCATTTCGGCTCATTCTTCCTCAAACTGGTGGATTTTTTTCAATGTTCATGCTCCATAAAATATATTTTTAATTAATTATTATTTTTTATTTGGCATGTATGTGTTACTTGCATGTAGGTAGATGCATCCATGTTGTGCAATGGCTGTGAAGGTCAGAAGAGGGTGTCAGAACCCCTGGAACTGGAGTTAGGATGGTTGTTAGCCTCCATGTGGGTGCTGGGAATCAAACTTAGGTTCTCTGCAAAGGCAGCCAGTGCTCTTAACCACTGAGCCATCTCTCCAGGACCTCCATTAACTATCTTATACTAAATCATAGCGTGTGTGTGTGTGTGTGTGTGTGTGTGTGTGTGTGTGTGTGTGTTCATGATCTGGTAAAGTTTTGTTTAAATTTTAACTTACTAAAGTTGGGCCCACCACACTTTATACTCCTCCAGTCTTTTCCTGTTGTTTACCTTTATAGGCACTACAAGTAGCCTGCGACTGGGCAAAACAGCTTATGTAGTATAAAATGACAGATTCATCTGCTTGATGTGAGATGCATTGAAACAATCCTTGATGAGGAATTTGATAAAGGATGGTATGACAAAAATACTTAATTCATGTACCTAAATTTTACTAGGCACCAACTACTATAATGTGTTGCAGAGTCATCAAAAGAAGCAAAAATATAGTAGGTATCCAGTTCCTTCTCTTTTACTGAAGTATCATTTTCCTGTCTTCTAAATTTGTCACGATGTACTTAACATATGGCGATTATAGTTCATGTTTAATGAGTTAAAATATTCAAATTTCCTAATTCCTTAGGTGAAATTGAAAATCATATACAATTGTTTTTTTATTAACACTAATTAAGTACAAAAATTGAATAAAAGATCCTAAAATAAGACTGTGTTAAGACCAGTCAAATATCTGTATGAGATTTATGAGTATTAATGAAAAAATTACAAACTTAAAGAAATTCTACTAGCCTTGTTTTTATACTTATGTGCGATTTGAAAACTTATCCCTTAAGATACATGTAGATTTATTTCTGTTATTTGTCTTAAAATATGATTTAGTCTAACTTATGCAAGTCCTTAAACATTGAAACTGGAATTCAATTTCCATATAATAATCTAAAAGTTCATATTTTAATGGAAATTACAAGGTGCATGCATAAGTTGAAAGGAGCTTAAAATTCATAAAATGTCTTTTTTATCCACACCCACAGACATTCATATGAACAACATATATGTTTTATATCATTCCACACCTTTCCACCTAAGTTAGTGCTACCAGACACTCCAAGAAGAAACTATTAAAAAAAAAAAACCTGAAGAATATTTCATCAATGACTGTTCAGTCATGAACAGAGAACAAATTTAATTAGTTGATCTGTATACAGATCAAAGCAGATTTTAAAACGTGGACTACCATCTCTGATCTCAGCCACTGGCCCTGCTTCTCATGCTGAGTATCATCACTCCCCCTTACTTGCTCTTTTTCTGCTTATCAGGCTGATCTTTTTCTCTATAATTGACCCATTCAAACTGTCATCCTGCTATCATCAGGTATCAGACATATCTATAGGTCAAGGGTAACTATTTTCTTCATGGCACCTAGGTTTACAGCTCTGAGGGTCACGCACTTGCTGATGTCACTCAAGGTTAATTCTAGAATTTTTTTGTTGGTATGCAAACATGTACAATCGACAATTTAACGTTTGAAGGTGGATTTCCAAATGAGCTCTCAAATGCAGATTTGGTCATGTTCCTCTACCATGTTCTCCTCATAGTTAACATATCTTACATAATAACTCCTGTGTCCTGCTGGCTAAGTTAAGAGTCTAGTCTTTTCCATTTCCTGTCAGTCTCTGAAATAACTCATTATGTCTGTGTTTAGATCTCCTTCAGTTCAGATTTAAACTCTTAAACCTTATACTATGGTACATTCTGTACTGGAGAACATTCTTATGCAAATCCCTGAAGAGCAAGACCTAGTATATTTGATTCTCCATGATAAAGATTATCAGAACTAACATGATGTCACCACAGCTATGCAAATGTGTAGTGAAAGTGCATACTTGGTGAGGAATGGGAAGGAGAACAGTAACAGGCAGGAGAGACCGCTCAGAATGATTGGTCACTATAGGCCAAGAAACTACAAAATAACACAGGCTACATCTGGGACCCAAGGTTATGTCCCAGAACTCACAAGTAAGACCCTACCATTGATAAATATGTGTCTGTATATATATACAGATGGATTGCTGAATGCAAAGAAACAAAATTATAATGTAATCTAGGGGTATTCAGTTCTAGGATATTAATTTCAAAATAGTATGATACTCCCTTGTAGTTTTGTGCAAGTCATTTTATGGTAAACTGTATCCCAGTACATTTGACAGAATTAAATAATACAATTATGAAATGCAATAATAGAAGTACAAAAATAGATATGCTTTTGTATGAGATTTGAATGACAACTCCAATAATTCAGAAAGATTAGATAATGCCTGCTCCATATGTCAACTGCTACTGCAGAGAAGACTGGGAACAATGATTTTATATGAAGTAACATACAAGAAATAACTGATCAGCATGCATTCTGGGTGCAACAATTTTATTATGTATTTCAAAGCTCTGAACAAAATATTGAGAAAAATAACTAGTTATGTCTGAAAATATAATGTGACATAGATTTAGATTTAATCCATTCACTAAAAACCTACTATGAGTTGATTGGCATATTAAAATCTGAATATGATGTGAGATTTGGTAAACTCTATCTTAAAGAATAAGAAAAAATCTGAATGTTGGAAAACTTAAGATATCACACATTAAGGTAAAATTCTAGCGAGATTTATAAAAATAATTGGTTATATTTCCAAATTTATAGAACTCTACTTACAATTTGTAAGTGTGCTGGAGAGCTTTAGTGTCAACTTGACATAATGGGATAGAAGAAGTCTCAAATGTAGAATTTTCTCCATTGGACTGGCCTGTCGCTGTGTTTGTAAGGAACTTTCTTGATTGTTGAATGTTGTTGGAGGGCCAGGATACTGTCAGTAGTGTCACCTCTGGGCAGGTTATTCTGTATTGTATAAGAAAGCAGATTGAGCATGGGCCAGTAAGAAGCATTCCTCCATGGCCCATGCTCTACCTCCTGCCTCAGGCTCCTGCCCTGAGTTCTTACCTTGGAAATGTGATGAACTGTGATCTGAGCGATGTGAGTCAAATAATACATTTCTACCTCAAGTTATTATTGTTCAGAGTGCTTGCCACAGCAATTGAAAACAAACTAGAACAGTAAACATGGCATATATTAATTGCAATAATTTAAGAGGAATTAGTGCTAATAACCTACAATCTCAACACTCATGGTGACTAATTTTAATTTTTTAAAAAAATCTTAGGTTTTTCTTATGAATTTACACATCTTTATTTATACTCAATAAATTCACATACTTTATCCTTTATAAAACTTTTATTTTTATTTATTTATTTTCAATAATATGTATGTTTGTGTGTGTGCATGTGAAATTGTACACCTGTGAATGCTAGTGGCCACAAATTCCAATGCCCAGGCAGTAGATCCTGTCGAGCTACAGTTACAGGTGTTTGAGATCTGTCTGACACTGGTGTTTGAACCAATCTCAGGTCTTCTGCAAAAGCAATACAGACTAGTAATTACTGAGCCATCTGCCCAACCTCTGTTAATACAACTTAATATTGCACAGAATAGAATTATAAGAATTATATCTCTCTGAACTAGCACACATCTAGAATATTCTGATTGAGAATAGGTTACATGAAATCAAGTGCTTTGTGGAAAATCCCTGTAAATCAATAAAGGAACCTTGACTGGTATAGTTTAAATGATCAAAAGAATTAATCTCTTTTGGCCATGCGACCTTACATTCTTAGTTCCATGTGCCTGGCTCCATCCGGATTCCCCAGTCTTAGCAACCTATTTTAATCAGTTCATACTGTCACTTGACCTACACTCCTAACTCTTTGATATCCTACAATCATGCACATGAAGTCCTTTATTAAAGCAAATGTTTTAGAACACTCAGCTATACAATCACAGTCAGAATAGCCAACATTCTCCAAGAGGCTTCATAATCAGAGTCCTTTCCAAAATAGTACTTCCAAAATTATCTTTTCTTCTGTTTTGATTCAAGGGAACACTTGCAGTTTTGAATGTTTTGTTGAGGACTTAAGAACCATGGAGTCATGATGCATTTCTAAAGAAATACCTTTGAACTCATGTTGGGATTTTGTCTGGCTTTAGATTACGTGGACTTCTGCATCCTTCCACCATTGCTATTAGTTCATATGAGTACCTGAACAGCTATCTGGAAGATTCTGTTTCCTGTGGTCATCAATGATTTCTTGCTCTTTCTTCACCACCTCTTCCTCAATGATTCATGAAATCCATAATGCAGAAGTTTAATACAGGTGTCTTATTCAGGAATAAGCCATATACATTCTTTATTCTAAGAACACTGGCCAGCTGTGGGTCTCTGTGTTAATCACTATCTGCTGCATAAGGAAGGTTCTCTGGTGAGTTATGAAAGATGCATTAATACAGGAGAATAACAATTTGTCATTAGATGGTACTTAAACACTTCATTTATTTAGTAGAATAGTAGTGTTTGGCTCTCCCGTACAGCCTGTGAACTGCCTAATCACAGGCTTCTAAAATACTGTCAGTATCATCTATGGGTTCCTTATTATCAAACAGTCCTTAAATTCAATTAAATGTTCGTTGGTTGCTCCCACAATGTTCGTGCCACTGTTGTACCATTGGGCATATATTGTTAAGCCAGCACTTGTGGCTCACAGAATTTACAGCTGGGTAAGGTTGATGGTTACTTTTCTCTTCAGGTAACACGGATAGCACCTTCAAGCCCTATGGAAGTTATCCAGCAGAAATAGCATTCTAAGCAACAGTTTTATTTCTCCATGTTTGTTCTACAGAAATAGCATTCTAAGCAACAGTTTTATTTCTCCATGTTTGTTCTACAGCTCAAGTCTGTAGTGTCTTTAGTAATAGGGTCTTACCATCAGGTTTGGGTGGATAACCAAGAGCGGGATCTATTGGTCACTTTCTCAACAGCTTCAAGAGAGGGATTCCATTCATCGCATAGAGGTTTTACTTTGTTAGTTTATGGTGTCTAGTAGTATCTAATATTCCCCTGTTGTAAGGTTACTTCTTTCAATCTATTTTTATTATATATATATATATATATATATATATATATAGTAGGTTTTATTGCACAAGTTTGCCATATGCATTTTTCTATAGACCTTTCAGTGTTAATCGCCCCCTGCCATATTCCATCTTTGCCCTGCCCTTCTCGTCCCCCATCCCATCGAATCCTTCCTACTACATTATTTCTCCTTTCCCCTTAATATCCCTGCATTCTATCTCCCATCCTATGACCTCTGTCTCATATCTGTTTATTATTTAGTTCCCTCATCTCTCTAGATTTTCTGATTGAAATATGCATATCTAAAAGTGCCAAGCTAGTATTTAGCCATGAGCGAGCCTATGGCATTTGTCTTTATGTGTCTCAGTTATTTCAAACAGGATGATTGTTTCCAGTTCCAGTTGTTTACCTGTTAATAAGAATATTTTTCACTCTGTTCTCCAATAAAACAGCTTTTTATTACTTACAGAATGAGTTTAGAATGTAATTTATACACATTTCCAATGTTACAAATGAATTTTTTTTCAGTTTTCTCACAGAAAAAGGAAGATGCTGTCTTAAGCCACTAATTGGTGATTCTTATCAGAGATCTGCATACACATTGTCACAAAATTGCAGATGAAATTCTGTCATAGTACTGAGCATGTTACCTAGAATTCCAACTTCTCTATTGCAGTTGGAAACTGCTGCTTCCTGAGCAGTGTGTGTGTAACTACCTAAAGAAGAATGTTCTTGAATAAAGATGGTTTTTAAGGCATGCTGAATAAAACTTCTAAAGAAAATATGTAAATATCAAAGGAAGTTAGTTTCTTCCAGGGAGATTTGTATGAGTGAAAAATCTATAGGTAATTCTGGGAAGATAAACAATCTGTGAATAAATACAAATTCCTTTTCTTTTACTATATAATTACTTACTTTTCCTGGGGATAATTAAAAGTAACTTTTACTTTTACATAACACTTACATTTATTTTCTTCAATTACACCCCTATACAAGAAAATCCATGTGTTTGTTACTGAGGCACCTCTTGAAAAAGTAATCCTCTGTTTGCATTGAGACACCGTATTTATTTGAAAGTTTTGTAATAGAAACATAGATATAATTGCTGGAACCCTCTGACCCTGCAGAAAAATCAGTTAATGAAAATGAAATTTATATGCTCAAACATTTAAATCCTGTGCTACCTGATTTACTTTATAATCAAAGCGTATTCTTATCAGGAGCAGCAGACAACATCTGACTATATTCAGCTCTTTTATACATATTTTACCAAGAGAAATGGAGTGAAAAATGCAATATACTAGGCACATGATGTACTCCTTAGACTCATAGTTACTGAAAAAGTAACACAGAGAAATACAAGACCTGACATATACTTTTCACACAGGAAGATGTCAAAGACCCAGTTTGGGTAGATGCAAATTTAAATAGTTAGATTCACTGAAATGAAGGGAATCATTTAGATGGAAGATTACCAACTCTTTCCTTCTATCTTTTCTGTTTCTTTCCTCCTCTTTTCAACACAGTTTAGAAAACAGTGGCATATGCTGACCTTCCAGGAAGTGCCAAGTCACCATCTCTCCTCTGTTGTGAGGATAGTCACAGTGGTGAATAGGCCAGTCCCACTTCGCTGAGCATGTTTCTGAATATTTGATTTCTACAGAAAACAAAAAAAAAGGGCAAGTGCTTTGGAATTCTCTAAAAGGTCGAATGGCAATCCATTAGCCTGGTCCAGCTTTCCTTTTTATACTCTGACATCTGGCGCCTATTACCAGAACAAATTAGAGCAATTCCAAGCAGTGGCTGAGGATGAGAACTTCCTGTTCTCAAACAAGTTGGCTATCAATGTGAACACAGGAACTCAGGCTCAAAACAAAGAAACTATAGAAATAGATTTGTTTCACTTCTGCAGACTTAAAGCCTTCAGTAAATGTAATTAAGTCACAGAGGTATTGTATTGCAGAGTAACTATTCTATTGATGGTTCTAATGAATTTCCCTCTTATGAAATTCAAGTGATTGTGGAATCCAACAATCAAAATCTCAATTTTAACACTATAATCAGGGTCTTGATTTGTTTCTTTTCTAAACAAAGAACAGCAATTAATTTGTGAGTTTAAGTCACACTCTCAAAATGCTCTAATGTATCTCTGTAACACATTCAAAATTCCTCATTTACTAATTTTCCGTTTAGTTATCCCTATTTCCTTTGTAATACAGATTGGTTATCTTCCCAGAATAACCCATACATTTTTCACTCAAGCAAATCTTTCTGGAAGGAACTAACTTATTTTGATATTTATTTTCTTTGGAATTTTTATTCTGCATGACTTAAAAATTGTCTTTATTCAAGAAAATTGTCTGTTAAGTAGTTGCACACACACTGTGCAAGAATCAGCAATGTCCAACTACAATAGAGAAGCTGTGTTTCTAGGTAACATATTCAGTACTATGACAGACTTTCATCTGAAATTTTGTGACAATGGCATATGTAATTCTCTTATTAGAGCCACCAACTTCTGACTTAAGACTGCATATTCATCGTGTCTGTGAAGAAACAGAAAAGAAAATGTCATTTATAGTCATTGAAAATGTGTTTAAATTGTATGCTAAACTATATTAAATATTAAGATTATTTTATTAAAGGACATAATGAAGTACCTTCTTAGAACTAAATTTTTTCTTGATCATATATACATACAAATATATGTAAAATTCATGTAGATATGTAAAGCACACATACATGTGTACATTTCTTATTTAGTTTCATAACTTCCTTTTCTCTTTTAGACATATTCCCTGTCTTAATTTTACGTTGATTTGTGTATTTACATAAACCATATATTAATTTATAGTTATTTCTATTTACATGTACATGTAAGCCTTTCATTCTGAGCAACAATATAATTTCAGTTAACAGTAAAGTAACAAATTACTTAGTTACTTTGCTCAAACTCAATAATGAGACATGCTTATTTACTGAAAAATTTGGGTCTCTCCTAGGACAACTTAAGTATTGCTTGTAAATTTACAAGTAGACTCTGAATACAATAATTATGTTTATCCTCAAGTGAAAAGTCTCTGGAAAGAAGAAACACATAATATTTGATACAACTTTAATGTTCAGTCTACAGTGTTATTTTATACAATGCAAAGGATGTGCAGTTTATTAGTTTAGCACAGAGATGCTATATGATAAAAGTATAATAAACAGCACAGCAATTCATTTACTGTTAATCTCCAGGGTAACAGTATTGAACAACATGGAGTCCACAGTGACTGAGCCATTGAGTCTCTGACTGCTATGCATTGTTTCCCCAGAGTCTATTTTATTTGTAGCAGTTGTAAAGGGTCATATTTGTGTCTTTCCCTTGCTATTTGTATCAGTCTATTCAAAGCCTGCCTAACTGAGCCTCCTGTATCATTTTAGATTCGCTATATAATCTAAAATAAAATTTAAAAGATAATTTTTTCATAATAAAAATAAATCCTTATTTACAGTACAAATTTGTTTTAATATGTAAAGAATTATGAAATATTTGTATCAATAGTCTAAATAGAATCATATAACCAAATCACATGCTTATACATTTTTATGATAAAAATTGGATTATGATTTTCACTGTTATAAACTAAGCTTATAACTTTATATAAGTTATAAACTAAATTTTATTTTGTAAGTGTTAAAAGTTATATAACTAGTGAACTATGAAGAATAAAATACAATGTGACTCTAATACATTGTTGCTTCAGTATACAACTATAAGCATGATATTATTTATACATATACATTTGCTACCAATTCTTACATTCTATGTCTATAATGTGTAGAGATATAAATGTATATAAAATTATGATTTGTGAGATAATCTTTACAGTAATCACAATATAATTATAGGTCCTTAATCGAAGAAATATTTAAATTGAACATTAACCAAAATATAAAACTGATATTAAATTTTATCTTATATAATCAATTAGAAAGCACTAAACATTACTCAACCTCATGATTAAATTAGTCAATTATTTAACTGAAACTAAAGAGAAATATTGAAATACCTTCATGATTATAATCATAGGTTATGTCTGAGAATTTCATATTACACTTCTAAACCTCCTAGTATCGTTCCAATGATAAGGAGCAAACCAAAGGAGAGGGCAAATACCTAATCAAATCTTTAAAAGACTTCGACCATTAGTTATATAAATATTTCCTCATGTATCTCAAAATTTCAGTTTGGAAGAAACATACAATTTTGACACTTATTCTTAAAAAATATTTTTATGTAAATTGTGAGATTATCTGCCCAACTCTGCTGTACTTTGTATTGAGAATAAAGTGAGAACCTTCACTTCTACTACAAGAACTCTTTCAAATTGGCATATTGTTGCCAAAGCCCTGATGTCCCAGAGATCAACAAGAAGTGAAAGAGGACAGGGACAATGGAATAGTGGAAACATGGAGGCAAAGGAAAGTAAAGACCCAAAGACCCAGAAAGGGAACTGATGTTACTAGGCAGTAGATGTGGAAAGCTGGAGTACTCAACTGAGAGGAGAAGAAAGCTAGATGAGCATGAGCATTCATCACTCTCTGTTTCTTGATTGTGGAATTAATGTGACAAGTTACCTTTAACTTCGTTAAAAAAGAAGTTAAATATTTCTGTTATATTTGTCTCATAATCTTCTTTCCTATGCAATTCATATATATATATATATATATATATGTATATATATATATATATATATATATATATATACACACACACACACACACACACAACTGTGGGAATTTTAAAAGTATTCACCTATTAATAGCTATTTATGCTGTTTCACAAAATAATTGCTAAATAAAATTTCTCTACTTATGGGAATGTATCAGTTCCCATAAGTTCTTCTACTAGGGTGGAGGCCCGTTGCCCATTTCCATCATTCTGTGCTGAGGTTTGCCTAATTGAGTCAGCATGCATCTTGTGCATGTTGTCACCATTGTTGCAAGTTCATATAAGCAACTTCCCAGTGGCCCAAATGCCTCTGTTTCCTCATGATCATGCACCACCCCAGACGTGTACAATCTTTCTTTCCCCTCTTCCACAATGGTCCCTGAGCCATGGGTGGAAAAGTTTTAATGTAGGAGTCCTATTCAGGGACATGCACTCTGTACTCTCTTGTTCTTTAAAATTTAGGCAGATTTTGCCTTCTGTGTGCATCACACTCAGAAATTGTTATACTATGTGAAGTAACACAGACTCAGAAAAGCAAGTGATGTATGTTCTCACTCATTTGAAGATATCAACTCCAATCACTTTTATGGGAGTATATGTCCTGATGAAAAAGCAGGAGACAGAAAAATGGAAAGGAAACAAGGTTAAAGGAAAGAAAGAGCCCAAGAAAAGAAGAGAAGAGGAAGCAGATGTTACCAAGGTGGAAAACAGGTATATCTACTGGGAAGAGTGTAGGGTCGGATGTACAAGGAACCATGGAGAGAAAGGGGAAGAAGGAAGTCAAGAAAGGGGAAACATTAGAAGACAAGTATTATCAAGGGGAAAATGGTGACACAAACTGCAGAGGATGGAGGGAGGTTGGACAGGGAGAGAGTGAGGCGAGATGTATAAAATTTATGTGACATAAAAAGCCTGAAATGTGCTAAATCAAAAACGCCCTGAAAAATACATATATAATATCTGAACATGATTGTATGTGTATACATGTAGCCTGTACAATAAGGAACACAGTGCCAGACAGGAGAAACCTCCCTTCAAGTTGTTGGTCACGGTGATTCAGGAGACTCCCAAAATAACACAGGCTTTGCCATAGTGTTTGATTACCTCCCAGAAATTGGAGGTAAGACCCTATTGCTACAGATGAGATATCCTTCCTTCATGGGACTTAGTGTAATGGAGCTGGAACTAACCTGGAAGGCTTCTCCATGGAGACTAAATCTTCATAATTCCAGAGGAAACTATGAAAGATGCTAAGGGAGAAAACCAATCAGTGGTCCAACCCTGCTCCAAAGTTTGATAACCTCAACAGTTAAAAAAGCAAACTACTTCTTTGGTGCTGCATTGGTATTTTCATCTGGAGGGTAATTGTCTTAGCTACTTTTCTGTGTTATAAAACATTATGACTGTGGGAACTTATAAACTTCTGTTTGAGTTGTTTAATTCCCTCAATTAACTAATAAGAAGAAATGTCTGCTTTTATGACTCTTTGATGCATGATCCTATATTTACATTCTCAATCATTCTACCAATTTTAACACTGTGGAACAGGCTTATAAATATTAGACATAATGTTTTCAAAATAATTCTTTAGTAAATAAAACAAGCGAATGTAACTTCATTTTGGTTATAATAGAACCTCCTTTTCAGTGAGATATTACTGGATAAAAATTTAAGAACTTACATTGCATTTCTGAAATTACTTTTGTAAGTGAAATATCATTGTTGTTTTCTAGCTATTCATCAATCTTTTTGCTTTATTACTTACGAGCTCATTGAAAAATGCACATATTTTCCATAATATTTTCTCTGTTTTGTCTTTGTTATTTTTGTTATGACAAATTTTCATAGAACTTAGAATGTTTTACTATGGACACAGATGTTCTTGATCTATTACATTATATTTTTTATATTTATCTTCATTTTGAAAAAAAATCTCATGGTGAAACAATATCCAGTTTTATGTTAGCCATTTTATCATTCTACTTTGATATATGCCCCAAACTAAGACAATCTATTATTCCTTCTGTTATTTATTTTGTAGTATGGTAAGTCTTAATGCAATATGTCCCCAGGTTTTATCCAAATGGCTGAGAATTTTGCATTGAAGCAAACTTATTTTTCTTCAGCAATTGCATCTTGTTTCTGTTACTAATTTTTTCCCTGTAATAAGGTTTTTCAGGGCTACTTTGTCCCAACCACTCATCATTTCTTCTTATAGAAACAGATGGTTTTCATTATTGTTTCACTACATTTAGCATTTTGCAATGTTGATAAATGTCTAGCACCATAGACATCAGAAATAACTATTCAACAGAAAATTATTCATGGAACTTAAAATAAGTATATCATTGATTAACCAATTACAGGCTTGAGAATTTCTTTGTATTGATTGGCTAAATTTTGGGTTTGCAATTATGATTAAAATTGTTCCAATTTATCTTTATAATGTAAGATGGAATGAGGTAACTACTTGAGAAATTTTTGCAATAATCATTTTTGTCTCTTATTCATTTTTTCTCTTGAGATTTCTCTTCCTACATCTATTAAACACACCTTTTAATATCCTATGCATTGATGCATTTGTATAACTAATACTATTTAATACTGAACAATGCTTGGGTAAAATAATCATATAAAAAATTTGTTGATCTACTATTAAAATGTCATAATGAGAACAGCGTGTGCCATTATGAAAAGAAAATAAAAACTACATAAAATTTGTAAATATCATACGATATAAAACTGATCTATAACTACACATCTAAATCTTTTTTTAAATCAATACTAATATGAAAGATTTATTTTTATTTATGTGTGTCTGTTTGTATTCCAGTCCAAACTTATGAGTCAGATCTGGGTTCTGGACAGGACAAAAACCTCCCTCCCTATGCTACAAATAGTCTAATTCTCCAACAGCAGGGAGCCTGGTGAGGGGAACCAAGTTATGTTCAGGAGAGTGTGTGCTCTGGTGGTCTTATCTTTGCTCTATGACACTGGCACAGCAGGATGCAAACCATATGTGGAGTGAATTGTCCTCTGCCAGTCAAAATCCTCCCAAAACACTGAGCATTTAACCACAGCACAAAAATATTGACTGCTAGTGCTCCCTACAAAGGAAGAAACTGGGCTAGTCAGCTACCCCTCCCAACCAACCAGCGACCTGAGTTGTAAGTAGGGGAGAAACTAAGGTATGAGCAAGGAAGCTGGGAGGAGACTAGTCCCTTTACCATCTTGAGTGGCTGTTAGCAGCTTATCAGGTTCCCAGGGAGATGTAGAATTTGTTCTATGGCCTCAAGAGAACAACACCCAGCCCCAGCTAATTTCCCAGTAAGAAAGGCCAAATAAACTCTGTTTTCCCAAACTGTAGTTTGGCAAACAGGAGTGTATATATATATACATACATATATATATATATATATATATATGTATATATGTATATATATTTTTTGTAATAATCATTTTTGTCTCTTATTCATTTTTTCTCTTGAGATTTCTCTTCCTACATCTATTAAACACACCTTTTAATATCCTATGCATTGATGCATATATATGTATATACATATATATAAAGGTAGATAGATAGATCACTAGTTGTTTTGGACCTACAGAGTAGTGCAAGCAAGGCTGGACACCTCCTGACTCACAGAAAGAATTTTTACAATTGTGTTATGAACAGGATACAACAAAATTGAGAATGAGTTTGAGAAGAGCAATTACATTCACTTTGATATAGAGAAAGAGATTGGTAACCAAAGGGAGGCTGCGTGAGCAGACATTGAGGGCAGAAGAAATTTTGACATGGTGGACTAACCCCATAGGGATGGTGTGTGTAGTGGAAGTTGTTACATGGAAAGTGCGGAGTATAGTGAAATACGTAATTAACCTGAAGCCACCTAGGCAGATGAGGTCTGTGGGTAAATCCCAGAATGGCAATTGTTTATAAATCCACAGTTTCCTCTCTGGTTCGAGGGATAGGCCTCCAAATGTGATTGACAGACAACTATCCAATGACTTAAGGGAGAATGTCTACTGAAAATGCAGAGAAAGCTGGAAAGGAGAGAGGCAGGTGTGGTACCAGGGCATGTGTGCCAGAGGTTGAGGGGGACTTCTGTTCATAATGTAGGTTCCCCCATACAAAATCACCATGTCTCCCCTTGGGGATGACTCTTTGGTAAGTAACCCAGAATAAATTAATTTCTCTAGGAGAGCATTCTTAGGAGCTGGGGGTGGAGCTGAAGGCCAGGCCGCAATGCAAGAGAATTCATAAGACAGAAATCCACTTGAAAATGGCATGGAATAACACACATTCTTGTCCAGTGGGGTCCACATTGTTAGTATGGAGATGCCTTGAAAAAAGCAGAGGGTCTAGATCAGGATCTGTGAGTCCTGGAAGTATTGCACCATGGGTGGAATTTTCAACGGGCTACTGCTGAGGCAGGCTGTCCATACTATTGGTGATAAGAAATATGGCCCAAGCAGAGGCAGAAGTCTGGAGGGAGACTAAAGGGTTAAGAAAGGAATTAGAGCAAGAGAGGGATATGAGGCTGGCCTCTTCAGTACTAGCCTCAAGGCCTTGCTAATAAATTAGATAAAAGAGAGAAAAAAAATGGAAGTTTTAACCTGCTTGTTTGTTATTATTATTATTATTACTAAAAGTTCAAAAAGGAAAGGAAGTCCAGATTAGATCAATAATATAAAGCTTATCCTGGGACTGGTCAACCGGGAAACCACTGGAGAAAGCAGATAATGATAAGGAAGGGAGCAATCCAGGAAAAGCTACTGATGTCCCTCAGACTCAAACGTTAACACCAAGAAAAGAGAAAACCATGTTTCAGAATGCTGATGGGGGCCTTAACAAGTGGGACACATTGGCAATCAGACAACACTCAGTACTGGAGATGTCAGAACTACAGAAGACATTCAAACAACAAGTGAAAGAACCCCTCATCACCTGTCTAGTGAGGATACAGGTTTTAGGAGCAGATGATATTAGCTTAAAAGCTGAAGGAGCAGAAAAGTTGAGCAATATAACTACCATTTCCTCCCATAACCTGAGGAAGTTCAGAGGGAATCAGTCTCTATGGACTGGCTTGTACAAGCCACTGGAGATATTTGTTAACACTAGTAGTGGTTCACATGGATATCAGGAGCTGGAGGACAATAGAAAAGGTTCCAGCACTACTCACAGAACTAGGTATGAGGAAAGCAATGTATGGTGCTCCATTCACCAGACCAGATAGGATGCTGTTCACTAGAGATTTAAAGAAAAGCATGACTGAGCAAGGACCTCGAAATTGTTATGGAGGTTTAGTGTCTGTGCTGAGTTCTTTGGTGAGGCAGGATCTTTATAAGGCAGGAGAATCTTTGACAGATTTATGTGACCTACACCCACATTTAAAATATGTCTGTAAAAGAATAGAACAACTATAAAAAAGCATAAAGTAGAAAAAACAGAGAAAGAGGTCTGTTGTGTTACTCAAAGGCAAATGTGGCAAGACTGTGTCAAGTCTAAGTTCCTAAAAACAAAAAAATAAATTGACAGAAAACAAAATTATGTGATAAAGAGCTTCTGAAAGGCTTTAAAACCAAAAGGGCAATTGACATAATGTATACAAAAGATAAAAAAAACTATTTCAGGTTAGGATACCCACACAGAGTAAATAGTGTATATTTCTCTCCCATGAAAGGTTTCTCAAAGGGTGGGAACAGTTTGCCCAACCAGGGGCTCTCCCAGCAGCCAGGTGTGGTCAATGGAGAGACAGCAGTTGTGACTAGAGCCAGGAGTTAGACCCAGGGCCTACCTGGACCTGAGAAGAAACAGTGGCAAGAGAAGCCTTATTCCTCCTTGGCCTGTTGCAAGGACATACAGCTTGAGCTTTTTCAAGGATAAAGAAATGCATGAAGGCTCCATGTGAGAACACCAGGACATTAAACAGATTTAAGAAGGAAACAAAAGATAGTAAAGAAATAACTAAACTAATGTTTCTTTTCCATACCTTTGTACCCAACATGAATTTGTTGAGAAATGGTTTCTACAACTGGATACCGTCTTTCTATGCTGTGTTTATATTTGATTTAGTATAAAATGTTAACTTTTGAGTGTTTTACAGATGTGATACCAATTTGAGAGACATCACATATAACTAAAGAAAAAAGGATGGAATATAAATTTACACAGGGTACGATGTATACACTTTCTCCACCCTTTTCTCTCTGGAAAACAAACAAAACATAACAACATCACAATAGCCACAAAGGAAAGCAGTATCATCCACATAAATCATCACAAACACAACTGTTCAGACAGTATCTAAGTGGATGTATCACATTCACCTCACCAACAATCACAGTAGTGTCTCTACTGGGGCCTATAACTTCCTTCAATACCATCTGGAGTCAATCTTTGTTTTTTTTCCTTTTTATCTCATATCAGACATGTGTTTTGTCACTGAAGAGAGGGACTTAAATCGAATTATGAATATGCTGAGGGTGCACATACCAGACGATAATCTATTACAGCTGTAGAACATCTGACAGTGAAGCACGCAAGATCTATCATTAACCAGAGCTTTTCAGAACCATTCCCTCATGGTGGTCTGCATAGCACCCTCTAGCACTATGAAGGCCAGCCATCCATTTGTAGGGAGTCTTCAGCTTGGTCCCAGCTAGATCTCTTTCCATGCTCGAGCCATGTCGCATTTTCAGTAATAGGACCTTACCGTCCATTTCCAGTGTGCTACCAGTATTACAATGTGGCAATTGCCTTTTGTTTTGGTAGAAAGGGACTTCCAAGGCTCCCTTGGCCAACAGCTCATAGGGAGGGTCAACCCATGCCTGATACTGGAATTGCTAATTACAGTATTCTTTACTCTTTGCCATCTATAGGCCTAGGCCCATAGAGCTCCTCGAATTTCACAGCTATACTTTACCCTTGTGTTGGGGGGTCCCAGTATTCAAGACCAGCCCGAGGGGGACCAAAGGATCTCCACCATGGGGGAGGGAGTGAGTAGGTCCAGAATCATCATACAGACTCTGGGAGTTGAGCAGAAAGCCAGCAGTGGTTTTCTGCTGCAAACTGATTTATTCAAGAAAGAACAGAGAGTCTTATAGGTCTTGTTAGCCAATAGTCTTATGGGGTGGGGTCCTGACTACACCCAATTGCAGTTTGTTCCTAGGTGGGTTAGGTTCTCTCAAGGTGCTGGGCAGAAACTGGCCCCACACCCAACCAGTGTGGAGCACCACACCCAGGAGAGCCATTCCTCCATTCCTCCTTGTTCAATGAAGTCCCTCATTAGAACTCTAGTGAACACAGTCCTATCTGGGCCAGTGCACGGGCTACCGTCTGTTGCTTTCCTCATACCCAGTTCTCTTAACAGCATCTGTCCTTCTTGTGTCATACTCCAGCTCCTGGAATTCATGGGGTTCTCTGCTGGTCATGACCAAGTGTGTCCTGCGGCATGCACAAGCCAGTTCATCACTGACTGCTTTTCCTTGTATTGTACCAGGTTATGCAGCTTAAATCTCAAGGAGGAATGAGTGGTTATGTTGCTCAGCTGTCTTGCTTCTGCAGCATTGAAAATAATTCCATATGCTCCCATTTCCCATTGCCTTACAAGCCAAGAAGTTAAATGTTCCCTTTGGTTTGTTTGAATGCCTTTCCCAGCTCCAGCAGTTCTAAGCCTGAGAAACATTTAAGGGAACTTTCAGCTCCTTCTGGGTTGCTTGCTTCTTCCCAGGGATTCCGGGTTTTAGGGTTCCAGGATGGGTCCTGCATTATCAACCTCACCTGTGTTTTTTTGTTGTTGTTGTTTTTTTTTTTTTTTCCTTTTTGAATTCCTTGCTGTAAAAGCAGCAGGTAAAAGTTCCACATCCTTTTCTCTTTTATCCAATTTGCTAGCAAGTTCAGCAGATAGCATAGAAGAAGCGAGGCTTATATCTTTCTCTCAATTTAATTCATCTTTCACACTTTGAATTTCCTCTTGTGCTAAGACCTCAGCCTGAGACTGCCATTTTACACTGGATGTGTGTGCCATGGCCTCCTCCATGGAGTCTCCAGCATGTGCTATAACCATCCGTATTTGTCCCATCCATCTCATCTGCTTTGGCAAGTTCACCTTAATTACATATTTTACTATAAACCACCCCAAGCCTGCAATGGCCGCCATACACACCAGTCCTATGGGGATAATCCACCATATAAAATTTCCTTCTGCCATATTAACTTCTTCTTCCCGTATTAACTGAGGCTCCATAACTCCTTTTCATGGGAGCATTCTCTTTTTGTCAGTCAGTCCTGCTCTACTATGCCATCTGTTGCATGAATTTTCTCATGGTTAGGCCTGGCATTCAGCCACACCCCACCCTCCAGGTTTGAACCTACTGAATGGATAGAGAATGTTCTTTAGAGAGATTGATTTCAGGTGACCCTTAAAGTACTTGTTGCCTGCTGCTCTGGAGCAGCTAGGGTGGCAGTACAGGGCTCTTTGTCCATTCCCAGCCTGAATTTCACTTTCACTTACATGATTCTTCAGACTGCAGGGACTTGGAACCCTGCCTCCTGGGGCCTGGGACCCTGGCACTTTTCCTCCTGAGTGGCTTTGAGTATTCTCCATTCACCTTGCTGGGGCTCACCACCATGTTTCCTCCACCTTCTCCCTGTCTTCCTCCTCCCTTATTGGTCAGAGGGCAGGGCTTGCCATTGAATGAACCAATAGTTAAACAAAAAACCTCAGAGAGAACCAGTGTATTTACCATACAGACTCTATAGCTGAAGACTTGTCATGATGTGAGCATGGGAAGGAGACATTCAGCTGGACCAAGCTGGAAACTCAATGCAAATGGCTTGCTACACTTCATAGTGCCAGAGGGCCCTATGCAAATCACTGGGGGAGAATGTTCTGAAACATTCTGCTTATATGACTGAATGATCCTGTGTGCTCCACTATCAGAAGCCAAGCAAGATGTTCCTGTAGATGGAATAGCAGCTTGTCTAATGTATGGACAACTAACAAATTTCCAATTGGATTTAAGGCCTCCTCCAAAGGGAAGACTACACATCTGGTACTGTAAGAATGTTTGACCCACAGTGGTAAGGGCAGTTATAGGCCCCAGTGGGGAAGCCACTGCAAATATTTTGTAAGATAAATGTGATGTTCCTATTAGGTGTGCTGTCCAAGTGTCTGTGTTTACACCTAGGATTTAGATTATTATAGCAGCCAAAATTTACGTATTCCTGCTTTTTTCTATCTTTGTTTTCATAGTAGAAGGGACACTGTTGAATTGGTCTAACAATCCGTTGAGGACATGTGGTGAAAGGTCCCAAGAGTTCAGTATCTCACCACAATGGAAGAAAGATTGTACTACATGTCACCTTTTCCAAGGCTCAAGGATTCTTGCTGAAGAGAATAGCAGATAGAATATAAGAGCCAGAGGACGTAGTGTGGTGTGGTGTGAATTATCCTCTGTTTACACAACCATGGGAGGATTCCACTGGAAACTTACATTCCTAGCTGTGTTATCAAATATTTCAAGAAGGTGTATCCATGGGTTTACGGAATTAGGATGACAGCAGAAACACTGAGGACTCTATGAGTGCTGGATTCCTTCTGTTATCAACTTGACACTCTTGGGAAGAGGGAACCTCAATTGGGGAATTTCGTCCATGGAACTGGACTAAGGACATGTCTGTGTGGCACTTTTTTGATTGTTAAGTAAAGTGAGATGGTCAGTCGCTTGTGGATGGTGCCACTCCTGCACAAGTGGCTTTGAGTTGCATAAGAACACAGGTCACAGGAGCAAGCCCATAAGCAGTGTTCCTCAATAGTCTCTTTCTTCATCTCATACTTTAAGTTCCTGCCAGAGTTTCTTCCCTGACTTCTCTCAGTAAATCACTTTCTCTTAGAAGCTCAAAGATCAAATAAACCCTTTTATTTCTAAGTTTTTCTATTTTTTTTGGTCAGGATGTTATTAATAGAAAGTAACTAATATGCTCTGTGAAACAAAATGGTTAAATTTGATGTTGAATGCCCCTGAAAATTAAGTTGGAGTAGTAAATATTAGGGTAGATGATACCTGGAGACCCAAATGTCCAAAGAATTTCTCCTATATAGAGTCCTTTATATATGTCACATTCTGTTAGTCTTGTTAGACAGGGACATACTAAGATTACTGACAGCCAGGACTCCCTAGACACATGAAATTTCTTACTCTGTGTGAAATATGTATCCTTATATTTACAGACGATTATATAATCAAAGAAGCTCTTCTTTTTTCATCAGATTTGTAGATGGAGACCATGAATGAGTTCCACAACTAGTCATACACAGCAAATAAGCATTTGATAGATGCCCATCCCTAACTGACACCTCTACAATGGAACCTCATACTCTAGGCTTCTGGAACACAGCAGAACAGGGGGTAGAGATAATACTAACACATTGCTCCACTCTCACCAGCCAAGCTCCCTCATACAAGAGTTTGATGCATGCATACATAAGGCCACAATTGGCGAAAATGTAGACTAAGAGACTACAGAGTTTGTATCATTGGATAGGACACTAATATTAAACTGCATCCCCCCAGAGCTCAGGAACCATTTTGAAAGAAGGGAAAGAAAGGCTGTGAAAGCCAGTGTTGGTTCATGATTTTATTGAAATAGAGTCTTCCAGGCTTTTGATAGCTATCTCATATGGAATTTCAGCAATGATTACACCACTCAGAAGACTCATCTATCAGACAATAACCCAGCATAATATCAGGGAAAAGGGAAGAAGGCTTCAACCTTAGCTGAGGAACTATTGAGAGCCAATTACTGCTGTGTGCTAGAGAGTTGATCTTCTTTAAGGGAGTGACTTTAGATAGACTTTCTGTACTTCAGCGGATAGATAAAATTATACCTAGGGACATCTGAGTACACAAACTTGACTAAATAGGACTTAACATATATGACTAAATACATGAAATCCAGTGTCTGGGGCTAGGAGAGCTGTAGTTAGGAGGGTTATAAATACAATGAAGAGATATTGTTTGAAATGGATAAACATTCAATAAAATATACATTGAGAAAAATAAAACAATAAAAATATTTTTTTACAAAACTAATAAATGATCACCCAGAAATATAAGTACTATTGGCTCCTGGTTCTGGTGGTGACAGTACCTCCATAGGTAAATGATGACAGACTCTCCTAGGAGGACTAAAATTGGGAGCTAAGAAGCCCACCAACATATCTGACACTACTGAAAGTCTCCAGAAACCAGATGAGATTAAATTAAATGAGAAAGCCTCCCATCTGTCTATTTCTTCCAACCCTGAGATTCACAGTTAGTGGTAAATACAGCATCTGTGAGCTAAGCAAGGTGGATATCTGGAGAAAATTACAGAAACATGGAAGGGTTTGCAATGATTACCACTACCCACTTGCTGGAGGTTGATAATAAATTATTTGTGAGTCAGGAACAAGTCACTAAAATGGAGACAGACAAAAGTGGGAAACAAAAGGCAGCCCTTGTAATAGCGATACTGAGCTAACCAGCTCCCTTCATATCTAGACAAGAAATAAGTCTAAGTTTCATACCCACAATTTTATAAACGTCTCTGTATAGTTCTTAAAAGGAAATTGAACACCAGAAAACTGAGTGCCCCAATAAAAGGAGAGACCAGAGACCAAACAGGACTGGTCACACTCTGCAGTAGTTGAACACCCTCTTCTCCCCAAAAAAGGGAGACAAAAACTTCATTGGGCTGGCCAGAATTGATTCTAATTGATACAAACTGGGCTGGAACACACTACACCCCTATGAGCTCAGGGTTTAAATGACAGTAAGATGTCACTCAGTGGACTTTATGGTAGATACTGGCATTGGATATTTGGTTGCAGATTGGTGGGTAACCTGTAACAATGGTAACAATGACAGTGGTGGCAACTGGGGCCCCAATCAGGAGTCCTTTATGTGAGCCTCAAAACTACAAGAGAGGAGGGCAGCAGGTGAAACATAAACTCCTCTGTCACCCAGAGGGACCCTAAGAAAAGATTTATCTAAACTCCAGGAACAGATTAAATTCTGTGTTGATGGCACCACCCACCTTCAACTGCAAGGACCCATGGAAGCCATCTCTCTGATACTGTCAGTCACAATTTCCATAAGGAAGAATAGAGAATTTATTTATAGCAAATCATATACACTGACTCTGTCCTGGAAAGCTGGAGCTCCCACTATCCTGAGTATGGACTGAAAATAATCCATCAGGGCTAGTCACTAATCACTTGCCTTTAGTAGTTAAATTGCTGCCTTGAACACACGCAGTAAATACCTTACAATACCCCTTATCTCATGAAGTCAAAATTGGCATTCAGACTCACTTCAGAAAGTATTAGAGTCTAGAGTACTTCAAAAACGCCAGTCTTGGACTACTCTACAACTACAGATGAAGAAACAAGGCACCAACGAATACTGAGCTGTCCAAGACCTGCCAGCACCACTGTCTACTCCATGGTCCCCAACTCTTACACACTTCTAGGTCTCATACCGCTGAATCCCAATGGATCCCATGTTAGGATTTAAAGGATGCTTTTTTTCTGGATTAGCCTGACACCTGTTAGTCAGCCAATAGTCACCTTTAATCACAAGACCCCAACACAGGCAAGAAGGAACAATATACTTGGACCGACTCCCCCCAAAGTTCTATCCCCTCAAAATTCACGGAAGCTCTAGCAGATGACCAGACACACTTAAAAAAAGTGAGAAGATCAAGTGGGAACCCCTACTATATTTTGATCACCTGCTCCGGGCAAGGGCACTCTTGGCAGAGGCAGTAGGTTAACAAAGTCATTGTTAGGTCTGTTCCAGAGGGCTAAATACATGATATTCTCAAAAAGTACAAATTTTACAAAAAGAAATAAAATACTTTGGCTTCCACATTTCAAAGAATATGGGGTCTTCTGAACAACAACAACAAAAGGCAATTTGATTCATCCCTGACCTAAAATCCCAGGGACTGACCAGAGTGTTCATGGTGGTAGCCTGTTGCATATGGATATCTGCTAAGTACTTAGTCAAGACTCTATAAATCACCAAGGGAAGAAAAATTCATTTCAATGGAGACAACAGCAAAATGTCTGCCACTCAAAAAGGCACTGCCGGAAGCACCAGATTTAAGGCTCCCTGTTGTGACCTGAAAATTAAATCTGTTGTTCCATGAAAAGAAGGGAGTGACTTTAGGATTCTTAATCCCAAACACAGGACTGTGGCAACCAACTGTGGTTTATCTGTCAAAACATAGATTTAGTGGCTGCTGGATGGCTGCCCTCTCTGAATGCACTGGTTGTCACCTTACTTCTGAATTAGGAATCAATCAAAATGATTATGGGACTTTGAAATTTAGATTCAAATCTAGAAAACCTACTCTCCATTTTTACATGAAGGACAAACACTTCTTAAATACATCAATGAATTCATAAATTATTTAACATTTTAGTGATAATTATTTCATATGTTTTATAATTTATTTTAAAATTTTAAATAATTCCTCACTTATCTAGCTATATAGTTATATTAATGTGCTCAAATATATGAATTATAATTGGTAAGGAAAATAAAAGATAACTCTTATTTTTATCTAACCTGTAAAACATCCCACACATGTATTTGTTTCTGCCAACTTATGTTTGTTCTGCATCTCTGTCTTCTTTTGATAAATGGTGTTATACTGTTGCTATTTTAGTAAAAATCAGTTTTGAAAGTTTTATATGTATTACTTATACAGGACCAGTTATTGATAGACTACATGCTGGAGAAATGTGCAGCACATGGTAAGTCCTGAACCCCAAACAGGTTGACATCGTCTCATTAGGTTGTTTCTTCTGATTGTTACTATTGTCTCTCTTGGAAAAGATTTATTGATTTTTGTTTTGAGTGCATGAGATATTTGACATGTATGTATGTATGTATACCATGTGTGTGCCTTGCCCCAACAAAGACCAGTAGAAGGGATTAGAGACACAGGAAGTGAAGATGTCAATAACTGTGAGCTTCTATGTAGGTGCCGGGAACCAATCCTAGGTCCTCTGCAAGAGTAGCAACTGCTCTTGACTTCTGAATTGTCTCTCTAGTCCCTCTAATGGATTTTGAGTCATTATATATTCCACTTTGTGATTTGTACAGATTAAATTAAAAAAAGAAATTGAGATCCCACATCACATCAATAAACAGGAAATTGAAGTCTAATTGTTTCCATTTACTTTTAAGATGCTTTATCTTAATTAGGAATTTTTATGATGGATTACTTTAAGTAGATTAGGATGACATTGCCTGCTCTGCTTGATTGCAGAAATCAGTTGAGGCTTATCTGAAATGATGGCTTATAATTTGTGCTAATTTTTCAGTCTTCTTCTTACTTTCATAAAAAATGGTATTGAACATAACATAAAAATTTCCTAAGCAGTTCTTCAATCTTCTAAATTCATTTTAGTTATGTATATCAATTCTTCTGTAAAAATTAGTTTAATGTAAACCACTTTTTACATTTATCAGATATTTCTTTAGTAGAAAACATGTGATTAGCACTACACTAACTATAATGTAGGTATAAAGAAATGAAATGAAAGTTCGAAAGTTTCTTCATTTTGGAAACAGACTGAATGCTATATAAACAAACTGTGTAAAGAATCACTAATCAGTTAAAAAGAAATAGTCTAAACAACTCTTAGGAAATAGAAAAGTTATTTATGAACTCTTTGAAATAATACCACTAAATGCATATTTGAAAACAATATTTTTCAATTTTATAGTATTTTATTTTGATTAACCTGTATGTGTATAGAACTCAAGTTTGTAAATTCCCTGCAGAGGCCCATAGAGGACATCAGATTTCCAAAGCTGGAACTTATAGGCAGTGCTGAGATTCTGATGTGGGTGATAGAAACTGACATCAGGTCTCAAGCTTCATAACTGAAGAAAAGAAAATTGAGCTTCACATTATGTTTATCGCACTGTGTTGATTTTTTATTTTATTTATTGGTGAACATCCTTCCCAGTACCCCTTGAAATTCTCTCATATAATCCCCACTCCATCTCAATCTCCTGTTCCTTTCTTTCATTGATTATTATTACATATTTATGAATACGATCATATATAAATTATGCACACACACACACAGGGTCCATTCAGTAGTGCTCTTGTATACTTGTGTTGATGACTGTCCACTTAAAGTTAGAAAACATTTTAGGGAAATATTCTCTGGAGAAAATTATCACTCCCTCAGAATCCAATGATCACTTGAAGCAGTCCATCTCCTGTAGGGACCCTTGAAATTTCTCCCATCTACCTTAATATGTCAGTTGGTTTTGTTATTGTATTCAAATATTGTTGGCTGACCAGACTGTGGAGATTTCATAGGTGAAGCTTCCCTATCATATCTAGAATGCCTTATGTAACACGCCGGTCTTGTCCCTCTGGCCTTTCCATTCTTTGCACTCACTCTCCCTCCGTGTTCCCTTATCCTTCTGTATAGATGTTGCATTTCAGATGTGCCACTTGGGTCTGGACACCTAACACTTGTACTCTATACATGAATGATTGTAGAATTTGTAATTGTCTCCATCTGTTAAAAAATCAGCTATTTGATGAGCAATGAGAGGTATTCTTTTCTAAATAAGCATATCTATTTAGAATATAGTGTGAATCTATGTTGATCTAGAAATGTGACAAAATTAGGTTTAGAGTATCACATACAAGTTCCCTCCCATTGAGCAGGTCTTAAGTCCATTTAGATAGCTCTTGATTACCACCAAGTTATCAATAATGATAATTTTAAGGATAGTTTTAAGACTGGTAATTGATGCAATTCATGTGCTTTACTGCTGGGTAGGATAACTGATTAGTTTCCTACCTGGTAGCTTGCACAATAACTTCTAATACTATGAGAACTCCTCTTTTGGTTGGAGGCTTCCAGGTCAATTCCATGCATTCCATTCCAAGTCTCTCTCTATCTAATTTTCAGTAGACTTTTGACATTGTGTATGGTTATTCCTCTCTTGAGCCCATTTCTTTAAGTGTTCTCTGTAGGGCTGGTTTGGTGGACATAAGTTTTTTCAGCTTATTTTTGTCATGGACTATGTTTCTTTCTCCATCACTATGATGGACAGTTTTCCTACATAATGTAGTCTGAGTTGGCACCTCTGGCCATTTTGAATCCATTATGCATTGCTCCAGGCTCTTCTAGCTTTTATAATATGCATTGAAGAGTCATTTGTTGTACTGATGGGCTTTCCCTTGGATGTACCTTTTATTTTATTTTATTTTATTTGCAGCTTTCAGCATCCTCGCATTTACTCTACATTTATTGGTTTTATTCTGATATTCCATGGGAAGTTTCTGTTTCAGTCCTGCCTATTTGGTGTTCTGTATGCCTTTTTATATCATTATAGGTATATCTTTCCTTAATGTAGGGGAGTTTTATTCTATAATCCTGTTGAAAATGTGATCAGAACCATTTCTCTGAACTTTTTCTCCTTTCCTTATGTCTATAATTTTTAGATTATGTCATTTCAGTGTATCCCACAGACCCTACATATTCAATTCCTGCATTAAAAAAGATGTGTGTTTTGCTCGAGTTGCTCAATTTTTCAAATTTATCTTCAAGTCTTGATTTTTTTTTAATTTAACTCATTCATCTGCTAAGACTTCCTTTTATCATTTTAAATTGGCTTGTTGAGTTTTTCCATTCCATGTTTGTTTCAGCTTAATCTTTCTTCAATATTTCTATCTCTTTTGTGAATGCTCTTTTCAATTGTTGAATTACCTTTGTCATTCATTCAGACCTTTATTTGTATTTTCTTGAGCTTCTGCTAGGCATTTATTTCTGTGCTCTTTGAGATATTTATGTTGTTATTGTGCTCTTTAAAATCCTTGAACTATGGGGCTAGACAGAAGGCTCAGCAGTTAAGAGTAGTTGTGGCTCTTGCAGAGAACCCAGTTTGATTACCAGCACCCACATGGTGACTACAACTGTGCATAATTCCAGTTCCAGGGGATCAAAACAACACACTCTTCTGACTATGTGTGAATTGTAGTATACAGATGCACTTACGTATATGTAAGCAATACAATCATACACCTAAGATAAAAATAATAAATACAGTGTATAAAAATGAAATCCCTGAATTATTCAATTTTGTTTCTTATTGTCTTTTTAAGTGTTGTGTCCTAGCATTCCTCTGGGTGGTTCTCATTACAGAACATTTTTATAGGATGGGATTTGCTTAGATTATACCATCTTAATTTTTGATATTATTTGTGCTTCTACATTGTGACCTAAGCATATGGACCTCTTTTGTTCTTTATGTTTATGAGATGATATTCTAACCTGACCTTGTTTAGTTGAACTTTGGTTCTGATTATATTGCTGTATCTTGATTGTTTTCTGACCAGATATGAAGACGTTTTAGGTCAATTTCTCACTTTTGATTTTTTAATTTAGGGAAGGGATGGTTCCACATTGGTTTTGTGTGGGAAATGAGCAATAATACCAAGGACCCTGTATGTGGAGATAGCGGTGGGGTGGACTGGTTCTAGCTAGCTTACCAGGTAAGTCTGAGCTGTAGCAGAGCTTTATTGAGCCCTAATCTGTATCTATCCAGCAGCATGCTCCTGGCCTAGTCGTGAATTCAGAAGATGGCAGAGTGGATGTGTTCTTATTAGACAGGCAGGGTAAATTGAAGGCCACCATCAGGGACTAGACCCAAAGGATGAAGATGACAGGAATGGGAAGGTCCGACTAACTTCTGGCCAGGCCTTGTCCCAGGTAGGAAATACAAGGATCTTGTGGGAAGATTCTAACTCCTGAAGAAAAAATTTTAAGAACAGATAATTTTCCAACATACTAAAATTGAGGACCTTGCTACTGGAGCCTGTTAGACCAATTTATTAAATTTTGTGTTTAATATTAGTTCATCACATGCTATAAACTGATATGCTTTGTTTTCATTCTTATAATTTAAAATACTATCTTGTTTTCTGTGTTGTTTACTTGAATACAGTGTCAATAAAATCATATCATTTAATTTTCATGTCTTCAGGAATTACTTAAATTCATTATGTTATTATAACATAATTTATTTATAATAAGAGCAGAGAATGCATTCTTTACCAATTGAATTCTTTAAAATTTGGTGATCATTATAGCCCATTAAATACTTGATATTCTAATACTTACTCATGAAGTACAAGCATTTTAATCTTATTTAGCAATGTATTCTTCTTTATACTCTGTACAGTCCCATTAAGTATATAATCTTATCAAGAATATTCCTTTATATTTATATATTTATTTATTTTGTATGTATGAATGCTTTGCTTGCACATATATAAATGCACTATGTGCATGCCTGGTGCCCATGAAGGCCAAAAAAGTGTATTGTTTTTCCCCCAACTAGAGTTAAGTATGGTTGTTAGCAATCATATGTGTATTGTCAACTCAAACTGTGTGCTCTGGAAGAGTGTTAAGTGTTCTTAGGCACTGAGCCACCTCTCCAGTCCTACAACTCTTACTTGCCTGAAGATCTTCTGCCTCATTATTCCATCTATTCCTGGAGCAGGAATATAGATAGTTTTACTGCTTGTCAGTATTGCTTCATGTACCTCTTTTGAGATGTATACATGCTTTATAGTAACTGAGTACCTGATGGGTAGTTAAACCGTTTTCATTATGAAACATCTGAATTTATCTGCAATGAAAATTTTGTTTTGATATTTCTTAAGAGTTGGTGAAAAGTGAATATGGTCTTCAGCAGACAGCTTTGCTGAATGAGATCTTCAGTGACATGGGGTTTTTCTCAAGGTGAGACCCAGGTGTACAAGAAAGCTAGCAGGAGGCAGGAATCCACACTTTATGGCCCCACCTGCAATGTTTTAAAGAAAAGGGAAATAAAAGTCCTATTTTTCCATCTAATACCTTCCATGTCCCACATTAGACATATTTACATTTGCTGAAACAAAAAAACTTTTCCTAATATGTAGTTTTCTATGTATTTCAAAAACATTCTGTATTACAGAAGGTGAATTAAATTTCTCAGTGAATTGTGTTTGTTTTTCAAATTTTGATGTTCTCATAATTTGTGAAAATAACTAAATTCCTTAAAGCATTCGGTACAAGTAAAAATGTTTTATATTATAAAATTTTAAAACACTATCAATAATGTATGACATTTATTAATGACAAGTGCTTTAATATCAGAAGAGCATTCTTAGGGATGGAGAGATGGCTCACTGATTAAGAGCACTGTCTGTTCTTGCTGATGACCTTGTTCAAATCCCAGCACCCACATGGCAACTGACAGCTGTCCTTAATGCTAGTTCCAGAGGATCCAATGCCCTCTTTTGACCTCTGAAGATATTGAAAAACACAGGTGCACTTACAGACATGCAGGCAATGCTCTCATAACATAAAAAATAATAAAATATTTAATAGGGTATTCCTTTGTCTCCAGAAAGTCTTTTATTTTTAACTCTTACAATGAAATAAGCATAATTAACTATAAATTCACAGTGAAATAAAGAACCTAATCTTGTGTATCAAGTGACAGGTTATATGAATCTAGACAAACACTAATACCAAGATTATTTCACTGCATTTTAGTAGTTTCTATGTCATTAATTTGCAGGAAAACTTTATGCACATGAAGATACATCAAAAAACACAGTTACCTCAGTTTGGGTCTAGAGACTAGCTTCTATTAGTCAATCATGATTTGGAAACACTGAAGATTTAGGATTACTGTATTTATGATAGAATGGTTCAGTTTCATAAAGAATGCAAACTGAAGGAAGTAACACAGCACTAAAATGGATTGTTTAGAGTCAAATACATTCATCTTCCTTTCTCTTAAAAATAGAAGGTATGCACCTGACATGCTGGCACACATCTTTAGTCCCAGGACTTAGGAGGCAAAGGAAGGTGAATCAGTGTGAGTTCAAGGCCAGACTCACATACATACATAGCAAGTTCTAAGTCAGGTGGGGCTACAGAGAGATGCAGTCTCTTGTACACAAAAACAAAGAACAAAGAAGAATCAAATAAACAAAACCCCCAAATAAATAGACTAATCTACAAACCGAGGTAGCTTTCTTAGTATACAAGCTAAAACTATTTGTGACTATAATCTCTTTTTCCTGGAACATCAAAAAAAATGAAACAATAAAGGAATTTTAGTATGAATGCCTCCATTTTGTTCTGAAGTACTGAGGGGTCAGTGGAAGCTCTCAAATCAAAACATTGTCAGCTATAAAGTTTGTATTACAACTACATTAACAATTAATCCTCCATTCTTTACATTGTCTACTAGTTTCCAGTTCTTCTGCTTTCTTTTTTGTTGTTCTGTCATTTTCAATTGCTATTTAGCTTATTCTAAGAATTCCCCAACATGTTAATAAAATAATCAGATGGATTTTGAAAAAAGATATAAAATTTCATTCTACATATTGCCATGATGAACATAAGATTTCATTTATCTTGCTAGAAACTCTTTATCCACAATAAAAATAAGAAACTTATTCCTTCTCAGATATATTTTCATATGAGGCTTAAGGGAAGGAACAATGGGACTATTTTGCCTAAGACCACTGTGCACAGACCATGCAGACACAAGTAGGGAATTGTAAGTTAAGTAGAGAAACTACTCACGCAGCGAGGTTAGCACTAGATGGTAGAAGCCTCAGGCTGGTGAGCAAACAATGATGACACAGAGATAATTGAATAGGAGATCACTACTGGCCCCACGCCAGCAGAAAATGAGATGCACCTGGGAATGAACATGGAGGTCAGGGATGGCTCCAGATTACAAGTTACATTTGAGTAATGAGAAGAAGCTTTAAGGAAAGTAGCCACACTGAAACAAGACTGCAAAATAAGTATTATTTTCAATCAAAGCCTAAACTAATCTGTTTATATGACAAGTTCTAAACCAGAATGTCAGAAATTGTTTGTACACGCTTCCTTTTGCTGCAGAAAGTAGTTGCTCCACTATGAGACTCATGAACAGCAAAGAAGTCTTTATAATTTACACAAATAAGACCTCAGAACAAAGACAAAGTGAAAGCAGAGTGACGTGCTCACTACATTCAATATAATTACAACACTAATTTATGCAGACTTCTATTCAATAGCTATATGATTCTAGATACTAGGGAATACTGAAATATGAAGACCAATATTTGTCATAGTGAATATTTCAACAGAGAAAACTTGAGATGAAAGGCAAATATGAATATAGAACAGGTATGTAATCTCACTTGAGTAATAGATAGAACAAAGAAAGAATGAACATTCTAGATTGGAAATCCGCAGTGACTGAACTTTCATAATCACCGAATGACCCTAAATTCAGACACAAATGGCAGCTATGCATGATTAGTGAAGGTGAAGACAGAACAGTGGAATTTATGGAATTGATCTAAAGGAAGGATAAAACTAGAAAATGAAAAAAGAAAATGAAATCTATGTTGGACACTGAATAAAAAGGAACAGAGAATCAAAGAAAGCATTTCAGAGCAAATAAGCACATAGCAAAAAAGGAACAAGGGCAACCTGTGTGATTCAGGTAGTTTGAGTAAACTAGTTTAGACCTGAAGGCAGCTGAGAAGAAATTACAGGACTTAAGGCACTGTCCAAATAGATAATCAAGGAAATGAAGACGAAGATACTTAAGAAATATTCTAAATCTTACCTTTGTAAATCTATTCTCATTGCTGTTATTGGATTTTTAAGACAGTGTCTCCCTGTAGCTGTAACTGGCCCAAAGCTTGCTTCGTAGACCAGGGTAGCATTATTCTCATAGAAATCAGCCTCTTTGTCTCCTGAATTCAAGGATTAAAGTGCCAGCAAGCGCAGATATACTTTCATAATTAAGAATAAGCTATTACCATTGATTACATTGTTTGAATCCATCTCTTATCTTTGGGACACAATATCTTCAAGTTGAACTTAGATGAGCAGGAATTTCAGCATTAAGATTAAATTCTGTGAATTTATTTTGATTTGAAAAAAAATCATCTTCCATATATTATATGTCAAAGGACATATGACTTACATAATGCCAAGAAGTATGCATGTATTTAAATATTTGAAGTTCTAATAACTATTAAATTATTTTATCCTCCCAATTTAAGTAAAACTAGTATCTAATAAAATTAATTTATAAATTATTGAATTTATGACTTCATATATTATGCTTGAACAAAATTTCATGAGATCAATCAAATACGTCCTTTCTTTGTATATGTGTGGTTATCAGGATATGTGTAGATTAATAATTTTTATAATATTGGGAATTGGAATGGAGAAAGTATAGAAAGTTCTCTCTTGGTATTTCTCTCTATCTCTCTTTCTCTCACACACCTAAATATACACAGACATACACACAGACAGAAACACACATAAATACATACATATATGTGCACACATAGACACAAAATGCACAAACACACTTTCATGCATATATACACATGAAGTCACACACAGGCACATGGACATGCATATATACAGTGTCACAAAAAGAGACACACCACACACACACTCACAAACACACACACACACATTTGCAAAATTTCTTAGTAAATTGCAATAGTCAAATTAGCTAAATTTATCTGGTATTTCTTAACAAAGGAGTCTTGGAATGAATTTTTGGAGTTAATAAGTTTATATACGTCAGTAAATAACTTTCTGGAAATAAATTCAGAATTATTGAAAAACAAGGTTTCTCTCACAAAGGCTTCAGTTTTTCCTGTTAAGGGAATTACATCAAAGCAAGGTTTTTGATTCTTAAGAATACAAGTGTTTTAGCTACTGAGTCAGCCAATGTGATCATATCCTTGAAGTCATGAAGTCAATTAGTCACTGAAATATATGCCATAACATTTTCCATATCCCCAATTATGAACACTGAAAAATAATAAAAAAATACAGTTGAGAAAATCTTTTGTTCGTCCTGAGTTTGTATTTTTCTATTCAAATGTATCAGAACTAATCAAATATTCTAGTAAATTCTAGACTAGTAAAGTGAAAAAAAAAAACAAACAAAATGACATCCTTAATGAACACTGAATAAACAGTATCAGAGATTCAGAAAACACAAAATGAAGCAGGCATTGATGAGTGTGCTTTTAAGAGCAGCAGTCAGGAGGCAGAAGAAGGTGGATATCTGTGAGATTAAGGGCAGCATGATCTACTAGAAAGTTACAAAACATGCAGCTGGAGATATATGGGGTTATAGGCAGAGCTTGTCTTTTTAAAAAAAAGATGTTCTAAGAGTATTTGAAGAATTAATGGCTTAAAACTTATCAAATGTAGTGAAATATATGAATATTCAAAGTATATTTCATGGACTATAATTTGAAAACAGTAGTACTCTTAAATTCATACTAGTCAAGTGATTAATTCCCTCCCAAATGACCTTGATATATATAAGGAAAATAATTATATTCATACATAATTATACTAGAATAATAGCAAAAATTATCTCCAACTTTGCAATAGAATCAACTAAGTCCATAAACATAGAATAATATAAAGGTTCGAAGAGAAAAGACATGAGTGACTGCTTTCCATATCAGTATGAAGGAATACTTTTTAACAAGCAAGGACAAATGCTGGCTTTGGATAAAAGGTAATTATTTTTCTCCAAGATAATTGAACTTCCAAAAAAATAAATGAATTTCTTCAGATGATGGAATTACTACTAGATGGAGCTTCAGGTCTTCAGGAGAGGGAAAATGATCACAAGATGTGGCAAATCTATAGGAATTTCTTTTCCTTCCTTCCTTCCTTCCTTTCTTTCTTTCTTTCTTTCTTTCTTTCTTTCTTTCTTTCTTTCTTTCTTTCTTTTTTTCTTTCTTCTTTCTTTCTTTCCTTCTTTTTTGGGACAGAGTCTCCTTGCTGCTCCAGCTGACCTGGAACTCACTATGTAGACCAGGGTGACCTCAGTCTCACAGAGATTCACTTGCCTTTACATCCTTAGTGCTGGCATTAAAAGCATACGCCATCATGCCCAGTTATATATTATTTTCAAATACATATTTTTGTAACTTAGCATTTTTCAATTACATGTAATTATTTGAAGCATGTATTATAACTGCTTACAAGAATGAGATTATATTCATATACTCATACACACAAAAATGAGCACACAAAGGGTAAAAGAACCATATCTACCCCATTTTACCGCATTTTTCTTTTTTTGTGTGTAAGAAATAGTATAATAATAGCTTAAATTAAATTCTGATAACATGAATATGCACTGCAACTTTCAGAGCAATACTGAAGAAAGTATTGTTAAAATATACAGTTGAAAGGTCACTTGAATATTGAAATGCCACATGTCATTTGATTTACTAGGATCCTAAAATTCTTAATGCTTAGCCTTATCCCAGAACAACAGATCCACTGAGCTTGTCAGTGACTCCTCTATGTCCCTCCCTCCCAGGTCCTTCCTCCTTTCTCTTTGCTTCCTCCCTTCTTGATATATCTGTACCTCACCAGTTCAAGGCAGAATGCCTTTGACTCATTTCATGAAAAAGAATTTACTAAGTGGCACAAATGAACATGGCTAGTAATTTTTTCTAGTCTATGCACTATCCCATTTTCAATAAACACAATTTCTTCTTTTCATACAGATAATGCACTTGGCTTCTTTCACCAGGGCAAGGCAAAAGTAGTCAAAAAGAATGATTTATTTTGCTACCATGAAAAAATTTCAAACCTAACGTTTTACTTAAATTTTTATTTTCCCTCTTTTAAAATGGAACACCTACCATGCTTTTGTAAGAGAAAGAACTCATTTTTGCACAGGATTTCAAAGAACTATCATTTATTTGAAAATGTTACTCCAGAAATGAGTGCAACATTTTTCATCTTGATTTAAAGCATTTGTATTACCATGTGTAGATGTTCTATCTCAACAGGGTGTTGAGATTCTCCCTGAACTCCAAATTCTCCCTGAATTCCAAGCATCTCTGGGGAATTTCCCCATTTGTTGGGTCTCTCTTTATGCAGATGTCCTGATTTTAGATGTTTTTATTTGTTGTCTACAGTTTATATATATATATATATATATATATATATATATATATATATATATGATAGAAACACCAGGGAAACTACTTGCCCTCTATAACTATAATTGAACAATCTATTTTCCTTTCCTTCCTTCCTTCCTTCCTTCCTTCCTTCCTTCCTTTCTCTCTCTCTCTTCTTTCTTTCTTTCTCTTGCTTCTTTTTCATCTGTCTTTTTGAGACAGAGTCTGCCTATGGCTTTATCTGTCCTGGAACTCAATACGAAAATCTCACAAAAATCTGCCTGTCTCTGCCTCAGGAATATACCACCACACAGGTTTTAAAATTAATTTTCTTAAAATAACTACATTCCTCCATGTTGAGTCATCTAACAATTAAATTGTTGTCTTATTTTATCTGATCTGTCAATAAAATTTGACAGAAGACTATATCTCTTCCTTTTGAAAAGTATATGTTTTCCCCTTTTCACTGTGTATCATTTTCCCATTTTTCTTGCCTTAGGCTTGTTATTAAATTCACTTCTATAGTATCTTTAATTGTAAATGTAAATTCAAGCACCTGAAGATTTACATGTGTGGTACATCTCTCTGCAGTAGTCTGCACACTTTAATGATGTAAACATGTTAAATGAAAAAGCTGCTAGTTTTCACAACTTAAACAAAAATGGGCACAAATCAATATAATAATGTTTAATACAGAGTCTCAGAAAACTTTTATTTAATTAAAAATTGAGTACATGTAATCTGAAATAAAAATATAAAATGAGGTAAACATCATAATTCTGAGTTTAAATGTCATGTCATAAATCATAAATCTTATCTTTGACCTGAAGTTGTAGTATAAAACATACAAATAAAATATTAAGTAAAATTACCTCCAGGTAATGTCTTTGATTTGTGGTTCATTCTTTTTATAATACTGCAAAGTCTTTAATAAAACGTTAGCATCATTACATTGAGCCAATTTTCTTATGAGCAAGAGAAAGAACTGTTCAAAATATGAGTTTTGATTAATATATAATAAAAGTAAACATTTCATTGCTATAGAAATTAGAACATCTTCTCACTATTTAAGTTTGACCTGTGTTTTAATCTAGTTTAGTCTTCCATGACTGTCCTGTCTCTTTACTATACTTAGTCAAGTTCTTCTTCAGTCAAACATATAACATTCACTGAGTCACCAAAGTAAGAGAAGCCTAAGAATCAAAGATAGAAAAAGAAGAATAATTGAGATCAGGATGGTATGAAATGAATAGAACAGAGTTCGAAATCTTGACTGAGCAGAGGTCAGTAAAATAAGGGAACAATTTGTTGAAAAGAAGAAAGAAAAATACAGATGCTGTAAAGATGACTCAGAGATTATGAGCAGTTGTTGCTCTTGCAAAAGTCCCCCACATCAGTTTCTGAACCTACCTGTAGAGCTCACAATCTCTGCTAACTCCAGCTTCATGGGGTTTAATTCTGTGTTCTGCCCTCTGTGGGAATGCTGCACATGTGTCATGTACTTACTTAGAGACACCCATATATACATAAATAAAAGAAAATAAAAAATATAGTGGGGCTTGTAGACATAGAATAAAATACTTGGAACAATTATGTCATTTAAATTATCCTGTTATAATTTCACTATTCAAATATTCTGACAATGAATTCCATTGATAACAAAGAGAAAAACATACGTCTGGCATTTCCTTTTATTTTATTTTTTCTTAAATCTCATAAGAGCAAGATAGCTACATGGCCTGCAGAAGTTTTCAAAAGTTGGAAACTCAGTTGGGTGTGTTCTTGACTAAAGTGTGTGCTTTCTGTTGTTTACCTGAGCATCCAGATGCCTATCATCAAGTCTCTAATAGCCTTATTAATTATAGCCTGCCCTGTAACTTGAGCTTTAGCTGCAGCATTAAGTTTACTAGTGCTCTCTTTCTCTCCAAACCTGGCATTTAGTACTTCATTCTACATTTCCTCTTTTTCATTGAATATCAGCAGACAATGTATTAGGAATATCTAAGCCACAGCCGCAATGTTAGGCTGTCTTGTGATTTATTTGCCAAATAAATTAGTTCATTATTTTCTAATTAACCTCAGGCATGTTCTCAGACCTCTGACAGAAAGCAGCTAGATTCTTTACCACGATATCACAGGAATAAACTGTATCCCAACTGCTATTTAAATACTTACTTCTCCCTGGAACTACTTTGCTCATAGCATGACTTTCTTCCAGGTTCCTCCTAGAATGGCTGGTTAACTCTATTACAACTTTCAACCACTTCTCTGGTCTAAATTTCCCAATTGCACTTTGCTACAAGAACCCACAAGTTCATTTCCTTTATAGCAATATCTCCACCTCTGGTACCAACTTCAATATTAGTTGCTTTTCTGTTGCTGTGATAACTCACCTTGAAGAAGGTAATTCAAAGAAGTAAGTATATTTAGACTTATGGCTCCAGAGAGGTTTCTTCTTTCTGGCAGTAGTGATTACTGCTGGGTGTGGGAGAGTTGGTCTTCTTTAAGGGAGACACTCTAGATATACTGAGTAGATTCCAATGGATGAACTTGCACTAAGGGACATCTGAATATACAAACTTTACTTGATAAGCCTTAACATATATGACAGGATGTATAAAATCCAAATAACTATGGTGTATGGATGGGGGAGGGGGGATCAAAGATAATTAAGGTGTTTTCTATCATATGCACAAATAATTCACTAAGTTTACATTTAAAAAAGAATAAAACCATTGGAATAAAATGCAATACAAAGAAAACAAATCATCAAAAAGAAGAGAATGATGCAGATTCACAAAACTCCACAATGCTAAAGATATTGAACATTCTCTGATTTTCAATCTATGATAGTATTAATCAAGAATAAGATCAAGAGACACTCATTGTTAAATCAAATCTTAATATTAGATAGGACTCATGCCATCCTAAGTACAGAAGAGAAGACTACACTGAATAGCATGTAGTGAGGATAGATAAAGTACATCTTCCTGAAAGGCAACCAAGGAAATCTTTCTGAAGTTAAGATCAGGAATGGACACAGAGATAGCATATTTGAGTATGACAGAGGCTGTCTGAGTGGACTATTGGTGACAGTGAATCTTACTGTTAACTAACAGTTTCTGGAAATACCACTGACTGAGTTTATGATGAAACACCTCTTTTTTGTCATATTCAATTTTGTTTTCCTGTGTCGTTCTCATGCCCCCTTCCTTGAAGAGTCTGAAAAGCTTTTCATAGAGAATAATGAGCATGTAACTGGTGCTGAGATTGTTAAGAATCAACAATATTTCAAAATAGAGCAAGCTTAGTATATACATCATTTTCAAAATGTCCAGACTGTATATACTGTAAATACTTCCTGTGCTCAAGAAATCAAAACATAGCTACTACATAGACGAACTGTACCATTCAGTGATTGTTAGAAGGATATTTTGAACTGATACTTAAATTCTTCTACTTCTACAATAAAGCTATCAGACTTTTCTCTCATTCTAACCACAGAGCTATACAATTCTTGTAGTTCAGTCACATTTATGGGATTACTTTGTGAATTGAACATTTTTCATGAGACAGGTTTTGAACAGCTGTATTAAAATAAAGCACTTATTGAAATTATTTGAGTACAAAGATATTTTCATTTGAAGTAAAGATGATAAAATAATGTAAAGATAAGCTGGTGTCCTGGGCTCCTGGATCCCCTGTCCACCTAGAATGCAGCTCAGTTGCCTGGCTGTGGGCACAATTGGTTTCCTAGCCTGGGTCTCTGCGTCCTGGCTCTGGCTTAATCAGGAAGTAGGTTTAAGCTCCCTACTGTGCAGTTCCCCAGTTTAACTCTCTTGTCAGGGCCTGGACCTGACCGTTGACACTGTGGCTTGCACCCATGGTTGCCTAGGCATCATTAACGTTAGACATGGCAATGAAAGAAAATGGCTGAAGAGCCAAGATGTCAGCAGTGTGACTGTGTCAAAACATGACTTTGGGTAGAATGTTTCATCATAGGAATCCCCTGTATATGGGCAGAAAATGTGAAGGACACAATTTCCTAAATAAATAAATAAATAAATAAAACAAAATGGCAGCCAGAACCTTGATCATGAAACCCAACAATGACAAAACGCATAACAAAATGTGTTTTCCTCCAAAATCAAAGTACCTGAAGAGAGAAATTCTGGCAAGCAAGTATCTGTAGCCTCTGTTGAACAAAAGTCAACAAATTCTAACTTGAACATCATTATAATTGTGTGCAAAGAATAACGAAACAGGAAAATAACAGGAACTGGCCTAATTGAAATAGCGATCCCTCCCATGAGCCTGGAACTGTATTTGCCTCCCATGAACCGGAAGCTGGATTTCCTACCTATGATTGGTTGTCTCTCCTGAGCCTGAAGTTGTGGTCCCCTCCCATCAGCCTAGAACTCTGGATATCTCTCATGCCTAAAACTGTGCTTATCTCCCATAAGCCCAGCACTGTGTTCCCCTCTCATGAGATGAAGCTGTGTCTATCTTCCGTGACCTAGTGCTGTAGACCCCCATGTGAGCCTGGGAATACCATTGCTTCCTATGGACTTGGACCTGTTTACCCACCCTATGAACCTATACCTGAGGTTCTCTCTTCAGAATGTGAAGCTGGGGCAGGGGAGAGGGTCCGATGAAATGGAGCTACAGTCTCCTTCTGTGACCATTTAGAGAAGGAGGTATCCTTCAATTAACTGGAACCTTTCATTTTCTGTGAGTCAAAGTTGTGGCTCCATCTAGTGAGCTGGAGCCTCTGTGGTCCCTTCCCATAAGACATAGCTGTGGTTTACTCCTGTGAGATGGGGTTGTGGTCAGCCCCTGTGAGTTGGAATTGTGGTTTCCAGCTATGAGACAGTGCTGTGATGCCATCCTCTGACCATGGAGTTATAGTAGCCTTCCATGAGCTAGAGCTGTGGTATGCTCCCAGGAGCCAGACTTCCTGACCCCTCTTGTGAATGGGGGTATAGTCTTCTCCCATTAATTCGGAGCTATGGTCTCTACCTGAGAATCTGGAACTAAGGTTCCATTCTATGAATGTGGAGCTATAAACTAGGACTGGAGGTTCGGGCCTGAGAACTGGAATTGTCCCCTCTGATGATCAAGAGTTGTGACCCTCTCCCTTAACCTAGAGCTGTGCTCCTGCCCAGTGAAGGTGGAGCTATGATTCCTTCCCATGAACAAGAATTGTGGTGCTCTCATGTGAACCAGAGATGAGATCCTCTCCCTTTTACATGGAACCCTGATCAGTTCTTGTGAACCTAGGGCAGTGAACTCCTCCTGTGAATCCAGAGTTGAAGCTCCCTCCTGTGACCTCATGCCTCCTGCCATGAGCCTGAATTTTGGTCCCCTCACATGACTGAGAGCTGTAGTCCCATTTTGTTAATTTGTAGTCATGGTTGTCTCTCATGAACTGGGAGCTATGGTCCCATCCTGCGATCATTAGGTGTGGTCTCCTCTCATGAACGAGAGCTGAGGTTGAACTGAAGCTTCCTCCCCTCCTATGCACCTGAACTTCTGTTCCCCTCTTGGGTGTCTGGCCCTGAGGCCCAGATGTACCCTCACTCCATATGTGGCCCTCAGTATCCAGGCCTTGATGTCGACTATCAACCATTACCAGGCACCAAGAAGATTTCCGTTATTTTCCTATCACTCTTCTACAGTCAAAATATTCCTCATCTGTGCCCTAACTGTGTAATTGATCTTCTAGATATAAAAATTTTCAGTCTGAGAAGTTAAAAAATATTATTGTAATAACTAAACTGACATAATCCTCAAACTACAAGCATATAATTACATCTTAGACTATAAATTCAAAATTCTGTATGTTTACTAAATTTTTGAATACTGTTACTGACAAAAATGTAGTACCAAGTTTCAAAAATAAATGTGAAATTTGTCATTGTTCCTGTAATGTAAGTTTGTCATTCACTCCCATTGCAATTTCTCCAATCTATACACCTTTTCAATATAATAATGTTACTCCTAACCAAAGCAATAATAAAATATATTTTAATGAAAAGAAGTGATGTGAATATGATTAAAATTGTCATTATTTGATTTATACTATCTTTTAAAATACATATTAATAATCCATCAAATTACATTAAAATATAAAATACTACTAAAAGAACTTGTATTTTTGGAAATCTACAAGTTTTAAGCAATTTCTTATGTTGGAAAATATGTGACATTAGATTTCTTTCTTTTCAGTGGGTCTATTTCACTTATCCTCATAGACATTTTTGTTATTGTATCTTTTTCTTTTGAGATACAGTCTCACTTTAGCCACAGCTGTTCTAACATTCAATATGTAGACTATACAGTCATGGATCTCACAGAGATCTGCCTGCTTTTGCCTACTGAGTGCTGGGATTAAACACGTGTGTATTCTGCCCAGGTCCTAGTAGTTTTTTTTGTTACAATTTACTTTTTTGATGCTATATTATCAGTTACATCCATAAAGTTACTTAAAATTTGAAAACTTTGTTAATTTTTCCACTTAGATACATTGTCAGAAACTATCAGCTAAACTTATTTTTTACAAAAAAGGTGACAGTGGAAAATATGCCATTACAGTTATAGAATAATTACCATAAAATTAATTCATAAGTCTTCCTTTAACTTATCCAGCATTAGCAACAACAATTATTTTGCTATAAAATCTTATTTTCCTATGTGATTTGTATTTTTGTTACAAGGATAGATTTGTTTTTCTCAGTTATAAGCTGTAGCTGTATGTTTACACCTATATTTATTAGCAGACATCAAACCCTGATTTTCCGACTATCCAGGACATAATAAGGATGGACAAGGGGAGATTGTTACTAGGAAAGTGTAGTATTATATATGTCAGGGATTAGTTAATGAAGCCTTGGGTCACACCCTACATCATCTGACTTCCTTTACTTCTGGCTTTTGTTCATTATTCATCAGTCATCAGTTTCACTGAAATTCATATTATATTGCTATAGACATATCAACAATTTATTTGAGAATTTTGTTTGATCTGTGTACTTACATTTAACACAGATAGAGAATGGTGACCACAGGATAGTCCTATAAGCAAAAGAATGATGTTTTCATGAATGTCTTCCTATCATTTTGTTCTTTGAATATTTTGTTTTTCAGCTTGTAATAAACAGTCTCCTCATGTTGAGATGTTGCTTGGAAAATGATTCATATCCCAAGGCTGTGACCGCAGAGTATAAAGGCAAATTTGTTTCAAAATACCATTTTTATGATCTAAACCTCTTACATTTCCAAATCAGCAACTTGGGAACATTAGGGCCATTCAGGTCTAGTTCACAAAAGTCAGCCTCTTAAAGGCTGCATTGTGCTCTGCCTTTGTGAATTGCATGGCTAGTCATATTACCTTCTCCAAACTCAGGCCAAGTTCATATTGCTCAACTTCAATGTCACTGTACTTAACTCTCATAGTGAAAAATAGAATGCAAATGTTCTGTCTATTCTACTTAAGATGAAACAAGTTAGTATTATTTATAGAACCAAACATAATAAAAGCCAGTTCAAGCACAATTTTTAAATTGATAAAAAGAAATGGTTACAATTACATAAGATTTTGACTTCTGCAGAAAGTAATTATCCATTTACTCCTTAACAGGATAAAGAATCAATTATGTATTTTCGTGAAATCTCCAATAAATAGTGGTATTTCTTGATCATATTTGTAAAACATAGAAGTCTCAAGTTACCACAAGTGAAGACTAACTTGAAAAGTGATAGCATAATATGGTGTAATGAATAGAATGTTCCAGATTCCAGGACTCAAAGTGAAAACAAATCATAGGTTCACTAAACTTGAGAAATAAACCAAGTAAGGTCCTAAAATCAGTGATTAATAGCAAGAAATATAATGCATACCAACAGAAGTTTAATATAACAAAACAGACATGCTCCTTTGAGAGTTAAGAAAGGAAATGACACTGTTGCTAAAATTATATGTTTAAAGAAGAGAACATCACACTTTGATAAGAGTAATTATTAAAGAAAGGATAATAAAGGAAACATTTATTTTATGTTATTTTATTTTCTTTTTATTGTACAAAATTATTATTTTTGAAGATTCTGATCTACTTTTCTGTAACTACAAAATGCCAGGTTGTTGGTTAGAAATTAGGTTACATCACAGAAACCAGATAATACCCTCTGAGAAAAACTTCATATTACTGTGATACCATGACACCCGACACATAGTACAGTCCAGTATACATCACAAATAAAATGTTGAAATTGAAATAAAAAATATGTTTTATCCTTATAATCAAAGAGGTTTATGATTTAATCTCTTTAACTTTCTACGTCATATGGCTATTTGAAAACATAAATTTATCTGACATAAATAAGAAAATAATGTCACATTCTGAATTTGTTTGTTTGTTCTGAGGCTAGAAAATGATACTGATTAACAGAACAACAAAAAGTTTCCTCCAGTATCAAAATACTGTATGGCTTCTACATGTGTTGCTTTATTGATTAAAAAGACAATTTGTTATATTTTTACCTACTTTGATTTTTATGTTAAAGATTTCACTACATTTCACTCTGCATCCATAAAATAATTACTTACAAAATGATCTGATTAACATTTAGAGAAATACAAAATCATCTTTCTCTGTCAGTTATGAATACACTTTTTTCTATCAGTTATGCATACACATAAACAAGGATACATTTTGTTTGGATGATGAAAATCATCTATTAATGGGCTTAGAAACACAATAAGACAAAACAAGGGGAGATGTAGCTGTGTTTGACATTATTAAACATTATGCAAAAAAATCACATGAAACTTTTATGGAGCCTTTCCTCTGTATATTTGTGATGTATACATTTTTAAAACATATTTTCTTATGTCTATATAATATGGAATGAAGTAAATGTTTTCAAATGTAAGGATAGTAAATAATTTTAGTATTTACAACATCTAACTTTCTACATTTCTCAGTTTATATTGATACTGAAGTCTCTATCAATGTTTTTAAAGTGTGAGAAATCAATACATCTATTTATTTTATTTTTTAAAAATGCCATCACTCATAAATGTTAAGTTAAATTTATTTTGTGTGTCATGTAATTTTACATGTCAAAATACCATTGACAGTAAGAAATCACATCATGAATCACATTTAGAGTCACCTGACCAACTTTCCCTGTATATGTGGAACTCCAAGACAAGGCAAAGATAAAGCAACTGTTTTGGCTAGAGAATATATTATGACAAGTGATATAAATACATTTTAAAAGGATGCATTAGATTTAAAATGTCATGCTCTTCTGTTGCTTGCTTCACTACTGAAAAGAGACATTGTAAAAATACATTCATAGAACTTTCTGTTATTTAAATTCTTGTTTCCTCATATTGTTAAGAAGCAAAACTCTTGTAACAGATATAAATGTCTTTAGTAAGAACGTTTATAAAGCATATTTAGAAAATAATGGAATAGACTGAATAGAATTCATAACAAAATTCATATAACTGACATTGGAGAAAATCTGGTTTAGAATTGATCACTAAGGTTTAGTGATAAAAATGGTACTGATGTCCATATAAGATAATAGATAAAATTCAGAGCCCTCTCTCTGTGTAATCTCACAATGAGATTTCCTACAAGCTGGAGCTTGAGAATCTTCCTGGAACAACAATAGAAACTTTCAGGGTCTTTAAAGTCTTATTCAGGAATGAAACAGAAATATCTGGGAAGCTAGCAGGAAGTGACATCATTTCCACTTCTCATGAACACTAAACTCTTAAGCATACTCATGTGAACCAACTACAAAGACAAAAGAAAAGCACATATATGCCCCCAAAGAGTTTTCATTCTTACATGATTTTCTGTAGTTCTGACCATCTCAACTGCCACCAGAATCTTCTATTGTAAGTCATAGTCTTCATTACCTTTTTACCTGGTATACAATAACAACCAGTCCAAAAAAAAAAAAATCCTTCATTTTTTTCAGTGTTCCAATTGAAAGCTCATAGCATGTGTCTATATTGACAAAGATCAAATATTTACAGTTTGTAATTGATGTTTACAAAGTCTTCTCTGAAATGAGAGTATCTTATCTGTGCCTTAAAAGAAACACTTAAGTGGATAAGGTGTCAAGAATCTAGCCAAATAAATCTATAGAATGAGTGATTCGGGAGGTGAAGTGAGATGAACTGCCCAATTTTCTCTTCTTTTTATTTGTACAAAGCAATATTCCTCCTTCATATGCGGAGTACAGTAACAATACATTGTTCCAAGTAAAGAATAGTTCAAGTTACATTTCCCATTTCAGATGCTTGGAGGAAGGAGGAGAAGCTCTTTGGTATTCTGTTGGCTATGTGGCAATTAAAAAAAGGTAAATGGAAAGCGATTAGAGAATCAATGGGCTTTGCATAGATGTAGTAATTGCACTAATATATTCACTAAAGGGTGGAATAATGATCAGATAATAGAGAGCTGATGGAAAGAGGGAACAGTGTTCTCAAGACAATCCTTAGCCAGGATATCAACAAGATGTGTATGTGTGTGTGTGTGTGTGTGTGTGTGTGTGTGTGTGTGTGTGTGTGTGTTTGGTGGGGTGCGTACAAGAAATGAAAGGTACTAAGTCACACTTTTAAGAAGAAATTGATCCACCAACCAACCCTACTGCAGAAGATAATATCCTTCTTGCATAGAGTTATCCTATGACAGACAGACTATGGACATACCCATGCAATCTTCCCAAGCTTGGATGTACCCATTTGTCTAGCATCCTACATCTAAGCTTGTAGACTAACGTTTGGGAGGCATGGAGAGTCCACTGCACAAGCAACCAGACAAACCTAATTGCATGAAGGGGTGCGGTTAAGGGTACAAAAAATAAGAAAACAAAGAAGTCTTGGGGAGGGTTTCCTGCCAATTTGTGTACCTGTGGAAGGTCAAATGCACACCTGGATGTAGACTTTCATGCAGTCTTAGGAGAGGAGCACCCACCTCTTGTAAATAAACATATACCCATTGCTCTGTAATCCCAATAAGCTCACTGGTTTCCCAGAGTACACTTCAGTGAAACATAACATATATTTGTTGTAAGGACCAAGAGAAGAGGGGGATGAACATCATTTGCACCTCCCAGAAGGAGAGGTTGAATTTCCAGCAACCACATAATGACTGACTGTCAGTAACTCCAGTTTCAGACCATGCAATGCTTTCTAGTGACCCTCCCAAACTTCACATACACATTAGATTCTTACATACAGGTAGATAAAACTCTCACACACATAAAATAAAAACATTTTTAAACAATAAAAATAAAAAAAATATAAGTTCAGAAGTTGAAAACAGTGCTTTCTACACTATCCAAACATTTTATGATGCTTGTAGAAACAGACAGATGGAATCTGACCTGTCATATTGTAATTATGTAATTTATTAACTATTTTGGATCTAAAGCTCCATTTGAAAAAATAACCAGGAATTTTCCATGTGTTCCAATTCCACTATCCATTTATAACATTCCAAAACATTTATAAACAACATGAATGGCATTTAAAAATGAAACCTGAAAAATCTTAGGCAAACCCTACATACTTTTACATAAAATAGATGCAATCAAGATTTAGAAGAGATTTTTAAAATTCAGACATTTCAAATATTGGTTTGGAAATTGAGCTCCAGCTCTGAGTGAAGAGGTACAGAGAGTGTCCCTGGATCCTTGCTTCAGCTCCTGGTGCTCCATCACTGAGGTTTTATGGGGTGCAACCTATTATGTGCATAGAGAATGGAGATATCCCTGTGTCTAACTTGAATTAATTTGTAAAAATACAATATTTAATGCTGAGGAGATGGCTCATAAATTCAGAATGTTTTTTGTATGCCATATAATTTTTACTGAATGTTTCTGAGTTTTATACAATATATTTTAACTATATTTAAACACTTTTCCATATCTGTACCCCTCTGATAACCCCACCATATTCCATATTCCATATATTCTGTCATATATATGTATATATATATATATATATATATATACATATATATATATATATATATATATGAAGGCCCATTGAGTCAAATTTGTGTCTTCAAATGTTATTCAGTGTTTTTACACTAGCTAGACATTATTTATCTTTCTGTCTCCCTGTGTAACACAAACAGTCACAAATGGCCAAAGCAAAGAGAATAAGAGTCTGCAGAATTTCGTGTCCTATATTAAACTCCATCTACACAGAATTCAGGGATATTTACAGAAGAGGGGATGAACAGATTCTAAGAGCCAGGTAGGAGGCACATGGCCATATGTACATAGAGGCATACAGGTTCCTGGGACCTTGCTCATATGTTCAGTGTGAAATACAAAAAAAAAAAAAATCACTGAAAATTTTACATAAATAAATAAATCTCAGCAAACCCCCCGACACACGCTCACACACACGCATATGTACAAATTTCTTCACTATGAGTCCATACACTGTGGCCTGGTTGACTGATCTAACCTCACACATTTAAAGAAAACTGATAGTTACAGCCTTTACAACTGGATGGGACCATTGATTTGGTTTTTCCCTTTGCAGTTTGCAGAGTATATTCTGATAATTTTGGAGCTTATTTAGGAAAGAAGTTTAAAGATTATTGCCAGCTGCATTGTTCAGTGATCTGTGTCTTCAACAATAGCGTCTTATCTTCCATTTCTGTGAGACAATCAAGGACTGTGGCAATAACTTTTGTTATTTTCACAGTCTGTTGGAGCACATGGACTAATAACTCAAGAGGAGTTTTCTCATTTTGCTATAGAGCCTTTAGTTATATACAGTATAGAGTCATATATATATATATATATATATATATATGTGTGTGTGTGTATATATGTGTATATATATATATATATATATATATATATATATATATCTGAGTGTCTCTATCTCCACCTGTGTATCTCTCCCTATTCCTGCCTAAGTTAAAATATCTCTATTGATTCACTTTTATGGCTTCTCCAGTTACATCAGGATGGATACTCACTTCAAATATTTTGGAGCAGGATTCACAAATGAGAGAAAACACAAATTTGTTGTTTTGAAGACTATATGGTATTTCATTCAGTACAACAGTTTCTAGTTCCATGCATTTACCCACAAAGTTCATGATCTTTTTACTCTTCCAGAGGACTGGAGTTAAGGTCTCAACACCCACTTAGGGCAGCTCATAAACCCCTATATCTCCAGGTCCAGGGATTCCAACAATCTTTTATTGACCCTGTGTGCACCCACATACATGTGGCATATACTCACATCGACATACACATCAGTAAATAAATATATAAATAAATATCAAAATTGTATTATTTGAATTTAGTATACCACATATTTGAAGTTTATGATATTTTATTAATATATGCAGTTTATTTTTATTTTCTCAGAATATATTTTACCAGTTCCACCCGATGTAAAATATCTCTTGCTCCATTCCAGTTTGCCTCTCCTTACACAACTTTTGAATAACAGTAATTTTCAACTTTTATTTCCTTCATTCTCTCTCTCTCCTTTTCCTATTTCCCCTCTCACTTCTTTCCTCTCCACTATGAATATTTTTCTATCAACTCGTTACATGCAATTTAAAGGCAAAGAAGATTACATTTGGACTTATTTCCTGGATGGACTTCTCAGTATATTTAATGTAACTCTCTATAAACTACAAAACTAGGTATATCAACAACAAGAGGAAAAGTTGAGCTGGCTTTTGATTCTACTTTCAACTGTAGATACAATAAACAAATAGGTAACCTGGTCACCAAAAACCTGTTTAAAAATAATTCAGTTTTTATCTAAATAGGAAGATGGTGCAAAGATTGTCAACGTTACACTTATTAAAGCAATAAACGGATTAACTGTAAGCCCTTTCTTCATCTTTCTTTTCCACTTAGAGCAGAGACTAATGGGAGGTGAATGAAATATGAGTCATTGATACATAAATCCTAATAATAATCATGGGTAATAAGATTTATCAGAGCCTAGGGGTCACTGCAGAGGAGTGAAAAGAATGATTTTTAGGAATAGGAATAGCTAAATGAATGCGAGGAAACTTTTGTCTGGGCAGTACAGAGGAGTTAAAAAAAAAACACAAGACCTATGCAAATGCACCTCATGGGTAATATTTATTGCAATCTAATGTTAAAAATAAAAGCATATAAAATATATGATGAACCAAGTAATGATTCTTTATAAAACATTAAGTGCCATCCTTATATTTGTATAATTCTTTTTCTTCATATTATTGAAATACACAGGTGCCCTGATTGCTGACTCAAACATTTTCATGACCTGATTACTGCTATAAATCCTTGATTAGTACACATCACAAATATGGTCCTAAATACACATGTCTGCTAACTATTAGCTACATTTCATACCATCTCACCCACGCTTCTTTGGGTTTTGAAATAAGTAGTAATTGAATTATTCATAACAAAAGGAGGTGTAGTAATTATATTAGTGCAAAATACATATTACAATCATTTTCCGATGTACAGAAGAGTTGAATGTTGAGTTACAGAATGATAATTAGGAAGGACATTCATAAAGACATGTTCAGCATTAAGGAAGATGTACCTATGGCACTTGAATGCTTCTATCTTCTCCGGAACAAGTAGTGTATAATTACCATCAGTATGTTACAAATGACAAAACGATAATGCAGAGAGATTCAGCAACTTGTTCCAATTAACATATCTAAAACATTGTGTGCTTAGTGCATAAATAGAATAGGTTGTTTTTGACCACTGTTATCAGATTAGACTGTCATACTGATAAAAAATGATTTTTACTCTCAAATAAGTTTAATTTTCCTGTGAATGTTTTCCATATGGTGTGAGAAATTTGATACTAGAATCAGTCAGTTATATTTACCACCATATAATAACAATAAATCTGATTGTGTCGTTATATAAAATTTATGAAATAGGTCTGTGTCTACACATTTACAATCACTTTTGACAACAGTAATGGTATGCATTGTCAAGAAAATTGGCACAGTTCAAAAATAGTCCTTTTGCCTCTTGGGTTGATTTTTCTTTCAGAATGATGAACCAACTAGCAAGGAGAATCAGCATTTAGTGGGGTATCTTTTTTGCCTGTCACAGTAACTGGTCTTGTCAAAGTATCAACTCATAAAAATGCCTCAAGTCTACCTTTTTCAGCTAACAATATCCTGACTTTTAAGGAAGGAAATCTAGATACACAGAAAGATGTTGAAGAAATAAAATATAATAATGATGATCTCCACAATAACAGAAGCAAAAATATTTTGAATCTGTATCCATCACAAGAAACTTTACTAATTGAAAGGAGGGGAAAACGAAACAGAATGCAAAGAATTATTAAATATAGCTACTTCCCCTCTGCGAAGCAAATACGCCCTTAAACACTCAAGACACAGTCATTAAGGTAAAGGTTAGCTCTTATGGAAGTCACAAAATTGTATCAAATTATTTGCTAAAATAGCCCAAAGCAACTCACGTACTTTTGGATTGCTCCAGGCATTCTTAAATTTCTACCTAACGATCATTATAAAATTTAGCCATAATCACATTTCTCATTCAAGAAAACATTAATAATGGCAAAAATAGCCACTCACTTTTTACATTAGTACATTTTAAGCTAGAGATCAAAGTATGCAGTGTAATCCAGATCTTATTTAACTTTGAAAAAATGATGAAATACCATTGACTTAAAAAAAATAATTAACTGGATTGTGTCAGAAAGATCTGTGTCTCCAAGGCATTACCTTTTTTAAGGACAATGCATGGGAGATGGCTGTAGCAGGTACCACATCTAAAATTATCCTTACTTTGATGACCAAATTTACCAAAAATGGTCTGCTATTAATGTAAGCCCAAGATTACATTAGGTTAATAAATTTATTGATCCTTAATTACTTGATGAAAATAGAACTTTTATCCTTACGTTATAGATATTGCTAGAGAAAAAACTAAAGATCATTTATGCATTCATGGACAGCCAAGAATTTGAGTGTGGTCTATAAATTATATGGGAACCCAGCCGGAAGTGGCAATGTAGGTCTATCATGTTACATTGAACATAAAGAGTTGTGAGTCTCACATTCCCCCAACAGAAGAAACCTCTATAAATATCCACCAGAGACAACTGTTTTCATTCAAAATCAACTGCTAATAACCAATAGAAAGATTTCTAGCCAGTTTCTCTTATGTGGTAGAATGCTTTTATTTTTCTAATCCTTTACATTGAAACCTCCCATCTCATTTTCTCATACTTATGTTTGAAGTCTGTCTTAAGACAGCCAGCCCTGAATATTTACACATTTCCCAAATAGATCATCAGACCCCGTAATCACCAGCACCATCTCTTCTAACATCCAATCCCATCATTGAAATGTCTCCTGTGCCCTTTGCTATCATCTTGACTCCACATGGATTATACATCTCTCCATTACAGAATCTAAATTACCCTCAAGATGTTTCTCAGCCTGTGAAATACCAATGATTATCAGAATACAAATATATTTTAAAACAAAAACAATTTATTTTAAAATTATTACAGAGCTGGTATCAATACAATCTTTCCAGTGACACGTAGTGGCAAATCTATGTTTACAGATGTTAACTTCTTTGGTCCTCTGTTTCTCTATTTCTATTTCTGTCTTTCCTTATTTGATTCGTTCCCTTTCTCTGGTTTAGGATTCGCTCCCTCTCCCTCTATTTCTTTACAAATTAGGTGCAGTATATCTTAGACTTTCTACCTTCCAAAATATTTACTTTGCCACCTCTCATTCTCTCATCTGTGCACTGCTGTGATTAGGTTCCTGGTGACCACCCATCATCATTTGCCTAGATCATTGTCACATTATCGTAACTAAGTGCCTGTATCTTCCTGTCACTTGGCCTCTTCATCACAGCACAGCATGCAGTGAACTTGCTCAGTAAGCTCAGAAGCTATAACTTCATCCTTCTTTTTTCTCTGTTCTCTTACTTTCCCCTTCATCCTGCCTCCTTCCTCTTTGCTCCATTTAAAAAAAGATATTTTTATTTTTAATGTGTATATGTGTATTACCTGTGTGAATAATACTGAACTCCTGTTACTCAATGCCCACGAATGTCAGAAAAAGGTGTCATCTGCCCTGGAACTGGAGTTACAGATGGATGTTAGCTGCCCTCTGGATGGTGGGAATGGAGCCTGGGTCCTATTCAAGAACAGCCAATGTGTTAACTGATAAGTCATCTCTCCAACCCGCTCTTTGTGCCCTTTGGAAAGGCAAGTTAAATTGTCATATTACAACAAATTTCATAGTAATACTGGTGCTATTTGTGGCTATATGATTATTCATTTTAGCAGAAGATGGTATTGTATCCCCTGGAACTGGAGTTAAGGACAGCTGTTAAACTGGAACCCCAAATAGGGTTCTCTCCAAGAACAGCCTGTGCTCTTAATTGCTGAGACAGCTCTCCATCTCCTTGATTTGGAAATTTCTTTAGTTTAGGTTATCTCTTCCCATGTAAAGCTGGCAACTAAGATTATCCATCATGTGCCCACCCACTGTCAACATGACATGCTATCAAACAACCACTTCTTGATTGTCCATACCTAAGATCTTATGTTAATATATTACATGGTATAGTCATCAAATTCACAATCTTTAAAAAATGTCCAGCAATTCAAAAGTCTAAAAGCCTCTCAACTGAGGGCTCTTATAAGATTAAAAAAGCAATACTTAACAATTTCAAAGGACAGAACCACCCAGTTACAATCAGATCAAAGAAAAACCCAATATCCGGAAGTATAAATCACATCCTGTAGGTCAATATCCACCTACTGAGACTAGGTCTGATTCTCTGGCCCCATAGGGATTCCCATCTCCACTTCTCCAGGTCTGCCTTCAGCAACACACACATCTAGTTTCCATGCAATATCTGCTACTATCGTTGGTGGGAGTCCTTCAGGCCTGGCATCTCCAATATGTTTGGGTCTTCAGTGAATCAGAGATTGCACTTTCATTAATGCTCAATATTATCTGTGTATCAAAATATTTGAAAATAATTGTCTGGTGTGTTGTGTAGGGGTTCATCTTTCAAAACCACAATTTAACATTTTAATTTAACATATATAATTAATTATTTTCTGAACTTTAGCCAGAACCTTGTTTTAATTTAAGCTTTCCTTGACCACACAATACAATTTAATGAAGCAACGATTTTTGTTTTTTTTTCTAATTAAAAATATATCCATTGCTAATTCACTTTTAATTTATGAATTGTTTGTTTTCCTTTTTCTCACTAGCATTAAATATTTATAATTTGTCTTTCTTGATCCCTAATGCTAGATCCTTAGATTATTGCCTGATTCATTTAAAAAAAAGTCCAAGTTCATATTTCTGAATAAACAAATCAGCAAACCAATTCCTCCATTATGAAGTCACTATCTGAATATTCCAAGATTTAGCTTCTTTAAGTAAGACACTTTGAAACACTGAGTGTTGTGAACAAGCATGGGTTTCACTTATGAACTTATAAATCCAGAAGAGAGTAGAGACCTGCTTTGTCATTTTTGCTAAATTTTATCCAGTATAATTTTATATTTCTAGAACTTAACTTTCTTAACATGATGATGATTTTTCAGCTATTTTTGAAATAAATTGGGATGATTCATAATGTTCTTAGATTCATATCAATAGAAGCTCACCTGTAGCACACAGTCAGCACATCAACAGTATGTGTGCCATTCATATTCTGTCCCTCAAATGAGAATAAAAAGAAGCATAAACATTATAAATCCTTTTAAGTTTCTACCTCAAATAACAGAGGTTATTTGTTGAGCATAGTCATCTGGAATTTATTTCAACCCTTTAAATTCAGAGTCCAAGAGTAAGAATTTATAAATACATTTTATGATTCTTTTAGTAGCTATTTGGGCTTTTATAGGATAAAATATATTGGATTTATTTTTCTCCTTAAAACCACCAAACAGAACGTGTGAAAATGATAAGCAAAAAAGAATGACTTCAACATTTTAGAGATTTCATGATTCTGAAACGCTGTAATTAATTCATATATATTCAGTGAGTGCTAAAGTTAGGAAAGCAGTCCCTGAACAGGATACTATGACTTTCTGTCTATGTGAGCAAAAATTACACAGACAGAGCCAAAGTAAGTAGTTCATTTGTTGAAGGTAAGTCGGCACCAGCCCCCGTCATTCCAAACCAAAGAGGATTGACAGATGAGGAATACACATCAGAAAATATTGCACACAGGCAAAAGAAAATTCTTATGAATCCATTATTCAGCGTTTGAATAAACAATAAAAATATGACCTTGTAATACCATAAAACTGATGATGCAGCAATAACCTAAGTCATGTTACAGAGAAATACACCCCAGAAAGAAAATAAATTAGCTTGAATAAAAGATTCTTGAATGCCTCTAGCTGGTAAATGCTAATATCTTTAATCACCACAATACAAAGTTGGAAGCTTTATGTGCCACATGATTTTTATTGAAAGTTAATAAAAAAATGAAAGTTTTCAAAACTAGGAAACCTGAGAAAGAGAAGTCTTGATGCTCTGAGGCTGAGGTATTTTCCCAGAAGCCTTGCTAGCAGATTCCAGAGATATATTCTAGAAAGACCTGGAGAAAGTTTTCTACATTGCCTTAAGGGTTAAAATTTCCAGGAAACAGCTCATCAGGATTCAGAAAGAGAGGACCTTCAGGAAGAATGCCACATTAATCAGACCAGACTGAAGAGACATCAAAATGTAACACCACTTAAATTTTTTTTAATTTCATTTTTTTATTCTAAACTGAGGAGAAGAAAGAATATGAGAAAGAATTGTTGAAAAATCAAGAAAGGAAATATTGGAGATTTCCATTCTATTCAATTGTATTATGTCACACACAACAAAATTCAGAATAATACCATGATTTATGCTTTCTTCTTGTTTAATTACAGACCTTATGATTATCATATACTGGCATTCTTCTTATTCTCCTTCTTTACCCTTTCTATTCTCTCTCTCTTATTTTGAAACAGAGACTCACTCTGTTGCTGATCTTAATGTAGAATTTGATATGTAGCGAAGACTGGCCACAAACTCACAGCAGTCCTTGTGCCCTGGCCTCTCAAATGTTCAGATAACATGTGTGGTACTCACCATACCTGAAGGATTTCTCAACGCATTGTATCCATAATCTTGCCTTTCCCCTAAAATCTAAGATTGTTTTTATTATTTTGTATATATATTTTTTTTCTGGGATTTTTATAAAAGCAATCATAATAAAACTGTACAAACACTATTCATTGTTTTTCAGCATTAATGTTTTTTTTTCAAAATATTTTCAGCAAAGAGAATACATTTTCTAGGAAATAGCTCAGAGAAAGTAAAATCAGCATGACTATTCCTTATTAGAGCAATGACAGCTTCAGTTTTGCCAAGTAGGACATTCATTCAACTCATTTTCTGTAAGCTCTTTATCTAGAAAGAAAAGAACAGTAAACAGATTGGACTGTGTTTATTCGTAATAGTACTAATTTTGATGCATGGTCTGCTCTAGATTTCAGCTCTTCCCCTGTTGCTTAGTAGTGACCAGCTCCAATGATTACATAACGTAAGAAATGTGGGGCTGTTATCATTTTCCCATTTTAGTCTACTACGACCTGTATAAGAACACAGGGGAGATACATACTTGTTTTACCTCACTAGGGGTATCTGAATTCTAAGAGAAGAATGGGTCAAATGAGGGTATCTAAAATGGGAGGGGAAGAGGAAGGGTTATACAAGAAACTGTGGTGGTAAAGGAGAAGAAGAAGCTCAAGAGAGGGGAGACCTTAGGAAGCAGTTGTTATCAAGGAAGAAATGGAGAAAATCAGGGTACTTTAACTGAGGAGAGGATTAGATACGGAGAGAGAGAGGAGAGATAAATAATGCCTAGCTGATGTGAAAAATAGTGAATCATATTAATTCAAAAACCTTCTGAAATATTACACATGTAATGTCTCTACATGAATTTTTATTTTTATCTGTAGTGTAGGTTTATATAGTCTCAATTATTATCACACCCTTGTCTAGTCACATGTTCCAAAATCATATTAATAATTCATCAGAATAACTTAATGAGAAAATACTTTTCTTCTTAAAATCATTATTATTTTTATTTTTTAACGTGTGTGTGTGTTTCACCTGCATGTATTCAATTGCCCCCTTGTCATGCAGTGTCTGAGGAGATCAGAAGAGAACATCAGATCCCCTGGAACTGGAGTTATGGATGGCACACTGCTACCATGTCAGTTCTAGGAATAAGAACCTGGGTCCTCTGCAAGAAAAGTCAGTGTTCATAACCACTGAACCATCTCCCCTGCCCTGGAAATACTTCACCAGTAGAGTTGACTTACTCTCAGTCTCCAAATATATCACATTACACATATTATTGCATCTCATTAAAAAAAACCACTATACTTGATTTTTATTAAAATTCAACATAAGATATTATTATTAAAAGTAAAGTACTATTGAACTGTCTGGAATTGATTATTAAGCACCATTTAGATTAAATGTTTATATGAAATACATTTCAGTAGTGGTCTCAATTAGTGTTTATTATAGTTCTTATTCTATTATCAAAGTAGAATACTAACATTCTTATTAACTAGTTGGATTGCTTAAATTACTGCATAGAATCTCTCTGCCTCATCGAATTTGAACTTCATGTGTTACAATAGAAGAAATTAAGAGTTAGATTTCTTCTTAATTAAAGTATTATGTATTTTGTCTTTTACAATTAAATAATCATAGGATAGATAAATTTTATCTAAGTAATTTTTACATTTCTTTATTTTTAAAATATTCATATTTATTTTAATAGTCTTTTAAGATGTTAAGATTTTGTGCATCTCATTTAATTTTTGTGAAGCTCATGCAAGATCTTATTCATAATTATATTCCCTTCCCTACCGCTGCCCAAGCAACTTCATGCATTCTGTCATATATGTTAAGTCCTATCTAGTCAAGTTACTGTACCCAGAATGTCCCTCATTGAACACCCATCCACTTGGTCAGCCTATCTAGAATCTCTCCCTTAAAGAAGATCAACTTTCCCTTACCTAACAGTAATCAGCTGACAATAGTTCTTCAGCTAAGTTTGAGACCCAGTGCCCATTTCTCCAATTCTATGCTGGTTTTTGTTGATTGAGTTTGCATGGGGCTTGTGCATGCTGACACCATTGTAGGTTCATATGAGCAAGGTCCCGGTAGTCTGTAAGACTCTGTTTCCTTATGAACATACACTCTCACCCCTGTCTTTTCCCCCTCTTCTGCACTGCTTTCTGAGCCCTGGGTGGGTGACCTGTCGCAGGACCGAACATCTGAAGATTCTAACTCTTTTTATTTTGGCCAGTTGTGACTGTAGTGCTCATCATTCTCTGTTGCATGATGATGCATTGTTGATGATAGTTGAGAGATGGATTAACATTATCTCTACCCCTTGTCACACTATGTTCTTTGGTTTTACAGTGTAGAACTTCCATTGTAAATGTGTCACTTAGGGTTGGCATCTCACAGACACTTATTCTCTATGTGTGAAAAGTTGTGGAACTCTGTAATAGTCTCCATCTGTTCCAAAAGGAAGCTTCTTTGATGAGTGGTGACAGGCATACTTGTCTGTAAATATAAGGATTCACGTTTAGCATATAGTAAGAAATTGCATTTGTCTAGGGATGTGACAGACTTAGGGTTTACTCTAAAGATCTATGATCTGTTCAACCATGTGTATTTGAGTGTATTTATAGTTTCATACATGAGTTCCCTCCCATTGATTAGAATTTAAGTCCAGTTATATAACTGTTGATTACCCCAACGATAGAAGTGTTGCCTAATACTGTACCAGTATAGTTAACTGTGTCCAGTCATTGTTGTAGTTATTAGAATTTCAAGCTGAGGTTAGACTGTTTATTGATTTTGTCTATTAGCAGCTTGCATAGTGTCCTCCAAAACAACGGGAGCTCATCTTCAGGAAGGAAGCTCCAGGCCACTTCCAGCCCCATTGCTCAAATTGCTGTGCTCAAATTGTGTCCTGTCTTAAGTGATAGGGTCGTATCTTCAGTTTCTCGGAGATAATCAAGAGCTATGTCAGTTGACTGTGTAATTTTCTGAATTTGTTGGACTATCCTGCCCAACAGCTCAAAGGGAAGTTTTGCCTCTCTGGCATTGTGTTTCTTGTAATATACCCTTCAGCTATACATGTGTACTCATTTACACGTATTTTATATAAAATTTTTCAGTAGGATTTTGAACTAATACATTTTCCTCTGGTTATTCATTCCAATTAAGCATTACTGCATCTCTCATCTCTCTTTCCCTGTCTAACGCTCCCTTTCCCATCCCTAGTTAAAGTACTCCCAATTTTCCCATATTCCCCGGATAATACTCATCTGGTATGAACTCCCTCTCTTGAGCCGCATTTTCCTCTTTAATCCCATGTCTCATAGGGCTCACGTGGGATTCAGAGGACATCTAGTCGAATTCTTTTGCCCCCTTCCACCGTGCGGCATCTTGGTGACAATCAGTTGTTCTGATTGTTCTCTGTCTTGGTGACAATCATCTTCACCCACAGTCAACTTCATGCACCCCATCTCATATTTTTAAATATAAATATTCTCCAAGACATGTAACTCTGTGGAAAGATTTTTCCTTAGTATGAACAAGGCGAAATCTGGTGTTCCACTCGCTACGATAAAAAAAGAAGAAAAACAAAGAGATAAGAAAAGTCTCTAACCAGACAGACCTACAAATGTCTTAGAGATACATGAAAAGAAATACGGGCTCCCATCATTTGAATTCTGAGTAATTTCACGGAAAATTGAAATTATTAGCTTTGTGAAGCCATTAAATTTATGAAAATAAAGAAAATTCTAAAAAAATTTATTGTTATGTAACACACATTGTCTAATTATTCAAAAGCATTTATGGAGCTCTAGGTAATGTACCTACTAGAATAATAATCTGTCAAGAACAAGTAAAGAAATAATGAAAGAAAATAATATTTTCTTTAAGTGCTCTGTAGGCATGGGAGAGATAAACCCCCTCTGTATTTTGTTGCTCCCTTAAAGACATCATTTTTTCAAATTATGCAAACTGCTAATAGTAATATGAGAGCGGTATGAAAAACAGCGGACTCGGTGGGTAAAAAGCCATTGTCAATCATCCTGACAATTGGAATTTGATCCCTGGGATGGATCTGGTTAAAGGAGAAAACTGACTGTAACATACTGACCTCTGACTTTCACATGTGTGTCCTGGTACACTCCAGTACACACGCACAGACATGCACAAAGAAATGAACAAATAAACAGAGAAAATCAGCATTAGAAATGGATATAGAACTTCTTAGAATTGCATAATTAGTTAGAAGAAAGTCCATGTGGATTAGCTAATACCAACTTTCCTGCGAACTATTGTAAGAATTAGTTACAAATTTTCTGTCCAGACATGCATAGCTCCTGCCAACTTCTGCGTGCCAGAACTGCGCAGCATCAGGCACAGTTGCTCCAGTGACTGAATGACCTTATCTATGAGTTGATTCTGCCACAACTGAAGCAAGCATAATTTTACCAGAAGCCAGTGGCAGTTTCGCATGATTAAAGATGGCAGAATCAGGACCGTCCATACATTTCCATGCAAATGTGCTTGAGAAAATAGCATATAATACATTATGTAAACATATTTAGAATGAATAAACACACTCAGCTAAATTTTCAAACATCTGTTCAAGCTCATACCAGAACTACAAAGTTGCATACCTAACTGATTTTAAACAGGGCTTAATTTTGCCCTCTGTATTGTAAGATCATAGTGGCCTTTAAACTTCAAAATATATAACTTTCATGATATAGATAATGATAATGATCATTTATAAAATCCAACTGCACTGGTCCTTTAGAGTTCCTTCTGTGCTTTTTCAATGAGAGAAGGAAGCACAGCAAGCCTATGACAAGGAAAGTTGTCATGTGTATTCCAACTTAATTCTTGTATTATCAATGAAAGAATTGAAACTTGAATTATTTGCATAACTATTCTTTCAGCCATGTGAAAAATGTAAAAATTGTAACCACAAGATATGCATTATACCCACCTAATGGCATAAATCTGCTATTGCTTGCAGTTTATGTACCCTGGAGTTCAAGCAATACTGTTCTGCCAATTTTATGTTTTGTTTTGTTTTCTATCTTTATTTGCCATAACCTATCAACTCTGCATCAGTTACTGTCAAAGTAACACAAATATGTAACATATGATCTAACCAAAAGTGTGTCTGAATTTTTTAAAAGTTACACAGTGAGAACCCTAGCTCTCCTTTCGAACACATTAAAGAGACTGAGTTTCATTAAAGAAATTCTGAACTAGACAAAGCACTCATGGTTTGTTGTTGTTTGGATAGGACTTAGGTGAGAAGATATTGCCATCTAAGGGTGAATGAGACTTGCTCAAAAACAGGTAATGATCATTCCAAATTCAAGACAAATATACTCTGTTTATTCTTTCAACACTTGAACACTGCATTCTCAGTCCAGAGGATAAGGTGATTGACTAAATAGCTATATCCTTAGTTTCAGAAAATACACAATCCTGAAAGGATGCAAACTATTGTAATATGTTGAAGTCTTGTATATGACTTCATAGAATCAAAAATCTGTCAGTAACATGATGTCAGTGTTCACTTGTAGAGGCTGAATTTAATTTCTTTTTGTCCTTCCCTTTGTAAGAGGAAATGTGATTCTGTCTATAGAGTTCTTATTTATTTATTTATTTATATTTTTTATATATTTTTTCTTTTAGTTCATGTGTATGTATATATGCAGGAGCCCTCAAAGGCAAGAAGAGGGCCTTGGATCACCTGGAGCTGGATATAGGCGGTTGTGAGAGATTGGAACCAATGTTGGTTCCTCTGAAAGAGCAAGAAGCATTGTAAATTCTGACCCATCTTTCTAATTCATGACTTGAGAATGATGGGGTGTAATACCTGATTTTATTTATTTAATATATGAAAATCAGGCTGAAACAATTCTGGGACCCAAATAAAAATAACAATAATATTAATATATTTAAAATATTATGTAAGGTCTACTTCTTTCCATGGTTCATTAACTCATGAAGAACCCAAAACAGCCATTATGTAAGATAGATTCTATTGGCATGAAAATGCTCTGCTAAGGAAGCCTTGTGTAGAGACTGTTGAGAGATTCAGTGGGCTCAGCATTCACGCATTGCATTGCAGTACAAAAGTGGGAATAAAGACTCATCAGTTTATGGAATCAGAACACAGGCCACACAACAATTCACACAGCCCTCACATGTAATTTTTTTTTCCTGACCTTTAACCAAGAGAATTGTTAAGGTGCAATTGTAAAAGCATTGGTTTTGCCCTTTTGTTTTGAAATAATTGGTAACTCATGAATAGATAACCATTTCAAAGCATTTCACTTGGACATTATGGGACTGTTTTACTCAGTTTAAATTCACAACATTGCCTGTGGAATCACTTAACAAATAGAAGTACAAAGGCCACAGACGAGCCCTGTCACAAAAGTTCTTTGTTTCCCTTTATAGAGACAGTGTTTAATGGATACCTGGATAGCCTTTAACTCACTATGTAGCCAACATGACAGTGAGCTACTGATCCTCATGCCTCAACCTTCAGCATATTGAGATTATATGTATGAGCCATCACTCCTTACTACAAGGCCTTAAGAAAAATTTGATGACAATTTAAGAGAAAGGAAAGTGTTCCTAGAGAAAGAATCAGGGTATCAAGTAATGTGAGAGGAGAACCAGAAACTCCTCAGCTATTGGATAAGTGGCCTAATGTCATAGACCTCTCCCCTAGAATATCTTCCAAAAAACAGAGTAGAGACCAGAAATGATAAGGGGGCTTTTTAGTAGAGTAGAATCAGAGAAGTATATTTTGGAGAGTCTAGGTGGGTACAAGAAGCAACAAAGAATCATGAGTCTAATTGCTGGTTGCAGGCTTTCACTGATGTGGGCATTCAAATTGCGTTCAGTCAGGATAGTGTAAACACTTAGCATAAGTACTTCATTAATCTTTTGGGGACAACTAAGGAAAAATAAACACATTTCAATATTGTGGGTATGAACTGTGTGGTATGTTCTAAATGGACCCAAACACAGGACACGTTTTTGAGATTAAAATGAAATATGTAATCATATTTATTTTCTTCAGTTTACCTTCATGTTTTTGGTCAGCTGTAAAGAGCCAGGCCCATTCATCTATATCCCAACCACTGCAGTCCCAAACCACTCTTCTGATTTAGTTTTACTAAGCTGTTAGAAACAGTTTGGGGATGGCTTGCTACAAGGATAGTGTTTTGAGAAATTTATCACCTTTATTTATTGAATTTTTAAGACTCTCATACAATATGTTGCAATCATTTAGATTGCCCCTCTTCTCCACCCACCATCTTACTAGCCTTGCCCAATCTCACGAAAATATAAATAGTGACTCTTCCCTTTCCCAAGCAGCCATTGTTTCCCAATAGTTCCTCAGGTATGTTTGAGATTCTTATCCATTTCACCATGTCTATGTTGGGATTCTGTATGGCTTGCTTTTACATTGTAATTGTAATTGTACATTCAGTCATAATTGCAGTGAGTTCATGTGAATAACTTGACAGCAGTCTGGAAGACTGCTTCCTTGTGGTCATCCACCACTCCTGGCTTTTACAATCTTTCTGACACCTCTTCTGCATAGATCTCTACACTTTTAGAGGCAGAAGTTTGGTATAGGTGTCTAGTTTAAGGATAATCAATTTGCAGTCTCTTAGTTTCCTGTGCATTGCTTGCTTTCATAGTCCTGGAATGTGCAATGCATGCTACTAGAAGGAAAATAAAAGCACATCATTAACCGTACACAACTGTGAGTCTTGTGTGTTTCAACAATACCTGGCCTGTCAAGATATAACCTCTGATGCAAAAGTGTCATGAATATTATGGGAATAACCAATCACTTTCTGATTGTATTTAAGGTCTACTTCAAAAGATGAAGCTCATATCTGACACTGATATCAGTTCTAAGAAACTGTGGTTAGACAAACCCCAGGGTATAGAGGCAAGCCTAATACTATTATTCTGTTAAATATTTGCAGTAATTAAATGATTCCTAATGACTTATTGTTGTACCTATAGATTAATGCACTTCTCACCTCTCAACCTATTATCTTCCTTATGAAACAGATAGTAATTAACACAGAAACCTACTGCTGGCTAACATGCATAGAATTAGAGGCTGCACAGTGTTTGAAGGTTTTATGCTGCCTCTTTAAGAATCTGCCTCCTCTTCCAGTTGCTTAATTCTGTGCCCCTTTAACAGGAGCATAATCTTCTCTTTAGTCACACATAAAATAGAAAACAGACTTAATGATTTGTACATGGCCAAAATTAGAAATGGTACAATGGCAAAAACAACAACAAAATAACAAAAGATAAACCAAAACAACAATTACAATAGGAAGGAGCCCTATATTGTTTAAAAATTATAATCAAATATAAAATGATTAGGAATTACTGAGATAATATCAAACTGCTTTCTAATTTCTAATATCTCGCCCAAAAATCTCTAATATGTCGCTTCAAGGAAGACAGCAGACCAGAGCACTTCTTTTCAAGTATTCACTGAAGAGTGAGATTTTAGCAGAAGCACATAGCTCAATTATTGAGATATTCAAAAATTAAGTGCAAACCTATTTGGTCATTCAAGGAATCTCAAGGATATTCTCATAAGATCCACTTAGAATGGAAGGAAAGTATCATACACATCTAGAATATTGATGTTCACCTAGCAAAATGACTCTCAGCCCAAAGTATTAATGATTCTAGAGTGAAATAAAATATGTGTGACATCATCTAATAAAAAGAGTGACAATGAATATTATTTAGCAAAGTTATAAGGTAAATTATACCACTTTGAGTGAAAAAAGCAAAGATTAGCAGTATAAAAAAGACTTTTGTGTCCTCAAAATTAAATATTTAAATGTAGGCTAAAGACACCACAAATCTTTAACACCAGATTAGACTGTGGAATAAAAACACTTGGAATGAAATCAAGAAATATAGGTATTTCACATGGGAAAATTAGAAATGATTCATGAAACTAGCATTATGCTACTTTCAAAGGATATTTCAAAATTGCTGTAAACTATTAATGATCATGATTTCTCTTGATTTTCTTTTTTGAATAAATATGACAGGCATTCAACACCTCCCTTTTCAAATGTAAAGGAGAGGTAGATTAAATATCTCTACACTCTGCAAGTTTCATTTCAAAATAATTTTATTTAGAGAAATTAAACCAGAAAAACACATACAAATGATAGCATGCATACTTTGAGATGATTGAGAAAAACCTATTCTGTAATTTTGCTGAGTTTGTATTGGATTCATGATTCAGGAGATAGTGTTCATGCTATCAATATAATTAAAGCTTCATAAATGTAAAGCTTTTATATTCAAACTTAAAAAATATATTAGAGTAAAGTGAGGAATACTTGACAAGCAACCCTTTGTAACCTCATTTTCACTTAGGAAAAATTTTAGCCCAAATATTCTGACACTGTTATCAAATATTCCATGGAATATGACTTTTGAGAACCCTGAACAAATGTTTGTTTTGTGGCAGGAACTTATAATGTGTAGCCTGCGGACAGATCTGAGACCATGAAATTTTCATAGTATATCTTGGATAGTTTCCTCAAGAAGAGAGTTTAATTTTTCTATTCATGAATTTGGCTTCTTTTCTCACTGGTTACAAATATACTCCATACATTATCCTGCCAATGTCTTTTAAGGGTCTGGAAATCTTCTATTTACTTTATCTTGAAACAATGGCATGCATGATGTCACTTACATATGAATACACCACATGAGAGGTGGAAGCAAAGAGTAAGAATTCATCCCCTTTGACTACATAGCCATCTGTATGGGACCTTATCTCCAAACAAATAAGCAGAAAAATAAAAATCAAACCTCAGTTGTATGAGATAGCAAACAATCTCCTGAGACTGTCTTGGGGATTCCACATATAAGGATTCAAATAAATAGGTCAAGCTAAGCTTTGTCTTAAGCTATTCCTTCCCTGTCAGCTCAGATCTGAGCAACAAAAACTTAGACAGTCTGCAGGCCTGCGTCGGTCAAATTGGCAGCAGATGAAATGATCGAAGGTGATGCTTCATGAGGCAAAGAATGAAAAGTGAAAACTTGCCCAAATTTCTGATTTGAAAGCAGAAATTCTTAATTTAATTATATAAATGCCTGTGTTTTGAATCATATAAAGTAATATTTGAATGTTTAGTATTGGTCCAAATTTCTCTGAATGCTTTTACTGATATTTTAATACCTTGTAGAATATAAATAATGTAATATTGATTAAAGTATGAAATAATTAAAAAATCAACGTCTATGTTTTAAAGAATAGGAATAATACAATACAATTAGTTGAGGTCTAGGTTTTGTGTAATAAAAAATGCCATATAGTTCATGCAGTTATCAACTATTTTAGAAATCAATGGGTGTTTGGACAAGTTCTGAGACACCTTAAAGCAAATAATGCTGGTGGTCATAATCCCTTCGTTGATACACTATTAGATAAATTATATATCTAGGTTTGAATGGTGACAAAAGTTTGAGTAACAAATTTGTTCATAATAAAAACCTAAGTGTAGGTCAAGGAATTCTATCTCTAAATGAATAAAGTTGAGATAAAAGCAGGCCTATTAATGTAACCTTATTTATATACATGACCTAAAGTATGTAAAACCAAATTAATAGCTTTACAACCTACATCTCAATATGTAAATTATTGTGCAATGAAATTTATAAGAGGGATGATAAGATGGCTCAGTGTGTGAAGTTGTTTTCCAGTAAGCCCGAGGACCTGAGATTGATTCTCAGGAACCACATTTTGGAGGGAGAGAACTGACTGCTGCAAGTTGTTCTTTGATCTCAACATACATGGCATGGCACACATATACCTCTTATACTACACACATGCACCCACAACACGCACATACAAACACAAATGCACAGACACGTACACACACACACCAGTGAACACATAAATATAATTAAAACAATTAAAAACAGGGTGCTGGAAAGATGGCTCAGCAGTATGAGCACTGGCTGCCCTTGCAGGAGACCCAGGTTTGAAACAGAGCAGCCACATGGTGGCTAGCAATTATCTGTAACTCCTATTCTGGAACCCTCTTCTGACTTTCACAGGCAATGCAAAACATGTGTGCACTTACATACATGCAGACAATATACTCATACAAACAAAACTCAAAATGATGAATAAAATATTTTTTAAAATTTAACAAACATTTCCATGAGGAGTACATTTCACATTTTAATAATTCCTTTATAATAACTATAAATAATAATAATATTAATAGACATAGCATGAAATGAAACTAGAAGTACTGAGGAAAATTGAAAATAAAGATGAGAGCTGAACGGCAAGGTTAAGAAGACACAGTCTACAGAGCTTCTTCATTCATTTATCTCCTATTCCAATACTCTGCCACAAAATGATGATTCTGAAATCAGCAACAAATAATATTTTGCTTCCGAAAAATTATTGACCTTATTATATATGTGATATTAATAATATTAATCCTTACTATGATTGTTAAGTGACTTTATTCATGATTCCGTTTAAAATAATCTTTTATGTACTTTTATTGATTTGAGAATTTCATATAATGTACTATGATCATATTCAAACCCTCCTCTTTTAATTCTCTCTACACCTTATTACCCCCCACCACCATGGACTTCATGTCCTCTATTATTACCTGATTTTTAAAAGTTCTATGGAGTCTAATATATGTTCCCCAAATGCTCTTGCATGGTGACTTGTCAGCCTAAAATTGAGATACAGAGAACTTAGCACATTTGATTATATGAGGCATCAATATGCTCAAGCATGATGAATAAATTTAAGATGTCAATTATAGTTAAAACAGCCCTCCATATTCTCTGATTGTTTTATATGTGGGTGATGTGTATGCATGGTATATATGCATGTTTATATGTGTGTAGGTGCACAGGTATCTTCATGTGCATGTGGGCCTGGAGGTTGAGCTTGAGTGTCTTCCTTGATCACACTTTATCTTACTTATTGAGGCAGGGTCTCTCTCTTGAACCCATAGTTCACCCAGTTGATGAGTTTAGCTATTATATACTGTGCTCTGGGGAATCTCCTGTCTTATACTCCTTATCTAGAATTACATACAGGCCTCCACACTCATTTAAGTATAACTTGGGTTCTGAGAATCTGAACTCTAGTCATCCATTTTGTTTCACAAGTGCTTAATGCACTGAGCTGTCTTTCTAGCTTCAATGTATTATGTACTTATAAATTTCTGTGCACATATTTCAAAACAATATATATTTTAAGTACACTCTTGTATAATTTAAAATAAGTTTGACAAAGAGGTTCAATGTGTAAAAATTGACTACAAATTACATGATTATGATGTAAGGTTAGGAAAAAGATTATCCTTTCTATTTTTGAAATAGGGAAGCCCCAACTGGTCTTCTGAAACTCACTATGCAGAGAACCCCATGCTGCCTTCAATCTCATAGAGATTCACATGCATCTGTCTCCTGAGTCCTTGGATTAATGTCATGCACCACCATGCCCAGCTTAACTGTCCCTTTTGAATGACTTATTTTTGCTAAACATTTGTATGCAGTTTTATCTTGTCTTCTCCTTTTTTGTCGCAAGAAAATTGACCTCCCCTGGTATTTAAGAAAGCTGCTGACAGGAAGGTATAGCACAACAAAGCAATCCAGAGAGTCAGACCTGCAGGAAATTGAAGACAATTCCAGTTTCCATTGTTTCTTCCACCAACAAAGAAACGTAGGTCTCTAAAAATCAAAATCCTTTAAAAATACAAACAGCTGGATTCCTGAGTGCTTCTCATGCTGTTCGTTAAATGTGGAGAACACATACAAAATAAGATTGGAAAATTGGAAGTACAACAAAAACAAGTAGAAACGTGCCTCTTCACTAGTGTTGCATATTGACTTTTCTAAATTTGAAGTACTTGAATGGATCACTTAGATTTCAATTATGTCACTTCTCATTAATTCAATGACTTTTACATTGTTAATTTTTCCTTCATTAGTTTGTATATTATGTATTCAATGACTGTGTTCCAAGTAGGAGAACTGAATGTGAAACTGACAAAGTATAACTGTCTTGATGAAGGAAATTAAAGAAGCACTTGATTGCTCTATTCTGTAATCCTAGCTATTACTAAGGATGGAACAAGAGGATTATAGATCCAAGGCCTAATACATAGTACATAGGTCAATACAAGGGAATTTAGAAAGAATCTGTCTCAACATTTTTTTTTTTAAGTTATAAGAGGTCCAGAGGCTGGTAAAATGTCTCAGTGGGTAAAGGTACATGCTGTCCAGTCTAAAGTTCTGACTTGCATTTCCAAGTTAAAGGAGAAAACTGGTTCCCAAAAGTTTTCTTGACTTCCACATGAACATTCTAACATGCACACATATGCATAAGCACACACAAACACAAACACACAAACATACCCATAGACACAAAATAAATAATGTTAATATAATACTTTTTAAAATGGCAATTTTGTAGCTCAGTGGTATCATATTTATGCATAACTGAGATTCAAATACAATTTCCACAAAAATACAATTAGAAATAGATTCTATACAAAAGAATATGCCTTAAAATGTCAATGATCATGAAGTTAACAAAATATGTTAGGATAATAACTGATTTCAATAAAGTTCAGCAAATACCTTAATGTTTCTTCTTTGGAAAGCCTGAATTTCTTCCCAAGAATCAAACAAGTAAATGAATGAATAAAGCACTCCACTTTATAGGAGAAATAAATATGTCATATGAACCACATATGTGAGCACAGTCTTTTGAAATCATTTCAGTAAGAGACAACTCACATCCAGTTGTGCTGAAAATATGAGAAGTAGGATCATATTATCAGAGCTGTGTCTTTAATCTTAGATGTTGGTCTCTGAGGGGCGGGTGGAGACAAAGAAAATCTCCAGGTTTAGAGGTATGAGGTGGCAAAATGTGCTTATTGGGATTTGGTGGGTCAAAGAGAATTTGGAACAAGAACAATGAGACGCATTGTTTAAAAGGGAGTTTTAAAAATATTTGTCTCGGGAAAGATTTCATAAGATTGAAAGGTGGTAGATAACTAAAAGGATACAGTTTTCCAGGTGGCTGGGAGCCTGCTCATATGAACTTATATCAATTGTGACAGCATGCAAAAGTATGACATAAGCTCAAGTTGGACAACATCCCACCAGATATATGAAGAAGTGGGTAGGAAACCTCAACCGTACCTGAGGAGCTACTGACAACTGCTTGCTACTGGGATGGGAAAATCTTGTGCGTGTGTGCGTGTGTGTGTGTGTGTGTGTGTGTGTGTGTTTGTGTGTGTGTGTGTTCTGTCTGAATGTATTTAAATACACCTGTCTTGTGCAATGTCCACAGAGGCCATAAAGGGTATTGGATCCCCTGGAACTAGAGTTACAAATGGTTGTTAGGAACCATGTGGGTGCTGGGAACCAAACTGAAATCCTTTGCAAGAGTGCCTGATGCTCTCACCTCTTGAACCATCTCTCCTGCCTAGAGTCAGTCTCTTTAAATGTGTGATTCTTGGTATGTTAACCACCTCCGGTGGATGAATCCACATAGATCAATATTTGGAGAAATAAATTAGACTCTATGGGCCTTAATCTAGAACCATTACACACAGGAAGACAATGAAGAAACCCAGTGGAATAATTGTTTTCTGATAAGGTGTCAGGAGGTTGTAATGCTTAGGTTAGAACCCTCCTGAAACATAGAGGTTGAATACCGGAAAAGTATGTGGCACAGGTTTTTACCCAAATATTCAGGTAATATTATGTGCTGTTTTATTTTATTTTATTTTTGAAAGATTCATATATGTCCATAATAAATTTTAATTTTCTCACCTCCTATTTTCATGTCTCATTGATATTTTCCCTTGATTCCCATCTTTCCTTTCCAACAAGTTATCCACCAATTTCATGTCTTCTTGTATTAGTCCAATCCACTGAGTTTAAATATAGTTTCCTTCATGAGCATTGATGGTAGGTTACTTACTGGAACGCGGGCAATTCAACAGTTATGTCACTACTGAAGAAAGTGTCACCCCTTCTCCTAGCCACCATTACCTATAAATAATCCCTCAGGGGTGAGACCACATCAGCCCTTCCTCCTTACAAGATGGAGTGATGACAGACTTCCAGTCCTATGCAAGTCTTATTTTGCAGGTAACCACAGCTCAAGAGAGATCCCTAATGCACTAAGGTTGTCATGTACATATATACTTTTTCAGCAATGCTCCCTGATCTCTGCCTCCTTACAATCTTTCTTCCATTTCTGCTCTCAAGCTTGTACTTTAAAAATGCTTTTAGTTACAGAGCCTTTATGGTCAGAAATACTTTGGTAATTTTGGCAGAGGGACCTACTGTCTTAAACAGATAAATCCGAGGGAAAGCTACAGAAACATGTGAGTGTAGAATTTTACAGCAAACAAAATAGGAGATATAAGTAAACAATCTCTGTTGTCACTTGTAATCTTGTAATCATAGGGCACAATGATTCACTTCTAAGACATTCATTGATTTCTTTACAAATGAAATTTATAAAGAAAGGAAGTAAAAGCTAGGCCAGTTTATTCCCAGGTGCTCTAGAAATAAACTTATCAAATATCAAACATTTGGAACTGAAAGATATCATAGTTGTTAAAAGCACAAGCTGCTCTTGGAGAGGACCCAGGTTAGATTTCCAGTACTCACAGGGAGGTTAACAACCCTCCATAACTCCAGTTCCAGGTAATCCAATTCCCTCTTCGGACCTCTGTGAGTACTGCATGACACAGGTGCATTTACACACATGCAGGCAATGCACTTATACAATTAGGACAAAAATTATAAATAAAAATAAAAATAAATACCAAACCTTTATTCCAACAGAGTCTAAGAATAGGGGAAAACAAGAGAGAGACAGGTTTCACTGACTCACAATAAAAATGACTATGTCCTTTTATCTAACACAGAACTCCACTGTACACCTTTGCTTTCTGCATACTGTGTTCACTCATACCTGGCGCTTTCCATTCCCTTCTTTCAATCATGTAACCAAAGCACACCTCAGTGTGAGAATGACTTTTCTGAGAATGATATACTGAAACAAGCCTTTGCAAATTGAAGTTTTGCATAAATTTGTAACCCTAGTTAATCATATGTTCTGAGAACATTTAGAACTAGGAATTCTTTCTGTTTACATTTTATACACTCAGTTTTTTTCCCTAATTAACTGGCTTCTTTGAAAAGCCATGCAATAGGTCTTATAACAAATTGGAATTTCTATGTAATTAACTCCTATTAGGTAAGCTGAATGAATAGCTTTACTTTAATACCATAGGCTCTATTTATCCTTTGTGACTCAGTTACACTCCTGACAAAGAATAGTATATTTATGACTGAGATGCGAAACCAATAGCATTGAAAACAACAGTGACACCGAAAACAATGTCTCCCCTACAGATAAAATCAACCTGTGGGTATGGTTGATGACATGTTTTTGGTTTTCTATGCTATCCTAAGTCAGTACAATGTTTGTTTTCCTTTGTCAAAAATTATTCACATCTTTACCATATCATGCCAGATATGAAATATGAGTGGAAGCCCTTAGCCAGAATAGAATAGAATAGTATAGAATATAATAGAACAGAATAGAACAGAACAGAATAGAAAATACCATAGAATAGAATAATAGACACATAGATATGAAGGAAAATTTCAGAGTGAAATCAGAGGCTCCGGTCCACTGGAACCTCTTGGACCCACTGTTGGTTAAATTGCTCTATGGCAAAGTACATAAATAAGAATTATTTGACTATAAAATGCTATGTATTGATAATTTCTACATTGCACTATTATGTTATTATGGACAGATAAAATCCAATTAAACCACCTCAGAAGCTTTGTGGTGTTGTGATGACTGTAGATTGTCATCAATAAAGTAATATAAAAGTTGAGATATGACGGCATTGCAGACCGATCAGAATAAACAAATGACCAATGATGCACATGCAATAATTTTACATTGAGAATCAGTGAATCAACTCTGAGTCTAGAAAAATCAGTTCATGTTTCTCTTCTTAGTTGTCATTTACTTGAGCTGCTACCTATTGTGACAGTCAAGTAGCTTTGTCTCGAACCGTTGTCTGTAATATCTATTGATAGGAATATGATGCTATAGCAATTTATTATTGTATCTTCACTTATCTGTCAATGTATGCTGAATAGTATATGTTTTATAAATTACGTGTACCAATATTAATTGTATATATTTATAATGGTCTAACGATTACTGCTTGAATTCTGGTTCAGTTAGCTTGATATATATATATATATATATATATATATATATATATATATTTGCATATATTTTATATATTTGCATAGCTCACTTTGTATTGTATGTCTTGATGTCTTAACAATGAAGTAATTTGCTTTCACACAGTCAATAACTGAATTTCTTTTGTACATCCATTAAAACGCTGCCTTTTATTAGGCTATTTAGACCATTTACAATTACAGGTATGGTTTTTACTGAAGGGTGTATATTAATTTATTTAATTCAAATTAGAGTTTTGGTAGGTAATAATTAATTTTTCTCCCAATTCTCATTTGAGATTCTTTTCTTCCAGTGAAATTTATTTTTTCTCAGGTCTCATTAATGTGTACCTCTTCAGTATCTCTCTGTATGCATTATTTTTTCAAGTATCTTATGACTTAGTGATCATAAATTGTTTTTATGCTTATGGAAATATTTATTTCTTCTTAAATACAAATGACAATTTTGTTCAGGGTTGCGTTTCCATTTGTCTGTGCTTTTTAGCTGTGTTGTCATGTCTTTCTTTATATATGATGCTTTTCCCTCCATCTTTCCTCAGAATGTAGCATCTCCTTTGTTGTTCTGATGGTTCACATTCGTAGTCACACAGAGGGAGTTTCAGTCTGCCATTTCACTCCACAGCTTACCAGAAGTGTTAACTGTCCTAGAACCAATTAACACAGAGATGGATACAATATAAATTTTTATAAGGTATATTTCCTCTCCCAACTAGTATGACAGAATTAAAACAGACATATATTGTTTCATTCCATTACTAGGACAAATCTCATGTTTGCCTTCATAATTTTTTATGATAACTGTATTATTGTGTTCAATAATAAAAGCTGTTTAGGTCCATAATATTGAAAACATGCTGTTTGTTTCTGACATACAAAGCCAAATATGTATATTAGAGACAATACGTACTTGCAAATAAGATAACACAGTGAGACTTCTTGTCAGTTGACAAGTGTGGTGCTTTTCTAAGCTGAGGTGACAAGAATTGTTATATCTATCTGCCACTTACTGGATCACTTCAATTTTTGAGGACTACATGTGTCACATTTAAACCTGAATCTAGGAACTATTTCTGGATCTTCCATAAGGTCGATAGTTTTAAATGGAAAGAAAAAAAGAAATAAAAATATTGAAATATTGGAACAATATTGATGATGGAAGTAGGAGCAATAGTAATAATTTAAACTTGCCTGGGCTTTCCTGATACTTAGAACACAGAACTGATTACTTCCTAAAATATTGCAAGAAAATTCAAAGTATGCATTAAATGTCTGGCAAGTAGTTGAAATTTGAAAAATCACAAAAATACTCAAGTTTACTGATTAAGCCTATTTCTTAAATTGTGGCTATTCTTAAATTTATGTTAAAGGACTTCTTAACTTGGTACACTGAATATGTGATTATACCACAGAAATCACATGTGAAATCTAAACCCTTAGTCAGTTAGGTATTATATACTAGCTGAATTTATGAACTATCGGTTTGATCATGTGAGAGCCAGGAATCTGCACTTCCTGTTAGGAAAAGACTGAAGTGAGCAGCTGCATTTAATTGTATTACATAGACTTGGATGTCAGTGGTGTAAGAATACCCTTCCGGAAGTGAATGTAATTTCAACACTCTATCTGTGGACATCATACAAGTTTCACATGCAAGTATAGATTCATTGTTGACAGGGAAGTCAGCAGATAGTAAAACAGTAGTGATTTAGTGACAATACGGTCTAGGATTAAGTATAGAAATGGTTTTTTTTTAAACAACATATAGAGAAACACTCAGATTTCACACAAATCCTTCCAAAGGTCATCAGTAAAAATAGAGGTTGACACTAATTAAGGGGAAACATGGCCTTCTTTGCAAATGGAAGACAGCAGTATTGCTAAATAACCTTAAATTTCCCAGGGGACCCACTTAACAAATGTCCACAGAAGCAGAGAAGCAGACAATGCATGATTATGAGTGAGGTCAAAGTTATTTTCTCTTCACTGTTCATCTGTGCATTTTGATGATGTCTGCATTGCCATCAGCCATGGAAGACCCAAACATTCTCTCCTTTTTTGTCTCTGTCTCTGTCTCTGACATGCAGATGAAAAATATTATTTTACTTTATGCAATGTTAAATACATTGTCTCCTTTGAAGTCAACGTTGAGTAAATTAACTAAGAATTCCTATTAAGAATTCACATTTCTTATGCTCCATTTCCCAGCTGGGATGCAAATCCTTTGTTCATGCAACAGCCAAATGTTTTTCTGTACATTGACATTGGGTTTTGAGGGCAAGGAGAACATAGGAGATCATAAATCTCATGCTGTCTCTGGTGGCCTAGATAGTACTGTGGTTTGTACTTGATACTGTACCTCTTTTATCCATGCATCCATGGAAGAAAAAAGGATGTGCAAGCTCCTTGAAATCAGGATGGTATTTCAAATCACAAGTTATTGATGATGTGACTTTTAAAGCGCTATCTGATTATAAAATGACTATTTAAATGCTATGAGATTGCTTTTATGAAAGGAAATAGTGAGGGTCATTGACTGTTTTCTTTATGGTTGCATAGAAATGTTTATATAGTTATGAAAGTACTAGAATAACAATAACAGTGATGTGACTAGACCTCAGCTTTAAATGTGGAGTTGAGATGACTTGTCTGAACTGGTGAAAGGCATTGTGTAATGAAGTCCTAATATTTTATTTTGATGCATATTTAATCAAGAATATTTGAGACCATATTGAAATAGAGCCTGAGAGAGCAGAAATGATATATTAATAATGCACATTCATAGCTTTAAGTAATAAATGGAAATGAGTAACAGAAAGGTAGATTCTATTTATTTATTTATTTATTTATTTATTTTTGATGTTTTTGAGACAGGGTTTCCCTGTAGCCCCAGCTGACTTGGAACTTACTTTGTACACCAGGTTGGAACTTACTTTGTACACCAGGTTGGCCTTTGACCTCACAGAGATCTGCCTGCCTCTGCCTTCCCAGTGCTGGGATTAAAGGCATTAGCCACACCATACCTTGCTGAAGGGTCAATTCTAAAGCTATAAGTCAGAATGACAGTTACCATTGTTGGTTACAGAATTAAATAATATTTTTAAGAAGTGTTTTAGAAAATGTTATATGGGGAAATGGTATTTTTTATCAAAACCATTAGTACAGTAACATGTAAAGTTAATAAAGAAAAAGAAGACACAATATCGAGAGGGAGGGAGAGAAAGAACATTGTTAGAATTGGAAGAGAAAATGGGGAAGAGTGGAAATTATGTAAAATATAATACTCGTGTATGAAATCCTGAAAACAGTAATGTGAATTATAAAATAAATAAGAATTCACAGCCTGGGGCACAGACCAAGATTCACTGCCCTATCTGTAGATTTTATGAAAGATTCTGAAACTGAAATTTGAAAACTCTAAAATTAGAAAATAAGAACCTTTTATTAAGGGGGTGAATGAAAAGTTAAGGAGTTGGACAGAAAACCAAGTTATGAATCTGACCTTGAAACAGAAGACATAAATAACAGAAACAGTTACCCAAGTGATCTAGGATTACTGAGAAAATAAATCATAAAGAAGTGGAAAATAAACCATTCCAGAGAAATGATTTTATGATTCCATTTTTCAAGCTTGATAAAGAGTCTAGTATCAGATACTGTCTGAATATTCAATGCTGAATGAATAGCTAGAAACTGAAGAAGCCCAGTTCACACTAACATGTCCACTATAGTGCGCATGCAGTAGATGTCTCCTCCCCAAGATATCACATAGCTTCTGTTTTTCCCTTGATCTAGAAAATATTTTTGAGCACTCATTTCCCAGAATTCTTCCCTTTATTTAAGTATGCTGCCTCATTTTCCTGGGGTTCAATTTTCTACAGCACTGAAAAAACAGAGAACAGAATGGAATTTTGGGGGAGTAGGGAGGAATTTTAATGAACCGCTTATCAGAGTCTTTCAATGCTGTTTTGTAAATCCAGGGTCAGCAGAGCTTCCTCTGGTCTGTCTCTTTTGACTCATCAATGTAGAATGAAATCTAATCAATCCACAGTCATGCTAATCAATGTACTGTGATACTTCTATTGCAGTAAAGCACAATGCTCTTATAACCTACTTACATTTGAGAATAATGCAAAAATTGAAAGTGCTCTACTATGGTATATGCAAATTAAGCATTTTATGACCCGAGGCTTCCAAATCACAATTCCATTTTGATTCAAATTAAAAGAATTTATAACTCTATAAGGAAAAGCACTGAATTGAAAGTAATAACTTATTTATATGAAATTCTACAAAATGAAATACTTATGGAAGCAATATAGCAATAGCAATATAGCACTGTGAAATCAAAATCTAAACTTGTTCTTTACCACGCTGAGATAAATTTCATAGGAGACTATTATTCTGTAACTTAACATTTCTATAACTAAAAGAGTACGTGTTATTCTAATTTGAGTAAATAAGGCAACATCTCTCTTAGGCCTCTGAAACTCTAGATGATTCCCTTACTGTGCTTTTCTCTAAAATCGTCTAGGTTCCCAGTTCTTCCATCCTGTTAGCTTACACGTAACATCTTGTTATTAACTGGAGGATATATTTACCCATTATGCATGTTAGAAAGAATATATCTTTGGTAACAAATAAAATAACAGATTATAGAACCATTCAATATAGACATATAATCCACATCAGCATGAGTGTTACTCCATGTCTGTATTGCATTTGTTGAGTATTTCCATAGATACCAAACCAGTAGGATAGGAGAGATGGTAGAGAGTGAAGTACCAGAGTGTGAGACAGAAATGGATGATTAATAGATGATAGATAATAATTAGGTAAATTGAGAGATAGAAAGGCAGTATATTATATGAGATTCTAATTCATTATCAGAATTGGCTCATATTATTATGAAATATGAAGAATCCTATAATAGATGTAACATGGTTCTATTAATATGTAGCAAAATCTTATGGATAATGAAATTTCAGTATTGCTATTAGTTAATGGTACCTCAATAGAAGAGGAAAAGCTGTATAAGGCAAATGTCCCTTTATTTTTTTCACCTATTACCATTTGCTAAAAATGCCTATGAAGTGATACAAATGCATTAACAATAGGTAAGTAGAAACAAGTCATAATTTTGGTTAATGAATAATTTTATGATCAGTGCTAACTTGGTGATTAAACAAATTGTATTATAACTTTCCTTGAGATAAGGTTGGCGTGGAAACACCAAACATGGCATTTAAGGTGACGTAATGGTATACAAAGGGTTTAGCACAGAGATGTGAGACAAAACAGCTCTATGGAAAAAGCCGATGCTTCAGTGCTACTGAGCGAGCGATTGATTTACAGTCCCCAAAACAGGGAGAACTGTTCTATTATAAATGCAATCCAAGTTTGAGGAGAAAGTTAAGCATTAACCAATATATGCAGAATCAAAAAGGTAGTTTTAGAACAATACAGTTATATACTAAGTGAAAGAATGAAACCATTCATAATTGTTGTAATGGACTAAATTGAATATATGTTCCCAGACTGCTGTTGCTGTCATTGTCAATGTTGTTGAGGTCACAGTAATGGTTTGCTATTTTTTGATTGGATTTGATTTGTTTCGAAATGCTGATGAATGAATCTAGGACTTACACATACTAGGCAGGTGCTCTACATCACGGTTAAAACCCATGTGGAGGCCTGGAGAGATGACCCAGTGGTTAAGAGCACGGGCAGCTCTTGCAGAAGCCCTTGATTCAATTATGAGCACTCACAAGGCAGGAAACAGCCATCAGTAAACTCCAGTTCTAGGGTATTCAACACCCTTCACTGGCATTGCATGACAAGAGGACATCTACCTACATGAAGGCAATACACTCAAATATATAATTTTTTAAAATACATGTGGTAACTATGTTTAGGACAACAAAACCTAATGACAAAAATCAGTTTAGGATCTTTCAAAGTTTGTAAATTTAATTTTAAAATTGCTATCACTTTTGTCCTATGTTGGAATAGTCTTTAAAATGAATGAATTTTGAAAGATATTTATTTATTGTATATGAGTATAATGCCTGTGTGTGTGTGTGTGTGTGTGTGTGTGTGTGTGTGTGTGTGTGTAAGAAGTCTGGTAATGCCCATGGAGTCAGAAGTGGGTGTTTCAGAAGTGGGTGTTGGATTCCCCTGGAACTGGAACTTTGAATAGCTGATAGCTGTCATGGGGGCTGGAAATCAAACCTGGGTCCTCTGCAAGGGTGCTCTTAACCACTGAGCCATCTCTCCAGCCCATGAAAGTGATGAATTTTATCTCACAAAATACATTATGCTTTTGCAAAAGAGTAGTACAAGATAAAGGTACAAGTATTTATTAAAAATTGATCATTATCAAAATGCATATTTTGGGGAAAAGATTATTTGTTTCTAGAATTCTTTCTTCTATTATCATATATGTCTGGAGGAGAATTGCAAAAATACACAAGTAATTTATTCCATTAGGTATTAGATTTTTCACACTATTTTGCAATGTTATAACTATATTTTAGATTAAAGTTCAGAATTTCAGTCACATACAAATGAAAAACAAAGAATTTTTCATTAATTTTCTTAAAATTATACAGGTCCTTCATAGATTCCAAGTTAATATATTAAAGTTTATTTTGTAAGACATTTGCATTTATGAAGTTAAGTCTATAAAGTCCAAGCCAGTTAAAATACATATTTTTATAAGTGTCTAAAGGTTTGGATAACTCTTGTAGGTGTTGGAAAAACAAATTACATGTTTATTTTGAAACCAGAGAAAAAGAATATTCAGAGAATTAATGAGCTAAAACTTGTAGAGACACATAGTTACATGACCATTTTACTGGAGGATTTTAACTGTTTGACTTTGTTTCCAATGAAATCCTGTGGTCTTAGATATCTAGGAACATTACACACAGCAAGGATTATAGAGTGCCTCTACACTTTGGTGTCTTGATTTTCATCATTCATCATCAAACTAGACTTAGCTCTGTCTGTTCATACTTATCTCACATAGTTTGAGCAATTTTAAAAATGACTACTTTGTTTTGTTCCAGGACTTAACCCAAACTTGAAAATTATTTCTGCTTCTGAGTGTAAGTTCTATGAATACAATTTTCAAACATGTTTTCTTACTTTCCTTTATTATACACAATCCATAACAATGTTGGCATTTCATAATGAAAACTTCAATAATTTTTTCTTAATGGAACACAAGAATCAAAGAATGTCCTTTTTCTGGGAAGAATAAAAGAACATTTCCTATAATAAGTACCATTTTCATTGTATTTACTTTCCTTTAAATCGTTTCCTCTATTTTTATTCACTTTATTAAATATTTCTCTCTGAGGCTGTAGTTGAATTTAAATTATTCTGGTGGAGCATTTGGTAATTTAAAACTTGCAAGAACCTCAAATCTAGCAACCTGAAATTATATACTGAACATAATTATTTCTTGTAAGAATGACTTTATAAAATGGATATAATCTGCACTAATGACTTTTAATTAACCTTGGAAAATTCAATGAACTTTGTTTCTTGGGACCTGGGCACCTAATCTCATTTCCTTGGCAACCTCAATTTGGAACTTGACCTAAACAGATAATGAATGAATGTGGTTTTCTTGAGTATGAAAATATCAAAGCCTTGAAAGATTGCTCATCCTTCTTTGTTATGCAGTGAAGATCAGAGAGGAATATTGACCTTGGATGAAATTGATGCTAGAGAAAACATTTCAAACAAAATCCTGGCTGTTGCCTGACTGGAAGACACAGTTCTAAGTACAGACTTCTAGACATAATTACATCAACACAGTTCTAGGGGACTCATGGTTCCAAGAGATACTTTGGGGGAATGAGTGTCCTCTAGGTTCAGACCTTATTCTTAAAAATTAAGAATCAGGCTTTAGTAATTCCGCAGTTTCTTATATCGAAATTGTGCCCTTCCAAAACTTCAATCTCCACCTCTCTAAAAAACCTTTAATTTTTTTGGCTTTTCCATTCTGATGCAACATGGATATTGTCCTAATCAAGACTTCCAAGTCAACAGCTCTATGCATTCAGGCTGTCCTTAGCAATGTCTTATTGATTAACGTAACCACAATTTTTTCAAATAATGTAGCTTTGATTATCTTAAAATATTGTTATAATAGCAATGAGCACTTTCTGTGTATACTTTTACAACGGAAGTTACAATATAAAGTAATGCATTATATATAGTACTTGAAATATACCCTGGTAAAGTTGTTGTTTGAGCATTGATGTATCTGCTTCAAAGATACTTAAATGTGTCTAATTCATTACCAATACCAAAACATTTTTACACACTCATAGAAAAAGAGAAGATGCTCCAGGTACAAATGTAGCTCAATATTAGAATGAGTTCTTAACCAGGCACAAATAAATAGGTATAATCAACAGTAACAGGGAGAGAGAGGGGAGAGAGAGAGAGAAAGAGAGAGAGAGACAGAGAGAAAGACTAATCTTTTTTCTGCTTGTTATGTCACTTGTTATGGAAAGAATTTTTCCTACAAAATAACTATCAGTTTTAGTACTTTGTACAAGTTTCCACGATTTGTTCTAACAAGAAATTGATATATTTTTTCAGTTTTGATTTTCATAAGGTTGAATTATGTCATGTATCATTGGTACTATTATTATTATTGTTGTTGTTGTTGTTAAGTATTTTAAAATAAAATGAAATGTAAGGAATTGATTTCAATTTAAAAGAACCAATAGATTTTTAAGTACATGCAAACTGAATAAATAAAATTGAATCAAAGCTAAAATTTGGAGACAGACAACATTCAAGTCTTTGAGTTCCCATTCACAACCTATTGTTTTAATAATCCTAAACATCCTTAATGATTCCGTGTATTAGTCTGTGAATTGCGCCTGAAACTTGCTCGAATACTTCTTCACAATTGAAACATTCTTTAGAACTGACAGACATGCTTAAATGTATTTAAAAAATAAACTATATCATGATAGAACTTGGCCAGCAAGTGAATTTGAGTTACTTAGGAAGCCAGTAATGATAGGACTTAATGATATATGAATCAAAAATTATTAATATGAATAATTAAATAAAAATAAAAGAGAAAGTGAGAGCTTTTACATTCCAAAGTAGGAGTCTGAATTTTAAAAAACTGTGTAAAGTGTAATGTAGCAAGAATTTTTCACAGGCATTTTAGTATTCAAATTACAACATGAATGCCACATGGTGCAATTTTACAAGTCTGCAAAATAGTAACATTAATGGTCCGGTGTCTTTAAAAATCAAAAGTCTGCAAAATGATTCAGTCTCCATGCACACTGAATATTAATAATATCAAGTAGCTGAGTTTATTAACCTTTTACATTAATGGTCAGAAATGTAACATACTGAGAACAATTTCCCAGTAGAAGGGAGAAATGCTTCTAACGACTATTGGGTTTCATTTGACAGTTAATAAAAACCATCAAGTACATATTATGTTAGATTAGGTGATATCTGAATTCCATATGACAAGTCATTATTATTAAAGGCAAATGGAGGTTATTTTCAAATATACCCTGGAGTGAGGTAGACTAGAATATGGTGGTGCACTCTTGAATGTCAAGGACATTTTGTGCAATGTGTAATGGAAAACTACATGTAATGAGCAGTCTGGGAACTATTTTGTGCTCTTATAAAGACCTCAAAGCATCACATTGAATATTTTATTGGAATATGTCACACCCTGCTATACATTCAAGTGTATAACCAATATTTATAGATAATCATCTTTCCAATGCAAAAGAGACTCTGTCACAGCTAAGTATACTGTTATAGCTATCATGTGGGTAAATTGAGAATGTTTTACTCTATTTTTCTCATAATTTTCTATTACTTAAAATTTAACTTTTATATAATACATAATTTATTCCAAGATAGAAAATAAAAGTGAATCCTGACTGGGTGAAATTTTTAACAATGTAGCAAATGGTAAGCTATGAGTTTTTCTAATAATATCTTCCTAAATATCAGCTATACTTGTTAAGACGCATGGACACAACTGGGACTAGACAATTTTCTGAAAGTATCAATCACTGCAGTATGTGAATATTGGTAATATCAGAAAAATGCTTTGGTAGTACTAAGAAATGTTGAAAGTTTTAATGAATGGGCGGGAGAAATGGCTCAGTGGTTAAAAATAAGTAATAGTCTTGCAGATGACTAGATACAGTTCACAGCACCCACTTGAGGTGCTCACATCCACCTGTAATTCCATCTCCAGAGAAATTTCAACCTCTGATCAATGTGAGCATCTTCACTCCTATGTACATATCCACAAAAGCACACTTGTTCATATAAATAAAAATATAAGTAAATATAAGGAAATGAGATAAATTTTTAAGTGGAAAGATATTAATATTTAGTTAGAAAATTGTACTATAATAACTACATAAAAAAATAAGACATGCATTGAAGTTTTTTTTTATTTTTTTAAATTTCTCTAAACCTTGGTTTTGTCCTCTGATAATTATAGTGAGACCTATGTTATTAAGTTATGTACAGGATTATTTGTATATTCATCCTCCATATGTAGAATTTATTGAAATATGTGGTAAAGTTATGAAGATGAAATATTAAAAGTAGAACTATAAATTGCAACAAAACATTACTAGTTGTCTGGTGATGGAAGGAGGTTTTCAAAAAACAGGAGAAGGAAGTGCTCTGAGTGTTACAAGAAACTGTACAACTCATGTAAATATACATTACTTGGTAGTGATGATGGCTTCATGAATACACATAAGTTCACTGCACACTTAAACATTTGTATCTGATTATGTACTCATTATATCACAAGAGCCATTTTAAAAATTACTATGTAGATTATATAAACTGTGGATAATATATAGTTAAAGTAAGGTAAAGTTTGAGTCATATCGAAAGCTATGGATATTGTTATAGAAGCTGAAAATATAGTGTGTAGAAAGGAATGAACGGAGAATACAGTAAAGAAAATATTCAATATCATTACCCAAATGGTAAGTACTTACATGAGTTGTGTATCTTATTACTTCTTGAATTATAGATTTTAAAATGTATGCATTGTCTTATATGTTATGTTACAATTAAAATTTCATTTAAGAAAGTGGTAAAGAGAGCACGAATACATCTCTCAACTCTCATCAATGAAGCTCCTTCATGAAACAGAGGGCCAGGAAACAAAAAGGACACAAATGGCCAAAGCACAAAGAATACGAATCTGCAGAGTGTGTGTTGCAGGACTCAAGGACTATTGCAGAACAGGGACTGGAAAGATTGGAAGAGCCAAGAAGAGGGAGAAGAAAGATTGTATGAGCCAGGAAGGGGGTACATGATCATGTGTAAATAGTTTTCTACAGAAGCTTTGGACATTGCTCATATGAACCTATGGCAATAGTGTCAGTATGACCAATATCCATGCAAACTCAAGCAGAAAAAAAAATGAAAAAAAAAAGAAAACTAGCGAAAAACTGTGGAAAGGGGCAGCAGGCCCCAATCTTAGTGCAAGAATCACTGGCTGCTGATTACTGCTAGGTGAGGAAGAGCTAATCTTCTTATGGGGAGAGACTCTGGATGGGCTGACTAGATCCCAGTGGATGAAATTTCACTGATCGACATCTGGGAATACTAAGTTGACATGGTGAGTCTTGACACTGATGAGAGAGTGCACGAATTTCAGTGGGTGAGGAGTTGTGGAAGGGTGCCAGTGGGAGAAATGGGTATAGAGATGATTGGGACGTTCTGTGTGAAATACACAAAATTTCAATAATAAATTGAAAGAAAAATAGAAAGGGAACTTGACTACATTTTGTCTGATATTTGATATGACAATTGTATTGAAATTAAAGACATTATCCCCTTAAGAATCTAGTTGAGTTTCAGATTGATAGTTCCATCTAGAAGTTGACTAATAAGAGTTTTAAATTAAGGGTAAATTTTGAACAAAAGTGATGCCTCCTGGCAAATGCATTCATTTACTTTCTCTAGCGAGAGAGAATAAAGAAGATAGTAATGATAGATCATATAGATGATATATTGTCAAGAGCATATTGATGTTGGATAGGCAGATGATGGTAGCTAGATAGAGATAGATATATGATTGATAGATGATAGATGATAGATAAATAGATAGATAGATAGATAGATGATAAATAGATAGGTGACTTGATCTCACAGATACCTGCCTGCTGTTGTCTCTTTAGTCATGGAATTAAAGAGAAATGAGCCATTATGACTGGAGCAGCTGAACTAGGTTTTAAGGTTTTTATTGAGCTGTGATTTTTATACCAGATATTTTGGGTATAGTCAGACCCCTCCTTCTTTCCCATATCTTCATCTAACTATTCCCCATCTTCACATCCTCTATAATTTTTTTTTTCTAAAAAGAACTGTGGAGTCTAATCACTGTTTCCCAAGTTCTCTTCTCTGTAGGTCTATCCTTTGTAGTTTGATCAAGTTATCAACCAGTAAGAAAAACTGACTCTCTTCCAGTATCTATAAAGTGCCAATAGATCCTAGACAAGGACTGGGACTTCTTGAACACTTCCTTCATCCTTTCTTGGTTCCTTTTAGACTTAAGTTTGTTCAGGTCCTGTGTATGTTGTCACATGCGGGTTCATAAGTGAAACTACGCTTTCGTATCCAAACAGCATAGTTTCCTATTATTCAAGTACTAACAATGGCTCTTACAATCTTCCGGCACCATCTTCTGCAATAATCCCTGAATCCCGGAGTAAGAGGGTGCAATATGTGTTTCATTTTTGACTAAGCACTGTAGGCTCTTATTGTGGATATCTGTGATAATTAATATCTGTCTGCTGTAGGAAGAAGCTGCAAAGTATCAGGATAACAAATTTAGCTGAAGCATTTATTAATAAACTCCACACGAAGATCTCAAAAAGGATCTCTTTTTATTTCCAAAATATAAAACTCAAATATTTAAGGTTTGGGTTTGTCACTTGTTTTTATTGTCCTTTCTGAACTGACCATTCGGAAGAAATGGTAGTGAGGTTTTTCTAGCCTAAAAGAGCACCATATGGAGAAACGCCAGAAGAGATAATAATTTTCCTCACTTTTGAGAGGTCTAGAATTTGTGCCACCACTGAAAATACATTCATTTGAAGGGTTAGTCTATTATAAGTGTCACAATTTAGGCTTCTTGTCACTGAAGCATTTCAGCTGTAGATACTGACATGCATCAGAATGGTGACAGACACAGGGACACTGCTGAGGTAGAGCTGTCAGTTCCAGCTCAAATCTTTCCTACCTGTGATTATTATTGTTTCAGCTGGAATGACAAGAGATCCTGTCTCCATGGAGGACAGCTGCATGTAACTGCTGGAGTTTCTGCTGTGTATTATTTTTATTAATATTCAATCTTAAAGATTAGTGAAAAAAACCTATAGTCGTAGTCTGAAACCTGTTGGCAACGTTGAGAAGCAGGAGATGGAAAATATAATGAAGAACTGACACAAGGTGTTTTGACATTTTGTAGAAGAGAAATGGGTACTTATAGTTTCTCATTATTCTATGCTTACATATTTGTCTTAGTTTGCTTTGGGTTGCTGTAACAAAACATTGGCCAAAAGAAATTTGGGTGAGAAAGGATTTATTTGGCTTACAGGTTACAGTCTATCATCAAGGGGAGCCAAGGAAGAAGCTCAAGGCATTAACCTGGAGACAAGAGCTGAAGTAGAAACAGTAGAGAATGCTGTTTATTAGTAGGTACCTTTTTTGGGGGAGGAGGGGGCATGTGTGTTCGTGCATGTGTGTGTGTGTTTGGTGGTGTTTTATTTCTGCTGATTTATGACTATAGCTGTGTAATATAGTTTGAAATTTGGTATTGTAAGCCACACTTGCATTGCTTTCTGTGCTTAGGGTTGTTTGGCGATCCATGGTCTTTTGTGGCTCCATATTAATTTTAGGATAATTTTGTTCTAATTATATGAAGAATGTCAAGGGGATTTTGATTGGGATTGTAGTGAAGCCATCCATGGAATTATTTCATTTTTTTCTATTTGTTTAGGTTTGTTGTGAGCCTGAGTATTTTTTAAATTTCAGAGAAAATTCCATGGAGTGCTGAAGAGAATGTGCATTATTTAGTGCTTCGGTGGAATATTACATAGATGCCTCTAAAATCCATTTGATAGATGATATTTTTTAATTTTGATGTCACTCTGTGTATTCTCTGTCCTTTTGACCTGTCTAATGGAGACAGTGGAGTATTGAAATTCCCTACTATTAGTGAGTTGGGATCAGTCTGTGTCTTAAATTCCTATAGTATTGATTTTATGAAGTTGGGTGCACTAAAGTTTGGTGCATATATATTCATGATTATATATTCTTGATTAATTGTTCCTTTGACCAGAATGAAGTGACACTCTTTATCTCTTCTGATTAATTTTAATTTAAAGTTTATTTTGTCAGATATTAGAATGAAAACTCCTGTCTGTTTCTTAGTGCCATTTGCTTTGAATACTTTTTGTTTTTGTTTTTGTTTATCCCCATCCTTTTATCTTAAGGTGGTACCAGTCCTTGAAGGTGAGAGAGGTTTCTTGCAGACAATAAAAGAGTTAGAATTTTTTTTTCTTGATCCATTCAACTAGCCATGTCTTTTGACCAGTGAGTTTAGTACACTGATATTTAAAGTTATTATTGAAAGATGTGTATTTTTGCCCATCATTCCTCTTTGCATTTTTGGTCTAAATTTGTGGTTCCCCAGTTAAAATTTCATTTGGTTTCTTTCTGTCACCCTTGGGTATAGTTGTTCATTTCTTCAGCTCCATGTATTGCTTCAAGTATTCTCTGAAGAACTGGATTTCTGGACATGAATTCTTATAGTCTATTCCTGCCGTGGAAGATTTTTCTTTCCTTTCAATAATAATAGACATTTTTACTTGATAAAGATATTCTATGTTGGCATCTATGGTCATTTAGAATTGCGAATACTTCTTCTGATTTCCATGGTTTGCACTGAAGAGTCAACTACAATTCTCATAGGTTTTAAATTATATGTGACTTGTTTTTCTTTTGCAGTTTTTAGTATTCTTTCTTTGGTCTACACATTTAGGATTTTTAGTATGATATGCTGTGGGGAATTTCTTTTCTGGTTGTGTCTATTTGGTTTTCTATATGCCTCTTGTACTTGTATGTGCTTGTCTTTCCTTGATTTGGGGAATTTTTCTTCTACAATCTGGTCAATACTCTTATCCTATGGGGCTTCTCCTTCCTCTATGCCTGTGATTCATTAATTGTTTTTTTCATGGTGTTCCACATTTCTTGCTTATTTCTTACTGTGGTATTTTTGTATGTTTTTCATAATCTTTTCTTGATTGCTCTAGTTCTTCAACTTTATCATTCAGTCTTGATGTTCTGTTTTTCGTTTCATTCATTCTATCGGTGAGACTTTCTCTTGTTGCTCCACATTGAATTATTATTTTTTTAAATTTCTGTCTTCATTTGAGCCTGAGTTTACTTCAATATTTCTATTTTTTTTAATTCAGTCAGACATGCTTTGATTTGTTTGCTGATGTGTTCTTTTAATTGATTAAATTCTTTGATGTGTTTATGATTATTCTTTTAAACTCTGTGTCCTGGGTAATCTCTATGGGGTTCTCTTCTACAGGACTATTGGTGTTTGGGGGACATATTATTTGGGGTTTTCATATTATTATTCTTTCATTGTGATTTTGGCATGTGGATTTATATTGTTGTTTGTGACTCTGATGTGAGACTCAAGGCTTCCTTTGTAGAGTTGAAGTTTAATTCTGTTTGTATATATTTGTATATACTGCCTGCATGTATGTAAATTTGTCAGTGTTATGCAATGGCCACTGAAGTCAGAAAAGGGAATCAGACCTCCTAGAACTAGGGTTATAAATGATTGTTAGTCACCATGTGGGTTCTGAACCAAATCCAGGTTCTCTGAAAGAACAGACAGTGCTCTTAATCATAGAGCGTTCTCTCCAGTCCCCTTGTATACATTTTAAGGAACTTCTAATTAGTCAGTTTCCATGAGACTTTTCAAAAGACTTTTACTTCTAGTTATACTGCCTCCTCTATTTTGCCCCTCCATTCTCCACCCCATTTGACTCTTCCTATTTCTCTATTCCCCTTCAATATATATACACCACTCTTTTCTATGTTCCCTCCCATAAAAACCCCATGGACTCTTAAGTTACTGACCTCTATGGATTTTCTAACTGAAGCATACATATCTAAAGTTTCAAAGCTAGCCTCTACAGATAAGAACATGTGACATTTAACTCTCTCTCTCTCTCTCTCTCTCTCTCTCTCTCTCTCTGTCTGTCTGTTAATTCACTCAGAATGACAGTTAATAAAGCCCAGGAACTCCTGACTAGGAATAGCACTGCCCCCAGTGGGCTTGGCTCTCCCTCACTATTAATTAGCATCTAATAAAATGCCTCTTAGACTTGACCAAAGGTCACGGTCATTTTGATCTGGGGAATTCAGTTGTTTCTCTCTTCCAATGTGATATTAGCTTGTTCACATTACAATGCATGTTTTCTTGCCTGTCAGGTGGACCTTAAATCCAGTTAGACAGTTGTTGATTAGCGCCAAAATAAAAGTTACACTACTACACCAATAGAGGTAGTTGGCTGGGTTAATCATTGTTGTGGTTTATGGACTTTAGAGCTGTTAACAAAATTTAGCCAGTACATGTAATTACATTTTAAGATTCCAACTATTAATTTTTAGGAGACAGTTTAGAATTTAAATGAAAACTTATTTATTTGTTTATTTATATGAAACCTTAATTATTTTATAGCCTCAATGAAAACCAGAACAGAATATAGTATCTTTTCTCCTTAAAGTTTATAGATTGACAAAAACAAAATGAAATGATGGTAGCAAATAAATATTTTCAGATTTTCTGTTTTAACATAAATCAAAATAGGATTCTATAAAAGTCTAATAAATGAAAATTTAGTACAGATTTTATATGTATCGATTTCAGAAAGATAAATAAATCCATTCTAAAGATCAGTTTGCTACCATGAAGCTCACTTAGTTACCTAAAGTCATATGATACTGTAAAAAGTGTAAAAAATAATGAAAAGATCTCCAGTGGCAAGTTGTTTAATCCATTTGAAAAAATAAGAATAGAATTTCAGAAATAGTATTGAATATTATATTTCTCTGTCATGAGTGCTTGGGGTGATAACCACAGTGTCTTTGGATTATTATTTTGAATGTATTAATGTTAAATGTTTGGCTTTTGTGTTATTGTAATATCATTATTCCAAACAAACAGAAATTAATAAATAAAATATTCAAAGGTAAAAACTATCCATGAATGTTAAAATGCATCTAATTCAAACATTCAATCAACTAATTATTCATAAAAAGATATTTACTACTTGAATTGCTGTCTAACAAGAGTAACTTTGGTAGATATGGTGAATATTCCCTGCCAAAAACAACATTCATCATTTTTTTAGAAGCAGAAGAAATAAATCCTAAGAGAGATATTCCAGTGTGCCCTTAATCAAGACTGTGGAAGTTTTATCACATCCCCTGCTGTTCAGAGTGGAACTCTATTTGCTAATTAAACCATGAAGTGTTTTATTTTATGAAAATTTAATAAAAAATATGACTTTTTGCATTACAAACAGTCTACATATTTCAGTTCAAATTTCTAAGTCTAGGGAGCATATGTCATAATTAAGTTAACCAGCAGGGTGGCCTATTTTATGTAGTAGTCCTCACAAAAAAACTTTTCTATTCCTTGCTTACATTTTTTTCCATTTACATTTTCCCTGTACTGACTGCTCTTTTCTAATATTTAAACAAAATATTTCTTTAATAATTTTCTTCTTTTTCAATTCTCTTCTATTTGGTATATATTTTTAGTAACTTATGATGATGTTTATATTTATCTGAACAAACTATATTTTAGTTTTGGGTTAATGACACTTTAATGTTTTATTTCCGGAACAATGAAAGATAAGTTGCAGAATTCCTTACAAGTCATTGTTTTTATTTTATCTACAGATTTAACATATAGATAATCAGTCATAACTGCAATATAGCAATTTGAGTACATTTTTACATTCTAATAAATATTAGCTAAAATATTTATCTAATACTTTAGTTAGATTTTATTTACTGTATTATTAATGGATCCTATTAATATTCATTTTATTTAGTATCTCACTAATGTTTCTTATTAACTATGGCAATTTGTTATTTTTCCAGAAGTGATACCTACTCTGAAAGTGTTATGTTACTTATGTTTCACCTAAACCCCTGGTAGGTAAACAATTTCTGTATGTTTATGTATGCATATTTCCATGGGTGGGCATATTTGTGTAGATGCACATCTATGTGCAGGTATGTCAAGAGGCCAGAGAACAACCTCCTGTTTTCCTCAAACTCTGTCCCTCATATTCATTACTGGGTTGTTTTTGTTTTTGTTTTTGTTTTTGTCTCTCGGTTTTTGTTGTTATTTTTTTTTCTGTCAAGACATGCGATCTTTAACTGATAGGTTACTGAATGATTAAGCTTAATGGACAGTAAGACTTGAGAACCACCTCACTCTGCCTCCTGAGCAATGGGATTACAAGGGCAAACCACCACATCCAACTTTTTTAGATGAGTTCGGCTCCTTTCCCTTGCTTTTTTTTTTCATGGATCCTGGAGATCAAACTCAGGTCCTCCTGAGTATGTGACCAAGTGTTCTTCCAGCCTCAAATATAATTTGTATAAGTTCCCTTTAGAAGAATAAACATAGTAGTTAATTTTAAATGATGAAATTGCAATGTAAAGATAATGAATATTTTCCAGTTATATTGTATAAAATTTAGCAGAAATTGCATTGCCACTTGTTTACTTCCCTAAATCTGTAAATGTAAAAGGAACTAAATATATCCGCATGATCCCTTATTGATTTGAGCAATTACTTGTCTTTTATATTATTGATAATGCACATGCATTAAAATTTGTATCATCATATTCTATTTAAAATATAAATCACAACTTTCCATAGTACTGTGGACTTCCTTTGTAATCTAGCACTCTAGAGTTTTCTAACAAGTGTAGATAAATCTTTTTGCTAAAAGATCTCTGGCATAGACTTGGTTGGTAAGCCTTGCAAAGTTTTATGCACAAAGACTTCACCACACTTTAACAAGGCTTATGTATGAGATCACCTTCCTTCCTGGTGACATTCAAGCTGTCAATAACTTCATAACTAATTATTGTGACACTCTAAAATTGAGGTATGACAGGTAAGTCTGAATTCTTTCTGTATGTCGTATGTTTGTCCAAGCAGCAATTTATTCATTCAAAAGTAAAAACTATACACTTCTATGTTTTCTTCCAGTGGTTTTAAGATGTTATGATTATGATTATTATTATTATTAAATGCACTATTCATTTGAAAGTTTATTCTGTTAGTACATAGAATTAGACTTACATATATATTTAATTCTTCACTCCCAATCCAGCTCAGATCATAGAGCTGTAACATAATGTGTGACACGTTTCCACCATTTTGAGGTAAGACAGGAATCATTAATGCTAGACTTTTCCTTGTCACATTGTATGTAATTCTATAACTTTCCTTTGAGACAACTTCATCTGCATCTATTTAATTTCAATATGTTAATTTTAATTTCTTTAGTGATTTATATTTTATTGATAAACTATTCAAAACTATGCACTATTTCAAAGGATTTTTTTCAGATTTCCTAAATATTTGAGTTTAGTTTTTAAGTATATGATTTAGACAAAAAAACAACTGATACCAATCATTTAAAAAATACTTAGATGCTTTATGTGTCAGTACATAGTATATTTTCAGGAGTATACTTTTTTATTCTGCTTTTTATGAGACAACATTAATTTCAGACAGTTAATATGATTCTTTGAATCATTTAATTTAATCTCAATCTCAAATTTTATCTCTCAATTATAAAGAAAATTGCATTATGGTGGAATTTCTTATATGTCACTTTAATATTGCCAATATCTACTGCATTAAATTTGAAAATAAGTTAAGAAATACATGCACACTTAAAGGTTTTTTGTTTTTTAATGTTATAATATCTGGACACTGGAATTCTTTGAAAGCTGTATGGAGCATTCTGGGCTTTACTTTACCTATATTTATCTTTAATTAACCATATTTACCATATTTACCCATATTAGGAACAAAAACATAACAGGCTGTAAATATAATACCAGATAGCTTCAGAATCATAATTACCTGCAATGATAAATGCAGATAGACAATAATTTTAATACTTTGTTTTCTAAAATTCAAAGTAGCTGATATTAGATGATACTCTATGAACATTTCAGAAGTATTTCTCTGCATAGAAATCTGTTCAATGTATCATCAATATTTAAAGACAATCTTCTATTATTATTATTATTATTATTATTATTATTTGCTGGTTTGGGTTTTTTCGAGATAGGTGCTCCACATAGATCGAGCTGATCTGAAACTCGCTGTGTAGTTCTGGCCAGCCTCTACCTCACAGAATTCTCCTGCTTCTGCCTCCTGAGTGCTGAGAATAAAGGCGGGTGCCATCCTTGATCTAAACAGAATTATTTTAGAAACATTTTATTATATTTTTAAATATGTGTGTGTGTGTGTGTGTATGTGTACATCAGTGTGGTTGCCCATAGAGTCCAGAAAAGGATGAAAATTCTCCTACATCTGAAATTACAAGGTGATGAGGGCCTCCTGATATGGATGTGAATGAATCAAACTTCTTCTGTGGCAGTTACACGGTCAACCTGTGAGTCATCTCTCAAGTCCATGAAACGAACTTTACGGTACTTTACGCAGTACAGTATCCTTTTACCTTGTACTACTTTTGATGATTTTGAGCTCATGGATTGTCAAATTCAAAAAGGTTTTCTGTTATAACAGTTTAGCTGCATATATGGTGTTATAGCCAGGTTACATAAGATTTGTAAATAATAAAAGTAGCCAAAGGGCATGCCACAAGGGATGCTAGACAATGAATATTTTTATTCATATACTAGAACTTATATAATATTTAGGCTCTGGTGGGTCTTTGTATCAGTATTACAAACACACACATATGCGCGCGCACACACACACACACACACGCACACACACACACACACACACACACACACACATATATATATATATATATATATTCAATTTAAAAATGTTATCCTTTTTTGAAGGCAAATTATTATTGAATTGGACCAATTATGAGCTCTGCTTGCTCCTTTATTTGTATTCCTCTAATTACCCATTGATAAAAGCCTGTCAGTGGATAATGCCTAGGAACATTATCAAATGGGTTGGTAATGACTCATGCAGAGCAGTGATATCTTTCCTTATTTGCCTAATAAGTATCACACTTTTCAATTTTTCTAGATCATTACCTCTGCATGTCTCAGGATACTTCTGGGGCCCAAGAATTTATCAAATAATTCTAAAAGATAAGGCATCAGTTGCTGCCAAATTGATTTTCTATCTAAAGTAGTAAAAACCTGGTAATAAATATAAACAATACATGTGAGAGGAATTTCCACCAAGAAAATCAGTATTTTCTGCAAATATTAAATGTTTTACAAACCCTTAAAAGATACAGCATGATGATATTTTCTACATATATTTACTAGATAAAACAAATATCTAAAGCTATACAGATTATTATACTACTGTATCAATATCTTCAATTTCCTTTACAAAAAATATCTTTAAGTAAACAGAATTTAAGATAATATTATTTATAGTAAGTCATGATCAATAAAAGGTTGATTTTTCATCTGAAAATAAATACTATTATGGTATACTAATGTCATAAAGAAAGGCAAATTGATAGCCTATTCTGTATATGGCTCCTCATATAGATCCTTAACTATATCACAAAAAGGAGAAAGGACACAGGTCTCATGGATAGAGAACAGCATTACCATGAAACAGCTTCATCTCAGTCTTACAGAGTACTAGGATAGTATTTGTGTGGTTTTTTTTTTGTTTATTCTGAGTTTTTTTTAAGAAACAGAGATACTAATATATTAAATGGTTTGTTAAATTATTGGCATGTTATTAGATTAAGTCACAGGTTTGTGGTTTCCCAGGGAGCTGAACAAAAAGCAGCAATCCCTATACAATTTACAAGTTTCTGTTCATGTGTTACCTCTGTTGACAGCACTAAACACTCTAAAATTAATCCCTGTTTTTCTCAAGGCCCAAACTCATCTTTCAAATTTTTTGGTTGATATTTTGCTCACCTTCTCAAATGCATTGAGATAACTCAAAGCATTAAAATTTTTATATATCATGGATTCAATTTTAGTGTCATCATCTAGGGTCATTGTGTCCACATGAAACAGGTAACACCAGGAGCCAGGAAAATGGAAAGGATACGTGGAGGTAAAAGAAACGGAAGAACCTGAAGAGAAGAATGGTAGGGAACAGGTGTTACCTGGGGGAGGTGGGGAAATTGGGAGTGCTCAGCTGGCAGGAGAGGAAGGAGAGAGTGCAAGGGGTCATGATGTGGGAGGAAGGAGTTACTGGGGGAAGGGTGGGTATGAAAGCCCTGGAACTCAGAAGGAGGGAGATTGGATAGGATGAAAAAACTGTAGAGTCGAATCAATCTCAGTGGGCTAGGGAAACCAGATGGAGATGTGATGCCCCAGTAACCCTATGAAAAATGCACATACAGTGTCTAAATATTGGTGCATATACTTGCTTGGGGGCTGTTCGGCAAGGAACACAGTGCCAGACAGAGGAGGACTCCCTTTGAGTGGTTGGTGAGTGTGATCCAAGAGACACCCAAAATGACACAAGGTCATTTGCTTACGCTCTTGGTTATCCCCCAGAGCTAACAGAGGGGACCCTACTGCTGAAAACAGGACATACTTCTGATAAAGCACTTAGAGTAGAGAAGCAGGAGCTGAGTGGAAAACCTTCTACCTGAAGTTTTGCTCTAACAATCCTATATAACGTGAAAACTGCTAAGGGAGAAATCGACAAACATACCATACAGCCCTCATCAAAGAAGCTTCTTTTTGTAACAGACGGGGGCTGCTGCAGTATTTCACAACTGGTCAGACACAGAGAATGAATGTCTGATAGATGTCCAGTCCTAGGTGACACATCTGCTGTTGAACCTTTACACCTGAGGCTCATGAAAGATAGTGGAATGAGTGATAGAGAGAAAATGAATGCATCCTTCAACCGTCATCAGTGAAGCTTCTCTATACAATAAAGAATGATTCACACATGAGAACACAACAGACCAAGTTTTAAAGAATAAGAAATTGCAGAGTGTGTATCCCTGGAGCAGAGCCTGACCCACCCACTGCTCAGGGACCATTACAAATGAGGGGGTGGAAAGGTTGAAGAACCAGGGCTAGTTCATGAACACAGAAGAACAGAGGATTTCAGGCCACGGGAAGCTTGCACACGTGAACTTGTCAAAATGCTGGCACTGACCCTAGGATCCATGCCAAGTCAGCTAAACAGGGGACGACAGGGAAGGAGAGAAATGTGCAGTGGGATGGCCCCAGTCTGAGAAATGTTGGAGACTGGTTGCTACTGGGTGGGGGAAGATTATGCCTTACCTGGGATCTCTGGAAAGACTGACTGGACACGAGGGGTTGGGTTTGCACTTTAGGAACTCGGGGTGAAGGTGCTTGACTGGATGGAACTTCCTCCTGTGTCAGAGTGCATGGGATTTGGAGGGGGACTGGGGGACATGGATGGGGACAGGGTTTGGACTTGATTGACAACTGTTTATAAAATTACAAAAGCTCAATAAAAATGTGGCTTTTTAAATAAAATAAGCAAAGGTGAGGCTGTGAAGGAAAGAGGAGTTCTCCCTCACACACTCATACATCATGATGGGTAAAAAAGTCTTGTTTATCAGAGGAGAGAAAGAATTCTTAGTTTAGAGCAAATGTGAACCTAGCTATTGTTTCGTTGCCAGTTCCGTAAACTGGCCTTGATCTGTCCTCGGGCTCTGCCTGCTGTGTTCTTAGGACGGCTCTTGGTGTCATCTCTCCTTTTGTACAAGAAATGTTCCCTGTGTTCTGTGTTCACCTCAGGAGTATTTTCATCATGTTTTTTTTTTTTATTCATGATACCATGTCTTCAAACTCAATTTGTATTTTTGATTTATTGTTCATTTTGTCCAGTTGCTGTAATTCTGTCTTCAGAATTGTGAGTTCATGAGTAATCAATTTATAGCATATTCTCACAGACAAAATTCATAACCTCACATTTCAGTAGACCCTATGTACAGCATTCATTAAAGCTATTGAAGGGTAATAATTTAAACATCTAAGCTACCTCATGGTTTCATGAGTATATCAAAAAGTATACATTTAAGAAACTTAGGAAGGGAGCTTGAAAGATGGCTCAGCAGTTAACTATACTAGCTGTTCTTGCAGAGGACCCAGGTTCACTTACCTGTACCCATATGGCAGCAAACAATCTTCTGTAGCACCAATTCCAAGGCACCTTCTGACTGCAGGCATTGCAGGACACAGGTGTATTTATATAAACAGGAAATACACTCACATAAATAAAATTTTCAGAAAATTAAGAAGTAAAAATATTTTTAAAATATATTCAGAAAGTTTATTTTCTGCCTGAATAATTTCATAAAGATTCAAGCTCATGTAATTTAACGGAACTCTAGATAACTGTCCTGGTGCAAGACATATAACGGTTTTCCTTCTTGGTGAATACAAAACAAAAACAAGCTCAGGGAAAACATAAAAGAGTAGAGAGGGCATGGGATTTATTTACAAAGGAATGTCTTCTCCAAAGACAGGAAATAAGGTGATTTTATTTGATAGCTTATACTTACAAAGGAAACCACTTTAGGTGTGGTCACATGCCTGAGAATGATCAGTTTAAAGGTCATTAAAAAAAAAAGATAGTAGATAAAAAACTGAAAAGGACAGAAGGGGTCTAAGATTTACATGCTAGACAGAAACACCTTTGGGCATGTCCAGAAAACATCATCCCATTTTAATAAAAAACAATAATAAAGGAAAAGACAGTGTAAAGTAGCAGTGACACTGGAGTTAGCCCTGAAAGCACTTTCGTGAGAAGCCAACTGCTGTGCTGCATTCTTACCATTCAGAGAGACTAGACTGGATAAATCACAGCATTTACCAAAAGCTGGTGAGATATATATGTGTGTATGTGAATATTTTCAAATTTTAAGTGTCAAATATGTCATATTTTAATTGTTTTTGTTAAATCATTAGTGATGCTACACTTGGAGTTGGGTAGTGTGGTTTGTAGTTGAATTATAATTTTATGTGACAATGTTAGATTTTTCATTTCAATGAAATAAACATATTGTTCTATGTTCAGAACATTTTGTATTAAAATAATATAATAATTATTGATAAACAACTTTACACACCAAAAATGTTCTGATGCCTTGTCTGTATAGAAATCTATTAGTAATCATGTGACATATCAATGTTTCCTGTGAATTTTCTGCCTTAGTTACAAATTTATTTATTAGGTAATCCAAATGTATGTTTTTATTAACCTCATTTTATTTGATATAATTGATAACAACCTCACTTATGTTACTCTTAGCAGATGCATAGTCTTGAGTCAATAAATTTTAAATTTTGAAAATGATAACTCTCTTACCCCCAATTCATTTGTCAGAAATATTTTAGTGCAATGGAAACACTGTGATTAATTTCAAAGGAACTATTTCTGTGTATAACATTATTAAACTGAAATCCCTTTTTCTAAAACAGATCTTCATACACAGTTTTAAAATAAATTTGTTTTTGTTTTGAGCTTTAATCTTGATGAAATTAAGAGTGGGTTAATCATTTGATAAAGTGACCGACTTTCAAGAATGAGAATCAGTTCAAATCCCCAGCACCTATATAGAAGCTAGGAGCTGCAACACAGGTGCATAAACCAAGCAAGTCCTTGTGTGGAGACAGGCAAGCAAGCCTACCGAAACCAAAGAGACTATGCTGAGTGAGATTTCCTCTCTCAAAAACCAATATGCGGGAACAGTGATTATAGAAGATAGCTATGTCTACCGTCCTTGTTTGCCTCCCAGAACTTGAAGATAAGACTCTATTGCTAAAGACAGATAATACCTCACCTTAACACATGACTTGGAGCAATGGGTCTGTAACTGACCTGGAAGACCCCTTCCTTGAAGATTAGCTCCCACAGTTTAGAAGATATCATGCAAGTAGCCAAGGGAGAAAACCAATGAATCAATCCAGCTCTAAAGTCTACGAACTGCAGCAATGACCAACTCGGCCAACTCTCTCTATTGGTGCAGTAGTGGCACTTTTATTTTGGGGCTAATCAACAACTAACTGGACTTAAGGCCCACTTGATGGGCACAGAAACATGCATGGTAATGTGAACATAGCTATGTCATGAAATTTATTCTCCACACCTTAGCGGTGGGAGTCTGGTTAATCCGGCTGGATAAAATGGAAACTGATCTTCCAATTAGAGATTGATTTATTTAGGGAAATTTACAAAGACCTGCAGCGGCCCGCAAAGTCCGTGACAGCTGAGCTCAGGGCTCTTAGTCTATTTCCCGCCAGAATTTTGCTTCCACTCACATGATTCTTAGGACTGCCAGGACTTGGAACGCTGCCTTCTGAGGCTTGGCCTTCCACTTGGGCCTGGGGCTGGGGCATTTTTCTTCAATCCGTGCCCCTCCACAGGACGCGCTGCCATGTTGTCTCTCCTTTTTCCCCACCTTCCTGCCCCCTTATTGGTCAGAAGGCAGGACTTGCCGTGGAATGAACCAATAGGAAAAAAAAAAAAAAAAAAAACCTCTCAGAGAGAACTCCGTATTTACCAAACAACAGCCAAGTACAGGAGCTTGGGGAGCTCTTAGACCCTAGAGAAAAGCCTGCTTTAGTCACTTCCCTAGATGAAGGAAATTTCTTTCTGTAGATGCATTACAGTTTGTGGTATACAAAGTTTTCTGAACCTGCTACTCTGCAGCCATTTAGTCACCCATTTTTACAACTTTTCCTTTAGCAATCACTAATTTTCTAAACATCTATACTATTGGTGATTCAAGAATACAGTGTGAATGCAATGTACAATATAAATCTCTCTTATTTTTGCACTTTAGGCAGTATGATTCTCTTGAGATCTACCAATGTTGAATGTTTTCAAGGATTTTTCACATCTATATAGCTGAGTAGAATCTCATGCTAGAGATGTTTTACTGTATTGTGATTCATCAACTCCATGGTATTTAGGTTATTTATGCTGATTTTGTTACCAACCAAACACACTATGAATATTCATCTAGAACCTCTTTACATATATTAATAGAATATTGTATGAATAATATAGACAGAAATTGCAACTTCCTCATGAAATAAATAAAATTTTACTTGAACTTTACTGTAGGAAACAAGAAAAGTAATTTCAAAGTTAATTCCTATTTAAACAACTTGATCTTGATTTCTTCTATCATGATGTATTTATTATCTCCAAAATTTCAATGGAAATATTCAAGTATTTATGTTTTGCCCAGTTTTGTTTATCTTCCTAAGCTTCTCACTCCTATTATAGAACTCCATATCGTATCATATGCACTAGTTTTCCATTGCTCTGAAAATATTCTTGATGTTAACCTTTTATAAGGAGCAGAGGCCCATTATGGGACTGGGGAGAAGATTCAGCACTTAAGAGCACTGGTTGCTTTTGTAGAGGACCCAGGTTTGATTGATTCCTGGTCTCCAAATGACAACCAACAACTGTCTGTAAATTCAGTTCCAGAGGTATCCAATGCTCTCTTCTGATCTCCACAGGACCGTACAACACAGTGTACCTGTTGGAGGTCCCTGTGCTCGGGACCAGCGCCAGAGGATGAAGGTTCTTCACCTACAGGGGTGAGAAGAGACCAAATTGACACACAGCTCAGGGGGCTAAGTGAGAGGCAGGTGGTGGCAAGCCACTGCAAGCTCATTTATTCAAGGAAATGCAAAGGTCTTATAGGTCCAGTTAACCAATGGCTTTATGGGGTGGGGTCCCAACTGCAGCCAATAGTAGTCTGCCTCTAGGTAGATCATCTCGGTACAGGTTCTTTCCAGATGCTGGGCAGAAACTGGTCTTACAACTAGCCAGAGTGAAGTGCCACACCTACGGAAGCCATTCCTCTATTCCTCATAGCAGGTGACCTGGCTAAGATCCGTCCTGCATTGTGGCCTTACACGTACTTATAAACATGCAGGCAGTACAACAATATACATAAAAATTTGCAAATATATATATTTGCATTAATAAAAGCTCCTTCTGGTCTAGAGAATAGACCAGAGAATAGAATCTCTGCATTCTACTTGAACCAAGTCACTCACCTGTCCCAGGAACCACCCTTTGGAAAGCAGGTTCAGCTTTAAGTCACGCTAACATATATGGAATGAGTAGGCCTTTAATGATATTGTGAAATCTTCCATGCCAGAATCTCATCCCCTCATGTAGTCATGTACCAGGGCCACGGCTCCAGAGCTTCACAAGTCTGCCTGCTTTTCTGAAACATTCAGGAAAAAATTGTAATTTTCTTGTTTCTCTTTTATAAGCATTTTTCCCCTAGCACTGTGGCATTCATTGGCATTTTGTATCTACTTTTTAATTTATTTATTTTTTTCTGAGGTTCTGCTCACCACCATGTGGCTGCCGGTCTTCCTTGTGCTCATTTCTCTACATTCTTCCCCTTTGGTAAGCTGTGGAGATTCACAGCTTTGAGGTGTTAATGTTTTTCATTCAAACCTAATAACATTCTCTTCATCATCAGTTTGGATACATTCTGCATTCTTAATGAGTATAAGATCTCCAAGATAGGACATAATTTTCCATGTTTTAATCATAGCTTTGAACTACAGGGAAGGAGGGACCAGAGATAAAATACTTCACTTTATGCTTTACTCCAGTGGATGTACTTTCTCTTCTATGTCACTCTCTAAAGGTTAAGTCCATCATCAAAGAACCAGGCACTTAGCATGTATCTTTCAGATCAAAATAGCCTAAATTTCCAAGATGTCATATGATTTTAAAAGTATTATTATTCATTTGCTCCTGCTGTAAAGTAATATGTTACATACCTAAGAGTAATCAGAAGGTATTATTATGACCGTTTTATGGGTAAAATTAATTTCTCCAATGGTAAAGACTTGAATGCTGATACAAGGATAGAGTTTGACAATCTAAATGAAATTACTTTTATTTTGACTTTATTAATTGTACTGATATATAAAGTGGACATGATACTTTCTCTAATGTGATAAAGGCATTAGATAAAGGATATGAGTGCATATTGGAAACCCAGAAGATAAGTCCTAGTCTAAAATAATAACCACACTTACTGGGAATATATTCTCTTATTTAATGATGTCCAAGACTAGTAGAATTTTTACATTGGCAGATCCATTTTCTAACCCAGTTCTCTATTGAAATTTTATGAAAATATATCATCTATGATGAGTCCTGAAAGTTGAATTATATTAGAGATATATTTTAAAATAATCTTGCAAGTACTCTTATTAATCATTCATTTTTACCCCTACATTTCATGATGTCTCACCTTCTTAAAACTTGACAGAACCCCTGCTGTTCTTTGAAGAAAGTAGGGTGGCTTATTGGCAGGCAAGAAAATGAAGTCAGACAAAGGAATATGCAGCAAGTCATAACATAAGGAATGTTTGTGTGTGTGTGAGACTGCTTCATTCATTAAACTCTAGAGTACAGAAGGTAGGCGGACATGAAACACAGGCAAAGCACATCACTAACTTCAGGGAACTTTTAGTTTGCCCAACAATGACGTTTGATTTTCAGTCCTCTTTATAATTCCTATTGTACTGTTGTAATTTAAGTTTTACTTTAAGAGTGCATATGATCATTTTATTATCACAAAAACTTTCATTCATGGCCTGGAGTTGTGACACACACACACACACACACACACACACACACACACACACACTTAAGGCCAGCACTCAGGTTGGCAAACAAATTGGATTTCTGAAAGTTCAAGTTCAGCCTAGCCTACATACCAAGTTCCAGGTCAGCCAGGTTACAACATGAGTCCCTGTGTCAAAAGGCCAAAACAAATAAACAAACAAAGCACCCCTTTCCTCTGCCCAGAATAAACCCTTCATACATATAACCAACTAAAAATCTAGAAACACTTTTTCCTTCCTGAGATGTGAAGAGTGAAGGGTCCGTGTTTATGTTAAAGAACCATAATTAGAACATAACAAGTCTACTAAGCGTATTCTCCCAAGTGTGTTATCCCATCATTTTCACTCATCTGTGATTGGCCAACAGAACATAGTGAATGTTATTGATAAAGCCTGCCACCAAACTGATAATTTGTACTCTCAAACTCTATATCTGTGTCTGATGATTTTTTAGGAATTCTAGAAAAAAAAATTGAAAGATGTTGATATAGACATAGGTTAATAAATACATAACAGGTAGTATATTTATTCTTAATTCATCTTGATAATAATAAAAATATTTTATAAATATTTCTGTTTTAGGGATTTTTATGTTTAGGAAAAACATGAAAAAAGTAGCTACATTATTATAATGACTTTCAAATCTTCTTCAACATTTTCAGACACTGTTCTTTCAGTATGATGTGTTCACTTATGAAATTAGGTGCAAATGTTGTTATGGGAATGCTTTGATTTGGGATAATCCATTCTTTCTGGACCATGCTGTGGTTCTCAACCTGCAGCTCTGACCGTTTAGGAATGCCTGGTGCAGTATTTAACCTCCTGTTAATGGAGATCTCACGTTCTTTTTAGTAGATCGCTAAGATTCTTTTTATATTTTCCTGGGCCTATTCTGCGATTTACACAAACAAGCAACAGTCTCTTTCACCAAAACTTGTGAAATCGCATGCAGGGCCTAAAAGTTCATTCCTGAAATTGCTGCTTTTATTCCGTTGTCTTGTTGGCCTCAGCCAGGATCATCCACTCTGAGTACCTGCATACTGACATCCCCAAATGATCAGGTTGTTTTTGTTGTTTGTTTGTTTGTTTTTGTATTTTTTTTTCTGGATTATCCTATTATATTATCAGCAGTGCTTCTGAGAGTTCTGTTTCTCTTTGGGCTCCATATAAAGTTTGCCTTCTCTGCCCTGTAAAACTTAGCTTGGAGGAGGGATTGAAGTGGTAGCATCTACAAGCTAAAACATATTAGAATTATAAGACTTTTATTGGGAGAACTTGAGTTTTCTTCAGCATTGCTGTCAATTTTAGGAAATACTTACAGTTTTGTTGTTGTTTCTGCTACTGTTGTTTGGTGTTTTGAGACAGCGTCTCCTTATAGCCCCAGCTGGCCTGGAGGATGTCATGTAGAACAGGTTGGCCTCCATCTCACAGAGGTCTACCTCTGTCTACCTCACAAGTATTGAGACTAAAGGCTTGTTCTGGCCAAGTCCAGCTATCCATAAATTTTTCTAATCCATACATTTTAAAGGAGACATATGGATATATAATCTTGCTTTGAGGTTAATTGTCTTCCATATAAGAAAAATGCCTTTCTGCAAAATAAGTTACATAAAAGCATAAATGGTACTGAGAGTGAAAAATAAGGAAAATGATTTATATAATAATTAGAGTAATTAGAGGAGCATATCAATATTCCTTTGTCTGACTTCATTTTCTTGCCTGCCAATAAGCTACCCTACTTCCATCAAAGAACAGCAGGGGTTTTGTCAAATTTTAGAAGGTGAGATATCATGAAATGTAGGGATAAAAATGAAGGATTAATCAGAGTATTTCAAGACTATTTAAAAAGATATCTCTAATGTAATTCAACTTTCAGAACTCGTCATAGCTGACATATTTTCATAAAATTTCAATAGAGAATTAGGTTAGAAAATGGGTCTGCCAATGGAAGAATTCTGCTAGTTGAACATCATTAAATAAGAGAATATATTCTCATTGAGTATGGTTATTTTTTCTTTAAAACTAGGGTTTATCTTCCAAGTTTTCAATATGTACACATATCCTTTATCTAATGTCTTTAACATATTAGAGAATGTCCACTTTATATATCAGTTTAGTTAACAAACTCAAAATAAAAGTAATCTGAGAGCATATGTGAGGATCTTGGCCAAAAATTCTAAAGAAGATATCCCATACCTTCCACTGGGATTTTGATTTATTATCGTGTGACTTTTAGGAACAGCATTATCCACACTTGGGAGCTGCCTTAAAAATGTATGCACACTATATGCATACACATATACAAATATATTCAGTTTAGTTCTCTGAGTTATAATATTAAAGATAATATAATAATGTATAATATAATTATGTAATTGCATCAAATATATATAAATGTATATGAACATCGACAGCGATTACTATTTCAAATTGTACATCTAATTGGTATAGGACATTCACTGTAATTTAATTGAAGCAAAAATATTTTCATTACAATTTATATTAATTACTAAATAATATGTTTTAATTTTATAAATAGTACAGCACAATATATTTAAGAAATATTTTGAAATCAATGCTATTAAATTATCTTCTTAGATATAAATAAATTTTATATGATCTGATAATGACCTATACTTTTTACAGTTCTAAAATATTTATATTTGATAATTACTTGTGATGTACTTTGAAGATTTACTCGATATAATATTTAATGTCTTTGATCAGTTTTTCTATTCCATTTACATAAACATTTCATTTGGTAGAAAATGTCTAACATGAAGGTTATAGTTTAATATACACTATTATAAACTGACAACTCCAAATGTGTATTTCTTTTTTCTCAATATTGCAGACTAGGTTCACACTAACCTGTTATTTAATTTATGATTTTTTGTCTATTTAGTCGAAGGAAGCTGTTCTGATTGATTCAATTGTTATCTCTTGATTTTGTCATTTTTTTTCCCAAATTAGATGATTCCTTCAGTCAAATCTTGAACTCCTTCAGTCCTGTATCCTCTTATTGTAATGGTACTTGAAATGTGAGTCTTTACATAATAAAATGACAAATCCATCATGGTGGTTTTTAAACCATCATGAATGAATAAATTTGGTTTTTATTATAGCTATAAATATATGGCATGGTTTTAGATAGGTCTTATGTGCATCAAGCTAGTCTTGAAATCACCATACTCCTGCCTCTATTTTCCAAATGTTGTGATTACTGGCATGCACCATCATACATGTTGAAAGATAGTCATATAGATTAGGAAGTAAAGACACAAAAATGGACATTGGAAAGTACATGTGCAAACACAAGGAGAAGTTGGCAAACTATAAGCAAAGTGAGGACCTTGAAATAAATTAGTTCTGCTGACACCTTCATCTTGGCCTTCTAAAATTCGGAAATTAGATAAATGAATTTTTGAGGTTGAAGAATCCTGGGATATGGTCTTCTTAAAGCACTCTCAGATGAAAGAGTAAACGAAATATTCCTCTGGAAGTGTGGGAACAAAGTAGAAATAAAGATTAAATCCATAAAAAGAAAAGTATAGGTAGAATATACTGAAAGCACTCTCTAGCTATGCAAGATTAGTTTTCTGAAGGACCGTGTTTCTACATGACATAGTATATTTTCCAAATTAGTTAAATTTTGACTCCCTAAATTTGCAGTGCAATGTATACATTGCAGAATCTAAAGTAAATTTGGAATTATTTGTGCATGCAGAACCCCTGAAAACAAGTTAATTTCAAAAATTGATATCCAGAAAGACAATTATTGTAGAATGACACAGAAGTAAAATGTGCCAACTTTGATTATATAAAACAACAATGGAAGATATTTTCTACATTCTTACACAATCATGGAGAGGAGAGTACCATGTGCAATGAAAACATTATACAGTTCTGACTGCCAAAAGGCAAATGAATCTCTTAAACCATTGTTGGGATGGTTATAGAACTGTGTTACACATCTTTCAGAAGAAATTTTGAAGGCTTTGGGGTTTAAATGGAAAATATTCCGGTGTGCAGGACATGATGTATAGTATTCCCTGTAGTTGTACAAAATAAAGATGGACCCTCTTTGACAATTTAATGGCATTGTTATTTGAATTGATTTGGTCGAATACACATAAATAGCAGTAGAAAACTTTAGTTTACATTTATGTGCTCATTTTCTCTGCACCACTTTTAAAATGAAAACATAAAGTCCTGATATAATTCTGTAGACAATATGTTTTCACAACTTCTGTGACAAATTTTCTTCATTGAGAAAAACATAAAGTTCTGATATTGCAAATGTTATAAGAAATTGAATTTGCTGATTTTGTGCAGTTGAACCTCAGGAATTTGCTATCTTGCAAAAATTGCTGATAAAAAAGAAAAATAAAAGATTAAAAAATGAATTTGGGGGGTTTTGTTACTCGGTTTTGAAGTGAAATAGAATATAATGGAGACTGTTAAGATGACATTCTGGATATGAAGACACAGCTTAAAGTAGCATATTATTATTGGGTAATATAGAGGTAATTTTTTAAATTTATTTTCTTTTTGTTTTTATTTTGGTTTTGGTTTTTGAAAGGGGTCTCCCTGTACACAAAAGTGGCTTAGAACTTGCTATGAGACCCGTCTGGCCTCAGTCATACAGAACTCTGCTTGTCTCAGCCTCCAGAGCACTGAGATTAAAAGCATTTGAGGCCATGCCCAGTGTTTTACTTATTTATATTTTTAATTGAGCTTTTGTACTTCTTACACCAGTTCTTGAATCAAATTTAGACCCCCTCCTTCATCCCTCTCTTCCGCCCCACGCAAACATCATGCCTAGTGTTTTAAAATATGTGTTCGAATGTATCTGGAACGGCTGGATGAATGAGTGCAGTTGCACGTAGACGCCAGAAGAGGGCACCCGATCTTCAGGAGGTATTGCTAAAGGAGTTGTAAGACACCAGACGTGGGTGCTGGGAAGCAGTCTGATCTTCTGCAAGGGCAATATGTCCTCTGACAGCTGAGCCATCTCTCTCCACTCTAATGAAAATAAAGTATTCATGAACTAATACCTACCAGTCTTGGTAAGATGGACATTTGCCAGCCACATGCAATAGTAACATGACGTTTCTATACAACTACCTTTGATAATTCTTAGCATACTTGTATGGTGCATGCGACCTTTGGTTTTACATTGTGACAGACGTAAATCTCACATATATGGACTATTAAACTGGAAAAAGTGGAGATGGAAGTCAGGGATACAAGACGGATACACAGGGAGAAAGTACAGGCGGGACCGTCCAACATTTATGTTAACGTCTGTTTTCAAGGGTTGCCTTCCCCATCCTTGTCTCCATCAAGCAAATCTTGAATGCTTTCTGGCCAGGAACGCCTTTATGTCAAGTGCTGGGTCCTCATTAGCTCCCCAGTGATGCCATCTATTTTGTCTTTGGGGACTTCAGACTCTGCAGGAACACTGCCTTGGCAGGGGCTGAGAGCTTTCAGAGACATGTTTTTCTACTTCCGTGGAAGACATAATCTGTGTTGTTGTGAAATGCCTCCTGGAGCTGAGCACAGTCCCCAGGAAACAGACAGCAGGAAAACAAAGTAACACAATAAATGGGTGCTATTTCAAGCTACTACTTTCATTGTAATTTGTCACACAGCAATAGAAAACTAATGAGCTGGCACTATATATTACCCAGGGAAACCAACTGTTTTTCTTCCTTTTTATTTTCCCTTTCCTTACTCTCTTTCTTTAGTTTTTCCTCTTTTGTCTGTTGTTCCTTTATTACTTTGATTTTAAAAATAAATAATATATATTATTGTTTGATTTTCCCCCCTCAATTTTACTGTAATGCTTGTAACTAACAATCACTTCTGACAGCAATTTTTGAATTTGAAACTATGCATGTGGATAAGTGTTAGTGAATTAGTTTTCTGATAACTAAATATTAATAAAGCATATTGTGAGTTTTAATAGAAAGCTACAAAATTTAAGAAATCAATGTAGTGTTTTCATTGTCCAGTGTTCTAACGCAGTATATGGTTAGGGGATATCATGTTAGACCACATAGATATATAAAGGCATGACAAATGCCTTTATCCCAGCACTCCGGAGACAGATGCCAGGGATCCCTATGCAAGATGACTAGCTAGATTAGCAAAAATTGGAAAGCTCTGGGTCAGTGAAAAGCCTCACTAACCAAAATAAAATGTAGAACAATCGAGGAAAACACCTGATATCAACTTTGGGTCTTTATACCCAAATGCACCTGGACACATATATTCTTGTCTGTGTGTGTGTGTAATTATTAGACTCTGAGATTGGAATTGGTAAGCTTGAAGACGTTCTTAAAATACTGTTCTTGAGAAACAACCCTGGAGAGAAAGAGAATAATGCCATTAAAAGGAGGGTTCAGTAGTACTGTGATGACTTCACAATGAAGGTCTCTACTCATTACACATGAAATATGGTACGAAAATGACATATTCCTTTGTCCCAGTTTTATATTAGGCCTTTATAACAGTATATGATCATTCAGTGGTTTCGGTCTGCCTCTGATAGGGTTTATATTCTTGTGCTAGATAATTCTCTAGTTGATATAACTCAGTTTTTCTGGGCCAGAGACTTTTTCTTACGACCCTTTGTTATAAGTAATGTTTCTAAACGTGGTTTTACTTCTGGTTATTCTGTTCCATTTCCTGATTTGACTGCTTCTGTCAGGATTATACTGTCCTATTAACTACATGGCATTTTTGCTATGACCCTAGTTTGTGATAACTGATATTATAAAAATATTGAGTGTTTATTTAGTAAATTGCTTTTTATCTCCAGATAGCAGAGTCTTCCTTAAGGACACTCAAAAAGATGTATCAATATAAAATTTCTATGTTTAATAGAATAAAGAACAATACATGTGTATCATTCAAGTTTCTAATTGGTCATAAAATATAAACACAGACTCATGTATTCCATATCAAATCATGTTCAAATTCAAATTCAATAGCATCCACACACAGAGCTTTACAAATTATTTGGAGAGTTATTTAGGTATTTTATTAAAATTATTTTAAGGAATATCTCATACACTCCAGATTGACTCCAAGCTCACTACATAGCCAAAGATCTTTCTGTCTCTACCTCCAAGTTCTGGGGTTATAGTATGTCATGCTCAGCAAAGCACTTTATAAGAAATAATTTAAAATGCGTTTTCACATATATGAATTTGTGGAAAATTTATTTTTATACACATAAAGCTAAAAAAGTAATTAGACTATCTTGGTAAATTCCCAAGCAACAAATGATAATACAATAACTGTAACTATGAGATTATCTACTGCAATTGTTGATGAATTCAGATATGACTGTGGATGTATATTTTGAAGAATTAAAGGAATATAAGAGAAACTATAAAGCACATATATTCTCAAATTTGTGTTAAATAATAAGAGAAACATCTGTATGGATTATTTCATATTTTGCATAGAATAGGAAAAAGATTTCCTTTTTACTGTAATGCATGTTTTTTTCCCCACAACTTTTGTTCTTAGAAGATAACAGTTCTATATAAACCATATTTTGTAAGGATTTATAACTAATACTATATTCATATATAACAAAATAATACTCTATATTTTGAGATTTACTTTATTTTTGATGCTATGGGAGTATCAAAAGGTGCTTAACAAGTAGTAAGATCTGGTACTTGTAATTTTTCAGAGTGTCTTTTTTGATAGATTGATAATAACGTGTACATAGTGCTATAAAACTCTCAGTTGGGTTTAGGAAATTTTAATGGAAGAATTTATATGACCAAGATAACAACATTAACAAAACAAATACAGCTTTTTAACAATAATATAACACATAAATATGATACCTGGAGAGCTTATTGTTTAGAAACTTTGATGTCTGGTGCTGGAGAGCTTTAGTGTCAACTAGACACACTTGGGCAGAGGGAGCCTCAATTGGGTAATTGCCTCCATTGGACTGGCCTGTGGCCATATCTATGGACTATTTTCTTGAATGTTGAGTGCTGTGGGAGGGTTCAGCTCACTGTGGGTGGTGCCACCCTTGGGCAGGTTGTTCTGTATATAAAAAAGCAGACTGAACATGGACCATAGGAACAAGCCAATAAACAGCATTCTTCCATGGCCTGCGTTTCAGCTCCTGCCTCCAAGTTCCTAGCCTGAGTTCTTACCTTGGGCTCCCTTAATGATGAGCTGTGACATGGGAGATATAAGCCAAGTAAAACACTTTCCTTCCCAAGTTGGTATTGGTCAGAGAATTTTGTCATAAAAATGGATAAGAAAACTATAGCGATGTCTTTACTGCTGTTATTCTCAGTGGTGTCTTTGCATATATATTACTATTGTTCACCTATATGTGTATCAATCCTTTTTAAGATACCAGGGTATGTATTCAGCTTATGTGTTTTATAAATATAAAGTACAGAGGATGGAGAGTCTTCTCAGTGGTTAATAGCATTGTTGATGCTGCAGAGGACCTAGGTTTGTTTCTCAGAACCAACAAAGCTGCCTACAAGCATTAATAACTCCAGTTCGAGGGTGTCCATGGCTCTTTTCTGATCTCTGAAGGAATTGCATCTATATGGTGCAGTTACATACATGCAGGCAAAACACTCAAATGTTCACAATAAAAATAAATTTAAAAAGAAAATACATAAATACAAAGAAAACCTTTATACATTTTCATGATTTGTTTTGGCAGAGGAACTGAGTATACAGATGTTCTTTTATCCAGGGACCTCAGCAATTCCCGCACCTCACGCTCTTCTTACAGTGTGGTTTTGATACTTTCCCATAGAGAGATTAGGCCCATTGCCTCCACAAGGCAAGGCAATTGATATGCTGACTCATTAACAAAGACACAGCTGTGAAAGTGATGCTGTATAATTCCTCAGATGAGTCAAAAGCATATCTGTCTACCATCTTTCCAGCAAAAGAATGTTTGCTTCTTTTTTGAATAATGATACTATCAGTTTAGGTCTTGGAAGACTTTCAAGCCAAATGTTTGTCATTGGGCAAACAACAGCAAAAGACTAGTGTCTGGAAACCAAGAGAAATAGATAAAAATAAATACAAAACAAATTTGACAAAAATATTACAATCGTCTGACAAAGACTTCAAAGTAAATTTGATTACTATTGCTTGTGAAAATTCCTAAAGATGTCAAAAGTATTTGGAAATTTTCAGAAATGGTGTGTGCCAAGTGAACAGTGCAGTGCATAGATTTTTTAGTATTCAAGCACAACGCAATAATCATTAGGTGAAAGGTTTATTAGTCAACAGAAGTACCAAGTCAAGAACTGCAAAAAAAGGATACATAAACATAGAAGATAAAGTAGTAGTAATACATTAATGTACATTTGTTCAAGATGGACAGGGCAGACAGAATGGCATGACTGACACTCCCAGAGAATCACTTGACACAAATTTTACAAAGGTGGAAAAATCTGTCAGAACACAGTTTACAAAGCTTAGACATGAGAAGTCCATGCATAACACTGCTTTAGATATAGACTATTAAAAGAACACAAATATAAGATGATTTTGAGAAAATTAGAAAAGACTAATCATATATAGTTTTATATCTACAAATATTTTAATGTGAAATATGATAATATTCTATTTATTCAACAGGAAAAGTGAAATTAGGATCTGGGATTTGATTGAAATATTTGAATATGTTTTCAAGTATATTAAAATATAAATGCAAATATTTAACTAACTTTTTATTAATTGCTTCATATTCTTAATTCTATTAAGAATAAGCACATCAATTATGCTTACTCAAAAATTAAAATGCAATTCCTAGAGGATGAAATGTTATGAAAGAATTACATAATAAATAAAAATGCGAATTTTATATTTATCCATCTACAATATATAAAATGAAGATTTTGAAGAGAAATTTAAAACAACATTTCTTCAGAGAAAATCACAATTGTTCATGAAATGGTCACTTCTCCCAATTATATGTCTGTATATTTAAGTGCATGTCTGTTTGTTTTTACTTAGAAAACTTTGTTAGTAACATCTTAATAATACATTAAGAATATTCCCATTATATAAGATAGATTTCAAGCCATGTCTGGTATTTCATTTTATAATGCCAACACTTGAGAAGCAAGAGGCAGAATGACTGCCAAAAGTTTAAGACCAGTCTGGGCTTCATTGTGAGTTCTAGTTCTAACTGAGATGTAGAGGGTCACCCTGTCTCAAAAGCAATTTAATCATTTAAAAATATTTTATTGCTATTTTATGTATATGAATGATTTACCTGAATGTGTGCAAGTGCACCTTATGTGTGCATTGTGTCCATGGAGGTCAGAAGTAGGTATCAGATCTACTAAAATGAATTATGGTTAGTTTTTAGGAGTCATGTGGGTGTTGGAAAATGAATCTGGTTGTTTTTCAGAACAGCCAAATGTCTTCACTGCTGAGCTACCTCTCCAACCCCTAAAATGATTAAATCATTTTTAGCTCACCATTATAAGAATGCTTCATTAAGTATCTTTATCATTGACTATTTTCCATATAAAACGTAGAAGATTGTCATAGCAAACACTGATAAACATGATATGCAGACATCTTTTACAAAGGCATCTTTTACAAATGCCTTTGATTTCCTTGCGTACTATGGTGGTTGACTAATAACATCAATGGTAGTTGATACTATTTTATTCTTTCAGTTTTTGTCAGCGCGAGTTCCTGTATCACCAATGGAATATGTTACCTCCTGCTCATCAACAAATGAAGCATTGCCAATTCCTGTCTCATAAAAAAAGTGATACAAAAAACATGGTTACTGTTTAAACCACAAAACACTAGATAGAATGGTCCTAGCAAGGCAATCTTATGAATGTGGACATAACCTTTCACACTTCCTGACTGATTATTTTTTTTGCTCCCAACCTTGTATTCTCCATTCACTAATATCATAAAGTTTATGACTAAAGTTTCTAATAAATACTTGTAATACATAGGTGAAAAAAATTCCTCAAATATGAAATTTATAAAATGTGTGCTACATATATGTCTATGGTATGTAGAGAAAAAATATACATTATTTTAAAATATCTTTCAGATTGTGAGATATTCTTTATAACCTGAATCAATATTTTATTTGGGAAAGAGGTCCTAGTTAGGCAAGCCACATGTGTTTTATCAATTACTGCCTATTTTGCCTTTTAATACTTTTAAAATTCAGTTTGTTGATGAGACTTGCTTACTCATTACTTATCCACATTGCAGTCGTTACCTTATTAAGTTAGATTCTATTTATTTAGAGATTATTAAAACATATTTCATGACCATACTGTCCTTACAGACACTCTCAGTGTATTCATGTGTGATATTTTTCATATTTCTCTAGGTACTTCATAATTGACTTACCAGGAGAAGAATACACATATCTCAGAGCAGCATAAAGCTATAAAGTAGAGTCTATATATTGTACAACAGTTTGCTATACTTTCTCAACAGATTCTATTCACATTCTCATGAACACCTAATTTTCTCTCTGTCACTGTACTAGTGCATAGGTTTCTGGTTTCATATAAATTCCAAGGGATATGCACCATAATTTAGCAAATACTGTTGAAATTAATGACAACTTGAGCTTTTCAAACTAAAAAACACTGACAGTTTAATATTAGACATTTGGTTTTGAGTAATAAATATACTTTATCATATTGTTAGGACCATTTATAAAGGTATTAATTTTATTTTTTTCTGAAGGTATTCATCAGATGGAAATGTCTTAAATGATAAGTTAAAAAATTAAAACTGATAACCTTTCACTGTATTTGAAAATATTACACCAATCTTTATTGCTCTGAGGACCTTTGTACTGCTTTCCTAATTAAGGCAATCCATCTTGAAAATATGTATTGCTGACATGGGGAGCAGGAGTGCTTGCTCAAACCTCTGTAAAATAAATTACCACGACATTGTAACTTTTAGAATAACTTCAGCTTTGATACTGGCATTTGGTTTTCATAGTCTATTGCCCATTACTTGGGTGAGACCCCTGTAAATAACAACTTCAGCTGTTAGTGTAGAACTAAAGATGACAGCAAAAAAGACCACAGTGGAAAAGTAAAATTAAGATTTCTAACATTACTGTAATCTGTCCTTACAAAATTACACTCATATATTACTCATAAACTTGCTTCACTTAAAGATATAGAAGAATTGTTATTATTTCTTTGGTAACAAGAGTGAGAGAAGATATGTTATATCAACATGACATGATACACTGTGCACTCTCCCACAGGTATATACACCCACGCATATATGTGCACTCCACCCACACACATACACCACACTTGTATACACACACACACACACACACACACACACACATAAAAAATAGATAAAGGCCTGGGACTATAGTACAGGCGAAGGTGGTTGCTTATTACACACAAGAACCTAGTTTAATTGCCAGTCTTGCAAAAACAAAGTTAATTATAATTAGTAAATTAAATAAAAACAATGATGAAGAATATATAAAAATTCTTCTTAAAGTTTTGTTTCACATCCAAATATCTTTAATGAAAAGTTAATTTGGATGACTGTCCAATTTAAATTTAATTTTGGACATTGAATTTTGCTGTTGTATACTATATTCTAGATTTGGATTTCTTATTGAATATGTGAATCACATTTATTTTTACCAGGAAGTTGACTTGGCTTTTTGTTCTTTTAAGTTTTACATGGCAACATATTTAAATTCAATAACAAACAGACTACACATACATTCTAAGTCAAAGCTCCAAACTCATCCATATTCTAGTCACAAAATAACTTCAAAAACTTAAAAAAAGTGTTCAAGGGGCTGGAGGAAGGACACAGTGGTTAGGAGCAGTGGCTACTCTTGTGGAGGATCCAGGTTCAATTCCCAGCACCAACACAGTGAATAGCAACCTTCAATAACTACAGTTCCAAGGGATCAGACACCCTGTTCTTGCAGACACAGGTGCACTTACATATATATATATATATATGTATATATATATATATATATATATATCAGGAAATACATTCATGCACATAAAATAAAAATAATGACTGAAATATTTTAAAATATATAATCAGATTTCTCACAGAAACAGTCTTATTTCTCTGCACTAATTTATAGATATATATTTCTTATAAAACTCTTGTAATTTTACATTTCACATTTATATGTGTCAATAATTTTATATATTTATTAATTACATGACAAATTTTCTTAAATTCATACTATCATTAATCAGTTTGAGTGCACTTTCTAAGAACCAAAATTTAGTGTCCTTTATAGTCTATTTTTTTGTTGTTCTTTTCATTATCTGCATATTTTTATACATTTCATGTTATTTCAATTATTTTGTTCCTGATTGTTTTAGGGTTCCTTTTCTTTCTGCATTTTTCTAGGGTGGGAATTCAGGGTCATTTTAGTCCAATTTCCCGTTTACCATGTAGAACTCTGTAAACTGAATTTAGCTGGAGTTTCTCTCTGTATTTTTGCTATTGGCTCATTCAGTGGCAAGATCCACCTTCCAACCAATAAGGGGCCAGAAAAGGTGGGCAGAGGAAGAGGAAACAAGGAGGAGCCAAGCCGTGATGAAACTGAAGAGGTTTTCATGACACAGGACTGTAGCTCCACCCATCCAGTAAAGAGCCACACAGAAGCACTGGGAAAAGGCAAGTGCCATGGCCACCTCTGGGCTAAGAGGCAGCTGCTTTGGCAGTTGCCATGGAAATCTGAATCCTGTAAGGAGTGTGTAACAACTCACCTGCCAAATCAACCAGCCCTGAAAATGGAGTGTTGGGCCCACATCAGACTGCAGCCAACAATGGAATGGGACAGGAGCAGCACGCGCCTCCCTGCAGTGCTGTGCACCCAGACTCCATGGAAGCTATGCTGCGATAAGCAGGAGGGCCGCTGCAGTGAGCCTGGGATCCCAGAGCGAGGGTCCTGGTGGAGCAGCCACAGGTGCAGACATTGGTGGTAGCAGCAAAAATTCAAACCAGGCCTTCGTAAGTCCACCCCAAATAAAATAACTCACCTAATTAGAGGGCATATCCTCTGTTTGTTCAGCCGGGTTATTGCCAGAGGGTGGGATCAAACTCCACTCACAAAGGCACAGGAAAAAAATTGTTCCAATAAACTGGTTTAAATACATTCTTTGTTTTGATTTATTTTATTCAGTTTATATGGTTTATTTACTCAGAGTTAAGTATTTATCGAATACTTGCAAATTTTATAAACTACATTTTGATCATATTTAGAACCATTCCTTTATCTGAATCGCCTTTTATTTTTCCCCACCCAACTTCGTATACAATATATGTGTATTATATGTTGTATATTTCAGGCTTATCAAGTCAAACTTTTTTGTCCTCAAATGTATGTAAGTGTAGGACCATTTACTATAGCCTGGCTATGCTATACTGATCAACATCACAGCCTTAAAAAGTGACCTTCTCACAGTAGTTATCTGTGAGCCAATAGCTCCTCAGTTAGAATTGGGGCTTCCTTCCCATTCCCATTACCTCTATGCTGGGAATTCATATGAGTAACTGCACAGATCTCTGAAAATCTGTTTCTTGATGTGTGTGTGTGTGTGTGTGTGTGTGTGTGTGTGTGTGTGTGGTCATCCCACACCTCTGGCTCTTAAAATCCTTCCACCCCATTCCCCCTACAATGATCTCTGGAGTCATAGGAGACAGAGTTTCAATATAGGTGTCTTATTCAGGGATAAGTATCCTACAGCATCTTTTTCTCTGCACAATGGACAGATGAGAATCTCTGTGTTAGTTGCCAACTACTCAGTAAGAATCTCTCTCATATGAGTTGAGAGATGCATAAATCCTCAGATATAAGAATAAGCCATTAGAATTCTGTTCAATATGATGTACATTTAGCCGAATAATAGTAGTAACTTCTTACCTGTGACATGTTACCTGTCTATTCTCAGGTTCCTAGTACTGTTATGAGTGTCAGGTATGGTCTCTATCTTATGAAGCAGAACATTAGTCCAAAGAGAAAAGTGATTTGTTACTCCCATAATATCTGTGAGACTACATGGCCTGGGGCATTTCTTGCCCAGCCAGTTGTAGTTTGCAGGATGAATAACTCTGTCAGCTTGATGATTACTTTTCTGTTCTAATAGTATGCATAGTAACTTCCAGCACTGTGAAAGCTAGCCAGTAGCTAGCTGAGATTACTACCAGCATGATTTCTCTTAGTTTGTTCTACAACTTCTAGGAATAGGATCTTACCATCAATTTCTGGTGCTTAACCAAAAGCAGGGGAAATGGCCAGTACTTTTGAGGTTTTATGAAACCCCTGGTCATCAACTTCAAATGAGCAAGTTCATTCCCGGCACTGTATCTTGTAAGGACAATGAATTAGCCATGAGGAAAGGCAAAATAAACTACTTTGAGATTTCATCTTAGATCTGTTAGAATGACAAACAGCCCCCAAATAAACAATGACAAATGCTGGTGGTGATGTGGGCAAAATGGAAACAATTATTCAGTAGTGCTGGGTGTACAAACTGTCACAGTCTCTATAGAAAGCACAGCCGATTTTTCTCAAGAAGCTAGAAATAGATCTATCATATGATCCAGTCATACCATCGTTCATATATCCCCAAAATTCTATATCCTAGTACAAAGATGTATCCATATCCATGGTTGCTGTATTCAGAATAGCCAGCGAATGGGAACAAACTAGACGTCCATCAACTAATAATGGTTAGTAAAAGTGTGGTATAGTTGTAAAATGAAATGCTGTTCAGCTATTAAGAAAATCAAATTATGAAATTTTCAGGAAGTTGAATAGAACTGGAAAGAATCATCCTGAGTGATGTAACTCAGATCCAGAAAGACACCCCTCATATGTTCTAACTCACACATGGATGCTCGGTTTTAATCCTTAAATATAAGTCTTTGAATTAGAAATCCATAGAGGCCAGGAAAATAGTAAAAAGCCATTGAGGAATGGCTTCATGTGAGGGAATAAAGAAGGCAGTGATATAGATTAGAGGAAGGGTAATAACAGACTAGGAATAGTAGAATGGTTTGAAGAATTAGAGGACACAAGAGAAAATGGAGTATTGGAAGGGGTAACTAACATACCCTTTAGAAAAGGTTATGAGGAAACCTACCACCATAGACTCTTATAGGAGTATTTACATATACAGTACAAAGAGAATGAAAGGTGTTAGACTATAACTAGTTTTTTTTTTCTTGTAGTTATTGTTTTGGGGGATATTTTTTTTGTTGTTGCTGTTTGTTTAAATAAAATATCCCAGCACAGGATTTTCTCAAAATTCCAAGTTAAAATTTCTTCATCAGTTCCTTGTGTTTATTTGAAATATTATGCTTTAACACAGGTTAACAAATATTTAAATTCTAGTATGATCATTTTCTTTAGTTTTATTTTTCTTATGGGTTTTTGACAAGGATTCTGTGAGTTGAAATCTGTCCTGTTTATTTATTATAAAGTTGGGAGTTATACCCTTTTGAGTTTTTACACTTCTTTTAGTATTTCTCACTGTTAGTTTTGGATTGACTAGATAAATAATTGAGAAAAATTTACCTGGAAAATATTGTTCAAAATGTTAAATGTTATAATCACAGTATTATTTGTGAATCCATCAAGAATGTTGTGCGTGCATATATATGTGTGTGTGTGTGTGTCTGTGTGTGCATGTGTGTCTGATATGTTAGGGGTCAAATGTAAGACTGGTAAAGTAAAATGGAAGCACTGGTTATTTTTGCTGTGATCAAACATTTGATCAAATCAACTTATGGGAGAAAGCTGTACTAGGGCTCAAAGATAAATTATTCATCAAGACAGAGAAGGAGTGCAGTCGTTAGGAAGGGAGTGGGAATCATCGTTCTCACATCAGGCCAGAAAAAGAACTAGGGAAATGATAGGAATTTGGTATTCGAGTGGCTTTGTCCTGCCACTTTTTGTTTAAGACCCTGATCACAGTCACTGTGAAGCTGATAAATTCTCAGTGGGTCTTCCACCCACAGTGACCCCCCGCATGCAAAGCTCTCAATTCACATCAACGTATATGACTTATAAATCCTTAATCTTATCCAAGTGAGAAATTGCCCAGAGCCCGTAGGATTGGGCTCTTTCTTTTATTTCTGAAAGGAGATATATAAAGAACAATAGACCACGGCAATAAGGTGAGTTTCCTAAAACATGAGTTAGTAAATTTATATTTTTTTTCTTAAGAAAAATTTGGAAATATGTAGACATGCCACGATTTCAATTATAAGACCCTACTGCTGAACAGATTGAACAGAACAAATAATTTTGTGCATGTCATGTAGTCAAGTGGAGACATAGTAAACAAAAATTCTTAGTATACAAGACAGACATATCATACTTGCAGAAGTCTGTGGAAATTCACTTAGTTGTAAAAGAAGTCTTTCAGTATCTCTGAGTCTAAAAGGGGCATGATCTATATGTTTATAATTACATATATATATATATATATATATATATGGAGATTTTGTTATTGTTTCTTTAGATTATTCAAGATGTTGGAGTCCAAATATATTCATAGTGAAATATGAAGCACTTACCTCAGGTTTTGCCCCTAAAAACAGTGCTTTGTTGCATTTTTCTGTCCTAACAAGCTGGTCACTGATAAATGCTGGCATTTGGATGAGATTTTGTTAATCTTACCCATTTAACAGACATATAAAAGGCATTTATTGTGATATATTTGCTGTTTGTCTGCTTACTGGATTTACATATCAACTGAAATGAATTTTCATTTAAACACTCTATGTTTTATAAAAAAGAACAACTTTAAAGTTTTTTGCTCATGATTGTTTATATTGCAATTAAAATCATTTATTGTGAGCCACAAGACATAGATTCCAATCTTCCAATGATGGTCACCCCATGTACCTTGTTATTTTGTCAATATATCTTTGTAGTACTGTTTTTGATTTAATCTATAAACACAGAAAGCTTATTCTAAAATCAGAAAACTTATTTTAAAAAAGATGCCATTCTTTCTGCAATGCTGTTTTTTGACATATTTGAATCAAACCGTGTGTTTTCAGTTCATGTTTTAGGGTAAACAGAAATTATATGTCTATGTTAATGTTATATGTCTTTATTTTTGCTTAAGAAATAAATCGCAATCATCCTAAAGACAGACTCCTGGCTTTCATTGCTTATAGGTATGCACAGTTCTTGAATCCAGCTGATACATGGTAAATTATCCCTTTTCTTCAACAAATGAATACAATATGTCTTCTTATTTGTTGAAATTGTCAATATCAGAACACAATATCAGTGTAATTTATATTTAGAAATTCTCACTTTACTAATATAAAGACAAGGACGTACAGGACTAATTATTGATTTGAATATATGACTCAAAATATTTTCTGTAAAATTTATTTTTTTTCATAAATAAGAACTTAAATATATTGTTGGAAATTCTCTGTACTTTAATTAAGAGGCGTGATAGGTTTTAGCAATTTATGAATCACTATTCAAGGAGTATCATTGGAAAATATCTGGAAAAATATATGATTCAATTTCTGTAATTACAAAAGCTTTTTCTATCATTTTATTATGAGCAAATATTACAGTTCAGAACTCGCACATATATATTTTTTTCTAATGATAATAGTGTTCAATTGGGGCAATAATGAAGAAAAGTTAGACAATTCATCAAAACACCTGTGTCTTCAATGTATCATTGTAGTCTCTTTTTTCTCAAACAATGAATATATTTTAGAACACTACTCCACTAATATGCAAACTATGAGTCCAGATTTCAAAATGATGAGTGTACACTTAAAAGTATAAGATATCTTCTTGAGAGTAAAAGAAGTTCAAAGATTCACGTAAACCCGAGATCCAAATAAAAAAGGAAAACTGTAGTGAGTAAAAAAATCGAGGAGGAAAATAAACATATGCTGTCAGCATTTTTCTACATATTACAGTTATTTTATTTGTAGTTATTAATCATGTCTCTGGAAGAATTCCAGATGTACTATCACTATTTTCCCAATGTTTCTATATATTGGAAAGAATTATAGAGTTCAGTGCCCTTAGTTGCTAACACAGAGTCATTTTTATAAAGTAAACAAGAGATGAGATTGCATACAAAGAATATACAAATTGCTTATTATAACATAACATCATTCTGGAACTCTACCTAGACTCTGGCATGCAAATATATTACCTGTATATTATTATGCTCCTATATTATTCCCATTGTTTTCAATTGACATCTGAGATTTAAAGATTTTGTATAGTTGACTAAGTTTCTGTTGAGAAACACGTGGATCCAGCAAGTTCACTCCTTGCATTAAAGTTTATTCTATCATGAGACTGAAGGATTATTGAACAGGTTTTAATGTGGTTGCCAGAAAACTTTCTGCTAGAACAATTTTCAGTAATTGTGCTATACAAAAGGCTGGTGTGATATTCAAGGGAGGGGCAAGAATTCAATAGTTCAAACATGCTTGAGTTTCTAGATATATAGTCCTGGTAAACTGAGAAATAGACTGCTGTAGAAGCAATATTTTTCCTAACTAAAATATGTGTTTCTATTCTAAAATGGTCTATAGAGGCATGGTTTATTGTTATTCCTATTAATTATTAATAAGGATATTGTGAGTTATCAGTCAATATTGATGTACCTTGACATAAATTATACTCAGAACACTGTTAATATGTTACAGTTGAAAACAAAGAACCTCTTACTTCTAAATTCAAGTAGTTTATGTAAAAATGAGTAATTTCATTTCCAGTATCTAAATTTATGAAAAAGATCTTGTAATTTCGTGGTATAAGAATTTTGAAAATTCAAATACAATAAAATCATAGGAAGAATAGTTTGGGGAGAATAATTAAAGAAAAGAAATTCCATTCTTAAACAGGATTACACTTCACGTGCTGGGTGAGATGGAAAGGAACATTACCTGAAATTAAGTTTAAGTATGAATGTTTAGACTGTGGGTTTAGATTAAGGAAAAAAGCAGATGAAGCCACCTATTGGCCTTGGATGTGGTTCGATGAGTATAGTAATTCCCTAGCATGCTCAAAGCCCTGAGTGGGATCCCTATCATCACAGGAAATAAACTGAAAATGGTGGTGCATGACTATCATCTCTGAATTCACAGGTAGAGACAGGAGAATCAGAAGTTCAAAGTTATCCTTTGCTATATAGGAAACGTGAGTGTAACCTGGTGTATCAGTTACTTTTCTGATGCTGTGATAAAATACTATGGTTCAATCGATTCAAGGACAAAAGAGTTCATTTTGGGTCCAGAGAGTAGGACCATAATGGGGGAGGTATAGTAGCAGAAGGCTAGAGTAGGAAGCTGAGTGGTCACATCTCAGCCATATTCACAGAAAGCAAAGTACAAACTGGCAGCAGTGTGAGTCCATCCTCTCAAAGTCACTCACAATGACATACCTTCTCCAGTAAGTCTCCAGTTAAAATCCCCTAACATCATCGAATGGCAACAACTAGAGAACAGGTGTTCAAATACATGCGGGTATGGGGAGCAATTTTCACTCAAATCATGACACCTTGTCTGAATAGGATTTTGTTTTAAAAGTAGATATTTGTGTTTGGAATCCCTGAAGAGAAAAGTTGAACTCTCATCCAAGAAGCCCATAGAAAGATCACCAGTGCCATAAAGAATCCATGACATCTGTAAAAGCCATTTTCCCAGAGTTCTCAATTAGGAGCTCCAGCTGACTGTTTTAGCAGGCTTCTCAGCTGTTTCTTCTGGGTGTTTAAGCAATCTGATGATATCCTGCTATCGTAGATCATTCTCTAACAGAATAGTAACTGTTCTGATTGCTTACTGTGCTTGGCATTGTAGTGGCTTATAAAAATGTTATTTGATTTTACTCACATTATGAAATTTGAGAACTCACATAGGATCTCTTATCTATTCCATATTTTGATACAAAAGGTGACTTCATTAAGATAGCAGTAGGTATAATCCACCATTCATAATACTCACTAAGACACAGTACATTGATATAGGCTGTTGACAGATATTTCACCTGAATATATCAGCTGGAAGACCATTTACATTTAATATCAAAATTTTCATTAACTAGTCAGGTATGAACTTCAGTTAGAAAAATGACAACCAGCAAAATTCAAAGGATGAATGTTCCAATGGTCTTGTTAAAGCTAAAAGACTTCTAACAACTTAAATGATTTCACATATATCTATCTTACTGTACTGGTCAAGCAAAACAGTAAGGTCAGCACATGTCTAAATTGGAACAGAACTTGATTCTCTCACTTTTAGCAGTACTAAAATATTTATGGTGATCTTGAACATTCCACAATTTATTCTCTAATCAAAAATTAATTATAATTTTTATATGAAAACTTTATTCACCTTCTCAAAAGTCTTAGAAAATGGGCTAGGGAGATAACTCAATCACAAAAGTGTTTGCCTTGCAAGGAAAGGAACATGGCTTTGATCCTCACAAGCTAGGTTTGGTGGTGATACAGATTTGTAATCCTAGTGCTGGAAAGGCAGAGATAGACGACTATGTGGTTTGAACTTGGAGTCAAATCTTCCATGCCAGACATTGAGCCTGTGTGTTTATGTCCCAGAAAAGTAAGACTCAAAAATAAAGAGACCTACAGAGAAATTTCTCAGCCATTACTTGGTGTTACCAAGCATATGTCCCATCCCAGGACACACGTGGTGAAAGGAAAGAAATGACTTCACACTTTTTTTTTAAATTTATCACTTACTTCCATATGCATCCACGGTATGAGACTGAGTAAACACACACACACACACACACACACACACACACACACACAAAGTAAATAAACAATGAAAACATAATGTGGATGGCACCTGAGGGATGATGTCCATGGTTATCATTTGACCTCCACATATATACATACTCATTTTCACACATACCTGCATATACACATGTACATACACACGCACACACACACACACACATATCTTGAAAAGCCTAAACGTATTAGCCTACATAAGTAATGCCCAGAAATTGTGAGATTCAAAATTATAAATCTTCAGTTACACAAAATATTTATTACATAAACTGTAAGTTTTAATACTTCATCTTGGTATCATCTAGAAAATATTTCTTAGTATTGGAATGTGTAAAATGAAATATTTTAATCAGATTTTAATCATAGGATATAAACTGCATACTCTTTTCTTTCCTTAATCTATGTAAATCAGTGGCTCTCTTGTTTAAATGCAATGCTAATTATATGAAATTTGAAATCGTGACGGGTGAGGTGTAAGGGTAAACGCTTGCTGCATATGGCGTATAGGTGTGTATAGGGGGTGGGGTGTGTATGTGTGTGTATAAAATTTTGTTACTTTTAAGGAACAAAGAATACTGACTTTGATTAACTACTAAATAATTTTGAATTTATGTAACAATATTTTTTTAAAGCTCTACTTAAGCAATTTACTAATTATCGAGGATCTGAATACCATAAAACCGATGTGGGGTTCACACTGTTGTCATTTTTGTGATGCATGCCAATGGCATTCTAAGCTTTACATGGAATCCATTTCTAGGACACACTGAGCACACTTTTAAGCCACACTCCCATACACTGCCTTCACACATCTGTCTCTTGGCCTTTAATCATTGTGCACTTTACATTTGTCAATATCATGGATTATCATTCTTCACCCAGTTGGACACACTGACCTTTGTACTTCCATCTGTTTGAAGAAAACTGCCTCCTAATGAAGAGATTTCTACCAATTAGTTGCATTCATATTTAGTCTACACTATATAATGACTACAGAATTTGGAGGCTTAGAGGAGTATATAAAAATTAAACCTGAGGTTTGCCTAGCTTTGCTCAAATTTGTATAACCAATTAAGTTCTTCTAAGAAAGTTGATACAAAAAGACAAGATCTATATTTTTTGACCTTTTAAAAAACTTTATATTATTTAACTGAAATACATTTTCAGAATTTAGAAAAGTTCTGAGTGCAATAATTCCATTTTTATAGGTAATTATTTTAAAATCAGACATAAAATACTTTTAGTTTAATAATATTGTATAAATATAGAAATACACAAAACATAAAATAGTTACATAGTGAGATATAATTAATATATTATTTTAATTTTCAATATATATATATATGATGAAATGTGACAGTTTAACCCAAGATTTGATATTTTCTCATCACAGGTCAATGTCTAAGCAGGAAATTATTATTTTCTTTGTATTATAACAAAATTAAAGAAATGATTATTTTTTTCATAAAGTTCATTTCTAGCATATAGGTTTTTTCAATAAGTTCATCTTTTCTCTGTGAAGTTCATACTAAAGAAAGTAATCCAATTAAATTAAAATTTAATTCTAATGAGTGCTGTTCTAATGTTTCAACATAAAAAAGAAAGATGCATTTGTTCTTAGTGTTCTTGGGGAAATTCTTTGTGATAGTTGAACAGTATATAATGACTCCATAAATAATTATAAATTGACACACAACTGTAATATTAATTCTGTCGTTTTGTGGGGAGATATTAAATAATTGTTTGCATATAAATGAATATTTCATTTCACTTGATAAGAACTTTGTTATGGGGCTACAGTTTTATCTCAGCCAATTATATGTTTGCTATGTGGACATTAGTACAGGATTTTGGATTCCAAGAACCTATGAAAAAGCTCAGAGTGGTAGAATACCAGCAATTTTTGTGATGGGGAACCATAGACAGGTGATCCTCTGGGGATGAAGAAATATTGACAATGAAGAGCTGCCAGAAGGGGGAAGTCGATTTTCTTTACGGTGTGACTCCTGATAAGTTGACCAATTCCAAAATACAGACCCATATTAAAAATAAAGAGTCATACAGTTAGTGGGAAACACTAGCATGACTCAATAGAACTTAAAAAATAGAGGAAGTAGAGAGTGGGTTAGGGAGTCGAGGAAATATCTGAAAGAAGAGGGGTTTTGATCACGATAAAATTATATAAAATTCTGAAAGAATCAAAATATTATTAAAATATTAGAACATGTTTCAATAAATATTGATTTTTAAAAATTATTCTCTTAAAATTGTATAAGCATACACAATGAATTTTAGGTGCATCCCCTCCAAACTCTCCCTCTAAATATGCCTAGCCACTCTTCAATATATCTCCCTTCCAGCCTTACATCCTGAGTCCAGTAAGAGCTATCCATAAGTGTGAGAGTGTGAGGTCATAAACTGGGACATGGACAATCTGCCAATGTCAACACCTCCAGAGAAAAATGACTTTTCCTCCCAAGTGTACATCAACTCCCTAGAGTGCCTCAAATAGGGGCAGGCCGCTACCCTTGGAATTTTTAACTTTCTTGAGTTTGCACAGGTCATTGTCTGATAACCATTACTGCTGTGTGCTACATCCATGTCATGTCTGGAAGACAGCGTTTCATAGCACTCCGACACATCCTTTGCCTCCTACGTTCTTTCCGTGTCCATCTTCACAGTGTTCTCTTAGCTTTGGGGCAGGGGCAGCCATCTATGGCTGAGCTGGTACTCACAGTCAATTGATCTGAGCACTTTGAAATTTTAGGAGATACTGCAATAACCATGACCCATTACCATAAGAAGCTTTTCTGAACAAGGTTGAGACTAGGACAGATCTAAGGATATAAATATATATTTTTAGAAAGTAGTTCGGCAAGATGACAATTTAGAAACAGAACAGCAAACCTTCCCCATGTCTATGATTTTACTAATTATGAGTTTTGACTAGGCTTATAGTACTAGGTTTGAATTCCCTCTTGTGATTCAAGGTCGCATATCTAATCAAGAAAGCAGTGGTTACCCACTTTAGTCTTTCTACCATTGCACCAGCTGGTACATCTTTCCTGGTTGGTAGAACTGTAGCACCCAGTGTTCAGTTCTGGATAAGACCATTGATGTCTTTCCTCCCTCAAAATATGGGAGGAAAAAATAAGTTCTAAAAACAAGTTCTGACACTAAATAAGATAGCCAAGAGGATGGGAGAGACATTGAGAGAGATATTGAATTACTGAATTGATTACTGGTCATTTGGGGATTTATTTTTCTATGTCTTACATACAAAGTGAAAGTTGTATTTGGTGATAGAGGCCAAATAATTATAGCTTGAAACCAAGAGCAATGGCAATAGATAGTATTGTTTTGGATGCCTCTGATGGCTCTCTGATCAATAAATCATGGGAACATAACCGGTACCTGGCACTGTGATAATATAATGACCCATGTCTTCTAGGGTGTCATTGTTCTCTCATGCATGGTACTTCTGTTCAAACACTTACATATATATATATATATATATATATATATATATATATATATATGTCTAGATCTAGATATACATATATATATATATATATATATATATATATATATATATTACAAGTGAGTGTGGTTTCATGGGGCTTATTCATACATTTTTAGGTTTGGTCACCTACACTCCCTCCCTTCTTCCACTCTCTTGGTCTCATCTTCATTTAAATCTTTAGCTGCCAGTACTTTCCCAAGCTGTTTTTCCATATCTTATTTCTGAAAGAAATAAATGTCTAGGAAATTAGTGAGTTATGTTACCTTATTCAAGGAAATGGTTTTGGATTTAAAAGAGAAAAAAAATCTCTGCTTGAGTGGAATGGAGGTTCATAAAATTGTTTTCATATCTGCTCCACTGAAGTCATCCTTGGCCAGAGTGATGGCTCAGCAGGTCCAAGTGCTTGCTATGAAAATTTGATAGCCCGAGTTCAATCCCCCAATGTTAAACCCATGTTAAAAAGAAAAGAAAACCCGAATCTATCATCCCAAACTCATACCCACGATAAGATACAGAGAGACAAGAGAGAATATATTCAGTTGTTAGCTCACTAGACAGCTAGTCTTGAGTAACTGTAGAAATATTGAGAAAGACCCTGACTCAAAGACAAGGTGTCCTCTCGCTTTCACATGCTGTGCGGCTCTCATGGGCCCACACTTACACATGCACATGCATACATATATAAAGTAAAATAAATGAATAAATAAATAAACAAATAAACGAATGAATATTTTTTACAGAATCTTCAGGTACAGCTACTGTAATTAAATGCTTATTTACTTTGAGCATGCATTTTTAGCTGCCTAAATGAGGGTGAATAAGAGAAATACATTCATAGTAATCATAAATAAAAGAACATGCTAATTTAACAAGGCATAATAAAAATTGAACTGATTTGGAGAAGTGAGCAATGTACTGATGCATTACCCACTCCAGATGAAGAGCAATGATCACAGGCAGGCCAGTGAGAAGGAAGAGGCTCATTGCTTACTGACAGTGACTTTCACTGTGTCCTCCACCACTCAGCCTTTGTCAGCCTCACAATAAGCCTTTTTATCTCTCTGGATTCTGGCCCTAAAGGTGCTCATCCTTCCATGCTCCTTAAAATAACACAGTGATTTATTGGTAAGTTTTCTGTAATTAAGTTAAATGCAGTCAATGCTTCTAACCACGAAGGAAGCAAAATAATTAAGAGTAATGCACAATCCTTAACTGTCTGTCCGTGTTATTTTATACTTTTGTAAAACATGAAGCAAAGAAAGATAATGGAAACATTATGAATGAATCACCATCATCTTAATGAATTTTGGCATTATTTTCTATCTAATCCTTGTATTTTTAGCCATAAGCCACAATGCCTAGTTCATTTTATGAAGTTTTTCTACCTTCCCTGTATAATTTAATATTTATTTTCATCCTGAATTGGCAGACATTTGTGTCAATGTTTAATATTCACAGTTGTTCTGTATTCATGTTATCAGTTTTCCTCACCAATCTCTTTTAAAATCTAATATAATTACAATTTATATTTTAAAGTAAAATGTACATATTTTACTTCATTTTGTACAATTTTGTCACCCAAAGTGCTTTTAATACATTAACAATGTCATAAATGCATGTATCCATATGTGTATACATGACATTTAAATATAACAGGGATATGTTGCATAAATATTTAAAAATACTTTTATTCATATAAATATATATCATAATATGTGCTAATGACTTGTATTATGTGAGTGACAAAGAAGATCATATTCAGTTTTTCAATTTTAGTTCTTTTATGATTTTATGTATATTCTTATTTAATTTTTGTGCATTTCATATGAAACATCCTAAACATTTTTATACACCCTTTTCAATCCACATCTCCCTATAACCTTTCTTCAGATTTCATGCGTTTTGTCATGTATGTTAAAGGCCTATTGCACCAATTTAGTATATTCAAACATCCCTCAGTTCAAGTCCGTCTATTGGAGTCTAGTCCGCCTATTTGGAGTTTCTCCTGAAAGATCAATCCTCCCTCACCCAACAGTAATCAGCTGCTAATAGTTCTTCAGCTAAATTTGGGATCTGCTATCCATTTCATCAGTTCTAAATTTGGGTTTTGTCTGATTTAGTTTACATAGGTCTTATATATGCTGATACCTTTGCTGTAAGTTCATGTGAACAAGGTCCAAGGAGCCTGTACAGTTCTCTGATCTTGTGGTCATGTACCTTCTTCCCTGGCTCTTACAACCTTTCCATCCCCTCTTCCTCAGTGGTCTCTGGGCCCTGTGTTGGTGAAGTTCAACATAGGAGCTGTCCAGGAATCTGAAGACATTTATTCTCTACATTTTGGCCACTTGTGACTTCTTGTGGATGACTTTTTAAAATAACTGGGCGTGGTGGCAAACACCTTTAATTTCAGCACTCAGCAGTCAGATCAGTGTGAGTTCAAGGCCTGCCTGATCTACATATTAAATTCCAGGCCAGTTGGGGTTACAGGGAGACCTTATCTTAAAAAGTTCTAAAAGAAAAGAAAAGGAAAATAAAATAAAACAGGTGACTATGGAGTCCCCAAAAAATGGTGTCAGGATACCCTGAAGCTGGAGATACAGGTGGTTCTCAATTGCCCACTGTGGCCCCTGAGACTTAACTTTGGTCCTTTCTAAAAGTACCAAGCAATTCTAACCACTGAGCCATCATTTCTCCTGCCCCGTTGCTGCATTTTATATTTCATCAAATGTAGATTTATCCCTAATAGCACAATCTTATTCACAGATACACAAAAAATATATTCATTGAATACCATGTGAAGTGGTAGGAGAAATAGGAGTGAGATTATTCAAGGATCCCCTATTCCAAATCTATTTAGTCTACAAATATGACTATGCCCTATATTATTCAATAAGATAAAAATGAATTTTCATTTGGAAATGTGTAAATCTGAAAAACATCATCATATGGCTTTATTAACACATCTATTCTCTCACCCAAAGTGAATAGTGAGAGGAAACAAAAATCTTGTGTTAGAGAACTTCTAGATAACAATGAAGGCTTTGATCCATCAAGTGAGACTAAAGATTTTTAGATTTAAGTCTTCTTGATGAAATTTATTTATGTAATTAAAATTACTAAAATAAATAATATAAACACCAATAGTACATTAAGACTAATGAGGTCTTGATTTTTTGACCCTGTAACGTTTAAAATATTATTATTTATTGCCTTACTATCTGAATATTTTCCCTGATCATCTAGGCAGAAGACACTACTTACAGAGGTGCTTGTGATCATATGCCTCACAGCCAACATCTAAGTAAAGGTCTTATGATACCCATGAATGTTGGGGTTAGGAGTGCCTCTCAAAGGGTTATTTTGTCCCTGAATTAGTAATTGAGCAGAGGCATACTGAAACTAGGAAAGTTTATTAGGTAAAAGACACAGTTCTGAAATGCAAAGCTTCTGGGAACAAAGAGAAAGTTCAAATGGTCCCATGGCTTAAAGGATAGGTCTCTTGGTTCATTTGCGGAGTGCACATTTTTCTGTCAGGCTTTATCTGTTAAAAGAATGTCCACATAAACAACCATGAAACATAATTTAGTAGAATATTAAATATCCACCCATGAGTCTTAGAATGTTATACTCTAGACTGCCAGTAACATAAGCTGACAGTCTCACTCAGGGTTACACCCTTGCTCTCTGCAAACCGGTAGTTTTTGTATACTAATTTTTCAGACTTTGCTTAATGCTGTGCTCAATCCATTCTGTGCCAATCACCTGCTTTATTTAGAAACAGAAATTACAGAGATTTAAAGTATGCAATACTCTAAGAAAGTCTGTTATATCATTGGAAGATGAAAAATGTAAAATTATGACAAATAAAAATATGAGCAACAATTTGTATCCCTGTTTCCAGCTTGTATCAAATGATGGGTGGTGTCTTGTATAGTTTTATTCTATGTAAAAATACAATAAAGGCAAGTTAGAAAATGATTCATAGAAAAAAAAATGTCTCAGTGAATTTCATGTGCCATCATTCAATGAAATAATGCAGAATATAAACCTCTTACAGCTCATCCATTTCTTAGTGGCCAGCATGTGTGTGTGAGTTTACCCTTTAGTTTTATTCTTCACATTATAAACATACACCAGGATATCATACTATATCCTGTGAATATATATCTATAATTTTTGGCAAATAAACTTTAATCAATAAATGTGGAGTCACTAGAAATAAACATTTCAGCAACTTAATGAATAACATACGGAGTCCTTTTTGAAATGAAAAATGTCCTGAAAAAATTTAGAAGGTTTTATAATTCCTGTTTCCTATATAATCCAAGTAACATTTATGAAGAACTTCTGAAAATCAGTATTTTAATAAATGCCAATCTTATAAGGAATGAGATACATATTTCTATACATGATTACTATACCAAAACAACAATTACCTGAACTAAAGAGCCTGACCCTTGAATTTAGTTTAATTTAGAGAGGCCTGACCTCTGAGGATACTTGTTCCCCCAGATATCTCATGGAACTGGCTATTTCTTTCAAGTATGCTCCTGAGTCAGGCCTCATTCACCATTTTTTAAAACTAGTGCTCCACCAAGTATGCATCAGGTGGTACTAAACATACCAGAACCTAAGATAAAAAGTAAATAAGGGTGATACTGGGAGCTGTTGGGTATTGCAGACTGGATACTAGGTTTTGCTGAAATAACGAAGACTCTGTACCAGTGTCTAAGGGGAAATGGTCTTCTCAAGTGGGGAGAACAAGATCAACAAGCATTGCAACAACCAAAAGAGGCTTTGGCCTCTGTGCCAGCACTAGGATTACAGAACATCTTCACATCTTTCAAATTGTTTGTAGACTAGTACAGAAGGTGGACAAGGGAGCTCTGTCCCAAGCTTTGGGTCCATGGAAAAGATTGAACTGACACTTGTCTAAGCAAATTCATTTCTTGGCAATGGGTAGACTAGATTGCATCAAAACCATAGTCACTGCAGCCTTGTTGGTCAAAGACACTGACACCCTGGGGCACTGTCATCAGATCCCTCTCAGTAGAGACCCTACTGATGGGAACTCTAAAGTAATGTCTGTACAACTCTTGCATTACCCATTATCAGGCTCTGCTCTTAGATTCGTTCCATATCAAGTTCTCCTCAACTACTAATCTGCATCCTGCCACAGCGCTGTCTGTGTCTGAAGAATCCAATCCCTGTCCAATCCCTGACTGCTTAAATGTGATGGACCACCTGCAATATGGATGCCTAGACCTGCTCAATCACCCACTGCCTCTGTTGGATGCAACAGTCTGTACTGACAGTAGAAGTTACTTCTCTCATGGAATTTGTTAAGCCAGAGCTGCAGTAGTGTCTGAACATGAAGTCATCTGGGCATAGTCGCTCCCTCAAGGAACCTCCACACAGCAAGCAGAGCTCATTGGCCTGATCCAGTCCCTGTGCTGGGGCTACAGGTGGAAAATCAACACTTTCTCCAATAGCAGGCATGCTTTTGCTACAGACCACGTGCTTGGGGCCCTATATAAAGAACAGGGCCTCCTTACCTTGGCTAGAAAGGAAGTCAAAAGCAAAAAAGAGATCCAGAGACTGCTGACAGCTGTGTTGCTCCTGAAGAAACTGACCATCATCCACTGCCCTGGACAGCCAAAAAGCAATTCTGCCAAGGCCAGAGGAAACAGGTTTGTTGATGAAACAGTGAAATCCATTGCCCAAGAGCCAGTGCCAGCAGGGCCACTCTGGATCCTGGAGCCAGGGAAGGCACTGGCAACCCTCCCAGAGTCTAATCTGCTAGAAATCCCATCATACACCCAGAAAGAAGAGCAATGAGCTGGAGAGAAACGGCATCCAAACAAGGAGAATGATAGATGTTACACAACAAAGGACTGATCTTAACCAAGGCTCTAGGATACATCTGTCAACCCCCACCTGGGGGCTACCAAGATGAAAGAACTGCACTGATCCATGTACTACATTCCAAACTCGGATCCCTTGATCCACAGCACCATTAGACACTGTGTGATCTGTGCTCAGATAAACCGGAAAGGGGAGAAATACCCCCACCAGTTTCTAGAGAGAGAGAAGCAGGACCAGGAGGACATTAGGAGCTGGAATTTACTGAGGTAACACCCACCAGGTTTGGCTACAGGTGTCTCCTTGTTTTTGTGGACACTTATTCAGTATGGGTGGAGGTGTTCCCCACCAGATACTAAACTTTCAACATTACCATAAAGAAGTTGGTGCAAGAAATAGTGCCCTGATTCGGCCTTCCCCTACTTCCGGGGTCGAATAATAGTCTGCCTTCGTGACCAACCTATCTTAGCAAGTAGGTAAGGCCCTTGGAATAAGTTGGAAACTGTATTGTGCGTATAGGCTGCAAAAGTCAGGACAGTCGTAGAGAGATTGAATGTGACAATAAAAGAAACCTTAACCAAAGTCTATTCAGAAACCTGGAAGAGCTAGATGATCTGCTGCCTATGACCTTCCTCAAGGCTCACTGTACCACCTACCTTGAAGGTTTCAAGGCTCACTGTACCACCTACCTTGAAGGTTTCACTTCAGTTGAAAGCCTATTCATGTGACCATCCTCCTTATTTTTGAAATTAGGAGCCCAACAGGTATGGGTGTTGGTCTCTGTCTCTAGCATGGGCATTGTGTTCCAGCAGTCCCAGAGAACAGAGAACAGATGAACAGGTCCTCAGGCAGCCCAGAGTGTGGTGGGAAAGAACTCCCAGGAGACTGTGTCAGTGGAAGGCTAATTAATTGAAATCAAGGCAGGGGTTTATATAGGAGGCCTCACTGAAGGTGGGAAAGTTAAAGGTGGGGGTCTTTTAGGGCTGGGAGGTTCTAGAGCTGATGTGGAATTAAGGGATGAGGAAACTAAACCCAAAAGCCTGGCTTCGTGGAGGGGAAAAATTAAGCAACTGCTGAGGAATGAGGATGTCATACCTGTAGTGTCTTTCTGTGACCTAGGTTATATCTTCAGTCATCATCTGCTGGCTGGAGCACAGGAACTGAGAATTGTCCAGAACTGAGAATGCTGTGTTTTCAAAGGAGTCCAAAATACTACTTCCCAACCTATTTTCAAAGTTGATCTGTATTCCTTGATGATGACCTTAAGCTAAACCAGACAGTACAGTCCTCCATGGGGGGACTCCGTGATTATGGAAAGAGAGATTATTGAGGGAAAAATAAAGGGTGTGGAAACTTAGACTATGAAAAGGATTTCCAACACGAGCAGTTTTACCTATGCCCTGAAAGGCAGGATGCTTCATGTCAAGAAGGCAAGGAATACCATTGCACTGTCTGGGATTTTAAAACTGAGTTATCCTGAAGTGGACAAACAGACATACTTATGGATTTAACAAGGCTGGTGCCCCCGACTCCACACAGTTCAGGTACCTGTATTCCTATCATGACAGTTGTAGTATCGTGGAATGAGCACAAGGTACTGGATGACAGGAAAGACTTGGGGTCTGACTTTGGATGAGAGGCAAAGACCCTGGAACCACATTAACTATACAAAGAAAAAACACCCTCTATGCTTAGTCCTGGATAACCAGATCAGGATAAACGATTCCCAGGAGACCTGAATTTTCTGTTAGTCTCCCAAGACCTCTGGTGGGCATGCACTTTCAGTCTTACCAAGTACATAACTGTAGACAATCTTCAATGGGGTCTCCATCATGAAGATACCTCCATCGTAGCCCATACTTCCCCTGTTTATCACTATACTGAAAACAATTCCACTTCAATCGAAGCCTCTCTAAAGAAAAGAGGGGCCCTGCTGCCACCCCTTACCCCTTCTTACAGGAACGGGTATTTCAGGTTTTACTGCTCTGAGTGCTACTTCTACTGCTCTGGGCACTGAGAACTTAAGATCTCAGGTAGATGAGTTATATGGCACCTATAGGCTTCTATTGGGCACTTGGAAAGGCAAGACAACTCCCCAGTTGAAATGGTACTACAAAAAGGGGATGCGGGGAGCTAGGCTTGTTATTTCTAACAGAAGGAGGTTTATGTATGGCTGTAGGTGAGATATACTGTTTCTATGCCAATAATTGAAGGATTATCTGGGACATCCTGGCCATGGTTAAACAAAATCCAGAAAAAAGAGAAAGGGAAAGGCAGGCCTCTTCCAATTGGTATCAGTCTTCGTTCCGGTCCCCATGGCTCACTAGCTGACTAACTGCAGAGGCTGTGCCACGAGAACTGCTTCTCCTGGTTTTCATGGTAGGCCCATGTATCATAAACTGCAAAGCTGAATATACAAAAGACAGAAAGAAAGAAAGAAAGAAAGAAAGAAAGAAGAAAGAAAGAAAGAAAGAAAGAAAGAAAGAGGAAGAAAATCTATATGCCATCAAGATCATGGCCTTGAGGGCCCAGTATGAACCACAAAGCCAGATAGAGTCAACAATTTGGCTCCAGCATCCAGAACCAGCGGGGAATGTGGTAACATGAATGACTCCATCTTGTTCCTTCTCCCCCATTTCGTATTCTTAAACCAAGCAAGCTTGATCTAGAGCTGAACTTAGTTCCAGTAAGTCCCCCTCCCTCTCCCTTAAGGGTTTGATTACAAGAAATGACTAATCACAGTGGTGCCACCCAAACACTGTGACCACTTATCTTCCACTTCTGTACACATGCCTGTTTAATGATCAGTAACTAGCATGACTGTTATAAAAATACCATGTTTATCTAAAATACTCCAAATATCTACCTTGTAAAGTATTAAGCAGATATCATAGCTTTTTACTTGCAGATGAGTTGCAATGACTTGTGTTTAATTTTTACTTAAAATCCCCAGCTGCACCCCAGTCAGTTACTGCAGTCCCAATGCAGCAAAAAAAAAAAAAAAAAAAAAAAAAAAAAGGGCTTACTCCAAAAGGAGTCTGAGTGGTCTTTCCCAGTGGTCTGGACAGCCTAATAACTTTGGCCAAGTTTAATTAAATATCATTAGTCCACATTCTGTCCACCTGAAAAAAAGTTATTCTTAAAATTCTGGAGTCAAACATGAGTGACCATGGTTCTGGATCACAGGCACAGGTACAGGTTACTGCAAATACTATATTCCAACATGGCAGCAGCTTCATGAAGTTTTATGCCCAATATAAAAAAGAGAGTGAGAAATCAAAAACACTTTTCAAATGTAGGTTGGAAACATCAGAAGGTTGAGTTATAGCATATCAGGAAAATATCTATTTTACGCCTTACATGATAATTGAAGACATTCATACTCTTTGGGTTTTTGGAAGCTAGAGGTCTACATGCATTTACCAAAAGTATTTAAGAGCAACATAGATATTAGCCCCCACACATAAGTGGGAAATAAATAGTTACTAGGGGAATAAGAGAGCTGAAAATAATCTGTCTTCCATTTCATAACATTTTACCTCTCCAGAATCATCAAAGTTCAAATCAATGATACAGACCTATAGAATGTTTAACATAACTATGGATTATTTTTGTGGAATTTCAGTTCACATTAGCATTGCCATAAAATATTCTAAGATTAGGGCTGCAATCATATTGCAGCCACATGGCAGTCCAAAAAAAAAAAAAAGGCCTCATTAGGCTATGATAAGATAATAACTGCATGAATTTTCCAAACCACACCTGCATTATATGAGATACTCCATTGAAAAATTTTACTTCTGACATTTTGCAAATACAGATAGTAAAGAAAATCAGATTACTTTTCCAGTCATTAGAAAAGTATGTAGAAATAATGAAGAAACTAAACATATAAATCTATAAAGAAGCAACATCTACACTGAAAATAAAACATTGAATCAATCATGATGACATACATTTTCTGTAATTTAATCTGGGCCATATAGTATGAGTCTATTTCATAATAAAATGAGTCTGAGAGAAGTTAGGCAACTAATCATAGTGATGAAGACTGTAGATACAGACAAGAATTCCAAGGCTAATTGATCTTCATATGATTGTCATGTTAATTTTTTTAATTCAATCAAATTTATTGTGATATAGGCTACTATCATAGCCCTTGATTGCCTCCCAGAACTTGAAGGTGGGTCCCTATTGCTGAAAACCGGACATACTTCAGAGACCAGATTTCAAGCAGTGGAGCTGAGCTAACCTGGAAGCCACATTCCCTGAAGGCTAGCTCTCATAGCTCTGGAGAGCGCTATACAACTGCTAGTGAGAACATCAATCAATGGTCCAACACCAGCTTCATGACCAAATAACCACATCAACGAACATCACATTATATTGACACCTGTGCGATAGTGGCACTTCTATATTGGCTATATCAATGGTTACATAATTGAACTTAAAGCCCACTCAGTATTAGGAAATTCATATGTGGTACTGTAATTGTAGCCAAATAAACATGGCTAGAATAGTCACAGATCTTAGAGAAATCCGGAAGTTTGCCACATCCCTAGATTACTGTAAGTTCTTACAAAGTGTAAAATATGGATCCTTTTTATTTACAATCCAGTATTCCAGTCTCCAATCATTATAGAAGCTTCTTTTCCACCAGACTGAAACTACTACAGAGTACCATAACATTTCACACACAGATATTGTCTATGAATTTTCAAAGCCTATGTGGCACATCTACAATGCAACCTCTACACCTAAACTTCACACAACATAGATGAAGGGGTAAAGAGGATGTTAGTGAAACTTTCAACTCTCATTAATGAAGCTCCCACTTACAACAGAAGAACACAAAAGGTCACAAATGGCCAAAGCATTGAGATTAGGAGTCTGCAGAGTGTGGGTCCATAGACAGGTGTTCTCTATTAAGTTTCACTCACCCAGAGCTCAGGGACCATTATGGAAGAGGGGCCTGAAAGATTGTAAATGCCAGTGAGCAAGTGTGTGACCACATGGGAATGGAATCCTACAAGCTCCTGTGATTCTGCTCATCTGAACTTACCACAAACTGAAGCAGACAAAAATCCAGCATGGAACTGTGGAAATGGGTAGCAGATCTCAATCTTTGCTGAGGAAATATTGGTAGCTAATAACCTTCAATTGAGTAAGAGCTAATCTTCTTAAAGAGGTGGACTTTGGATAGGCTGACTAGACTTCAGTGAATGAATTTCACTGAGGAACACCTGTGAACAGACAATAACTAGACAAAATAGGCCTTAATACAAAGGAATGAATGTCTAGATTCCAGTTGGGAGACTATAGAGAGGTGCTGGTGGGGAAGGGGTTATAAATATGATTAGGATTGATGATGTTCTTATGAAATACACAAAGAATCAATAAAACTTATTCTGATGAAGAATAATAAGAAAAATATAAATGTAAAATTAAGCTAAAACAAATTATCAAAAAAAATTATAAAAATATACTAAAGTTAGGAAATTGTTAAGTTAGGAATGATCACATTGATAGGAAAATCAGACAATATTAAAAATAGATAAATCAACTGCTTCTCTTTAGCAGTTTATTCCTATACCTTGGGGTTTGTCATACTTTGTTTTTGAGCCCTCACTTTCTCTTACCTCGCAGGATTTGATGTTATATTAAAATATTTTAATAAAATCCCAAATATACTTCATATAAAAATAAACAAAAATTGTACATAAAGGTGTTATTTCCTTAACACTTCATTGTGCTAAATCTTAGGATTTTTAAAAATATATTTTATTTAATAATTTGTTTTATGTATGTATTCGTTACCTGCATGTAAGTAAGTGTACCCATGCAATTTCCTCAGATTTACAGATGGATATTATGTACCATGTAGTTGCTGAGAATCAAACTCAAGTCCTCTGCAAAAGCATCCATTGCTCGGAATCACTGAACGATCTCTCCAGGCCCAAATCTTGGGATTCTTAATGAAGGACTTAATATAGAAGTGTATCAGAAAGAAAGAAAAACAAATGTCATTCAGGTGGCATCACCTTTTGAATCCTGAAGTTATGTACTTCCATAATTTCTATGGATAAGGCTGCCTGATGCAGAAGTCTACTTATAAAATATCTCTGGAGGTTTTACAGAAGTGAGACTCTAAGATTAGTATTCACCAATTAATAATCAGTCATTATGTCAGTTACTTCAATTTTATAACAATCCATGCTTTGATTTTATTATCAGTTATTCATTTGGATATTTTTATAATTGAAAACATAGCCCATCCATAAAGGAAAAATAATCAATCATGTTGTTTCCTCTAAATATTTTTCTTTCAATTTCATTGAACCATTTTCTTAGAATTTACATAAATTCCTTTTTGTTAAGCCTAAAAATTCACAATAAAACATCTGTTCTTAATGGGCAGCCTGCAGTTTTGTTATATGAATATAATAAATCATTCCCAAGGTATCTTTTGGTTTATATTAGTTCTGAAATATATATGATCTTTCAAAGTTGATGTTTGGATTATATTTAACTGTTAATTATATTATCAAAATCATAAATAATAAAAACAATAGCATAAACCTTTTTATTCCCTAACCTCGTGAACATTATGGTACTAAATCAAGTTGCATAGATGTTATGAACTATTCAGTACGTCATCAAAGTATTACAGCCCCCTTTAAAGCAAATACTTTGTTAACGGATGGGTAAAACATTATGAAATCAAGGTTTTAATTATATGTTATAAAATATAATTTATAATCATCAGTAATGAAAAGCTATAATCCCCATTTTGTAAGAATTAGTTGATCTTCCAAGTAAATGATAATGGAAAGTATCATTTCTTTTCATACATTAAGTTATATGACCACATCTAAGTTTATTTTTAGATGCATGAGGGGAATTTTCATTAAATCCTCTCTTTAGAGAGTTATTCAAATAGCACGGAATGTGATAATATAAGGCCCTTTCACTTTTATCATTCAACTAGGTAGTAGAGAAATGAGTTCTTGTAATGTGAAATAATATTGAAAGAGCTGTTACACAAAATGAGAACATAAATTTAACACTTTAAAACAAGAACTGCAAGGTTAAGCATAAAATGTTTGAAGTCACATGCAATTTTTAGAAGTACTTGGAGAGAGAAGGATATTAACATGTACTGCAAACCAACGAGATGTCAAGTACTATGAAAAGAGGTACCGCCTCTGTGATCTAGTTTAATTTACATCAACAGCTTTCAAAATAGATAAAGCATTTTAAAATTATTTAAAGCTGCCCTTATCATTTTAAGTGATTTTGGGGAAGGCACATACAGATAGGCGTATATTCTGATGCTGACAGAAATACACTTGCTTTCAATATTTATAACTTTTACATCATATGAAACACAACTGTTAAAACTAGTACAATATGTATGGATGTGTAGTTCAGTGATGGAGCACTAGCCAAACCTGGCGGAGGCAGTGAATAAAACAAAATAAATCTAAAGAAATGAAAAGCAGTATCACTATGGAATTGAATTGTTTGAGTCCAAAATATTAATTTGTCCCCTTTGGGTTCTACCAATGCAGGTCAACTCTTATTTGTGTTAATTCTATGAATACTCAATGAATATGTTAAATTAGCACAATGGCATACAAACAGTAAATTAAACCTATGTTTGATTAGTTCTCAAACGTCACATGGAAACTTTCAATGGCAAAATTAGTAATGTTAATCAAGGGGAACTTGCAGATGACTGGGATTTGAATCTCAGCACCCACATGGAAGCTAACAACTGTCTATAAATAACGGCAGTTTCAAGAGATCCAACAGACTCTTCTGTCCTCCACCTCCTCATCACTGCATGACATGATGCACTTAAATAAATGCAGGCATAATACCCTTACACATAAAATGTAATGTTAATCAAAACTTGATAAAAGTGCTTGCTTCAGCAACACATATATGAAAACTGGAATGATCCTGAGATTAGCATGGGCCTTATGCAAGTATGACATACAAATTCATGAATCTTTCCATATTTTATATTACAAAATTCTAGAACTGGTCAAACTCAGAGAATAAGTGTCTGTGACATGCTTAGCTCACATTTTCAAAGCAACCTCTATACTTAGGATGAATGTATTTCTTAACTCTCACAAGATAAGTTTATTCATTCAGCATATGGTAATTAAAATAGATAACCACAATGAGCCAATATGCAGAGAACAAGATGCTGCAAAGTACTTTAGGACAGTTATTAAAAATTCAAGGCTCAGAGATCATTGTGAAAAAGAAGGCAGAGTGATTGTAAGGGCCTGAAGAGCTGAATGGTCACAAAGAGCAGAGTTTTCCGACAGTTGTTATTAACCAATATGAACTCACAGCAATGGAGATGGCATGCATAAGTCCTAAACTCAAATCAGATAAAAGTTCCTTAAGTTGGATTGGGATTTCTTATCTACTTCCTCACTTCTACGCTGGGATTTTGTCTAATTTGACTTTGCATAGTTCAACATAGAGACTGGGACTTGGATAAGAAATTCCAACCCTGCTTGTAAAAATTTTGGCAATTGATGATTGCTGGGATGGGAAAAGACAGTATCTTACAAAGTTGAGACTCTTGGTGGACCCAATGATAGATCCATACTGTAAGACATTGGAGAACACAAATCATACTCTACAGGACATATTATATATGAGATTTTATTCAATTGTTCAGGGGACAATAGTGGAAGGTGGGCAGAGGGAATCAGGTCTAGTTTCCATCAAACTGTGTTTTAAGAAAATCCTAACAATTCAATAAACAAATTTTTAAAAATGATAAAAAGTTTTCCTTCTAGTTAAGCTTCGAACTGAGTTTTTAACAAAGTGGTTGTGACAACTTTGCATGTGTACAAGAGTATTTTCTTCAGTTACTTAGATAATATCTGAAATACATTGATTTGTAAAATATTTTATTAATAGACAAACTGGCATAGTCTGTTTTGGGGGATATTGTGTGAGGTACATACATTCGTACTTGAGGAATCGTCAAAGCAAAGCTCATCAAAACCCATGTGCATGAAATCCAGGGGGATAGGGGGGAATGGGGGATGCCGATGAGAGGGAGATGTGAAAGTGATTAAGATATTTTGTGTGGAGTATACGAAAAAATTTGTTTAAATGGAGGAAACCAATTCTTCCTCTCGTATTTCTGTCTACATCTACATCTATATTAGTTAATTTTCTGTAGATTTGGCAAAACTCTGTGACCAAGGGAACTTATAGAAGGAAGAGTTTGAGTTTGTGTTTCCATGGGATTTAGAAACTGTCATGGCAGAAGGTGGTGTTACTAAAATTCTTTTGTGGAGGACAGAGCAATGTCCATCCCTGCCCTCCTTTCTAGGTCCCTAAGGACAAAGAAAGGTGTAATTTCCATAAACTATAGTTTAGAAAACCAGAGTTTATTTGAGCTTACTTACAGAGCAATGGGTGAGGGAGGTGGCTCCCCTACTGAGGCCATCCAGCAAAGTCTACATTTCCAGGGGGACCCTGTGACCTACTGGCTGCTGCCCAGGACAGCAAATCTGCTCAAGTCCTTAGTCCCTCCCCCACATACAACTCAGGTCACTGGTTGGTTGGGAGGGGTAGCTGAATCTTCTAGTTCCTCCTATTCTTGTGGAAGATCATCAAGTTTGTAATCCAGGGCAAGCAGGCAAGACTTGGGAAGACTGTTTTATCCATAGCTTGCTAGAAAGAGGACAAGTCCTTGCAACAGGCTCCTATTTTCAAGCAGGCACAGGAAGTAGAGAATGACTGGAGATTTGTCAAGGATTAAGAATTCTCTAAATTCAGTCCAGTGACATACTTCTTCAGCCATAGCCACATCTTCCAAAACTCAAAACAGTGCTACCAACTGGAACAAAAACGTACCTGAGGCTAAAGTAAAATAAAATAAAATACTAGAGAGAAGACTTCTAGAAATAGACTCAGCAGCTAAGAACATTGGCTCCTCTTGTACTTACATACATCCAGGCAATACATGCATAAACATAAATTAAAAATGAAAATACAAAGAGTAATGGATGTATCTTTATCTGCATTTGGTATTAGAGTGATGCTGACTTCATAAAAGGAATTTGGACATCCACCACCCTGTTTCAATCTTTTTGAACAATTTAAGTAATATTGGTTGTAGGTCTTTAAATGTCTTGTAAGAACTATGTTTGGTTATAATAAATAAAAAGTAAGTGGGACAGAAAGAAATAAAAAATGTAGAGTTTGGAAATAAAAATATCACTAGGAATCTTAATGTTGTAGGTAAGGTACGTGTAAGAAAAGTTGAAACTGTTAAGAACATTAGTTGTTAAGGCCTTCTATTCTGCCCTGAACAATGGGAACTTTGCTCTTAGAACAAGTTCCTCCAAGTTAAGTTTCAAACTTATGAAGGAAGCCGAAGGTGTTTACTTAAAAAAAAATTATGACTATGCACGTTTTGTCTGAGTATATGTAATTGAACTGCCTGGTGCCTGTGGAGGACTGAAGAGGGCATAGGCTCCCTTGAAACTTGAGTTAAAGGTGGGTGTTTGTTATCATCTGGGTTCTAGAATCCCAGGCCAGAACCTGTGAAAGAGCAATAAATGCTCTTAAACACTGAGCCATCTCTCCAGCCCACTGTTTTCTACTCGAAGAAAGCAAACTCAAAAGTTTCTTTTAATATGATCATCCCAACCTGGCAGCAGAACATGGTAGTGTTGCCCATGTTGTACTGGCTTTGGAGGCATTGAATACATAGAAGTGAGGGCCTTGTGGATTTTTTTTTCAAGATTGTCAAAAGTCCCTAAGACCAGGCAAAATGTGGCACGGGCTTCTTTGTAACAAGAAGAGGGCTTTGAGATGCATTTTGCTTTGTTCTGGCCTCAGAATGCCCCATCCCTCCCTTGTGTGTTCTGTGACACTAGATGGAATGTACTTTTGATTTTGAAAAGTTGGGAAGCACACACAGAAGGTTGTCCTAAATCTCAAAAGAGTCTTTGGATGTTTTAACAGTGTTGAGGATGTGAGGATTATAGGGATTTTTATATTGGACTAAATGCATTTTGCATTATAGACCAGGAATCTACAAGGGCCAGGGAGTAAAATGTAGAGGTTCAAATGAGACATGTTCTCCAAAGTCTCAAATATTTAAACCGTTGGTTACAGTTTTTGGTGCTGTTGGTCATGGGAGGTACAGCCTTGCTTGAGGAATCAAGTCATTGGTGGTAGACTTTGAGAGTTCACAGTTTTGATACCCGTCCAGGTTTCTCTCTGTTCCATGCTTCCTCTTCAAGATGTGACTTCTGAACCTTCAAGGACAGCTGCCATTCCCTTCCACTAGAGGCAGAGCTTCCTTCATCCAAACGAAATATATCCCTCTGGAACACCAAGCCGAAACAGAATCTTCCTTGTATAATTTTCTTTGGGACATGCGATTTATTATGGCAACAGAAAGTTGCTCTCTGAAAGATTACGAGCCAGCCTTCCATTTTTGACGTTTTTCTCAGCTTTCTGATCTTCTATATTACCTCCAAAATGGCCCGTTGAGCTCTGTTTCTAGCATGTGTGGTTGTTTGAAGGAGAATGTCCCCTATAGACTCCAAGTATTTGCACATTGTGTTCCCAATTGGTGGTTTCATTTTGCGAAGTCTTCGAAGAAGGTGTGGCCATGCTGCAGAGGACGGGCTTAGAAAGGTCTTAAGCACTGCTGGATCACCAGTGACCCTCCGATTCCTGTGTCTGCTTGAAGATGTGAGTGCTTAGCTTCCACTCCTTCTCAGTCACCTCTGCTGCCATGTCTCCCCACCATGATGGACTCCTGCTCCTTTGGAACTGTAAGCTAAATAAACTATTCTTTTATAAGTTCCCTTGGTCATGGTGTTTCTATTGTAGCAGCAGAGAAGTAACTAATACATGATGTTAGGTCTTTTCTATCTCACAGTTCCAAACTCTTCCATATTGCCCCCAGCAGTCAGTTCTAAATACTTATAATTGACATGGTCACAATAATCATAGCAACAGCTGCATTTCTAGGTACTAATTTGTTTATTAGTTACTTATCTTATTACTGTGACAAAATGCCTGTCAAGAAGTAATTAAGGGGAAAAAACGATTCTTTTGGCACTTAGTTTCAGAGAATATCGATCATGGCAGTCAAAGCATTGTGGCACAAGTGGGAGACTACTCGTCACATTGCCATCTACAGCCAGGAAGTGAAGCACAATCAAAAGTTAGGACAGACTGCAGAAACTCAAGCCGGCCCTCAGTAACACACTTTTTCCTGCGTGGCTCAGCCTTCTTAAGTTTCACAATCGCCCCAAACACTGCCACAAGCTTGGGATTAAGTGTTCAAACTTTAATGTTCGCAACTCAGAAAACCAGAACTTGTAATTCACATGTAAATTACATAAGTCATGCAAGGCTAAACTTAAGATACAAAAATCTTTTGGATGCTGCACATGGTGGATTGATGAAATGGGTCACTCATCAACTAAAATGCCCCAATTGTTACAGTGCTGAAATGCAGAGAATAAGGGACAAACGGCAGATGACGGCGACAAATCTCTCAAGATACATAGCAGTGAAAGGGTGTAAAATGTAAGGATGCATTTAGTAAGAAAATGATTGAGGAGTCTCAATAAATGGAATCTCTCTCTCTCTCTCTCTTTCTCTCCATTTATATATGTATATATATATATATGTGTGTGTATGTATATATATGTACATATGTATATGTATGTATATATATATATAAGTATATATATATATACATGTACATATAACAATAAAAATCAATGAAGGTAAGAGGAAAGCATGAAGCAGTAGAAGGATGTAGGAAAACTGAAATTAATGGAAATGGAGTGAATATTACTAATACGTGAAGTATACAGAACTAAAGCAATAAAAAAGAAAAATATGGTGTGTAACTTTATTTCGTTTTCCAGCAGAATTAATTATCTTCAAGGTAAGACCTAAATTATGTCTTTGTGAATTCAGTGTTTGCCTGGAGAGGCTAGGTGCCTATTGGGATGGGAAAGTACTCAAAAAAGAGCAAAATATTTGTAAAAAATACTTGAGGATGATTGATCTGTTTACTGTCTTCATAGGGGTTGTAGTTCCAGCAGCACAATTGTACAGCAATAATTATAAAATATTATATTAACATATGTAAAGTGTGTCAATTTACTTCAATAAAGTTGTTTAAAAAAAGAAAACAAATGAAAGGATTTCAAAATATGAATGAAAGAAACCCACATATTTATAAATCTTAGTAATCAGAAACATCATAATATTTGAAGTGAAAAATAATAACAATGTTTTAAATAAATATTATAAATTAAATAATTAAATTTTTGATTATGAGACTGAAAAAACAAGAAACTCAAAAAAGGAAACAGGTAAACTGATTTGATTGCAAGTGTGCAATAGAGAAAATCAACACAAACTATTTCTTTCAGAGAATAAATTTTCAAATTCCTAACAAAGTGGATTAAAAAAAGGACAATAGAGTAAAAATTTCTAAAAATAACATTGAAGACAGAAATTTTAGTAACAGTTAAATATTTATTCTCAAATCTTTCTGGAAACAAATTGTAATAAAAACAGACTAAAATGGATATGATTTTATTATATATTTTTGAATATGAACCATCCACACTAAAGTACATTTTATAGCTAATAAAGATTGATATATTTAACTTGTTTATTATTGATTACAATTAAAGTTTATACATGCAGCACAGTGATAAGTTTAAAGCTACCACTTACAGCAAAATGAATGCAAAAAATTTTCTTTATGTACTAATAATAATTTTTAAAAGATAGTAATTCTCTGTGTTGTGACATTTGAAACTTTTCTGTTTCTTTTATTCAAACCTGAGGCTTAAACCTAGCTTCATTAATAATAAGCAAGGTTTATAACACTTTGTACAGTGTTCTAAAACAATATTAGTTTGGTAGATAATTAAAATACATATTTTTAAAGAATGGTTTGAACAGAAGTATCCAGTATTAGGAAATAATGCTGCTCCCAGAAGATATCAGTTAATAAATCAAAGTCTCAATGCCAGACGTGATTTCTATTGGTCAGAGAGGCTCCAGGAGCACTCAAACAATGCAAGTTTGATTGCTCACCATAACTATATGGTAAGTCTTTACTGCTAAGTTAGGAGTGGTGGCAGAAGCCTTTAAAATCAGCACTGAGACTGGTAATCTCTGTAGGAATGAGGAAAGTCCAGTCTATTGAGAGACTCCAGGTAAGCTGGGGCTAGAGGCAGATCTTTTCTTAAAATAATGAAAAGGACCCTATTGCTGAAGACACCATATACTTTGGTGTAAGACACAGAAAAATGAATCATGAACTGATCACTAATCTCTCCTTACTGAGTAACTTTCATAGTGCTGACATGTGCTGTGCAGGATGCTCAGAGAGAAAAAACATCAAAGGCATTATCTAGAGTTGGATCTTGTATGCTACAATAATGATCTGCTACGTAAGAGGTACTCATGGATGCAAGAATGGCAAGATTATTTATAGGGGTAATGAGCAGAGTGCCTTGATTGTGTTTGAACCCTGTTCACAGGAGGAAATTTATGCCTTGTATTATAAACATGGTCCAACCTCAAGGCCAGCATAGGGCCTTAGCAAAGTACCTATTAACATTGTTACTCTAAGTGATCATGTTCTCAAACTGCATTCTATCTAAACATTTATGATTATATTTGTGAATTCATGCTGCTCTCAGTGTCTTGATTATAAAGTATCATGCTGCAGTTGGTAGTGGTTAATGCAGACCCTTTGTTCAAAGTTCTGTGAAGGTTCAGTCATTATATGGGACATTGTTATCCACACACATCCTGAATGCTCAGGAAATATTATTGGGGAGAAAAGGTGTCAGGAATAATGTAAGACCCATAGGGTAGATTTGGGAAAGAGTGTTGTGAGACTGCTCTCTCTGTCCTCTGGAAATGGTATAACTGTTGCATGTGTTCCCAAAGCAACTGTGGTCATTGTGAATAATTCCAGAGCAGAACCGGGGGGGGGGGCATCTCAAGACCTTATCTTTAGAATAGAATCTATTGGCAGTTGATGACTACAGGGAGAGCATGAGTCAATATTCTTTAAGAGTGTAGCCACTGGCAGTTCCTGATGCCCCAATGGTTAATCATTCATCCATGTTAATACAGGCAACACTAATTAGACTTTGTGGGTTAAGTAAATAAATAAACATGTAAATAAATGTAAAAGGAAAGCAGAAAGTTGGAAGGATATGCAATTTGTGATACTCAGGTTACTGGAGTGTTGGGCCTCATGGGACCAGACATGTGACCTGGTGCAGCTTTCTGAGCCTCACTGGAGTTTTGTGGCCTGTCTCTGAAACTCCACTTCCTCATAGGAGTGACTCAGCAAGGCATAACAAAATGGCCTCTACCTGGCTACAGCCTACTTGTTGAAAAATGATTGGTCCTTCACTTCCCCTGTTTTTAGCCCCACCCCTACCCTATTTAAGACTGTGCCTGATGCAATAAAATGAGATCCTGCTTTGGACAGTTCTCCCGACTAGGTGTGGTGTTTTCTCCGAAGTGGAGAGGGTCTGGGTTTTGGACAGTCACCATCCAGCTCAGCCCCTGGAGGAGGCCAGCTGGACCAGCTTCTCCACTGCCCTACGTGCCGGTGAGAACCTAGCACTGGAGTAAGCGAGTGATTTGTGCATATGATCAAGGGAGAATGCATAGAGGTGTGATATTTTCAAAGAATGAATAAAATATTTAAAAAAAAACAAAAAAGAAGAAAATTTTCTACATGTGATTAAGTGAGTTGATAAGTGCTAATGAAATATTTTTATTACTATATTGAAGTGCTAGCCAATAATAATAATTCAAGAAAATAAGCTTAAAGTATGGAAGAGGATGCATTTTAAAAATATTTCCATAGTAAATGATTTTACATAAAGATTTTTAAAGTAAGCCAAAATGAGATATTTTGGAATGTTTTCCCCATTGTCATTAATCCAGAAGAAGAAAATACTACTGAAAGAATTCAATATTGGTTTTAATAAAATTATCAGGTGCAATAGAAACTCTGGGAAAGGAAAAGGGACTTGGGCTGTCCTTAAAGAAACCTGAGAATGCAAAGAACAGATGGACTATCAACTGAATGTCGGCAGGAAGATTAACATTCTGCAAGCAATTTTGTTTGGGATTAGCAAGAAACAGAAATATTCATACATAGGATACCCTGGATAATTGGGTTGTTAGTGAAAAAATTCAATTTCAATAATTATCTACAGTGATTTCATTTAAATCCCAGTTTTTGAAATGATAGAAGAATCAATTTAGTGATAATGTCACTAAATTTAAAGGAGAATTTAAGAGTGAATGGGAAATAGTTGCCCAGACTAAAGTATACATGAGCCAGGGGAGGTGTCATTTTCTCCAGTGGTCTAGCCACTGGGAGACCAGAAGAGGATATGACATTGAGAGAGCAAGGAAGGGAAGGATCCAGAGAGTGAAGGGGCAGTGAATGTGATCTTAATGTATCTGTGTGTGTGTGTGTGTGTGTGTGTGTGTGTGTGTGTGTACACAGCTGTTAAAAATAACGAAAAATCAAAGTAACAATATTAGTAACATAGAACAAAGGTAAGTGGCATAGAATGAAACACTGTGCATCTTTACATCGTGTCAGCATCCTAATGGAGATCTCATAACACAGACTGCAACATGCTGTCATTAGGGAAATCAAGGAGGCACAGAATAAATGACTTATTTTTAACTCCAGGAAAAAAAAAATCTAATTTAAAAAACAGCCCAGGGGCTGGAAAGATGGCTCAGTGGTTAAAAGTAATTGCTGCTCTTTCAGGGGACCTGTGTTTGATTCCCAGCACCCACATGGCAGCTACCAACTGTCTGTAACTCCAGTTCCAGGGAATCTGACACCCTCTTAGGATTTCTGCAACCATTGCAGAACATGGGTTCACTATCATTCATGCAGGCAGTACACTCGTACACATAAAATTAATATATATATATATATATATTATTTTTTTAAAGAACATAGTCCACATGGGATTTATCCCCATTGAGTGGGCTTTAAGTACAATTAGGTAGCTGGTGATTAACCCCAATGTAAATGTGTGACTACTGCCCCCGTATAGCCCGTATAGTTTGCTGTGTTGGTCATTGCTATACCTTAAAGCTGGATTGGATCAACATCAATTCATAGTCTCTCTTAGAAGCTTGCATAGTGTTCTCCAAAGCTATGAGTGTTAGCATTCTGGGAGGAGGCTTCTAGGTCAGTTCTAATGCTCAAAGTCCTCTTTGTGAAGTGTGTCCTGTCTTCAAGTTCTGAAAGCCAAACAAGGGTTATGGCAACAGTCTATGTAATTGTGGGAGTCTCCTGGATTACCCTAGTCACAAAATCAAAGGAAAGTTTCTCCTATCTGACTGTGTTGCTTGTTATAAGCTTCTTCTGCAACAAACAGAGGCTATTAGAAATTTCCACAAATGGTCATTCACAGAGATAAAGTGTCTGAGAAGTGCCCAACTCTAAGTGACATCTACAATATAATCTCTTCACCTAAGGCTCATGGAACATAGTGAGACAAAAGGAGAGAGTATACTAATACATCTTTCAACTCTCATTAATGAATCTTCTTAAGAAACAGAGGACCATGAACACAAAAGGCCAAAATGGCCAAAGCATAAAGGATAAGAGTCTACAGAGTGTAGGTCCTTGGACAGGACTCCTATATTAAACTCTATTCACCTAGGGCTTAGGGACTATTGTGGAAGAGGGGGCTGAAAGATTGTTAGAGTCAGGAGGAGAGGTTCATGATTCCATGGAAATGGAGTCTTATGTGCTACAGAGACCTTGCTGATGTTTGTACTTACACAATGGTGACATCATGCACAAGACCCATGCAAACTCAATCAGATTAAAAACCTTCACAGAACTGTAGAAATGGGCAGAAGGTCCTGAGTCTTAGCCAAAGAACTATTAGGCAGCTTATTACTGCTGAGTGAAGAAGAGCTGATCTATTTAAAGGATTGACTCTAGACTGGCTATCTGGTCCACAGTCAATGAACTTGCACTGAGGAATATCTTAGGACACATACTTAACTCAATAGGCCATGACATATATGACAAAATACATAGAATTCCCTGTTGAAGCAAATGAGGACAGCATCACTAAGTGAATCTCTGGTCTCCACACAGGTCATTGTGAGTAAAGATACCCATATAGACATGCACACACACAGACAACACACACAGGCACATACAATAAAGAAACATATTCAATCATCTGATTCTCATGATGAGAATAAATTTATTATTTTTCTTTTAATACAATTGTGACTTATTCTTCATTCATAAGTTAAGAAATGTGTTTTCATTGCTTTTCATTATCCCATCTCTCCATAGGCTAGTTCTTACAGGATTTATGTTTAAATATATTTGTATTAATTCTTTGAGAATTCATGCATGTATACACTAAATTTGGATCATATTTACCCCCAATATCCACTATCACTCCTCCAACACAAACCCAAACATCCCCTTCAATTTAGTTGCTTTTGTCTAATCCATAGAACCAGTACTTACTTAATGCTTTATGTATGCATATAGTGTGGGAATATTTACTGAAGTACAGGCAACTGAATAGAGACCATACTCCTGAAAGAAAAACAAACAAACAAGCATGAAAACAATAACAGAGTCTCTTTGCCAGCAGTCAATGACTTCCAAAAGCTCCTCCATTAGGGGGAAAGCTTCTATTTTTAAAGTCATAAATTTTATGTTTTTGAATGTCTCTGATATATCAGGATTGTATGCATTTAGTAGCTTCTTAATATTTGCTTCAAGTAGTAAAACTGATACTTAGCAATGTTGTTTTAATCAATGAAATGAGTTGCATTTACCTCATTGTGTGCCTGACTGAATTAATAACAATGAATGCGCTTCAAAATACGGTGAATGTATTTTGAAATTATTTCAAAGCTGTTAGTAAGCGTTAATGAACAGTCATCTTTAATGAACAGATGGTATAATGCAGTCTTTGCAGCCAGAGGAAACCAGTTTAGATAAGATATTCTCAGAGGCTGGCAGATAGTCTCAAATAGTAATGGTATTTCTCCTATTTTGGAAAAGCTTACTTTACAATCTATTTTCTTTCTAGGCTTCTCAAGATGCTACATTTGAATGATAGTGCAATCCAGCACTGTATAGATTATTCATTTGACAGCTACTTAAGACAAGTTGGTGGAGAAACTGCATGAAATGGGATGTCCTCTAGGTTCAAAGAAGTGTTCCGGAACTGAATTCTAGGTTTAGTACACTTTTATATAACGAGTTGAATAAATAAGTCATTTAGATGCAGATGTTGCCAGTTTCTCTGCTACTGGGGATTGGGGAAAAATTACAATCTGTCTGGGGGAAGATCTTTTCTGTTTTGAGATTACTTTATTTCAGGAGAAAGGCCTTATAAAGCAGGAGCAATGCAGCAGCTGGCTTTGTTTTGGGTTAGAGAAAACACAGCACGTAGGCACATAATTTAGGGATAAATATTGATTCTTTTAGAAGTTAGAAATGAAAACTGTTTTAGGAATTTATGCATGTCATTAAAATACATGACTTACAATATGATTGAAAATGAGTTTAATGCTTATAATTATTAGTAAGAATACTTGTCTTATGATTATACCTACTAAAATGTTGAAAAATCTGGAAATTTGGACACATTCATTGTTCTACTACATATGTAAGAGATGTTCTTAACAAGAATTTCATGTACTATAAGAACTGATTTAAAACTGGACAAAGCAAAAATATATTTCTGTACACAAAGTCTTTTATATTACACAATTTCTATTTTATCTTTTTATTTAAAAAGTTATTAGAAAACAAAAATTTTAAAATATAAGGTAATCTGAGCTTTCAAATGCTTCACTTTAAATTATTGAAGAAAATTAAGTATTCTAAAGCTGAATTTCTAAAGAAGAATAATTATAATTTTTACTAATGAGGTTATCCAAAATTAAACAAAAATATATAGATAAAAATACAGAAGTGAGAAGCAAACCCTTACAGCAGTCCAAACTGTGACAATTACATAATGTTGTTGAAGGAACTAAAGAACAATGAATATTTTTATATACTGTATTTTGCTTTTTTACTACATTCCTTTGTTATTAAATTGAAAGTAATGCATAATTTTGTGTGTGTTGATGTATGTGTGTGATGTATGCATGGGTGCAAACTAGAGTGTGCACATGTGTGCATGTGGGTATGTGCATGTCAGGGTTCCTGCTTGGTCCTTTTCCTTTGTGCTGTGTTCTTTCACTGAACCTGTAGTGAGGCTTGCAGTGAGCAAACCCCAGGGACCCTTTTCTCTCTGCCCCAAGGCCAGCACTGGGATTACATGTGTATGCACCTCTATTTCCAGCTTTATTATTTGGGTTTTGGAGATCTGAACGCAGGTCTTTGAGGTTGTGGAGCAAGTGCTGTCATCCTCTGTACTATCTCTCTAACTGAACATTCCTTTTTCGAATACTAGAATCAAAAGGCATACCTGTGATTTTTTTTCAAGGAAGAAATTTTTTCTACCAAGTCTAAAACTGTTCTGTTGTCTCTTGAACCGTTACGTCTTTCTTATCTGTTTAGTAATTTTTATTTTTGCTTGTGTTCCTAATTAGAGACACATTAAGATCTATCACTCTTATTGCCCTAAGAAAGCATCACATAGTAGATATGTATAATATGTAGACTTAATGATTAGAGCCAAAGCACAGCTGACATAAATGTAACACAAGATAAACATGCAATTTTAAACATCTCAGGCCAAGCTTGGTAGCACATACCTTTAATCCTAGCACTCAGGAGGCAAAAGCAGTTAGGTTTCTGTGAGATTGAAGCCAGCCTGATCTACATAGAGAGTTCTAGGTCAGCTGGGACTCTTAAAAATCTAAAACCCAAACAAACAAATAAGCATCACATTAAAAGTTTGGAGAAAAAAAAGAGAAAAGCTTAGAATAGTTTACTTTAAGTTAAACCATTTCCTTGTGAGTTTATGAAAAAAAAATCAGTATTACTAAATAAATTCTCATTTTCAGCTGTAAAGCAGGCAATACATTAAGATTCTTGGTTCCATTTTAATTATCAAATCATATATTGCTTTCACTACGAGTGGATTGAATTCTTTATAATGATTCTATCTTTATTCTTTAAGGAATCTTTCCTCTTAAAATGAAATCGTTATTAAGCACCATTTTTTTCTTTTTTAAAAAAAGACAATGTATGCCTTGAGTAAAAGTATATCTGTGAAAATCCATTTTAGCCTTTAACAGATGGACTTATTTCAAGTCATTGATTCTGGAATGCTAAAAAAAAAAAGCAGCCGGAAAGTCTTCCCGGTAATTTTTATTGAATAGACTCCTATTAAGGATGGAAGCCAGGGCAATAAATAACAGTAACCTTTGTGTAGCACAGCTTTTGGCAGCATTAAGGCCAAAAACTTCTCAAGGGATTGAAGACAATTCTGGTGCTAATTACCCTTTTTTCTGTATGAAATGTTAACTGTCTAAGAATTAATGGAACAAATCCTTTCAACTGATCTAATGTTTCTAGAATTATGTCATCTTTAAATGTCTCAGTTGTTCATAGATAATCCACATACTTTCCCTGTATTTTAAGGCTTCATTTTTTTTCTTCTTTTTATACTTTGAGAATTGTAAGACTTGCATACTGAATCAAAATGTTTTTTTTTCCCTCTCATGTTATTGATAAGGGCCACTCATCCAAGGTTAAAATCTCACATTAATATGTTACTCGAGTTCCATATTTGACTGACACAGCATTATAAAGCTGCTTAATCTTTCCACTCACTTGCAGAGCCATCAATCCACACACAAATGGACATCCAGATGAAACATGCAGACAGGCGTGGAAAATGGCACCTTGTCCCTGTCATGGACGTAGTGGGTAGCTAGATCTGAGAAAGCCGGGAGTTGCAGGTTAGCCCCCGGGGTATAAGTGCCTCTATATCAGGGGCTAGCAAGCCACAGTGATGTTTAAAATTGGAAAGATTAGACAATATCTCTGTCACTCTCTTAATACTGAAGGCTGACATGAATGCAATATTTTGTACAAAAATTTGTTTAAGATGTAAGAGTAAATATTGAGGTCCTTTTACCAATTTAACTGCACTGCAAAAAGCACATTGGAAAATTTCAGGGAAAACAAATACTCCACATTGTTTCTAGGAATAGTATATCTAAGGTGTTGTCTAAATGTATGACATTATTTGAAATAGTTTTCACAGGTCATGTCTGACTTGAAAGCAACTAGAATTTTACAGTATGAAAAATATTAGGACTAAAATAGGAAAACAAAACACTGTAAATAATATAAAAGAAGATTTATTTAAGGATTTTAGGTTTGGAATACCTATTGGTGCTGAAAAAAATTAGTTAAGGACTCACTTTATATGTTTGTGGCACTTTTCTCAGATTCCAAATGTTCAGAAACCACATTAAAATTCTAGAAATATAAAATATTCTTACACATCTGTTTTTAATCTCGTTCACAGGCCTAATTCACTAAAGAAGTATTCACCAGCAGAAAATATGTAAATCAATTTGCCAAAGTTTCAATTTATTATAAAAACTATACAGGCCATAAACCACAGTCTTGTCATTCTTTAGGAAAATCCACAAGGAGTATATCATAAACTAATGTTTGCAGAAAATAATAATCCAAGGAGGAAGAATTAGCTTAATTACTTAATGTCTGTTGCAATCTGAAATAATTATCTAGAGAGACATGCTTGGTCCTCAAGTTAAGTGTATAATAATCCTGAATCTGTCTAAAATTAGGTTACAATTTCTTGTCTTCCTTATAATTTCTCTAGCCATATGCAATGTATATATTCTTTCCCTTGTCTTAATTTTGCATAAAGATCTAATGCTATCATTACTAAACTGGTTTGCTTACCCATTTGCAATAAATACTTCTATGGTTTGACCTATCTACTATGATTTAAGAAATAACTACTACCTTAGGCAAATTTTACAATAATCTGATCCTTCCCCCATATTTTATATAACTGATTGCAATCATTCCTCAAAAATGATAAATGGCAACTGGAAGGTAGCTCAGGAGGTAACCGTGTTTGCTGCCAAGGCTGAAAGCCTGAACTTGACTACTGGAACCCAAATGGAGGTAGGAGAGAACCAAGTAGTATAAGTTTTCCTCTGACTTTCATATGCACACACACACACACACACACACACACCATGTTGCATACATACACACACACCCTCACATACACACATACACATACACACACACATACAAACAGAGACAGAAAGACAGAGGGACAGAAAGTTAAATAAACAAATGAATGTAAAATCAAGTTTAATAATGGCAATGGTCCAAATACTCAAAACACCATAAGGTAATTTTTGAAATTTTGATCTGTTTCTTCATCTACAGAAATTGCTCATAAAAGGGTAAAGCATCAGGTAGACTTTTTCCTGAGCCCCCTGAACTCTAATGTTTGAGAGCATTTGTGCTAGCCTGTTTTGTGGTTTAATCTGGGAGTGAAAAAAAGTTTGGGCTTTTCAACCACAAGTTCAAAACATACATCCCTTCTCTGTTAGTCTACTCTTGAATTCTTGTAATAGAATTTTTGCAACTTTTTGAAAGTTTAAGTGCTGCTTTTTATTTAATCTAGTTTAATCTTTATAAGGTCTTTGAAAGTTTAAGTGTTTTTCACAGAATTATAATGAAACTTTTTGTCAGCTCCTTTTTAACGCTAAATGTAGCATCATAATACCATTACAACAATGAAAGACAGACACTTTATTTATTTTTAAAGAATTTCAGTAAATGGAAAGGCTCTTGGGAACCGTCTTAAGCAAGTCACTGTGTGACTACTATTATGGTTATTTATTGTTGTTGGTGGTGGTGTTACTCTAAAAAAAATGCTGTACTCTCTGGGGTACAAAACAAAATAAATGCATTTTCTTACATTTCTCGAGATCAGAAGCTCACAGTGCTTTCCCTGGGCGGAATGCAAGGTGGTGGTCTAGCCCCGGGACCCCCAGGCTCTGAACCTGATCTGTTGTCTTGTGATTCCTGGGGCCCAGAAAACAGCCTTACATTCTTTGTATTTGGGCCACTCGATCCATCTTCAAAGAGCTCTGTGCATCAGTGTTTGGTTGCATTCTCCCACCTCAAATCTCCCTGTTTCTTCATCATTGCCCTTGGGATTACATTTAAAGTCTTTACAGGTGACCATGATAATCTCTTCCCCTGGTGAACACTGCAAACCAATCTTGCCATGGACGGTAACAGTTGCTGGTTCTGCTTGCCACTCTTCTTCCTATCCACATGACGAGGGGCACCAGGAACGACAGTTTCTACTGGGGGACCTCACGTGTCCACACCATGTTTCTCTTCATTTCGAGGCCTGCCTCATCAACTAAACCCACACATGATTTCAAAGAGCAGGTCTAATACACCAAAGGCAGCTACTTACAGGACAGGGCCAGCAGGAATACGGAAGATGAGCCACAGAAGCTCAACCACAATGTGAGCACTCTGTAAGGAGTGCCTGTGCTGCCAAAATTTGTGTTCAGTTCCAGCCATCGCTCACACCCGGAAAGAGGCACAGATTTAAGGAAACTGACCAACAATCTTCCAATTTTGGATTATTTCTTCTCACCAGAACAATGTGTTCATGATTTCTTGTACATAAAACATTTCAAATGCTGACCAGTGACACAGTTGAAATTCTGTACTGGTTCTGTTTTATGTTTGAACAAGTAGTCATTTTATGCACAATGGAGGAAAGACAGAATCTTCAACAAAAGGTGCTGGAAAAACTGGATGTCCACCTGTAAAAGAGTGAAACTGAACCCCTATCTTTCACCCTGCACAAAAGTCAACTTCAAATGCATCAATGATCTTAATATAAAACCTGAAACTCTGAAACTTATAGAAGAAAACATAGGCAGTACCCTACAAGATATAGGCACAAGAAAGGACTTCTGCATTGGATTCCAGTTACTGTGGCATTAAGGTCAACAATTAATATGTGGGAGCTCATTCAACTATAAAGCTTTTATACAGCAAAAGAAACATTCAAGGAAGGGAAGAGCAAACACACTGAGTGGTAGAAAATCTTTACCTGCTGCATATCTGAGGATTAATATTCAGAATATACAACGAATTCAAAAAACAAAGAAACAAGAAAATAAATGACTCAATAAAAAATGGACTATCGACCTGAACAGAGAGTTCTCAAACGAAGAAAAAAAAACGACTAAGAAACACCTTAAAATGTGCTCAGTGTCCTTAGTAATTAGAGAAATTCAGATAAAAACCGCTGTGAAAGTTCATTTACTCCAGTCAGATTGGCTAAGATCAGGAGAGTGAAAGACAGAAAATGCCACTGAGGATGTGGAGAAAGGGGAACACTCACTCATTCACTGCTGGTCTGGAGGCAAACTTACGCAGCCATGATTGTTGCTACTCTATTCACACTAGCTAAGAAATGGAGCCATTCTAAATGTGCCTTAACTGATGACTGGATAATGAAAATGCGGTTCATTGACAGAAGGAGTTCTACTCAGCAGCAAGAAAAGATGAAATTATGAAGTTTTCAGGTAAAAAGATGGGACTAGAGAGTGATATACTAGGGAACTGACACAAATGCAGAAAAGCAAGTGGTAAATGCTCGCTGTCATTTGAGAATGGTAGCCCCAAGCCCTTTATGTGAATATATATTCTGAAGTAATACCAGGAGCCAGGAAAATGGAAAGGATATACTACACAGGGGCAAAGGATAAGAAAGAATCCCCAAAATGTGTGTAGTAGGGAACACGTGTTACCAGGGATAGGTGAGAATGTGGGAGTGTTCAGCTTGAAGGAGAGGAGAGTGACATGCTAGGGACCATGGTGTTAGGGAGAGAGATGTCAGAGGAAGTGGATGGTGGGAGACTGTGTTATTGAGGGTAGGATGGGAATAATGTTGGAGCTGGAAATGTGGAGGGCGGAAGGGGTCAGATAGGAGAAAAAAAAGTATAGAGGTGAATGAATATTGGGGACTTGGGAACCCAGAGGGAATCCCCCTGAGAAATGCACATACAGTGTCTAAACATTAGTGCACATGGATACTCAATGGTTGTTTGGTAAGGAACAGAGCACCAGACAGAAAAGATCTCCCATTGTGTGGTTGGTGAAAGTGGACCAAGAGCTGCCCAAAATAATACAGGCTATTGACAAATCTCTTGGTTATCTCCCAGAACTAGAAGATGATATCCTACAGTTGAAGACAGGGCATATGTCAAATACAGGACATGGAGCAATGGGGCAGGAATTGATCTGGAATCCTTCTACTGGAAGTTTAGCTGCCATAATGCTAGGTGAAAACACGCTTGACTAGATAGGACTTGACATGTGTAACAGAGTAATGAGGTCTGTTGGGGAACATGGGGAAATGCATGGGGAGGAGGTCTAAATTTGCTTAAAAGTTGTTGTATGAAATGTATAAAACAATAATTAAAAAGTAAAAACATGTAGGAAAAAACCTCAAGCTAATAAGAAATGGAACTTTCAAGTCGCTGAAAAAATTATAGAGACTTTTAAAGTTGTACTGAATCTTATGATACTCACATAAACTCTTGTTGACAAATAAGAAAGGAAAGTTTATGGCCTAACAATAATTTACTTGTGTCTCAAAGTGACAAAAGGGGTATTTGTGATGCCTAAGCTAGGCTGCCAACTTGACACACATGGGAAGAACAGACCTTAATTGAGGAATTTCACCTGTAAGATAGTCTGTGGATATTCCTTTGAGACATTTTTATTCCTAACTAATGGAGGAGGACCCAGTCCACTGTGGGCAGTGCCTTCCCTAGATAGGTAAGTTTGGGCTGTCTCTGAAAGCTAGCTGAACAATCAGTAAGCAATTACTCCTCCCTGGAATTCCTGTTTTGACTTCCTTCAGGGATGGACTGTACCTATTTGCTGAAATGAATTCTTCTTCCCCATTTGGCTTTTGGTCAGTATTTTTTTTTCTCAGCAACAGAAAAAGAAAAACATACTAAAACATATATACTTTAAGATGCCTATATTATACAATCACATACCCATATGCATGAATAAAAATAAATCTTAAAATAGTGCTAGTTTTACTTACACCTAGGGACATCTGGGGAGACAACTTTGTTCAATAGGCTTTAATATATAGGAAAAAAATGCCTGGAATCCAGTGGGTAGCTATGGGGTAGATGCAGACAGGGGTGGGGTAAAATATGATTAATGTATATTGTATGACATGCAAAAGATTCAATAAAATATATTTTGTAAAAATTCCTTCCCAATTAAGACTGTTGTAACCACATCATATTATCTAAAAGTATTCTAAAATGATTAATAGCAACATTAGTCTTTCTGGTCAGACTTCAAATATAAATGGCAAATAGAATATAGAGTATAGAAGTCTCAAGGGAACCAGAAAGGCTGAAAAATGCTAGATTATAACTTCACAGATAATTAATAAAGTCTATGATAAGGTTCCACTAAGATTTATAGAAGAGCATAATGTATAAAGGGACTGTCTTCAGAGTTGTACTGCTCATTTTGGAATGTTGTTAACATTATTAGTTTGAACACCCAATCCTAATAAGACATGGACACAATAAAGCAGTGAGTCTTTTGGGTATCACGGAGCCTATATAAATCCAGTCAAGAAAGGTAACCACTAACAGACAAACAAAGGGTGGACTCTCCTCTGTATTTTGTATTAGCGATGCCTTTGCAAGTTCCACCAAATAAAGTGTTCACAGATGATGATACATACATCATCTAGGTATGCATAGAATAAACTATGACGTTCTCCAAGATAGCCAATTCCAGTTAATATTATGAGGAAAAAAGTGGTCAATACATAAGCACATCTGAGGAGTCAAACATTATTTGTGTAACATAGGAACAAATTATAGAAACTTATCAAGGGAAAAATACCTTAGCAAAATGCAGTCATTTTAGGTGCTGAACCTAGACATTGGTTCAGCAGTTATGAGCACTGGATGCTCTTACAGAGGATCCAGGTTCTATTCCCAGAACCTACATGACAGCTAATAAAAATGCATAAAAATTCCCACAACCAAAATTGTACATCAATAGACTTATATCGTGAGAGATTATTTTAGTTTAAATTGGTTCCCATTGCAAACATATGTCTTCTCCTCATTGTTACTTCTTCAAGTAAGCAGCTGCGATGTTTACTAGCAACAGATGAAATTACAATACACTCTATGCGTCCAGATATTCACATAAAACATTACACAAGTTTGTTGATATAGGCCATATGATCATAAATTTATCATGTAGTGTTCTACCAAACCTACATAAATCTCAATTAAAATTTGTTCAGGAAATACTAAACTTAAAACTAAGCATTTCAGTAATAGTCATAAAGCTTTCAAAGTTCAGGAAGTCCTCATAAATTGGCTCTTCTCTTTATAGCATTAATCATCATTTCTGTGATGATCTTGAAACCTAACTGTAAACAATGTCCATGGTTTTCAGGTATTTAATTTCTTCTGTCTTATTGTGATGAATATACAAAGCAATCTTCTGCAGGCCATCAAAGTATGAAGCAACATTAACAAGAGAAAATGCTAGGCAGACTTGGATGAAGTTCAACAATGGAATCTTACAATCCTTTCATCATGATATAAGTGACCTGATTAAGCATCAAGTTGACAAAGGGTGCCATTTGTGGTGGTTAGACTTGATTACTTGATAGGATTTTAGGTTTAAGATTGTGAAAAAAAAAAAAACCTCTTTGCATGTCTGTTAAGGAGTCTCTAGTTGCAGGTAACTGAGGCAAGAAGTCCCACCATAACTGTGGGCGGCACCATCTCATATGCTGGGGTCCTAGACTGAATCAAAATTAGAAAGAGAACAAGCACCTGCAATCATCTCTCTGTGCTCTTTGGCTATAGATGTAATGCTTTGTATTCCCTTCATGATAATTTTCTCAGTCATGGACAGTAACCTCTAACTGAAACCCAAAATACACTATTTCTCAATTTTCTTTAGTCGGAAAATGAACTAAAAATCTTGTGAACTTCATAAGATGACTTCATGTCTCAAAATTTGTTATTTGAAGTGCTAAAATAAAAACAGTATAATTTAATTCATGTTTGTTATAGGAAAGAACACTTCAAAAGTACTGACATATATATGTATTTCCATATAAAAATGTTTAATAAATTAGATTCTATGTTATGGGTTTAAATGTCAGCAATTAAAAATACAGTACTAAGTAAGCAGCATGGTATCAATAAACAATATTGTTGAGTTTTTATTCTGAAAACATCCAGACTTATTTTTCACACATATTTTTGACATGTATTTCATAAAAATAACTTTTTTCATACCTATAGTAAAATAGTTAAGATTACCTTAGGATTCTAAGTCTGGTTAAGCAAGATATACTGAATGCCACCTGTGAAGTTATTTCATATTGGAGGAAATACAAATGTTAAATGTTTTGAGAAGACATTATTAGAGCTTTAGGCATTGGTAAATAATATGAATTTATACATTGCCTCTAGCAAAACCAGGGAATGCACATTTGTGTCAGGGATACTGCTCCAGGGCAGCTGGATACTGTAAATGCTGACTTTACAATTTCATGCTATTATGCAACAGTTATCTATTAAACTGAGACCATGAATCTCAGAAATGTTATTATCAATCAGTTCATATATCAAATTAAGGAAAAACTTTTAGCTCAGGTTTTTCTGGAGACATTTATAAGAAAACCAGGACTACTGGAAACACCTTAATGTCATCAAAAAATGTTCTTTCCTACAGTAAGTGGGGTGTGTGTGTGTGTCTGTGTCTTCTTAAACTCTCCCTCAAAATTATCCTTTCTACAACTTAGTAGTTAACTCATAAAAATATCAGCTACTTCATTTTAAATCTTATTAAATATGTGTATGAGTGTTTTGACTACATGGTTCTAAGTGCCTATAAGGCCAGAAGATGGTGTCAGATCTCGAAGTTATGGATGACTTTTAGCCTCCATATGAATACTGGGAACCAAACCTGAGTCCACTGCAAAGAGCAACCAGTGCTCTTAAATGCTGAGCCATCTCTTAGCTGCTTTTATTGCTACTTACATAAAAGGGAATTTCAAAAATCTAAACATTTTGGTCTCTAAAATATCATCTGTTCTAGCTAGTTTTCCTATTGCTGTAATAACCTACTGACAATAATCATTTGTGGAGGACTGGATTTATTTGTATTACAGCTCAAATTCCATCATCAAAAGAAACCAAAGCAGAAACTCAGGTCAGGAACCTGGAGAGAGGTTCTAAAGCACAGACCTTGGAGGAAATCTGTTTAAGGGCTTGCCCCTCTAGCCTATGCTCAGCCTGTCAATCCCTCAGTTCAAATGCAAAAATTCCCCTGTTAAAGTTTCCTCTTCCCAGATATATCAAATTGTGATCTGTACCTACCCAAAACAAATGATACCTTGTCAACTAGACAAACATATCACAAGTAAATCACAACCTTTCTGTCTCTTGTCCCCAAGATCTCAGATTAAATGTAGTATTACAATATAAAACATTTTTAAGTAAAACTTAAAAATGTCTATACGTTTTAAAAATGGTCCAGCACTATAAAGATCAAAGCCTCTTTTAAAAGTTTCTTAAAGTTGGACTTCTATAAAATTCTAATCAAGTTAAATGCTGTCTTCTTTCAAGAGGAAATAATCAGGGAATGCTTAAAAAAAACCAAGTCCAATAGTGTCCACATCTGGAATTCATTCACAAGCTTCTGGGGTCCAAACAACTTGGGAAGCTCCACTTCTCTTGCTCTGACTTCCACAACACACATTTCTATTCTCATAGGTTTATGATGATCCACTCAACACCTGCTTATGTCCTTGATGGTCATTCCTTTGTTTTGACATCTTAACTATTCCAGACTCCCCAGGTGAGTCTGTACTTTCACCTAAAATGTGAGAGACTTTTACTCCTTATCAAGTTCAGCTTCAGGTTTGAGATGAAGCCTGGGCTTCCCCCTGGACATCAGCTTCTGTGTGCCAATCATGAGGAAATACTTCCTGGAAGATTTCAACTAAATTGCATTGGTCTCTTCTTAATCACAGTGATTTGTCTGCCTTAGTTGACAAGAAACCACAAATTCTCAATTCAAAATACCATGTGTTCCATAGATACTTTGTGTTGGATGCTCAAACTTCCCTCTGATATTTTAAGTCCATGATCTGTATCTATCTCAAAATTCTTCACTTCCAAGCTTCTATAGAAGCTTATAAACTCTGAGCACTCAAAAGTTTTCCCAGGCCAGAATTCCAAGTGTTTTCTCAACTCTACCCCAAAATAACATGGTCAGTTCCATCACAGCCATAACACATGATTCTGGTGCCAACTTCTGTATTTCGTAGTTTCCTCTTGCTGTGATAAACACCATCACCAAAAAGAAACTTGTTGAGGAAGTATTTCATTTGGTTTATATATCCTGATCACAGTTCATCATCAAGAAAAATCAAGGCTAGAATTCAGGACAGGACCCTGACCCAGGTTCTGAAGAACAGATCACAGAGGAGCCCTGCCTATGGGCTTCCTCCTCCAACCTGTGCTCACTCTGTTTTCTTATACAACCCAGGAGCACCTTGCTGAGTGGTAGAGCCACAGTGTGCTGGATCATCCCACATTACTTAAAAATCAAGAAATTGTCTCACAGACCTGCCCACAGGCTATTCTGATAGAGAAATTTCACGACTGAAGTTCCCTCTTTCTAAGTTCGTCAAATTGACAACAGAACTTATCCAGTACACCTTCTATTTTCTTTTTAAAAATTATTTATTTGCACTTGTGCGACTGTTTTGCCTTCATGTATGTACTTGTACTACCTGTGTCCCTTCAGCCCACAGGCTAGAAAAAGGCATTGGATTCCCTGAAAATCCCAACTTACAAGTGGTTGTGAACCACCATGTGGGTGCTGATAGCTAAACCCAAGTCCTCTGTAAGAGCAGCTACAGCTCTGAACTGAGCCATCTCTCCAGCCCCCAGCCCTTGTATTTTCTTATTCAAAGAAGTTAAGAACTTCATGAGCTTCAGAAGTCATTTGAAGACTGTTGACATTTGCTTTGGGTTTTAGTTTTGTTAATTTTTGAGACAGAGTTTCCTTCTAGCCCCACCTAGCCTGGAACTCTATTTGTCTACCAGTCTGGCCTCCATCTCATCGAGATCTGCCTGCCACTATTGCCTTCTAGGACTGCCGAATTTTAAATGTATATTTTCATCTCTGCTTTCTCCTGAAGACTTCAGGATACACAAATAAGTACTAAACTTTACATGCATCCTGCCTAGATTATAATGAATTATAGCTTCATTGAATAATGGACTTTACCTGCTTGTTGTTACTATTTATGCTTCAGAATCCTCCAACTATGTGTTTTATATTGTTTTATTTTAGCTCATGTTGCTCATCATTCCCATCAGTCTTTTATGACTTAGTTACAGGGGCTGCTTCTTCATAGCAATATTTGTATTTAAAATTTGCTTTCTGAATATTTTATGCGCATTCATCCAGTGTACAAGAGAAAATTCAGTAATTCTTCCCTGGTGCTTATAAGCCACACCTGAAGGACACTTCATTAATTTGGTCCTTTGCTCCTCTGTATTTCGTCACTTGTTTGCTAATTCTGATTTGCACTTTGATTTCGATCTGTTTAATTTCTAAATTCATTTTAACACCTTTTCTATGCGTCTAGGACTATCCTTTCAGTATGTCTCATCAGGTGTTTCCACCTGTTTTGCTATTTCTTGACTTTCAACTCTCAAGTCACAAGTCAATTGTTTGAGGAAGCTTTACTTTACACTACTGACTCCCATGGTGGAGTACACTACTTTTCTCATATAGGTATGCATCTCTTTCCTTATGTTTACTATATAGTTCACTAATTATTGAAACTTGCACAAATGATCCTGCCACTTAATTAACAAAGTATTAATAATTCAAGCTGAATCCTGTTCAGCTTAGTTTTCTCTTCTTATAAATTGTTAAGAACTGTTACACAGTTATACTTATTGCGAGGGTTAAGTAAGAATACACTTGCAAGACAGAAAATTCTAGCTTGCATTAAAAAAAATCACTTATCACTTCATGATGAACAAAGTGAATGATTCCAAGCAATTGAGATTTATCACTTAACTACAATGCTATCTTACTGCCAAATTATTTTCTGATCAATAAAGAACACTAGGTTCTACCCCTGGAGAATTAATTATGCCTCTACATGGCCTGAGTTCCAGAAAAGCATTTTTAAGCTATCTTCCAAGTGGTGATGTTCAATGTGTTGCACACTTAAGGCTCTTTCACTTGATGGCAGAGCACTGACCAACTAGTGCTTAAAGGCAAATAAGCTTATTGGATTGTAGTCACTATGATCTATATCAGTGTGACTTCTTTCCTGTACATTGTTTTGCTTACAATAAGTTACTTGGCGATGTACACAAAATTCCCATTAGAAGTGCAGGTTACTTTCTAAAAAACAAACAGCAGATAGTGCCAATCAGCATGTTACATTTATCAAAATGGGTACTAATGCATATAAAAGACCCTTATAATATTTATTAATGTTTCATTGTAGATTTGAGGATCAAATTTATGATGGCAGCATTGTTGTGGTTTTAGTGTCAAGGGGCTGCTTTAACTGGACTCCCATTTCATTTTGTCCTTCAACATGTGACAGTATGTTGAGAAGCTGGCCCCATTAGTGAAGACAGTGTGATTCTAGATACACAAAACCACAGTAATAATAATGACATGAGATTACTTGTTCCATTACTTTCATGGGTTAATTCAATATGATTTGCTAAAGGGATCTAATATTAACAGATCTGCTACTTTAAAAATATTTTGTTTAAAACAGAAATTGCTAATGTTTAAAATTCATGCCTTTTTTATCTGATTTACAAGTCCAGATCTCCAGTTTTCTTTCTTTGCGATTTTAAATGGAAAATTACTCTATTTACCTTTGATAAAATATTTAAAATTACTATTTGAATACATTACTTTCTACATTATTGACTTACGATATTTTTCCTAACACATGTAGTGACTTCTTGTAATATGGTGTATGTTTCTTGTTAGTAATCTTTGAAGAGATGCTCGTCCTGCTGTGTCTCAAACATGCTGAGCGGCAGGAACGCGGAAGCATCTCAGAGTTGCACCTCTCCTGCCATCTAGTGATGACATGATAAAGTCAATACATGGTGCATTTCGGAAATGACTGAATCCCAAAATGATAGTGAATGTGAACTTAAAAAGCGAATTTAAAAAGCCCACAGTTTAGTACAGGGCAAAATCACAAACCTAACCAACACTAAGAGGCAGAGCCTGTCGAGAGAAAGAAATATATAGGCTGACTAGACTCCAGTGGATGAATTTTCACTAAAGGACATTTGGGTTCAAATGCTTGACTGGATAGGACTTCACATTTGTGGATAGAATACATGAAGTCTGGTGTGGTTTAGGAGGAATGGATTGGTGGGGTTCTAAGTTTGATTAAGAATAGTTGTATGAAATGTATCAAAGCACAATAAAAATTACATTTAAAAAATTTACAAAAAAAGCAGAGTCTACACTTGCACATCTAAATTCAGGGGTTTCCTACACCTCATATTAATTTCTGATAATGTCAGAAGAGTGCCCTCAATTGTGCTTTCTTTGCTTTGGCTAAGCTATTTCAAACAAGTAAGTATTCATTTACATTTTTATGATGCTTCTCTCTGTTTTATCCTGAAAATTAGTAGTATAATTCAATTATTAAACAACCAAAACCTTCACAGGTTTCACTGAACAAAATGTATGCATTAAATTTAATTCTGATGCTGGTAATGAGGCTCAGTGGTAGAGCATTCGCCTAGTAAAAAGCACTGCATTTCATCAATATATATCACCACAGTGCAAAAATCAAAGAATTATATCAAATATATTTTTTAAAAAATATGTTGAATTTCAAGATGTATCTGATAGTAATAAGGCACACTGTATTGGCACTCTGAAGATGGATTGTAAATTACATGCTACTTCGGAATATGATTTTCCTTTGGGAAGAAACTCAACGTAAAATCTCATTCAGTCATATGTAATTTGGCGTTAGTGAGGAGAAACCTTTAACCACAGTAGTTTAGGGTAACAATAGTATGCTCCTCTCAAAACTGATGCAGATAATGTTGTCTATAATTGTAAAGATAATAAATGGTATACGTTTGGTGTCACACTTTGTTTTACTTGTTCGTAGAATCAGTCTATGAAAGGAAATAATATAAGGAGAAACAATTCTCAAATTTTACCTGTATTTGAATCAAAGGGGAAATTCATACATATGTGTGTGCACACACAAGTGCAGATCAAAAATGGATGAGAGCTAAAACAGGAGCGAGAATGAGAGTGAGAGAATGAGAATACTTTACTCCAAGCAGCATCCACATAATTTAGATGCTTAGCCAATAGTCCATTTGTTTTGAAGACTATAAAGCTAATGCTACAAATGCAAAAATCAATATGCCCCTGTTTCAGTTCTGCTACTTTGCAAAATGAGCTTTTTCTTGAGAAAAGCACTGTAATAGAAAAACCTTAAAATACCAAGAAATAAATTAAATTAAACATAAAATATGATAAAAGTGCAATTTAAAAATAAACAAATGTCAAATATAAAATATCCAAAATAAAATGTGGCTAGAACTCAGTTTCTTCTGGGTCATTTCAACACTCCCATGGATGACTTTCTTAAACATGGTTGGCCATCATAACAAAGCCAAACTTGCTTTCTTCCCATTCTGTCATAACCAGATCTCTGTTTCAGTAAATGTGTTTCACAAGCTCTTGAACTTTGGGGTGTTGTGCCAATTTCTTATTTGCAGATGATAAATGATAAATATATAATCCAATATTGTCAAAACTATCTAAGAATCACACTTGGAATGCTGATGCATTTGAAGGTTTTAGACACTTATGCTGTGACATAAACTCCAGCAGTGTGCTTAGTGGACAGAGAAGCAAAAACAAACCTGGTTCTTTTATGATGATTTGTAGATGTGCATTAATCCGGTTTGTAACTGACTTGGTGCTTAGGATAATTTTTTTGAAAGTAAATGTATTTTTAAAAATATCCTGAAATATTTTAACTAATAATCATGAGTAATATTGAGTAGGGTACTTATTACAATATAAGCATATTAGGTATAGTTATGAAACAAGAGAAGGAGGTTAACTGTTAATCAACCCGAATATGAGATGGAAAAGATAAATGATGTTTTTTCACACTAACACACATACATTTAAAAAATGTATGGGATTGAGAGATGGCTCAGTGTGTCCTGATCTTTTGGAAGATCTAGATTTAGTTCCCAATTCCGAGGCTCACAACCATTATAACACCAGTAAAAGACTCTGTGAAGTCTTCTGACCTCTGTGTACACCTGCACTCATGATGCATACTCTCCCGCAGGCAGACACACAGACAGACACACTGAAGTAAAAGTAAACATTTAACAAAAGGATGTGTATTATCTAATTCAATGATATCATAAAGTTCATAAATCTTAAACGTTTTGTTAAATGGTACTGCATGTACTATTCTTTAATTTTTCTTTGCTTAGGTACTGATATGTACTCTTTGATTCCAGAATTTGGATTTCTGAATAGTGCAGCACACCAGGGAGCGCAGTGCCATTCTCTGTACACAAATTTCACTCCTTGTGACTACGTCCCCAGTGGTATGATTTCTAAAGTAGGAATAGCTTGTGTTTTTGAGTAACTTCCACTCTGTTTCCACTATACACTGTAGACATTTTTTATTCCTACCTTCTGAGTGCATGAATTCCCTATTCCACATACCTTACAAATACTAGTTATTCTTTCACTAATTATGCCCATTCTAAACAGTGCACTAGTATTGTATTTCAAGTTTTATAATAATTTATATCAAGTAAATGGAGCCAGGCTGAGAAAGACAAATATTGGGTGATCACACTCATAGAGTCTAAAATTATTTATCTCAGAAAAGTACAAGGTAGTATGGTTATCATAAGAGGCCATAAGATATTAGAGGGAACTCTTTGGCCCAAGAAGAAAAAAAATTGCAATTAGGAATCAGTTGACAAAGTCTCACTGGCAGGTTATTGGTAATGAGAATATATTTCTTGGTTTTCCTTTTTGTTTCTCATATGTGTGTGGTGCACAGGCTGGCTTCGTGTCCACTTCTGTATGAATGCACATGTCGGTGTATGCATGTGGAGACCCAGGGCTGACACTGTCTTGCTCTATACTCTTTACCTTCATTAAGACAGGGTCAGCCAAAGCCAGAGCTTGTAGATACAGCTCTGCACGCTTCCTTCAAGAATCCCTTCTCACCTCTGAATTTAAGATGGGCACTGCATCCACCCATCGCCTAACAGTAAGATGGTACTAACCTTGAAATGCCATTCCTACTGCATACCTATCATGGTGTTGGATTGTGCTAGGCATGCTTCTGGAAGAGAGAAGTAATCATCAACAGCACTCAGCTTTGAATCCCACATGCTACAATAAAAGCAAGGCCTGGAAGTTATGCCCACTGGTGCTGTAGTGGCATGAATGTTAATGGAGAAATCAACTACTGATTGGATTTAAGGACAGGTTTACAAGATAGAATCCACCTTGCACTACCAGGGCCAAGTCCTTGTGCCTAGACAGGTCACAAGCAGTAGAGGAGAACCTACTATTATTATTCTACTAAATAGACATAGTATTATACTGACACTTGATAACATCATTATACCTATATACCTATACACTACTGCATCTCTCAGCTCTCACCAGAGAACCGTCTTTTTACAGCATATAATGATTAATACAGAGACCAATAAATGGACAAAGTTCAGAGAAGATGAGACTACAAAGTGCTTAGTCTTAAATGGGGCATCTATATCGCATCTTTCCCTAATGGCTCAGGGAACACTGTGGAAGAGATATGGGAAAATCGCAATAGCCACACGCTTTGAATGACTACATGGAAAACAGTGTTTTCTGGACACAACAGGGCAGATACACAAATGTACCCACAGCTGTTGTGTCACCATGCACAAGACCCGTTGAAGCTCAAGCCAGACAGAATCCCTGTATGGAGGGGAAAGGAGGAGGTGGTTACAAATCCCTAGTCCCACCTGGGGATATACTGGCACTTGATAATTGTTGGGAGAAGGATAACTGTATTTTCTTTATGGATGTGTTATAAAATAGCTTCACCAGGCTCCTAGGATAGACCCAAACACAAGATTATTTGGGGAACATATGTTGGATTGATAAGGGAGGGTAAAAGAATCTTGGAATGGAATTGAGAGAAGATGTGGAATATTTGAGTATAAACAAAATACATCGCATAGAATTTTCAAAGAATCAATACAAATATTATAAAAATGAAAAGCCATGATTTTCAATTAAGGTGACAATGTGGAATAAGTTTTGAAAATTCATCTTAACTTTCCAACCTAAACCTTTCATCACGATGGTGTTTTGAATAATGTCCCTACCATTATCTCCAAATAGTGTTTGGTTGAGTTGTATGACAGAAAGAAACTAAAGAAGCTAATGGATTTAAGGTTGTTATGCACAATAAATTATGTTGCCACAAAGTTCAGATTCTATGGCTTTTAAGTACAATGTGATTTTTTTTTCCAGAGTCAGGTCCTTTAGAAGAAAATGAAGGTTAAATGAAGTCATAAGATACAACTCTAATCCCTTGCATTTGGTAGCTTTGTAAAAGGAGGAAAAGTGTGCATTTTCTTTCTCAGCCAAGTGCAGTGAGGAAAGGTTATGTGAGGTGAGAATGTGATCATATGCAAATCAGGGACAGAGGAAGTGGAGTGTGAAAATGCCTAGCTCTAAAGATGTAGAATGAAGGATACAACCAGGGCACAGGGTACCACAAGCAGAGGTCACAGATGAGAGAATTAATCCTCCTGAACACCTAAGAATAAGAAACTAGAACTCTAATTTTGATCTGGTAGGATCCAGATTGAACTGCTAGCCTATAATATAATAAGCTTGTATATATAATCCATGAAGTATATTTATTCTTGTAGCAAACATGTAAAACAATGTAATTAAAAATGATTTTGATTACATATTTTACATACATTTTTATTCATATCTTTAATTTTATACCGGTGACTGCTAGCACTGTGTGCATGGACCAGGGTGACTTATTTTTTAATTTTTATTCATTTTAATTATGTTTTATTTTTCTAATATTTGATAATTTCATACATAAGTATTTTCTTTCAATTTTTAACATCCTTTCCAGTCCCTCACTAACTCCTCCCACTTCCTGCTTCTCCTCTCAGTTTCTTGTCCTCTTCTTTGATTATTATTGTTACACACTCCCCCACACAGACATAAAATATAATGCATCGAATCCACGTCATTCCACTTTTAGGGCAACAAATAACTTCTCAGAGAGCTAGTCCTGGAGAAAACTGATCCTCCCTCCCTCAGCATCTGTTGACTGTCTGCAGTTCATCTTAAGGTGAAACCTCATGACATTCTACATATGCACCATGACATATCAACTGGTTTTGGCATTATGCAGCTTTCATTAGATGGCCATGTTGGGGAAAATTCTTTCTCACAGCTTCCCCATCCTGCCTAGAAGGCATTAACTAATAACAGGTGTCTTGTCCCTATGGCTCTTACATTCTTTCTGCTCCCAGTGCATGATGTTCCTTGAGCTTTGGTTATAGAGTTTGAAATATAGACTTGTGAGTTAGGGTTGGGTAACTCTCAGTCATTTGTTATAAAAATGAGTCTTATTTCATGTGATATGAGAGTTACACTAAATATGAGTTCATATTTATAGCTGATTGCTATATAACAAAAATCACAGTGCCAGGCATGGAAACTTCTCATTGAGTTGTTGGCCAGGGTAGCCCCAGAGACTCACAAGATAATAAAGGATAATGTTACAGCCCCTGCTTATCTTACAGAGCTTGAAAATAAGACCCAGTTGTGGAAAACACAACATACTTCAAAAATAAGACATGAAGCAATTGCTCTAGAACTGAATAAAAACCTCCTCCCTGAAGACTAACTCTCATAGTATGATATGATACTATTGCAAGCTGCCAAGAGAGAAATCCAATGATCTTGCGCAGTTGTAAACTCTAAGAGCCACAACAAAGACCAGTCTAGCAAACCATCTTTATTGGTGCAGTAGTGACAGTTTTATCTTATAGGAAATCAACAGATGTCTAATTGGACATAAGGACTGAACAACGGGAGGGAAGTCATATGCGATATTATAAACATAGCCAATAGACATTTATATATACTATTATATATATATATATATCAGTAGTCATGATACATGGAGAGATCATAGATCACAGAGAATAATCTACTTCTGTAACTTTTGTATGTCAATGTAATTTCTTCTTGTAAATATATATACCCTTATTTTTAACTAATAAATATGGCTTTGTACAATCTTCCCATATATGCCAGTCAGTTTCTATAGGAGAAATAGCAATTGCTATATTTCTTCTCTTTAAGACTGTATTGTATGTCCCTCTAATCACAGCATTCTAGGGTCAGAGGCAGGTGGATATCGACAAGATCATTTACATAGCAAATTCCAAGTCAGGTAGGGCTACTAGGATGATCCCCTGTCAATCGAAAAGAGCCACAACAAAAAATGTGTTTCATAAATATTTCAGTAAATTGCAAGACTGAGTTATTTGACATATTGTTTAGGGAATAAATTTTTCATGACTAATTTTGAAGATACAATTTTGATACATTGAATTGGTTTGATGCAGAGGAAAGGAAGGAAGAAATGTTACTACTACTTTTGATGGACATACCCTTCATTTTAAATACCATTTTCATAAATGACTCTTCAGTGAACCGAAAATATTAGACTGTTAGATTTTAAACAAAGAAGGGAGATGAAGCTAGTTATTAGAGCATTTTCTAGTAAACACAGTGCTTTGAATTTGATCTCCAACAGTTAAAAGAATATATTCTTTTCCTTTGTACATTTAATATTTTAAATATTTAGTTTTTCCAAAGAAAATATGCATATTTCTTATAGCTTGCAGCAGGGATTATTGATCACACTATAGAATAAAAACATTTACTTTTTCAAATTTCTCTTAGTATTTTTATATTAGCCGCTGACAACCATTTCCTTGTGTATAACTTGTGAAAATATATAAAATAATGAATCATTATTCCTACAGTAATTGTCCATTAACCTAATTATTTTCTCCAAATTTTCTCTATATAAGTAGAGACCGATTCATGTATAAATCATTTCATTTCTGTTACTGTTCAGTGTGAAAACATTGATAAGATGATAATGGTAGCCATATATCACATGAATAATTTTCTATAGACAAATAGGGAAAGCTGAACACAGAAAAACATAACTTGTATAATTTTTAAACTGAACGCTGGAATTTCATTTACAAAACTGAAAATGCTGACCCTCATAATAAAAGTTAAACACTATACATTAATCTTCTGTGGATTGCTGAATTAATCTTTAAGATGTAAAATCTTTACCTTTTGAAATTCCAAACCTGACATATGCTTTAGCAGCTTCAGCATTTATAACCTTATCAGTACGGGGATATTTTAATGAAAACATTCAGCAGCAGCATTCTTAATGTATGTTTGTTTTGTAATTATATACCACGGTATTTTAAAAGACCAAATAGAGCTGTGCTATACACGAACTGTTCACCTTTGCGAATGACAGTGTGATCAATGACTCCCAACAATCGTTTTTCTGAGACACTGGAGAATATAATCATCAATTTGATGAATGGAAATTTATGATAGAAAGACATTGGAAAACACCTTAGAAAAGCAATTTCTTTGGCTCACTCTCAAAATTTAACTGTAGAAACTATCTTTAGCTTCTGGCCTCACATTCTCTTCTGCTAGTCCTTCAGAGCCTGTTCTGAGAAAATTTTCATTTTTCTTTCCTCAGTCCTTCTGCAAATTGTATCAAAGATTATGTTTTCATAGACATCTCTGTACTCGAATTGGATAAATTAAACACTTTTGTAGGTCAGAAATTAAATATTCCTCACTTAATGTTGTCTCTCTTTCAATTTACATACTGTATAATGATTAGCAAACGTAGTTCCTTATAGATTCTACAGCATCCATATCCCCATGCTAATAACACATTCCTGTGATACACTTGGCATGTACAAACTTTCTCTTTAAGTCTCTATCTTGTATTTAAGTGAATGAACCTCAAATTGTTTAAATATGTGAAAGAAATATGTTGAACACAGGAGTAACTTCAAGATTACCAAAAATTCATGGTAATAAGAAGCATGGATAAGTTACTCAGTCCAGGAAAATTACAGTGAGTTGCTATGCTTAAATAAAAAGTTATAAGGGTTATATTTTTTTCTCACAGGAAATTAATAGTAAAGAATACCTGAAGAGTTAACTCATCCTTCAATAGTATTTGCTGCTCTTCCAGAGCACTCCAGTTCGACTCCCAGCACTCATGTTAGTGGATCAAAACTTTTTTATAACTGCAGCGCCAAGGAATCTTACGCCCTCTTCCAAAACATAAAAATAAATACTTAGAAACTAGCAAAGAATGGTGATCATAATGATTTAAAAATTTTAACTGAGCTTATAACCACAACATTGAACAGTATTTATACAGGAAACATAAGTAAAGACTCATTTAACAATAATTTTTAACATATAATTAAACATTGAATTTTAATGAGTTCTTATTTTTAGGCAAGAAATCATATTGTACGAAAAGAATACATTTGTTTTATTGTAAGTAGTAAAATAAGTAAGATTCATAGCAACATATACAAAAGTGTTGGAGGAGAGAGCATGAAGTAATAATGGTCTCCCAAGTGTCAATATCTCCGAAAGTCACTATTTTAGCTTGAGGTTTGATGCTGTGTCAAATGCATACGTTATATGCATAGTAAATACCAGCCTCCCAGAGAATTGCAAGCCAAACAATTTGCTAATATAAAAATGATACAAAATCGACGTCGTGATTGACTCAATGTTCTTTAAATTAACAACTTAGTTACCTTCTCCTACAGAATAAAAACAATGAAATATAAATACCTCTATAAATGTAACTCAGTTAAAATATAGGGCTTTCTCTAGAGCATTCGATAGTAAATAAAATACTAGCTTTATATTTTAAATGTCAAGAAAAATATTTACTGTATAATTGTTATATTTCAACAATGTTCCACTATATCATTTAACAACAGATGGACGCCATTATAGAGTTCCAGAACTGATTAAAGGCAGAGAAAACGAAGTGAAGTTTAAATGGTCACACATATAATTCAAACTCTACACCTAAGACTCAGGGAACATTGAAAGACAAGGGGTAGACAGAATATCAATGAATCTCTTAACTCTTACTAGAAAAGATCTTCATGCAACGGATGGTGATTATCACTGAAAGCCATAATGTAGAGAATGGCCAAAATGTAGAGAATAAGAGACTTAGAGTGTATATTCTCGGATAGGACTCCTAAATTAAACTTTCGTCATCAGGATCATTGCCGAAGAGGCAGCAGAAGACTGCAAGAAGCAGAGATGGCGGATGACAGAGTTTTTCAGGTGCCTGGAAACTTCCACATATGAACGTATAGCAATGGTGACAATATGCATAAACACATGCAAAATCAAACCAAAGGGGGGAAAACAGTATAGAATTGGGGAAATATTTAAGTCCCCAACCTTCTCTGAGGCAGTATCGGCAACTTATCACTACTGGATGGGTGAGAGTTGGTCTTCTTTAAGAAAGTGATGCTGAACAGCCTGACCAGGCTTTAGCAGGTACTCTCACACTGGGGCATCTGGGGACACAAGCTTGACTAGATAGGCCTTAACATACACGGCAGAAAGCATGAAATCTGATGGATGGATTGTGGGAGGGGTGCAGCTAAAGGAGCGAGTCCTAATATGATTAAGACATATTATAAGAAATGCACAAAATTTAATTTCATAAAAGCCACATAGTGGAAAGAGAGAATGGAAAAATATACTTTATAAATATGATCAAATGTTACCTTTGCTTATGATCAACTCCTCAACCCCCTACCCCAGGAGCACACCTACTCTTTCCTCTTCTCAGCGATGTAGAAGTATCACGTTCTAACTTAGTTTATGACCAGATTCTTCAGTGCTTATCACTACTCCGCACATACATTTGTTAAGTATATCCAGGTAAAGCTCCTTTGTACTACTTTGCTCTCCTTTTATGTTTTCCACAATTCATGATTACTTGAATCTTTACAGTTCTTCATAGAAACATATTATCAACGTATGTCTCAGAAATGCTCCCTTTTCACTCTGGACATCTCATAAGTTTTATTTTGACTAAAGTTTGAAGTCTCTCTAATTCTTACATTTTATGCTACAATTAATGTCATTCTCTCTGTTATTTTATTTTAATGTTTTATTGTTTTCAGTTTTCAAGGCAGCATTTTATAATATACCCTACACTATCTTAGAACTCACCCTGTAGCTTACTGGTCTCAGAAGCATGGTAGTCTTTGTGGCTCAACCTCAGTGCTGGGATTATAGCATAAATAATAAAATATGTTTATTCATGTATATAATTTTATTGTATTCATGAAACTATAGAATTTCTAAGTACAGAAGATTCATGTGGCTGGAATGGGAGAGATTATATGATAACATATATTTAATTCAGGTCTTACCACCCAACAAAACTTATAACCACACAAAATATTAACTTGGATAATCTTATACAAGAAAACTAATAAAATGTGCTTTACATGATATGAGCATTCATCGCCACATCATATTCTGCTTAAACTAAAATAAAAAAAGAAAACGTGGGAGTAGTTTTGACATGTGTGTATGTGTGTGTGTGTGTGTGTGTGTGTGTGTGTGTGTGTGTGTGTTTGGTAGAGAAATTAAATAAAATCTAAAAGTACAAGGAAAAAATAGCAGAATTAGTTATACCTAAAAAGTCAGAAGTTTGGTCAGGTAGATTATTTTCATATTTTAAAATATAGTGTTTAATCCAGGTGAAAATGTAAGTTCAATCAAATTGTAAAATGACGAATTAAACCCTCAGCCTTAGCACATAATGAGCTCTTTTCCTTAAATGGGGAATGTGTGAAAGGCTGAGATAGAACTCTTAGCTTCTAGATTTCATTGAAGTAGTGATGTTTCAGTTGGATCCCTGTGAGTGGTGCATTATCTTGCCTTGTGGAGTTTAAAGCTGGGAACCTGCATCACCTTGATGAATTCGGCTCTTGTGTCTGTTTTTCCTTTCTCTTTCTTCTACAATTCCTAATCTTTGATTTTATATTTATGACTTGATCATGACTTTTTGTTAAACTGAAAAGAAGGAAGTCAAGAGAGGTGGGGCCTTAGAAGACTTGTATTATCAAGAGAGAAATGGGGGTAAAAGGGATACTAGAAAGAGAAGAGAGAAGTGGCGGCTAGGTAGTCTAAAACATCAGAGGGAATCATATTAGTCTAACAACCTAATGCAAATTCCACATACAGAACATCTACATGAGTCCATGTGTATAGCTGAAGGTTACATAACAAGAAATAGTGCCCTACAAGGAGAAACCTTTCTTTGAGTTGTTGACTAGGGTGGCTCAAGAGACTCACAAAATTACACAGACTATTGACACAGTCCTTGATTGCTTCCCAGAAATTGAACATAAAGGCTCTATTACTGAAGACAGGACACTTTGGGGACCAGAATAGAGTAATGGAACTGGAATTGACCTGGAAGCCTCTTCCCCTGAAGGCACTATGCAAGTAGCTAAGGAATAACTTCAACTGAAGGCCCAAAAGCAGCTTCATGACCAAATGACTTCATCAATGTCTACCATAGCATTTGACACCTGTGCAGTAGTGGCACTTTTATGTTGGGGCTACCAAATTGGTATGAGAGTCCACTCACTGGCGTTGGGGAGGGGCTTATTTATGGTACTGTAATTATAGCCAAATACACATGGCTTAAGTGGTCATAGATCTGAGAGATATCCCCAAGGGTGTCACATCCCTAGGTTAATGTAACTTTTTACTAAATGCAAAACATATATCCTTGTGTATACAGTCAATTATTCCAGTCACGACTCATCAAAGAATCTTCTTTTGCACCAGACCAAGACTACTACAGAGTACCATAACTGGTCACACCCAGACATTGTCTGTGAAATTCCCATGTCTAAGCAGCACATCTAAAATGCAACCTCTACATCCAAGGCTCCTGAAATATATAGAATAATGAATCTCTCAGCTCTCATTGATGAAGCCCCCTCATATAACTAAGGACCAGTAACAAAAGCATGGAGATTAGGAATCTGCAGAGTGTCGGTTCCTGGACAGAACTGCTATATTAAGTTTCATTCACTGAGGGCTCAGGGACCATTGAAGAAAAGGAGGCAGAAAGATTGTGTCAGTGAGGAGGTACATGACCATATAGCAACCTAATTTTATAAGCTCCTGGACTCTGCTCATATGAACCGAAGGATTGTTTTCTGCATGCACAGGACATGACAGAGAAATCCCCAGCATGGCACTGGGGAAATGGGTAGCAGACTCCAACCGTTGTTTAAGAAAAATTGGCAGCTGATTACTGAGCTAGATTTCCTAATGCATGGGACACTGGGTCATTAACTAAGCCTCTGAGGTCATGTGGGGACACTAAAGTGACGTAATAGACTTTAACACAGATGAAAGAGTGTAGATTCCAGTTGGGTGATTATGTTCAGATGCCAGTGGGGAAGGGGATATAATCATTATTAAGATTGTTCTGTGTGAAATACACTATGATTTAGTAAAATAAGAAAAATATATAATAAATAAAATATTTTTAAAAATAAACAAAAAAGATTTAAAAAGAACAACATAGAAACAGCACACATATAAAACCATGAGAAGCTATGTAGAAGATAGCACCGTCCTCTGCAGCCTTTTCAAACTAGTGAATGGTAAAATGCCTTAGTTCATTCAAACATGGCAACATGTTTGCAATTGTTCCATACAGGTATTCTCTGACCCAGAGCAGTGCAGTGTGACATGAACCAGAGGGAGAGTTCATTTGTAATTAGAATTCCAGAGATGTTAATTCTTACAGAAAAAAAAAAGAATTACATTGTTTTTCTTAAACTAAACACTTTTATTCCAAAATGTATCATAGAAAAATAACTTTCATTTTCAAATAGTGTCATGTTTTAAATATAACTGAAATCAAATGGCTCCATCTTAACCTCTTTTCTTAAACCAAAGGGTGACTTAACCTCTTCGTGTTGTACTTCCTCCATCCATGCAGCTTTCATACCCTTGTTTGTGCAGTTCTTCCTTGACTAATCAAGAGTGCGATGGATGGTGTTGTTCTATTGAACGCATGTATCTTATTTAGAGAATGGGAATGAGATTTAGTATTCTTTAGCAGAACTGCTATAAATTTAATTGTGAATCTCTTGCATAGAAAAGCAGTTTTCTCTCTAGGCTGCAAGGGATAGGCTTCCAAATGTGATTGACATCCAACTGACCAATGACTTAAGGGGGGAGGTCTGGGAGAAATGAAGGGAAGGCTGGGAAGGAGAGTGGCAGATACCAGGCCAGGGTGCCATTATCTTGTGCATGTTCCAGAGGTGGGGGGCGTGGGTAGGGTGTTAGGATCAAAATGTGGTCCCAGCCATACAGCACCTCTGTCTCTTTCTCTCCCCAGGATGAACCCTTTGTAAGTACCCTGGAATAAATTAACTTCTCTAAAGGAGCATTTTCTGTCTGCTCAATCTGTTCAAACCTGGGGGTAGGTGGAGTTGAATGCTGAACCTCACCATGAGAAATTCATAATACAGAATCTTTAGAGAGTATGCTTTAAACCAGAATAAATTTAAATCATGCTCAAATAAGCAAACTCAACACCGCCCGCCCCCAAGAAAAGCAAAAACCACGCAAGCATAATTGAACTGTCAAAGCCTGAAATTGTTACTAACTTCAGGGCAAGAGGTGATTGCTAAAAGACAATCGTGAAGAAATCCATTGTTTCTACCATTTATGGTATTGCCACTGGTGAATGCACATTCTTTTATCCTATTGATCCAATAGTTCAAAATGTAATATAAAGCACTGTTTTGTGACAGTGAAGTATGAACATGTCAATGATTATCTTTGCTTATAATGTTAAAAGCTTACCTGTTTTAACCACATGTTTTAGAATTGCACTTTTTGGTGAAGCTGCATATTCAGCAACACTGTATGAATTGTTGGAAATCATAGCAAAATTAAGGAAACAAATGTAGTCATTCAAACTTGAAATTATGTGCTTTTCATTTCCCAACTCTAGAATTATTGTTCACAAATGTTTGCTCTCTCAAAGTCTGCCATTTGATCATTATTTAGAGATCATTCTGTAATTTTACAGAAGCACACACATTTATTGAATTTCTTTCAGTAATATTTATTTAATCAGTGGAAAGTACATTTACCCAGGTGCTATAGGCTTGCTAATTTTAACTGGTGTTGGCCTAGTCTTTATAAGTATAGTTTTTTTTTATATATTTCAATTCCAAAACTAATTTTTATAGATTTCTGTTATTCATTCAGTATTCTTATTTTAAATGTGTACTTTAATTTTTTTACGTTCATTTATTTATTGGTGTGTGGGGGTCATATGCACTGTGCATCTGTGGAGATCAGAAGATGACTTCCCTAAGTAAGTTCTCTCCTTCTGCTATATGGGTCCCAGTGATCAAAATCAGGTCATCAGTCTTGGTGACAAGTGCCTTTACTATCTGAACCGTCTCACTGGCCTTTAAATGTATATTCTATTTGGTTATACTTATTGGATAATTGTAAATTTGTTTTTTAAAGTTTTTGAGCTGTATTTCTTCCACTGGAGATCAATGAGTTTGAAGAATTTTACCTCACATCTCTCTGATTTTAAATTATATTCTGTCACTTCAGACAATCAGTTATTGTTGTGGCTCTGTCATCTGCCATACATCATAAATGAAGTAAAAATTACCAAATAATTTATAAGAAAATAAGAGAGTTGCCATGAAAATTTCAAAATAAAATTTAAATCCAGAATTATTACTTTGTGTGTTGTGTGTATGTGTGTGTGTGTGTGTGTGTGTGTGTGTGTGTGTGTTTAAGAAATGCTGTTGAGAATTATTCTCAGTAAAGGCTCTATCTGGCCTAATTTGGGCCTTCCATCTACGATGTTTTGATTATTCTCATCTTCTCGGAATGTAATTAAGTTTCTGAATTTTGGGTCATCATTTCCTTGGTATATTCATTCTGTATGCTCTACAGAAGACAGTCCAAATATTTACACAGCATGGCCTCTGATAAGTGATAAGGAACATTAACTCCAGGGAATCCTAAAGGTAAAATAACTGAACCCCAACTTTGGAGGTTTGAAAGCAAGTGCTCTGCACACTTCTAGGAGATGGAGTTGAAGCCTCAGCAGCCCCCCCCCCACAGGCTGACACATTCATCTATAGTCAAAAGTGGTGGATAACCATTCCCTAAAGAATAGTCATCTACTTATGGAGAACCCTCATTTATCAGAAAGTTTTTCATTTATAATTCTCTGGTTTGTGTAAATTTCCACATTATTTTCTCCTTTGATGGTTCTTAGTGACTTTGTTTTATAAATACATTTCTTTTAAATATATAATGCATTTAGAGGCTTACTTCCCCTTTCCCATTAATCTTCAAATTTCCACTATATCGCACAAAGGACTTACTTCACTGATGTATTAGGAACTTTTCTCCCTTGGTTTATTAATTAAGGTCTTAATTTTATTGATTTTTCATTACAGGTTTTCTTTTTTTTAGCAAATAATAGAAACAATTTTTTTTTCTTTTTCTTCTGCTTCCTGAGGCCTAATTCTTCCTTCTTTCTCTGGTTATAAAGTGGAAGATAATTTGATGGCTTGTTTTTAGTCTTTTTTTTGTATTTTCATTTGACATTTCTCCCTCTAAACACAAGCATCTTGTATTACTTGGAATTTTGATTTTTCATTTAAATGTTTTTTATGAGTAGCAAATGCTTCTTGAGAGGCATCTCGCCTTCCAGTTGATTTGGCTTTTGTTTATTTGAGGTCAGTGACTTGATTTAAAGCCCTAGGTCAGATGGGAGATTATATTTCTTGATTGTAGTTACTATCCCATTAACATTCTGTCTGCCACCTTTCTTTTTTGTTTTACTATGTAAATCAAGGCACGCCACTATTATCTCCTTCTGTGCTTGTGACTTCAAAATCCACTAGCTAATTCCATAAATTGTTGCAAATGAAGAGAGCCTGCTTCCCATTCAGGCCTTGTTTTTTTTTTTTCTTTTTTGAAATTATGTCCACATTCTCTCTGGTGTTTAATAATGTCACTTTCTTCTTATTCACAAATAGGACCAAGCAGCACAGTGTCATTATTATTAGAGAACATATTTCAGTGACATATTATCTGTTCTAAAGAGGGAGCAACATTTCTGAATCTCAGGGGTCTCTTCTCATTCTGTAACTGTTCCCATTTTTTCCTAATAATATATCTCTGGATATTTTTAATAAAGTTATCATATCAAATATAATAAATCAATTAGAATCATTTCAAATGTAATAAAAATGCAAAAACATAATATTACATTTATATAAATATATTTGAAAAACAAAAAAAATGGACTTATGTAGTTCTTAATTTCAATACCAATCTAACGAAATCCTGAATTTTCTGCTAAGGTTGATAATGATATTTACTAAGTTTGTGCTTTAATTAACCACCCAATGAACCATAGGTGTCAGTTTCACGTGTCTGCAAAAATGTTCACTTCAGGCTGAGGAGATGGTTTAAGTGGGTATAAGTATTGCACAGTCCTGAGAACTTCAGTTGGGATTTCCAGAACCCTGGTAAAGCAGAGTGCAATAAAACTTTGCAATCCCAGTGCTCCCACCCCAACATGGGGAGCACGGAGGAGAAAATCCTTGGAAGCTCTCACGCCCTGTATGAAAACCATCCCTTCCTCTACCAGTAGACATCTTTTGCCAATAGTTCCTCAGCTAAGGTTGGGGCTTCTTACACATGTCGCTACTTCTAGACTGATCTTTTGTCTAATTCCAGCTTGCACGGCTCTTGCGCAATCCAGTATGTGGGCTAAGGGGAGAATGTTGTTAGGGGAGCAGGGTCTAAATATGATAAGGTGTATTGTGTGAAATTCACAAAAATTCAATCAAAAAGTAAAAACAGAAGAAAATTTGAAAAAGAAATAAATATAAAACCTTAAAAAAGACGTTATCAGATGGTCCTGACCAATTTTATTTTAAGTTTTATTGCTGTTTGGTTGTTGTCGTTAGTGTTTTGACAGGGTCTCCCTAGTCTCCATCCAACTGAAATCACAGTGTGGATCAGAACCAACTTGATCTCACAGAAATCTACCTTCATCTGCCTCCTGAGGGATGGAATTAAAGGCTCACACCACCGCACCCACCTTTAGTTTTATTTATCATTTTTAATTAAGATATATATTTTATTGTTATTAACTTTTTCTTTTAATGTCACCATTTTAAGTTGTATTAGAAGCGACTAAACCTTGATATTTTTAATTAACATTACCTATCTTCTTAATTCTATTTATGCAGTAAATTTGTCAATTAAGTATGAAATTCTGAGTGCCAAATACTATTAAAATATGCATCATTAGTATACATGATATATCACATTTTACAGAATATATTTCTCTCTTACCATAAATTTGTTTCTCTTGTTTCTTGTCTTACTCTCTTCACTCTTTCCTTTTATACTCCTCTTTCATGTGTGCCAAAGCACATAAACATATCTACACTTAGAACAACATGAAGCCAAAACATACATACCATGACCTAGTATTATACCTCAGTACTCCATAATATGATTTTCTATTAGAAATATACTTACATGAACTCAGTAGAGTTATCAACTTGGTAAATATAAAATTGAAGCCATCCCTTAACATTATGTTTTCAGTTTAACTTATTCAATTGAATCATAATGTCCTGTACAGCATATTTTGTATCTCTAGCGTAGGATTCTTTAATTACTTATTCTTGATTCTAGTATTCTTTAAAAGTTATTTAAAAATTTGGTGTGTGTGAAAGGAGGCATTTTATTTCTCTCTGACAAAAGAAATTATATAGTATCATATGTGCCTTACCCATTGCAGGGATTATGCTGTTGTTATTTCTGAGGCATCCTGGTTCTTATTTCTTGGGTATAAAAATATAGTGAATGTAATCTGGAACCAATCATCTCATTAGTACAGGACACCTGAAATTTCTTAAACGTGCTGGGAAACAATAAGTGGCACTTACATGTATTATAAAAATATACTGTAAAAGTAATATATATGTACATATATATATATATATATATATAAATGTATACAATTACAGGTTTGAATATCATGATTTCAGTTCAATAACATAATGCTGATCCCCAGTGTATTCCCTCCTACCTTCCCTCGTTTGTGGAAGTTCCTTCATATTAAGTGAAAATTCTATCCAGTTAACAACATCAGAGCCATCAATAGTTTGAAACTGCTAATCTTTTGTCACTAATTACCTGTAACACATATATTTCTAAAGTTTTTATACTTTAATTCTCTAATTTCACAGACCAAGTTTCTAGATATTACAATTGAGATATTTGCAATCAGTCTGTAAAATTGTCCTACTCTTCTAATAATAAAACACATTAATTAAAATATAATTAAGCAAACATGGTTAGCATTCTTTAAAAAAATTCCTGAGGGAATAAAATTCAGGATTCAACTTAAACAAACCATTTAAGTAATCAAACATTGATACGCACTCAGCAATAGCTGGTAAAGCAAACTTCTATACAAAAATATCAGAAGCAATCATCATTAAAACCTTTTAATATCCAAAATATTATTTGCATAATCAAGATTTAAAAATCACAGTATTAATAGAATCCTACAAGCTCCTTGGACCCTACTCACATGAACCTATAACAATGGTGTTGGCATGCTCAAGACCCATGCAAATTCACACAGACAAAAACCCAGCACGGAACTGGGGAAATGGACAGCAGACCCTGATCTTTATTGAGGAAATATTGGCAACTGATTAGTGTTGGTGGAGGGTGAGCTAATCTTCTTAAAGGGAGGGACTCTGGATAGGCTGACACACTAGATTTTAAACCAGATGAAAGAATGTGTGGATTATAGTTAGGGAACTGCTGGGGTGTTTGCTTGTGGGGAAGGGGGAATAATGATGACTAAGACTGATCGACATGTTCTGTATGAACTACACCATGACTCAATAAAATTAAGAAAGATCACAGTGTTATAAGACTGGATATATAAGTACTTAGTTTAAATGAATCCAATTTACATCATTCAATTTAATTCAATTTTTAAAATAAACAGTAATAATTCTTGAAAACGCTGCCTGTGATACCCACTATATCTGATTATGTCCGCTCATTCTAAGAGGACGATATGCATTGGGAATCTTGCAAAGTCCTCTTGCCCTGTCACGCTTTCATTTGTTGGACAAGCACTTATTATGATACATCAAGGTTAATGCTATGACAATTACTCGTTTAAATTTATTGTTCTCAGAAGACAGTTTAAGTGGCTTTAATGATTCATACTGAGCTACAATTAAGCATGGTAATTGTGTTACATTTTGTTCTATAATGATAGTTTTTCAAACTTCAGTGATATAATATAAATCAGCAAGGCATATTACAGATAATGACATGTAAAAGTTATATCCCAGGAATTATTGAGATTCTTAATCTTGAATAAGGGAAATTGTACAATGGCAGTTTAGTATGTTATCATCAAATTCTAAATTAAACAAAACATAGATGTTTACTAAGATTGTCTTGATTCCTGTCCAATTCTTTTCTTCCTTAGACTTTATCATAATATTGCTTTATTACAAGACTCTGCATCCACTACCTACTTTTTCTAAGACTTTCTGTCCCCTTCATTGTATTTCATACACTTAGAAGTTTACCCGTTTTCCTGTTGTGAATTATACATTTACTTGTCTGCTGTTCTGAAGATCAAAGTCTACATCTCTACTATGCTACCAGCTACTGTCTGTGCTGTTCCAAATGTCTTGAAAACAATCCTGATTCATCTTCTTGTAATACTCCCCTTCTCATTCCTCTAGCTAAAAGCAAGAGCTCCTCACTAAACTTTAAGAATTATAGATTAGATACTTAGTAAAATTACTTTTGTAAGCAAAACATAAATCTCAATGACTGAACACTCCGTAGAATTTACAAAGCACTGTGCTTGATTCAAAGAAACTCAGACCTACAAGGGGAGATAGGAAGAAAACAAAAAGTATATTCACACATAAGACCATTGAACACTAATTATGTCACATTTCTCTATATATCATTTCAGTTTAAAGAATTATATCAAGAAAACACTTGACATTTTCCAAAATTTCCTTTCAAAACTTTATTGTATATTTATATTCTAAAGAAGAGACCTCATACATTTCCCACTGATCATTTTGCTGCCCCTTTTTCGAGGTTCCAATATCACTTCATATGGATAAAACGAGATTTTTCACAATTAGATTTGTGTCATTTGATTCCCTAACTTAAATAAATAAAGACTAGAACTATTATTATATAGACCTATATACAATATTCAGCAAAATGGACATTGGTTCTATTTAATTTGTACCTCAAAACAGAGAAACAATGACTTTGTTTATAGTCTCTAGTCTATAAAACATGTATACTTACTTTTGTCCACTTCTTCAAAGTAGACATGGGAGTTTGTTAAATAAGCACAATTCAAAATACAGGGATTTAAATGATCTGACTTCCAATTTGGAATGAAAATCAGAAACTATAATTGAAAGAATGTTAGGACAGTAAAATAAATTCTAAAACTCTGACTTAACAAAGGAATCTAGAGGGACTGGAGAAATTCTTCATCAGTTAAGAGCACTGACTGTTCTTGCAAAAGTTAAAAAATCTACACATATAAAATATATCATTTTACAGAAAATTTAAAAACTGACCTATCATAATTAAATCAGTTTTAATTGTAATCTCTAGTCTATAAAATGTGTATAATTATTTTCATCTAATTTTTTTAAATAGACAAGATACAGGGAATAGAATATTCTGACGCATACAACATCCAAGACAAGTGAACACAATATTATTTAATTAACAAAATTAAAAAATGATAATAAAACAAAGTAGTTCTCATGGCAAGTCATAAGGATATGCAGAACATTAGCAGAAGTTAATGGTGTTTTATCTAAGTATTTGTATAGTTTAGAAATTGGCAACAAAACAGACATACAACATGAATAAATTCTTTCACTGAAAAAGAAAAATGTATCAGCTTAATTTTATATTCTTTTCTTCCTATTGTATTATTGTTTTACAAAATAATATTTAAGTTTCTTGATTTTTTTCTAAAATTATTTATTTATTATTTATTTTTATGTGAGTGTTATGCCTGCACGTGTGTTACTGCACCATGCTGGACAATCCCCACTTAGGTAGGACAGAAGAAGCCATTGGATTCCTTGGAACTGGAATTTTAGTTGGTTGTTACCCACCATGTGTGTGCTGGGAATCAAACCTGGAGCCTTTGCAACAAAAGCTAGTGCTCTTAGGTGATGAGGCATTCCTCTAGCGCCTCTAGAGGGGCTTTGTTAAGTCAAAGCCTTAGAATTTATTTTACTGTCCCAATTTATTCTTTCAATTTTGGGTTTTGATCTGAGTACATTCCAAATTGGACGTCAGACCATTTGGATCTCTGTATTTTGAACTGCTCTTTAGTTAACAGTCTACCATTTCAACTTTGAAGAAGTGTATGAAAGCAAGTAAACATGTTTTACAGACTAGAGATTGTAATTAAAACTAGTTGTCTGGATTATAGTAGTTAATTTTTTTCTGTTAAATATATTGTTTAATATGCATAGGTTTGTACCGATTTCCGATTTCTCTATTTTGGGGATACAAATCAAATAGAACATATGTTCATTTTAAGCCATAAACTTTTACAGCTTTTAGCATGAACAGCCACTTGTGTGGTCTGGTTTTGAACTATTCAATATTCATGTGATTGTGAACACTATTTTCTTTCATGATACTTAGGGAAGCAGGTCCAGATTCGAAATACAAATGTACTTTCCACTACTCAGAGTGGTCCTTTGTCGGCACCTTATGTTCTCGATGGTTTTGAGCATATTTTCTGCTTGCTCATACCCTCATTTTTGCTTACCTTTTACCTTCTGTCAAAAGTCTTCTCCCACAAGTGCCAGCAGAAAAAACATTCTCTTTGCCTATTTCTAAATCAAATCACAGCTAATCTTTGGAGATCTTTTTATGATCCTCATCAAGTTATTCTGTCATTCATCTTTTTGCAACTCTGTTGTCTTAGTTACAAACTTTGGAATGAATTCACTAATAATTATGCATAATATCATATGATTTTTCAGAAAATTAAATAGATTAAATAGAATTACTCAGTTTTGATTACAAAATTCCACAGTTTCAGTGACTTACCTGCAAGCAGTCTATTTTCTTACATTCTGCAGTTATGATCACAGTGATAACATACTGGACTTTGATAAGGGCTTTTCTCCTGTGCATGTTCAACTGTGCACACAAATCCTGTCTTTGCTTGACCTCGTCTTTGTACAGAGGAAGACAGAGAGAGAGAGAGAGAGAGAGAGAGAGAGAGAGAGAGAGAGTTCTGTTGTTCTTAAATTATAAAGAAGTAATTAAAGAATGTGACCCATGTATGGATTTTAATGAAATTATTTTTTACCATGCTAATTAGCAAGGTAAGAATATTTTTATAAGGCACATCTAAATTTTAGGACATTAACACTATTGAGAGCCTGGAGAGATGACAGAGTGTTTAAGAGATCATACAGCTCTTCTAGTTGACCCACGATCGCTACCTGCGACTCGTGTTGGGGATCTCACAACTGCTTGCCACTTCTGCTCCTGGAGACTCAACAACTGCCTTAGGCCTCTGAAGGGATCTGCACCCAGGTACTCATTCCCACACACACCAATGGTACACAAGTAAATTTAATTTTTAAATAAAATAAAATCTTTAAAATAAAACATATAACAATGTTTGCAAGATATGACTATGTAAAGATACGAAATACATATATATACTTGAACCATTTATCATAGAGCATTGTCATTAAAATCTATATTAGTATGCCGATTTACTTTTATTACTGAAAGACATTTACCACAAAGGACATACATATTACCCTACTTCCTTCTCATTTCACAATCTAAGAAAAATATTTATCACTTTCCTCCCTTACATTTTGCTTGCTTGCTGATTGGTTGGTTGGTTGGTTTGGTCTTAGTTTTTGACAGTGCCTCTCTGTATCCTCTCTGGAACTTGCTCTATAAATTATGCTAGACTGGAACTTAGAGATACTTTTGCCTCTGCCTCTCAAATGCTGGGATTTAAGGCGTGTGCCACCATGCTATGCTCTGGACAGTTTTCCAGACATTTTAAATGTATTGATATGGCTTGCCCCTCATAATTAGAGAAGTGTGGGTAAACAATGCACAGTTCTTCTTATGCAGACAGAGATATGATTTCCAAATGGTCTAGATCTGTTTTTATAATGTACTTTCAAACTGAATATCCATTAAAATTTATCAGATACCTTATCAAAATATTTCATGTTAAAAACCGAACCACTTGAAAAATACTAGATTAAATTGAAAATTAATTACATGGAATAAAATCTAAGCCATTACATTGCAATGACTTTTTTTTATTTCATTTGATGGTCTATTTCTTCTTCTAAATGTAAACATAAGAAATTTTTTCTCATGTTTTTGAAACTGTCAAACTTATTTTTAATATTTATGTCATTATATAAAATTTATGTCTTTCATTTGTCAATAATTTTAGCAGCTGTGTTGTAGTTTGAGTTTATTTATTACTACCCTTTTAACAAATTCCTAAAATGTTAATTTAGACTATGTTAAATTCATTGTATTTATGAAAGTCATAGTCCAAAAAGGGCTTCAAGACCTATAATCAAGGCACTGTCATAAATAGGACAGTGATCTTTAAGAATTTAAACAATATTTATTTATTCACTCATTCATTCATTTATTGTGTGAGAACGTATGGGAGAGTGTGTACCAATCCTTGCTGTGGCATATTTGTGGAGGTCAGAGAAAACCTTGTGGGAGTCAATTCTCTCCATTTACCATGCATGTCCCAGGGTTTATATTCAGGTTGTAAGATTTGGCAGAAATCTCCTTATTTATTTATTATTTATTTATTTTTGGCAGAGCCATATTGCTGGTCCAGAATGTGTGCTTTGAGGCATGGTAAAAATGTCATTTTCTTTCTTCCCAGTGTAAGAAACTACAAACCTCCAGGTAACTGGCTTCCCAAATCTTTACATCTCTGTCTGAGAACCTCACTCTCTTCTTTATAATTTCACTTATGGGTACTTCTATAATTATATTGAACCCACACAGATTATACAGGATGACCTCCACATTTCAGAATTTTTAACTATTCACATTTTCAAAATCCCTTTTTACCTATTAGATAACATTTCCAGAAATGACTAAGACATGCTTAGAAACTGTTAGTCTGCCAGCTATTCAGTAGAAATTTGAACAGATCTCTCTGCTGTTCTGAGAGTTGATAAAGAAAACAGTGAAGACTTAGAAGAATCGATTTTGAGAGTGAATGTAGTGACGTCAAAAGTACTGTTAACCTCTGTATGCTGACACAAACAATATTTATCATTATTGTTTTCAAGACAATTATGCATTGTTTATATCGTAAAATTTGCATCAATCTATTCACAATTTATACAAATTATGTCACCATTGTTATAGATTTATGAACTCTACCTAGCCATACCTCTTACCTTATATAAATTACAAATAGTAACCAATTGAATCAATATGACAAAAAAGTAAAATATCATCAAAAATTCATAAGTTTGCATTCTTTGACCACTATGAAATTCAAAAATAAAAATGCTATATTAAAATGCTTATTGATCTTACTACCAAAAAAAAAAGCAACATTATTTTGCTGAAGTTCCTGAGAGTGTTAGTTAACTTTGTCCTTGAACTCCCTGCTATCTCTTATGTAAATGCGTCTGTGCTGGCTCTGATTTATGAGTCATTGATGAAACTACGTACTGTGGCATACAGCATCAAGGTAATATCTTCTTGCCCATTTAATTCACATAAGAATTTTAATACATAACATATGAATTTTAGATCCAAGGGCATAAAAGACAATAAGGGCAAGCAGGAGCATCTGGACTCATTTACTAATGTCTTTTTTTCTGTATATTGATTCTTCATTCCAAGGAAGAATAGGCAGAGGAGATTTTGTCTCCCTTTTATTTGTTGCATACAGTTTATTTATTCCTTTTAAAATAATTATATTTTCATCACATTTTTTACTCATTTGTATTCATTGTAGTATCTATATTTAGGTGATGGCATCCTCAGGAAATTTCATTTGAGTTTTCTTTATTAATGTTAATTATCATTACTCAAAATATGATTTTATTAAAGTAACATATGCATTATAAACTTGCAATATCCATTATGATTTGGTACTTTATTTGGTTATTTTTAGCCTTTTGGTCTTTATGAGACAATGTTTCCATATTACACCAGTAGGCCTGGGACTCACTATGTAGACCAGGTTGTCCTCAATCACACAGAGAGCCCCCTGCCTCTGCCTCCCACCTCCCAAATGCTGAGACTAAAGGTATGTAGCATCCCACTGCACTATGAATTTGGTAATTCACATATTCAAGTATATATATATATATATATATATATATATATATATATATATGAGAGATCTTTTGAGTTTTCTTTTTTCTTTTTGTTATCATTCTTTCTTGTTTAAAATTGATAATACACAGTATTTTTCCCAGAAAAAGCCCATTAATGTCTATGCCTCTTGTTTTCATTCATTTATTTGTCTGCTATTATTGCTGTGTTTGTTATCATTATTATTAAATCCCTAAGAATTATTTTTGCTCTTTCAAGTACATGTGAAGACTTCAAAGATTTCATTATGCAAACTATGAAGATTTCCTCTATAGATACGTTCTTCATAGTTTAACACTTAATTGTTGTGCTACATTGGAGGCCAAGTATCTTTCCCCTGTACTTCGTATTTTCATATCTGTCAAACTTGATTGCACATTTCTGAGTTACTTTTTGGATTCTATGATGTTGAACTGATCTGTCATCAATGCTTACACACAAGCATATTCATTTATTGTTAATGACATTGAAATAAGTCTTGAAATTAGGTACTATGGAATTATTTTATATCTCTGTGTCTTTGGCATTTTCTTACATGCTTAGTGTAGGATATACTCAAAATATTACCAACCTTTCCATTCCTAATATAAATGTGTATTCAGGCCTTTCTTTTTCTTTTTAGTCTTACACATTTTAGAAGTGTTTCAAGATGATGATGAAAGGCAACTTCTGGGGTTGGAGTGATTGCTCAGTTGTTAAGGGCAGTATCCGGTCTTGCAGAGAGGACCTTGATTCAGGTTCCAGAATCCGCATGGTGGTTAATAACCGTCCTTAAGTTTCAAGGGATCCAACACTTCCTCTTCTCACCTAAGTTATTGCATGGCACAGGGGCACTCTACATGTTGGTAATACACTCATATACATGAAATTAAAAAATAAATAAGAAAGCTTACGACTATTTATATACACACACATATGTAACAATAATGCTTAAAGAAGTGTTTAGGACATCGAGAGGTTGTGATGGGAGCATAAGATGAGTTGGAGGGTAAAGGATGAGTAAAAATGGTGTGAATATAGTATTCAGACATGAAATTTAAAAAAAAATATAAAAAGCAAAGTAAATCCAATGTCCATGACATTCTGTGGGTGGGTCTCCATCCCCAAAACAGCTGTTGTGCTCCAGCCATGCCAGAGAATGGACGACAATCAAACAGGTCCTCACGTGGCTCAGAGTGAGGCGGGAGGAGTTCCCTCCCAGGATACTATGCCAGTGGGTAGTTCGGTTATCAAAACCAAGGCAGAGGTTTATATAGGGAGGTCTTTCTGACCATTACAGAAGGTGGGAAAGTTAAAGGTGGGGTTTTGGGGTAAAGGCACGAAGGTTGTAGGGCTGACGTGGAAATTAGGAAGGAGGAAATGAAACCCAAAAATCCTGGTTCTGGTCTGGGGTGGGGGTAAAAAAAGATTTGTATCTACAGTGACTTCCTGGGGCCAGATTATCACATCAGGCAGAGAAGGCCAGGCACCTGCCTTCCTATCAGGGTATCCAGGGTTGCTTGACTTGCTCAATACCCAGACCCCACAACATTCCATTATATGTGCCCATGGCCTCATTTCACTAGTAGACACAGAGTCTTAAGAAGACCAGAAGTTTGCATCCTGACACTGTTTTCTCTCATGAGTTCACCACGGAAACATTTCTACTCTAAACTCCCTGTGCCATTTTGTGGTCTTTACTTGGGGTTCAGTAGGATCAAGATGCCTGAACACCAGGTCATGTTCCTGCTGCCTTTCAGGCTTGTTTTGTTTCCTATCATCTGCTTTATTTGGCTGTCCCTGAGAATAATTCCTTATCAATTACAGTGCAGCAAAAATATCATCTTAATATGTGCTTCTGGGAAAGCAAAGTTATGATAAATAGCTTTAAACCCTGTTAAATACTTTCATTTTCTCTGGTTTATATTCATTATTTTGTGCCATTTTCTTAACCTCCGTTTCAAAGTATTCATTTCATTTTATGGAAACTATACTTATTTCTGTCTCTAATGACGTTTTGTATAATATCATATTGATATTTCTTCAAACTTACATTTATTTAAACATCACTAATAAGCTGTTTAAATTTGTAAAAATGTTTAAAATTTCTTAATATAACTCCATACACTATTTTCTGTAACATATAGTGAACTTTCAGGATTATGCTGTCTTGTCTTTTATGTATAAAGTTAATTTATTTTACTAATTTTTCATTATCCTTGTAAAAGTTTCTCCACAGTTGGAATTGATGGTTACTCTTTAGATTTGGTTTGATGAGTTTCTCACTATGAATGGTATCTACATCTCATAAAAGTACAAAGTGTCTTTATGTAAACACACCCCATTCCATTGGTGATACAGGGATTCTCATATTAGAATTTGGGAATTGTCTATAAAATGAAACATCCAGCATTAAAGAGATAATTTTGCTAAGGTTTATTAGTCACTCATACACTCCACGTGAATGTAACTGAGGAACATTATATGGGGACACTTTGTCCTTGGATTCAAAGTAAATAGTAGGAATCTTAAAATAGGGTGAAAGAATATTATATGTCTTTGATAAGGAGGGTTGACCCATCTCTCCAGCCTCAGGAATTAATATTTTATGCAAAAATTACTAACAATGTATTAATTAATATTCAAATACGTTTGATTCTACCTTTACACTGTATCTATAATCTAGTTATTTCTTATTGCCTCTTTCTTTGACCATGAATCTATTTTTGCCTAAGAAGATACTTCCCATACATACCTGTTATGTTTATTCTCCAATTTCCCCTTCATCTGTGATTTATGTCACTTCATCTGCGTCCCATTTATCTCCAACTCCTGTTACTATCGCTTTCTATTTTCCTTTCTGATATCTTCTTTTCCTTTATTTATTATTTCTCATTTAAATAGTGTCACTTAACACAGCGTGTATTTATTTGTTTTTAGGTAAAAGATAAAATCTAAAGAAATCAAAGAACCTGCCTCGTTAACTTTGTTTTTCATCTCCAGTTTATTCATTGAATGTGCAATTAAAAATGGATAAGTATAAATAATTGGTTTAATTGCATTTCAATTGATGTTTCCAAAGTATTTTCAAATTAATTAAATTTCTTTTAAATATCTTGATATTTCTTCCTATGTCATTTCGATACCCTTGCTTAAGGCAGCTGATTTTAAAATACAGAGAAATAAAATTAGGTAAGGAACACTGTAAGAACTACAACTACTGATGTATTCACAAGTGTTATATATTTATTTTTATTTTTGTTAACTTTTGTGGAATTTTGGTTTAGAAAAGGATTCTTCATAATTAAATGATTCTTATATATTAATCGTGTAGCTGCGTGTTGTTTTGAGAAATATAGCAGTTAACCTTGTTTGCAATAGCATTTTTAAAGCTCAAATGGTTTATCTTCTGCAAATAAAAGAAACCACATGACTCCATTGAGGCTGTTTTGATTTTATCATGAACCATACTGAAAACATAGCAGAAAGGCATACCTTGGGGTCATTTTACTTTAAAATCAAAATCATCTGAGGTTGATATCTTCACTGGCCCACTTGGCAGATTTTTATATATTTTCTTATAGTTTCTCTTTGAAACTTCCTTTAGCAGTTCTTAAATTATTAACAGTTGTGAGGTCAACAGGTTTATTCCTTCTGCTCTAAAACACTAGAAATTGATTTTCAAAATGTTGCAACATTTGACTTGTTATTATAGTTTACCTTGCATATATTATTCAAGATATTCACAAAACCAGGAATCACAAAAGCCAGGAGTGTATATATATTTATTAAGAAATAGTCAAGCAGTTAAGACACTGTCTGTTCCTGCAGAAATCCTGGGTTTAAATCCCAACACCCACATGGCAGTTAACAATAGTCAGTAACTCCAGTTCCAGGGGATCCAATGCCCTCTTCCAACCTCAGAAGGCATTGCAACACATGACTGTATTTATATATATGTAGCCATGACACTCATGAACATAAAATAAAAATAAATAATTTTTTAAAACATCTAAAAGAAATAGAACAGCATCACACATTGAATTGTGGTTTTCTCATACTCCCTTAATGGAACTGAAGACTGTTGCATGGAACATTATTATTTACCCAACTGGTAATATGGGCTATTTTATAAGCAGGGTTCATAAAATGAACATTTTATTTTAATCCTGTGAATCTTTGTTATACTGTGTTCAGCGAGCTTTAATATATGTTTTGAGCACACACAGAAACAAATACACATAGATACAATATCAATTCTGATTTTAATCTTATTTAAGATCTTCATATAACATGGAAAAACATTTCTAGATTTTTATTATATGATATCTTAAGAAACAACATCACAAATTTCCCCATTCTGTATCTGGAAAAAACAAAGATTAAACAGAGAAAAGGAGATGCAGGTAATTATTGCTTTGTCTCTTAACTGCTATATGGTTCTCTGAGCAGGTGTTCTTACACAGATATTTTCTGTATTGGGAAGCACAGGGCCCATGCTTGTTTCCAAATGGGGAGACTAATTATTCTGAGATATTCAGCGCATATGATAAGAAACTAAAAGATGAGTAAGTGCTTGCAAGAAATGGTGGACAACTGCAGATGCAACTTCACCATTTGGTGAGCATCCATCAATTATGAAATGGAGTCTGACATGTTTAGAGTAAAGAATTTAAATTTCCTAGCTTTCAGCGTGGGTCAAATTAAACACTGACAAAAGAAAAAACAAAACGCCTTTCGAACAACAGTGTCATCAAATATGGGAAAGAAGAATGAGTAAGACCTGTGTCATGTGAAATGTTGAAATGTTAAGACTGTATTCAGAAATTTTCATAATGAATACATAATCATAAGAGCAGAAAATTCTTGAACATATGTACAACATATGTATGGCTTTACAGAGGACATTCCCTGAAGACTAAATTACAGCTGGAACTAATGTTATATTGTGGTTTGTTAAAGAACGATGAAATGATACAAGAGGAATATTAAACTGGCAAAATAGGTTGGATGAAGGGGCTTTAACCAGAGAGACCTATCAGCTAAGAAAATTAAAACTATTGCTGGTGTGTGTGTGTGTGTGTGTGTTTGATTGATAACTCCACAATGATTGAAATTTAAGTGTACTTAACATGATTCCAAATTTTTTTAAAAAACTCATGATAAGAGAAAATAACTAAATCGCAATTAAGAAGAAATAATTTATATTACTACTTGAAAATAAATAATACATATTATGAATAGATTATAGCAAAAAGTAAACAACTTAGATGAAAGTAATACATTACAAAATCTACAAGATGAACTAGAAAAATTTGACTCACTGTACATTCATTAAATTCATTGTTCTTCTAAAAATCTTTACACAAAACATATATTTCAAACTAAATACAATCCTAGCTTAAACTGATATATTTTAGAAAATAAGGAATATAAAGACAATTCCCTGAGAATTAAACCACAAAATTTATGATAGAAAATTAAACCAATGGTCAATTGTGATTTATCTAAGAAATCAATATTGGTTTTACATTGGAATACCACTATACTAATTTGATTATACTTACAAAACAAAGGTGCTATTGAAAGTTGTCATTAAAAGAAAACATTAATTACAAAATACATAGGACTCTTTTATGACACAAAGAAACAACCACTGAAAAGAGCCTCCTCTACGCAACTATCAGGATGCAGGGGAGTCTTATTTCACAAATTATCAATTGATTCAATAAAGGTATTTTTCTCTAAGCTAATGTATTCTTATCCTTCAATCTTATTGATAGCATATTTTATGAAATAAAATAAAATTGGGGAAAATTTCAATATACTTAACTTTGAAAATATGTTGTTACTATCAAATGATAACTGTCTAAATTATTTTAACTTACTTGTATGTCATGTACCAGTAGAAAATTCAACTGTCTGTCTAAACTTCATATTTGTGGCATATATATACAAATATATATGATATTTATTATATATTGTATAACTTATTATATGTGTAATAATCTATAGTTTTAGGTATCCTGTTTTCATAAAGCTTTGATATCATTAAGTTGTGAATCCCAATTATGTATGCTAACCTAAAATATCAATAAAAAATTACAATACTCTGTAAGTGAACCACAATTCTGAGAAGCAAGGTTTCCAAAATATTATGAACATAGGTTCACCTCATGAGATTGTCCAGATGACAAAAGATTCCTTCCACATGTTACATGGAGCTCATTTTCAAGAACATAGACTACATTAACATTAGTAATGATTAAACCCTGCTTCCGGATCATAGAAAAGAACCAGAAAAATCATTATCTGGGAGGTGGAGCAATAGCTCAGAATTTAAGAGCATTGACTGCTCTTGAAGAAAACCCAGGTTCAATTCCCAGAACCCATATGGCTGCTAAAAATTGTACATAAGTACAATTCCAGAGGATCCAGTGACCTCTTCTGACCTCCATGGCCATTGCACAGCATGGATGCACTCACATACCTGTAGGCAATACACCCATATACATAAAATAAACAAAATAAAATATATTAAAAAATATTATCTAAGAATGGTGTGCTGATGTATTCCTTTAATCTGAGTGCTTATGAGGCACAGGCAAGAAGATCTTTGTGAGATCCAAGTCAGCCTGATCTACATAAAGAGTTCCAAGTTACATGGAGACGATATCTCAAATAAATCATTATCCTGAGTTATCATCTGGAACATCTGTCCTTGGTTTCTTTTATCCATTGAAACAGGGATATGTATGATAGCTCATATTTTTTACTCCCCTGGGGACAGGGGAAAGATGGTCTCAAACTCACAATCTTATCTCAGTCTTCCCAGGGCTAACCTGGGTGTAAATACATTGGTTCTCTCTAAGTTTTTTGTTTTTGTTTTTGTTTTTAACTATTGTTTCATTCAGTGGCAAGTCCAGCCCTCTGACCAATAAGGGAGCAGGAAGTGGGGGAGAAGGTAGAGAAGACCTGGCGGCAAGAGGGTGAGGGCCACAGGGAATACTCAAAGCCACTCAGGAGGAGTAGTGCCTGGGTCCTGGGCCCACGCAGAATGCCAAGACCCAGGAGGCAGTGTTCCAAGTCCCCGCAGTCCTAAGGAGTGAGTGGAAGCAGAAGGCAGGCTGGGAATGGATAGAGCCCAAAGAGACGTGCGCCACTGTGGCTGCTCTAGACTGGCAGGGAGCCAGTAACAATGACTTTATGGGTCACCCCAAATAACTCAATCTCTCTTTAAAGAACATTCTCTATTCGTTCAGTTGGTTCAAACCTGGGGTTGGGACGAGGCTGAATGCCGGGTCCCACATGAGAAAGTTTATGCAGCACTGGGCTAGTTCATAGTTCTTGTTATACTTGTCTAAATATCATAACCAAGTTAAAATAATTTGTATCAATATTAACAAGCAGTGATGGTTGTACTTTTGGTAAATGTTCACCTAGATTTGGAGAAAGTTATAACCTAGATTTGGAAGTATAATCCATTTAGCTTTACAGGGATTTATAATTATTTCCCTTTTTGTCATTCTTTACACTATCCTCTTCCATCAGGTTCAGCTGACCCTGAACAGATAACTTCAGATATGGCTTGGAGTTAACTTGGGGCACTGGAAGTTTAACTTTAAAAGTCAATCAACCTTATTCCTCAAAATATTTAAACCATGAATAATCCAAAAAAATTCTAATGCATATAAGATCACTACCTGCTTCCTTATGACACTGAGATTACTGTCTTGGTAATGGCATTTCTGAAAGCTTCAGACAATAAAAGTAATAGAGAGATTGAAGAGACAGATATAAAAGTAAAATTTCCAATCAATGGACTTTCATTGGATATCTTAGATGTTATTGCTGGTCTTTCCAAATGCTTGTCATAGCAAACTAGAAATGAAGTTTCCCAGTGTAGATTTTATATTCTGGCACAGAAGAAACAAAATAGGGGACTGGAGAGATGACTCAACAGTTTAGAGAACCGGATGCTTTTGCAGATGTCCTTTGTTTGAGTCCTGGCACCCATATGGTGGTTAACAACCATCCTTAATTCCAGTTCAGGGGGATCTGACTTCACTTTTGACTTCTGAGGTCACTGCATTACACAGGTACAACTACCTACATGAGATGATACTCTGATACACTAAAAAATTAAAATATTATAAATATATATAATCATTCAAAAAGTAAGACAATAATACAAGGAAAAGAAATCAATTAGTTCATTTTATTCCACAAAAAAAATCTCACTTCTTGAAGCCACATCCTGACCACAGCAGAGGCCTTCTCTGAAAGCATTTGTCATTCAGGGGATGAGTGCCTTCTCAATGGGTAAGTGTATATGGATGACATTAGAGATGCAGAGAGAGTGTGGACTAATTGATATGAATATTCCACTTTCATAAAAAAGTTAGTAAAATATATTTCTTAAACCAAACCTTTGCCTAATGAGCTTGCACTGAGCTGCTAGAACTAATCTACAGTTTCAATTGACCATTATCACACTTATAGTTCCCATTCTTCTTTCCAGTGTTCCTGGAATGTCAGTGATCTTATTTGCAATGTTATGAAGATTGATGGGATAATATGCAAGTAATACTCTGCTTTCCTGGGGAGAAATTTAGGAAGAAAGTAGTATTATTAGTTGTTATATTACTACTCATTTTTGTCTCATTTCAGAATGAGATGAATGGCAGTGAGCTAAAGACAGAGTATAAAATTAAATACGAGCTGCTTCATTAACAGTTTGCAGATTATTGTGTAACACTCCTAAATCTTTTTTCAGTTCAGTGTTCTTTGAAGTGCAAAATGCCCCAGACCTTCAGTATTTTCTCACTTTTTTATTCTGTCACTCAGAGAAAACACAAAATACCTTAAATATGAAGGACTTAACTGCCTTCTCTTCATTTATTAAGGATATTAAGATCTGGATCATAATTCCTTCACTCCAAATTTTGTCCACAGAAACATATTTATTTGTCGTCTGAAACTCCACAATTTCTTCTTAGATTAAGTGATCATTAATCTGAAATGGTCTCCTAACAAGTGAGCTATATGCAGCAAGAACTTAGAACACTTTAATTATAGAAAGCAAATATGACTCTGCAGCCCCTTTCTCTGGTTACAATATCAATATCCTTTTGAGACCTGGTACCCTACTTTACAATCATACAATCCTTCGTACCAAACTGTGTGCCACTTCCACGGCCAGTGCTTTTTAACCTTCCAAGTTTTGCCAATACATCCTATCATTATACCTTATAGGTGATAGACATCTCCACACAGTGCATTTCAGTTAAATTACTGCTACCCCATTCAAGCTGTCATAGAAAAAAAAAAAAAAAAAAGGAACAGACCAAGTAAATTAAGCAAATTGACCTGGAAATCCAAGGTCAAGTTATCAGCAGTTTTGATTTCTCATGAGGTTGCCTTCCTTTTCTTGTAACATCTGACATTTGGTAATGTTTCACCTGGCCATTTCTCTGGATTTGTAGCTTTTCTCATAAACATACAAATCATTTTCGGTCAGGGCTATATCCTGTTTCTCTCTTGTTATTATTTTTATTAGTTCTTTGAGAGTTGTATGCGGTATATTTGATTACATACATACTCTGACACCCAACTACTCCATAGTCTGCAACCCATTTCCTTATGTGCTCCAAACTCTGCATTCTTTTTACCAATAAATTCATTGAATCCAATTTGTGCTGTCCATAGACTGGGTGTCTGACCATCTATAGAAGGGTGACTGGTAAAATATTCACAACTTTCTTAAAGAAAACTGGTTCTTCCTCTCATCAACTATCAATTGACAATAGCTCCTCAGTTAGGGATTGCGTTTTGTGTACACTTCCTTCTCCATGTTATGGTTTTGTCTAGTTTGGTCAGTCACAACTACTTTGAGTCCATATGCACACTTTCTTTATTGTGTCAAGTAAACACTGTTTCATTGAAGTCATTCAATGACTCAGTATCTTAAAATCTTCCCTACTCTCCTCTTCTATAAAATTATCCTTGAGTGTTTTGAGGGGAAGATGCAATCTATGTGTTCCATTAAAGGCTAAGCATTCTGAACTCTCTTATTCTTTGCACCTTAACTAGAAATGAATGCTATTTTTTGCCGAAAGAAGCTTCTCTGATGAGGGCTTAGAGATACACTAATCTACATTTAATGCAATGCCATTGAGTTAAATACTATTAAAACATTTAACAGAATAATACTAATAGGTTTTTGCCTGTGGCTTGCTATTTGTCCTGCCACAGGTTCTTGTTCCTGATCATAGTACCAGTTCTGAGGTTTTTATGTAGTGAGCCTTAAATACAATCAGAAAGTGGTTTGTTATTTCCATGAGAGTCACGACATTATTGAACCACTCACTGTGCTTATCTTGCCAGACCAGTTGTTAGTGTAGCTTTCCAGAGTTCACAGCTGCATAAAACTGATGATTGTTTTTGTCCTCTGGTACTGTGTATAGAACATTCCAGCAATATGAAAGCTAGCCAGTAGGCATGATGTTTCCAGATCATTTTCAGGCTGATTTTTCTATCCTCTATGTTTCAGCTTTGTGGTGTCTTCAGTGATAAGGTCTTAATGGTCAAGTTCTGGAGGGTAGTCAAAAAGATTGGCAATAGCTTGTAATCTTTGGGGGTCTATGGGACCTTTCTGTTCACCAACTCCCAAGGATGAAATTAACCCATACCTGGCATTGGGATTTCAATTTTTTGAGACAGTGTCTCACAGTGCAGCACCAGCTGGATTGGAACTTACTATGTAAACCATCCCAGGTCAGCATCAACTCACAGTTATCTGGCTACTTCTTATCTGGCTACTTCACTCAAGAGTTGCCTTGGTACTGAATCTTTGTTTGTTAGTTTAGATTGTCTGCTAGGGACAATGTTGCACCATTATGCATGCACATATAAAATATGTGCTGATGGAGTTATCTTGCTATAAGTTATCACTTCTTTTAACCTTAATTACCTATTTTAAGGAGTATTTCCAAGTAAAAACACATGATATTTGGCAGTCACAATTCACAACATTACAGTAATCATTGTATTTGTGTAATGCTTTGTTTGGAATATTCTTTTACTACAATGCTATAAGATCCTTGAGAGAAAACAAAACTGATCCCCTTAAAATAATTTTATTTTCATCAATTAAGTCAGGACTTATCTTGGCCTAGACCCTGTAAGAAGAATTGCACTGATGAATAGATGAGTGAATGAACACTAAAAGTGAAAGGAAATCCCAAGTCTGTATGATGACCTTGGAGAAGTAGAATGACCTTTAATAATGAAAATCATTACGAGAACACTTTATTCAATGATATATACATTTATATAGGGGTGTAAAAACAATTACACAAAATTACTAAAATATTGAAAACTCATACACGACTTGATTTAAAATAATTCTCATCACATTTCAAATAAATCTTGGAAATCAGATAAATATTATATATAATTTTTATAGAGAATTTGTAATTTTAGTCACTATACTTAAATATGAGAATGACAGACAAAACATTGTAAATTAGTCCCTTTTTAAATGTTAGGTATTGATATACAAAATAAAATATAAAACAGTAACATTGAATTTGAAAACAATGATTCACAAAATAATACAATTCACTAGGCTGGGCATAGCGCTGAATACCTTGATTGGGCATGGTGAACACCTTTAATCCCCGTACGCAGGAGGCAGAGTACTGGGCCAGCCTGGTCTCCATAGCAAGTTCCAAGACAGTAGGGACCACAACGAGACCCTGTCTCACCCACTTCATTAAAAAATACATTATGTGAACTGATTCCAAAAAAATGACTTTATTCAGATTTATGATCACTTAAAATTTATCCTTATTCATTTACCTCAATAACTTGCTATTGATTCAACCTTTCCAAAGAGAGCGTATGTCTTTCTACTTGGAGAAAGATTTTTAAATTCAAGATAAATGTTTTAATTTCTGAACATAGAAAGATGCATATAATTTATACACTTTGAAACTGTATCTAAAATATGCCTCTTGTTTATCTCTGTTCAACGATACCTATTGGACAAATAGGCAATAGCTTGATGGCATGCTCTTTCCTTTCCAAAAGATACCAGAGATTCAGCACCGAATAACAGAAACCCTTCTGGCTAATTGTCTCTGCAATTATGTTGCATCATGCACTGGACTGGGGAAGAGACTATAACTGTAATACCTGTAATTATTTATTTTTTGATAATTTTATACTACTACTCTATTTATATATTTTTTATTTCTCCCTCACCCACCTCTAAGACTTTCTACCTCTCTGGCAATTTGTTCTCAAACTCTTTTCTTTTTAACAATAGAATAGCATGTTAATTAGCATGTGCACTGTTCACACACAATGGAGGAATTTCAAGATGAGCAACTCCTCATGATTTGAAATCAGGCATATACACAGTCTTATCAAACAGTAATAAACTTGTGGAGAAATGAGAACACTGGAAAGGGGCTTTACCTCACAGATGGCAATTAACAGGAGGAATTATTGGCTGATGAGGGTGGTTTTCTTGAGATCTGCAATCCACAATCCTCCCATTGATGTCTCTGGTTTAAAGTCTCAGTGCATGAGACATTATCCATTCTTTTAAGCAAATAAAGTTCAAAGTAGAGAAAAATTGCTGATATATGCTGCTTCCAAAGGACTTAGTTTAGTTCAAAGTAAGAATTATGCCAAAGAGGCATATGTTTGGATGCTGTAGTCTGGTCCTCCCCAAATAAAATGTTTCTCTATTAAACAATAACTCCTTATTTTTCCTGGTTTTACTTTTTGAAAAATAATTCTCCAAACATGTCAGAGATTGTTAATATATATTTTATATTGATTTTTTGCATTTCATATAAAACACCTTATTCATCTTTATACATCCTCCCCCTTCCACACCAAATTTTATGCATTCTGTCATATATGTTAATGGCTGTAAAGTCAAATCAGTGTGCTCAGATGTCCCACAGTACAAGTTCATCCACTGGAGTCTAGTCAGCCTGACAAAAGTCTCTGCTTTAAGAGGATAAATTTCCTCATCCATCAGTAATTAGTTGCCAATATTTCTTCAGCTAAAGTTGGGGCATGCTGCCCATTTTAACAGTACTGTGCTGGGATTTTGTCTGATTGGCTTTGTATGGGTCTTGTGCATAATAATACCATTGCTGTAAGTTCATATGAAAAAGTTTCCAGGAGCTTGTAATACTTTATTTCCTGGTGATGCACCACCTCCCTTGGCTCTTACAATCTTTACACTCTGTCTTCCACATGGTCTCTGAGCCCTTGGTGGGTAAAGTTTATTAAAGGAGTCTTGTCCAGGGACCCACCCTCTGAACACTTATATTCGCTGCACTCTGGACCTTTTGTCTTTATCACCCTCTATTGCATGAGGAAGATTTTGTGATGAGAGTTGAAAGACGCATTAGTATTCTTCCTACTCCTTGATCCACTGTGATCCATTAGTCTTAGGAGTAGAAGTATCATTGTAGATGTGTCGCTCAGGACTGAGAATCTCACAAATACTATTCTCAGTGTGTGACTAGTTGTGGAACTCTGTCATAGCCGTTGCCTGTTACAAAATCCGCTACTTTGATGAGTGGTGACTGACAATCTTGTAAGTAAATATAGATCCATATTTAGAATATAGTAAGGATTTTCATTTGTCTAGGGATGTGAAAAATGTTGGAACTGACATGGAAGCCACCTCCCTGAAGATTGTCTCTCATAGTTTTGGAGGATACTATATACAAACTGCTAAGAGAGAAAATCAATCAGTTGTCCAATCCCAGTTTTAAATTATTTAAATTATTATTGTTATACACACTCACACACATATATAATCTACTGAATCCATTTAGTAAGGTCTGTGTATATATGTGTTTAAAGATGACCACTTGGGATTGAATAACCTCTCAAAAAAACATTATTTCTACCTCTTTTTGAAATCATAGATACCCTGTTGCTCATCAACAAATGAGACTTTGTGAAATTTAGCCTGTCCTTTTGACATGTCAACTGGTGGTGTCATTATTTAGGTCTTTGCTAGGCAAACGCCTTTTAGAAACTTCAAGGATACATCTTCTCTTTCAAATAATGTCTTTATGTAGTAGTTAATGTCTTAGTTCTCTGACTCTAACAGTCTTTCTGCACCACGTTTGTGATGGTCCCTGAGCCTTAATTCAAGAAACTGATTCAGGTCAGATACACATGTGATTCACATACCTCGTTTCTCATGAAATTCATATATCTATAAAGAACTGCTAAACTTGACAATAACAATCTTTTGAAATGTTAGATTTTCCCTTTGCTGTCATATGTGTATGAAATCAAACCTCCAGCTTTACAGGATTTGTATGTTTAGGGAAATAAACTAATTGTTCTCTGACTCAGATCATTCTTGTGAAACAAGAGTACTAATGATATTTTAACATACAATTCTTGAATATTAAATATTTAAACATATAAATGTCTGTAAAACAGTCCTTAAGGCATTCAGCCATGTGTGTACACATATGTAGTCAAATATGTTATTATTATATTCAAACCAAAATTTTCTCTTTGATAAAGGCACAATTCCATTAGATTTTAAAGAAAATGACTGTGTGCTACATGTAAGTTTGATTTCAGTCATTACTGTATCCTTTTAATTTGTTGAAATTCTGTTGCTTTTTCTAATGAAATTCATACTTAAGCTGTAGCTTGCATTATAGAAATCCTTAATATTACAATTGACCTAAAGTTTTTTATAGTGTACTTAGGGGAAAATGGAAATTCATAAATCAACAGCCTACTCCTGAATTTAACTCTCTAGATATAATTTTTTATGTGAAAATGTTGGCAAGGATCCTTCCATTACCTAACCGGAATTCTGAAAGTAAATTCACCATTCCAACATTCAGGTCAGACTAATACCAATCTTTGCTGACTATGCTCAATCAAAAAAGAGGAAGTTTCATTTCAGAAAATGAAATTGGATCTTAATCACTGATGATGAGAAACACATTTTAAAATATTTTACATATTTCTATAAAGTATCTTACCTGGTAGAGTAGTTAAATAGTGTAAATAATATAATTTGAATATATAATAAACCTGGGTAATTCCAGATGAAATCATTATCATGACGAAAGTATGTGCTGTCAATTTGTAAGAACAAAATAAAACAACAACAAAAATATTTGTGTTGTCCTTAAAAGGATTTTTAAGATGCAAGCAATAGATATATAAGACAGATGTGTCCTACCTCTTACCTTCAAATTCTGTCAGGTACAAAGTTTTTAGGAATTATTTGAGGGTCTATGTGATTTTGCTGCTGAACAGCTCCCTAAAGAAGAAGTTAATTCCTAGCATTGGTCTTATTACTTGTTAACCAGTTTTGTCTGGTAGAGGCACTGCTCTCCATTATAAGGTAACTCCATCTTTGTACATTTTGTGTGTGTGTGTGTGTGTGTGTGTGTGTGTGTATGTGTGTGTGTAGACTTTAAGAAGCTTTTATTGTACCAGACAGAGACTGCTATGGAGTACCAAAACTGGTCACACACAGACATTATCTGTGATTTTCCCAAGCATAAATGGCACATCTACAGTGAAATTTCTAAACCTAAGGCTCACACAAAGTATAACAAGGGGTAAAAAGGACACTAATGAATCTCTCAACTATAATTAATGAAGGTCACTCATTCTACAGAGGGCTAGGGACACAAATGTCACAAATGGCCAATGCATGGAGATTAGGAGTACCAGGACAGGACTCCTATAATAAACTTAACTCAAACAAGACTCAGTGATCATTTTGGAATAGGTGACAGAAAGATTTTAAGAGCCAGTGAGGAGGTGAGTTACCATGTGTAAATAAAAAATTTTCGCCCTCCTGGGACTCTGCTCACATGAACCTACAGCAATTGTGTTGGCATGCTCAAGACCCATGCAAACTCAAAACAGACAAAAAAAATAAAAAAACAAAAAAAAACAGCATGGAACTGTGGAAATGTGCAGGAGATCCCAATTTTGATGAAGAAATTTTGGCAACTAATAGCTATTATGTGGAGAAGTATTAATCTTCTTAAAGAGAAGGACTCAGGGGATGAACTTGCATTGATTCATCCTGGGACAGTAACTTAATCAAATAGGCCTTAACAAATGACAGAGTGTATGAATTCCCTCAGGAGGGTGGAACTCTGGGATGGAACCACTGAGAAAGGGGGTAGAAAGCTGATTAAGATTGATTGAGATATTCTGTATGAAATACACAAAAATTCAATAAAAAGAAGAAGAAGAAAAAAAAAGAGAAAATGCTCATTGACTCTGTTGACAAGATATTGCCAGAATATGGTATATAAATGACAATACTTTTTAGAACTGAATCAAGGAGTGAAATCATTATGCAAGACTGAAGCGAAAGCTTTTATTTAAAGATATATTGCAAAAAACTACCTCTGAAAAAATGGCAAAAACTAATATTTGTAAGGTATACATAGCTCATGAAAGATGTAAGAATAAACCTAAGAAACAATGAAAGTTAAAGTATCTATTTCCTAAAGCAAATTTTAAAAAATGGTTACTGAACCGAAAACAGCTGAAATATTTGAAAATATCATTGAACAGACATTAACGTTGAGTATGCAAAATGTAGTATTTATAGCCTCTGTGGGTGATAATTCAGCATTATGTGTTTTCTTGGGTGTCCTGGATTTTGTTTTGAAACCGGATGCATCCCTGGCTGACTTGAACCTAATGCATCCTTTTTTGACTCCTGAGTACCTTTATTATACTTACAGGACCACTGTTGACTATCTAGCAGGTTTCATGTTGTTTGATCAAGTTACACAATTTCATTGAAACAAATTTTAGAATAGCTATTAATGCAACTTCATCTGGAAAACAATACTATCAAATATCTATATGTTATTATGAATCTTATTCATCCCATTTTTCATCTATTTAAAAATGATAATAAATTTACTTAAATTAATGAATCATTTAAGACAGTTGTAAAACCACTAATAATTATCAATATAATTGAGATGTATTTTAGAACAAATAATTATATTGCAATATTTGGCAAATATTAATATTATAAAATCTTGTATTCAGTGTGTCCAAATATAAGAAAAATGTGTACAAATGAATCATTCACCACACAGAATCAAACAGATATATAGATATTTGCATATACAGTTATATAAACATGGAGATTTAGAATAAATATTGTGCTTGGGGAAGTATTTCTATTTTCTGGACTAAACTATGTTTCCAAAAGTTTCAAATATTTCAAACATTTAAACTATTCCAGAAGTACATGTACTATTTCAGTCAGGAAATGGTAGAAACAATTAATAATCTTTCCACAAATGTCACTTTTCTTTTTGTTTGTTGTTTAGTAATTATGTACTGTGCCAAAAGTAAAATGCCTTTTTTTTTTTTGTCAAAGGGGGTCATATTCATGTTTGCCATCTGGAAATGCAGTTTGCCTCCTACACCATAGAGAGTAGAAGATCATAATACAGTGAAATACCATATGTCACAGAATTCAGCATTACCCAAAATGTTGTACATTAAAAATATGATTGCATGCTGTAATCTACCACCTGCATTGTCGCAACGTGCTATTTTTGAAAGTTTTTCAACAATAAGTGTGTTCATTTTTGTTTTATCTTTTTCTGGTAGATTTTCACACTACTCTGTACATATTCTCTGGGTAAATGAACAGTAGGTATGAAAATTTGTCTGAGATAATTGTTCTTCCTACCTCTTAGTCAAAGGAATGACATGGTTATATTCAATAGAAATTGTGATCCTTACAGCTCCGCAATTCTCTTCAGAATTCACTTCTATTTTTGAACTGTGTTTTCACTGTAGGAAAGAAGAAAATAGTTATGAATGTTTGTCTATTGCCATGTGTTATAATTGGGATATTTATTAAGAAAAATAATCACACTTCCTTTGTGAAAAATGTTAAACTACATTGGTATTTGTTAGAAACTCAGGAAACTATGTCTGCTTTTTTCCCTTTTGCTTTCACAGTGTGTGTGTGTGTGTGTGTGTGTGTGTGTAATTTATATATTAAAGTGGTTGTTTTGTGAAGAGAAACCTTGTTTTCTGATTCCATAGATAGTGTAGTCCTTACTCATCAATGGCAGAACTATTTTTCTTTACATTTTATCAATGATTTCTTTTCTAATATGAAATTCTCCAAAATCTCCATTATCTAGATATGGTAGAGTGTGAATAAACATGCTCAGCAGACCCTGCGATTAGCCAACAGTAGGATACTCTGACCTGAATCATACAGGTGCATATTAGAGAAGCTTTCAATAGTATAAAAATCTAAACAATAGCAATTTAAGTCTGAATATGTGCCTTAGTGTTTGAACACTTCCCTAATGTGTAGTATGTCATTGATTTACTCTCAAGAAAATAAATAAAGAAATGCATAATTAAGTACTTTGAAAACCCAATTTTTTAACAGGTACATTAAATGAGATACCAGAATGTCCAAGTAAGTATGGTTGTTTATAACAATGTTAGTGTAAATATTCTTTAGAAAGCACTAAATATGGCTAGAGAGTTGGCACAGCAGTTAATAGCTCTGGCTGCTCTTTCAGAAGACCTGGGTTTGTTACCCAAACCCACATGGCGGCTAACAACTGTCCATAACTCCAGTTCCAGGGTATCCTGGGGAATTTTCTGATCTCCTTGTGCATTGCAAGACACAAGTATTATCTGAACTTACAGATAATACACTCATACACATAAAATAAAAATAATAAATGAAATGTAAAAAAAGAGTATCCAGAGTTGAGCACATAGCCATAAAATTCTGATAAATGTTATATGTGAAGCTATGTAACTGCTAGGTGCCTTTCTATTAGACACAGGGGATCAAGGCCCTATACTTACACACTATACATCATTTGCATTCAATCTTAAAGAAAACCAGAATTGGCTATTTTTTTCTGTATAAAATACATTGTTTAAGAACGGTTGTCTGAAGTTTATAAAGCTTAATAAAAATAAATTTAAAAAAACATATTTGGCAGTAGTTACCTTGGTGATTATTCATAAGTAATGTTTCTTTGCTTTCTGTTATTTTGCTTCTGACTTGTTCATAATTTTCAGGTTTTAGTTTGTGTCTTTCTACAAAAAGTTTTCATAAAAGGATTAGTTATATTGAGTGTATTTGAAAAATTAACTTCAAAAGAACCAGTAAACATCATGAATCTGGTACAACTGAAACCCACTTGTTCTCAGCTTCACCTGTTTTGGTCCTGTTTAATTTGGTGTTAATTGTTAATTTTAGGCTTGCATTGTTGTTATTATTATTATTATTATTTTTATAAACTGGTGCTTTAGAAATCCAAGCACCATTATTCTTCTCAGATTGTTATAATATTAAAACAAATTCTTAATGAAAACATTATCTCACAGATTAGGTCATATCTCAACTCTTACTAGAGGAAACGTTTGGAAGTAGATGATGAATAACACAGATATCTACAAATGGCCAATATGCAGAGAATAAGAGACTGAGAAGTTCTTGACTCTAAATGGGATATCTACATCTCTCCTCTGGTCAAGCACAGGTCTCATTGTGAAAAAGTGACTAGAAAGATCGTAAATGCCAGACACAGTAAATAGCTGCAACAGAACAGTATTTTCCAAAACAACATGGCAGTTGTACATATATATGCATGTCTATAGTTACAGCAAACACAAGACTTGCTCAAGCTCAATTCAAATAAAATCTTAGCATGAAGGACAGTGGTAGGCCAGAATTCAGGAATTCAGCCATAGCTGAGGAACAATTGCAATTGCATTTCTGGGAGAGAGGGAACCAGGTTTCTTAAGGGTGTGACTTCTCATAGGCCAACCATACTTCAGTGTATGACCACGCACTCAGCAGCCCATAGAAGCACCAACTGGACTCTCTGAACTTAAAAAAAAAAAAAAAGAAAATTGAGGATAGGCTTGCTTATACAACTATTATACAACTATATATTTAAAAATAATAGTAAAATAGATTTTATAAATCATATGAACTTGAGTCAGGTATCAATTACTTAGTGCATAAAAATATGACTTCAGCACTGTGTCTACTGAAAATCATAAAAATATACTTTGAAAGAGAGAATTTAAAAATGAAAATACTAGTCATGTCTTGGACGATTATATACATAAAGCCTAAAACACATATGAATTACTAAAATTCAGTGATGATAAAAATAGCAAAATTAGGTTACAGATATGAAAAAATTATTTTCCTAAGGAAATATTGGCTGAAAATAACCACAGGGAAAAACCTTCAAGATAATTAGTTATTAGGGAAAACAAAATTAAAATCAAACTGTGAAATAACTGCCTAAGCTGGTATTAATTAAAAATAAAGTGGCTCAAATGTGTGACATATTTTAGAAGCTGAGCCAGGTGAACTCGAATGAAATTGAGACAATCTGAGGCCACAATACAAATTCCAAGTCAATATGGGATATAGTGTGAGATTCTTTTTTCCTTATAAACAATGGAAACAAAATTAACAGAAAAACAAAGGAAAAAACATACTCATGGTAAAAGTGTTGAAAAAGGAACTCTTCCATTAATTTTCATTCACCCAGGGCTCAGGGACCATTGGGGAAGAGGGCACAGAAAGAGTGTGAGAGACAGTGAGGAGGGGTGCGACCGTATGAAATAGAATCCTGAAAGCTCCTAGGGCCCTGCTCATGAGAACCTACAGCAAGACAGAGAAAAATGTATTCATTTCCATCATCAGAATGTAAAAATAAATACCACAAATACAAATATTTCCCCTTTGTGTGCCTATTTGTGCCTATATGTGATGCATGAGTTTATACTTGCCTCTGTATTGCTTGTGTGGAGGCACCTGTGGAGACCAGGGTTGAGAGTGGACATCTTCCTCTATCACTATACATCTTATCTTTTCAGATATGAACACTCACTGAACATGGATGTCATCAATTTGACAAGATCAGCTTACTAAGGAATCACAGGGATCCTGTTTTGGCCTCTACAGGATCACAGATGCTTACTGCTTCTCCTGGCTTTTTATGTGGCACCTGGGAATTCTAATTTATGTTCCCCTGTTTGTGCAGCCAGTCCCTAGTCAACTAGTCATCTCAAGCCATATCATCGATTTTTTAAAAATTATTTTGATTTATTATTTATTTTTGCATACTATTATTAAGGTTTTGTGTATTTAATATACAACATATCAATCACCTTTATACCCCCTTCCCAACTGTCACCCTCTTGTAACACAAACACTGGATTTCATGCATTCTGTCTCTATGTTTAGACCTATCAAGTCAAGCTAGTGTATCCAGATGTCCCTCAGTACAAGTTAATTCCTTGTTGTCTAGTCAGCTTATGTAGAATTCTCCCTGTAAGAAGATCAGCCCTTCCTCACCCAGAAGCAATCATCTTCTCAATAGTTGTTCAGTTAAGATCCAGGCCTGCTCTTCATTTTCACAGTTCTGTGCTGTTTTATTTTTTTGTCTGCTTGAGTTTGCATAGGTATTGTGCATCCCAAAGCCCCAAGGCTGTCACATCCCTAGACAAATGTAATTTCTTACCACATGTTAAATAAGCATCCTTATATTTTCAGAGAAATATAGTAGTCACCACTCATCAAAGAATATTCTTTTGCAACAGATGAAGATTAATACAGAGTTCCACAGCTGGTCACACATAGTGTTTGTGAAATACCCAACTCTACGTGACACAATGAATCCTCTAGACATAAGGATAAGGAACATAATGAAACAAAGGATAGAAAGAACATTAATGCGTTTTTCACTTCCCATCAATGAAGCTTCCTCATGCTCATAAATAATTTTCTTATGATGTTAAAGATGCCTTTATAATATAAACAGCTATCTCATTCCAAAGCATCTATATACAATGAGTGAAACATTTATCACAAAACATCTATTTGAGTGTTTATGGAGAGTTTACTCATTAAAAATAAAATTTAGAAACAACTAAATGCCAATCTTATATATCCAAGCCATTCACATGAGTGTATGAGTGCTCTGCACAAGTCTTCCTTTCTTATAATAAGTAGTAGTTGCTCAATAATCCAAAATTGGCAATAAAATAATATTTAAATTTTACAAATTTTAAAATTATTTAATAATGATAATTTCAGAAATAAACAATTTTCAAGAAATCAGAAAAATAGTTATTGCATACCTTTTACTATATTCATACTTTATTTTAATGCTTAAGAAATGTTAATATTTAATATTTATTTATAGCAAGTAGGTATATGCTTATATAAAGATAGGGATATATATAATTATATAGATATATCATTCTTATTGTTATCACATAATTAATATATGTTAGACAAACATATTAAGAAGGCATGTGTTTAATTTCATAGAAAAAATTTCTAGGAAAATTCAATTTTTTCATCACTCAGTACAGCCAATAAATAGCTCAATATGTTCTGTTATAAAATTATCCAACTAACCTGTGTCTCCTTGTAGTCTTGTAAAAAATACAAAGGAGCAGTGAATTGAAAGAAAGAAAGACACACAAACAAACACAATCATACACACATACACACACACACACACACACACACATTCAGCTGCTTACTATGATTATTCAACTAAAGAAAGGTAGAAGTTTTAAATGTCCAAATGCTGATTGCATTGTATTTCAGTCTCTTCTGGCCAACTTGTGTAACTAACAAATAACCTCCTACGAGTCACTTGACACATGCATGGGTGATTTATAATCCTCTACTCTTTCACAAATACCTATCTTTGTTTCCTTCATAGAATTTAGTTTAAAATATTTTGCTTCACAATTGCCTGCATTTATTAAAGTGATATTAGATGTCTCAACATAACTGAGAGTACTTCCCTCTAGAATTCTCCTGAAGTTTCCTCATCCATTCTTTCCTTTTGGACATAAGTGCTATGTCTACATTGTGCTTAGATTCTATTTCTTTATTTTTCTTAAATAAATGCATTGGAAGGCATTGCAAATGTGGTAAAGACTTAAGAGACAGAATTAAACCTCATGGTGTGTTCATCTCCATGGAAGAATTAGAAAGATAGTTTTCTTTTTCTTCTCAGAATATTATCAGAGTAAACTCCCTCTTTCACCCAAAGATGGATTTAACATAAAGACAGTTGATCCAGTGCTTGGGGACATCCTGCAGGGTCCAGACAATGACCCACTGAGAAAGGTGGATACAGCATACATATCAGTCTAAGAGAAGCACCTTCACAGGCCAAATGTTGGTAATGAGATTTCCTGTTTAGTCATATAGTTTAAAAAGTTAGAACGTATATATGAAAACAGAAGGATAGTTGGTAATAAAAACTTAAACTCAGTGTCTGAAAACTGTAGACAAGAACTGTTTAGAATTTCAAAGAACAAATTAGCAGCACTTATTCTCTGAACAGAGCACATGAGTCTATAACAGGCTAAAACAGAGAGGATCACATTTGCTACAGATGTGTAAACCTTATTGTAAACTGCTCAGTACTGAACACAAATGACTATTATGTTGTAGTCAAAACTCAGTTATAGAATCTATATAGTTCACCCTAAACATAAAGCCTTGTCTTAGAAGCTATTCCCTGGATGCTTTCAGAAGGGTTAAAACATTACATATTCATTGTAATACCCAGTCAGGAGATTTGTCCATATTTACAATTGTTTTTAGCAAAGCAATTTCAACCACAGCACAGCACTGGACACTCCAAAGGCCAGAAGCCAGATCCCACATTTTAAGCATCTCTGAAAAAAAAAAAGCAGAAATATCAATAATGTTCACAATAAGAAATCTAATACCACGTCCTTGCTTTATTCCAAATTTCAAATCCTTATTCACTTCAGAAAAGACACTCTGGGAAATATTTTTATACTAGTTATAGAATATGCAATTTGTAACATGGAGGAATACCTAATTGAGGTTAAGGCAAGTACATTTAACAGATGGTTGCTATAATATAATTTCAGACTTGTTTCATAACTCTTCTTGTTAGTTTTGGAGTGAAATACATATTGTTTTCAGCCTTAGAAACAACATATTCATTCTTAGTTAATATAAATGCATTGTTTGGGAAGTACAATGGTGCTGTGGAGCCATGTTCTGGGGTGTTTGCTGATTCTCTCTTTCCCAAACTTAGAATTTCAGGTGTCTAGGATCAGTATCAATCATGTAAGCAAATAATGCTTGCATGTTTATTTCATCACAAGATGCTTTCATATATTGTGAGGGGGTAGGGAGGGGAAAAAAGAGAGAGGGGAAGAAAAAAGAAGAGGAGAAGGAAAAAGGTGGAGTAGGAGGAAGAGGAGGAGGAGGAGGAGGAGGAAGGGAGGGGAGGGCAGTTTGTAGTGTCCTTGAGCTTAACTGCAAAACATCAAGTCTTATTATGTCCAGTGATATTTGTACTCTGTGCCCAAATAAAAATAGTTGTTAATGACTATGTGAAAGCAAAGAGCACTTGTTTTAATGCTCTGATGTGATGTATTGTCTTACCCTGAGATGTACAATTGATTCAGACAGCATTTGCATTTTGAAGAGACACAGGAGAGGTAAGTTAAAACAATATGTTATTCAGTGACTTCCCTGTTGAAAACAAAGTAGGGAATATGGACCGCAGGAATTCAACTTGAACTCATTTCAAATTTTTAATTTTTTAATTTTGTAGAATTTCATATATTAATACTGAGTTGACGGTATTTTCATCCTTTCTCTGTCTCTTTCAACTATTTTTATATCCCATCACAAGCCCTCACAAATTCATGAGCTTTTTCTTGATCATTGTTGCATATATTCATATATACATACATACATATATATATATATATATATTCACACACATACACATATGTGCTCTTAGTATACTTATATTGTATATATATGTATATATATATATATATATACATATATACTGTATAGTAGATAGATGATAGGTAGATAGATAAATAGATACCTACTAAGACTATTTAATGTTGTCTTTATGTACATATGTTTGGCCACTTAAGATTAGATAATATATTTTGAGAAAACTGATTTCCCAACTTTCAGCAGCCATTGATTTCCTACAGATTTCATCTAGGGTTAGGAACTTATGAAGTTTCCTCATCAATGTTGGCATGTCAGCTGCTGTAATCGGTCTTGTTTAGGCAACTATACTGTTGAGCTTTCATACGGACAGCTTCCCTTCACGTTTATAAAACACTATCTACCAGGCAGTGTCCTGGTCTTCTGCCTCTTAACAGTCTTTTCACCTGTATCCCTTGGTGAGGGCTTGCATTGTAGATATATCAACTACATTTGGGCAGTCAATATCCTCATCTATGAATTTTAACAAATTGTGGATTTTTATAATACTTTCCACCTGTTGTCTAAGCACTCTTCTTTGATGAAAGGAATGAGGAATTATCTGTGGGTACAAGGGTAGGAATTTAGAATACAGTGAGAAATTATATTGCTTTAGAAAATGGCAGTAGTAGGTTCTCCTATAGGGTCTATGATGTTTCCAATCATGAATATTTAGCAGGATTCACAAGTATGCATGAATTTCTCCTGTTGAGCAGGTCATTAGTTAATTTAGAAATCTGTTAAATTAGAAACCTTCTCCAAGATAAAAATGCTGCTATTGCACCACTGAGAATAGCTTACCTGGCAGGTCATTGTTTTGATTTCTAAGCTTTACAGCTTCCTTGGCAGTTTGCCTAGCCCCTTCCAATACTATGAGAGCCACTCCTTGGGATGAAGCTTCTAGGTCAGTTCCAGTTTGAATCTTCTGTGTTCTGTGTCTGAACTATGTGGTAAAGGCAACGTGGAGGGGGAAGAGGCGCTAACACAGAAAAAGAAGGAGAAAAGAGAGAAACATATCATTAGGATGTTTGAAAAAGCCATAGGGAAGCATAATGTTTTATAAACTTACTTTAAAGTGTAATATACATTTCTTTGTATGTATGTATGTATGTACATTACATATTGCATATATACATAAATGGAATTATGCCACATTGGGTGAAACCGCTACTTCCAAGAGCCATAGTCTATCAAACAAAATGCCAGCGCATGAGAAACCTCCTTTGTTGTTGTTGAGTGACCAAGAAACCCAAGCTGCTTCCTTGGGCCATATTGTACCAGACATAGAGGACATATTGTTTTACCAAAAAACAAAATTCACCCCTGAAGGCAAATGAGCACACTTTTCTGTTCTTTACTCTGCTTGTTTTTATCACAGCAGCAGCATATGGGTGGCTAATGACTGTTTGGAAGACTAATTATGCAAGGCTGCAATTTCCCTGAGTTTTAGTTTGTACCATATGACGCTGTTTGGCTCCATCATCTTCAGACATCTGCTTTGACAAATCAAGTCATTGCTGATAGGACACCTGCAAATAACACTGATCCTTGAAGTATTTTCAGTATTTGAGTTTTCTACTGACCACCCCTACATGGAAAACTCTACATTGAAAACCATATAAAAGAGAAATCACTAAATCAGTATTTGATTTACAAAGCTTGAGAAAATCTTCCCATAGAGTTCTGGGACTTAAGAGTTAATACCTTCCTTTAGATCCAGAGACGTATGAAGACACCTGAAGATATTCTTCACCATTGTCTCTCCATTATAAAAGACTGAGCTAACTATGCGTCAGAAATGGACCCACTATCTATTGTGCTTACACAACTTCCTTGGTGACAGGTTTACCAAGTTCACATTATCTTTGAAATTGCTCTATAAGGAAAGTCTAGTCTTTCTTTTTATGAATGGTAGATAAAAGTCTTTTAAGGATATTAGAGAGTCATATTTCAGTCACTCACTGACTTCTTTAAGAAGAGGGAGATGAAGAAGGATAGAATGGACAGTAGCATCAACATACATAAAATATATACATACGTGTGTAAGCATACATATAACCATACACACATAGATAATTTGATTTTATAAAATATGTAGACTACAAGGCATGTAGAATATATTGAATATGGCCAGAGTTTGCAAATATGGCAAGCTATTTGTACATTTAACAGTAAAATACTGGATTCCATAAATTGCAATATATTGATTACACGTGTTTTAATATTAAAATAAATTTTACAATAATATTTTTGAGACAGTGTCACTTTCTAGCCCCAGCTTACCAAGAACTAATTTTGAGCAGTCCGGCCTTGATCTTACAGGGATCCTCTTGTCTCTGCCCCCTGAGTGCTGAGAATAAAAGTGTGTGTTATCATGCCCAACTAGAAAATTATTTTGAAAAACAGCAATGGAATGAAGTATAATGAAGAGAATAAATAGTATAAAATATCAGTAATACTAAGAAGTAACAAAACAAAATTGAATAAAAACATGTTATTATGTTATTATGATATGGTAAAACATGTTACTATCATAAGACCTTATCAAGGGCAATAAAATTGTGTAATGATTGTATTTGTTACTGATTAATCTATAAAACGTTAAGTTCATTTCATATTTAATTTTGGAAATGTATTTGCTCAATTTTGTTTCCCTGTTGAAATATTTATCAGAATAATATAAGTATACTAGCATATTATATATCATTATTACATTTGATGTTAATAATCTGTTGAAAAGTCTGTTTTTCCATAATATAATGATTTTACTACTATTTTTATTTTTTATGTGTATGAGTGTATGGCCTGCATGTGTGCAAGTGCACCCATGTCATGCAGTGTCTGAGGTCAAAAGAGAGTGTTTGAAACCCTTGAACTAGCCATATGAACAGATGTTAGCTGCCATGTATTTTCTGGGACTCAAACTCAAGTGCTCTGTAAAAGCAGCCACAATATATTCTTAAAAATACACATTCACACAATTCACATAAATCATGACAACAGGATCAAATAATAAGTAGTCACCACATGGTGTTTAAATCATCACTGCCTATATTTTCATTTTTTTTCAATTTTAGGGGTATTTCATACAAAATTCTTCATCATATTTAAAGCCTCTTACCCATCCGCATCCTCCCGTAGCCTCGTCAGATTTCATTTATTCTTTCATTTATGCTAAAGCCTAACAAGTCAAGTTAGCATCCCCAGATGTCCCTCAAGACAAATACACCCACTAGAGTCTAGACAGCTTATGTAAAATCATTCCCTACTAGCAATCTCGAAAATATACATACAGTTAGGGGCTGAAGTGACAGCTCAAGAGAGCTGGCTGCTCTAGTAGAGGACCCAAGTATGATTCCCTGTAACAACCTTTGTAACTCCTATTCCAGGAAATCCAATAACCATTTCTGACCTCTGTGGAAACCATACAGCATGGGTGGACTTATATGCATTCAGTCTATACATTCATATACATAAAATAAAAACTAATAAATAAAATATTTTAAAATATTAATATATTACTAAAATCCATTATATTCTTTTGATGTAACTATTGCAAGTGCTTTATTTCATTTATATTTTATTTTCTATTATTACAACTCTAAAGAATTGAAATTACTGAAATTTTCTTTTTTTTATATGCAGGTAGATTATCTGTCCCAAGTTATATTCTCCTCAATTTTAATCTTTATTATCTCATATTTTTAAAATTCTAACTTATTAATTTTAATTTGAATGTATGAGTGTATAATCTATATGTGGGTAAGTACACCCGTGTTGTGCTGTGCCTGTGGAAGTCAGACTAGGAATTCAGAGCACTAGGAACTGGAGTTACAAATAGTTGTTAGCAGTACTGTGGGTCGTGGGAATCAAATTCGGGTCCTCTGCTAAATCGTCTCACCGACCCTCAATCAGCCCATAATTATGCCAAAGACATGACATGGATTTCATTTTTGTTTCCTCCTCCTTCATTAAACGTTTCCAAATATGACGAGGTAAAGTTTGTTGGTATAGTAGATAAACCCTGTGCATTTTTCTTGTCTTATAAAAGGGAGAAGACTTTAATAAATATTAATGAAACTATTGTTCTTACCAACTTCAATTTCTAACTACCATTTGCTTGACACATTTTAGCTTTTGAAATTTCATTAGTTTATATTCCATTGCAAGTAATGTTTTTATTCTGAAAAATCCTTGCAGGAACCAACAGTTATCCAAATGTTCTCATTCTCTGGCTATTTCAGTCATGGCAATCCAAGTGAGTGTCTTTCCAAATTATTTCTTGCTTTCTATTATTTGCATAAATAGTTGTGCTAAGAAACTATATATATATATATATATATATATATATATGCATATATATCCATAATGTGTGAATGTATGCTATGTGTTTATGATGTGACTTGATATATCTGTATGATGTCTGTGTGCAAGTTTGTGCATCTGTGTGAGTATTCTCATCAAAGTCAGAGCTGGACATTGGGTGTCCACTATGCTCTATCATTGTCTATTTTATTCTCTAGAAGCAAGGAATCTTACTCAACCTGAATATTGGCTTGCAGCTAGCAAGTTCCAGCTATCCCTCTGTTTTCACCCTCTGAGTTTATAGACTTGTGTGACCAGTTTCATACATGGACTCTGTGATTCAAACTCAAGACCTCATGATTGCGCATCAAGTGCTCTCAATGTCTGAGCCTTATCTCCAGCCTCTCAGTAGTCTTCTTGTCAGCATTTTCTAATGCTATCTGATACTTGTTTTCCCAGTGCTTCACTTTTCCAGAATCATCATCTAGGGAATGAAGTTTCAATGTGAATTGTTAGAGACGCCAAGAGTAACATCACAATAACCTTTTACGAATGTTCAAGGTCTCCAAACTCAAAATGCATAAAAATTTCTTTCATTTGTCTACATGCCCAATTGATGTTATACATATCAACTTTTTCATGTTTAAAATGAAGATAATTGTATCATTGTGCCACTATGTCAATATGATTAAATTATCTGCTGCCTTTAGCAAAATTAGCATCATCTCGAAGAAATTGAAAAGAGCAAAAATAGTCAACTACCACCAAGGTATTTTATCCTGAGCTCTATTATTCAAATTAGAAAAAAAAAATCTGATAAACTTCTTCAAACTATAAATATTCTGTGGAGAGTTTGTATGATTAATACCTTCTCCCTTAAAAATTCAATTCCATTAATTCACATGTTATTAATAAATGAAAAAAATATTATGATGGGGAGTACAAGTATGAGAATGTATATTGCCAAGGGAAAATAGAACAAACATTACTTTTGCACGAGAGTGCTAGAAAAAAAGTCCTACTTATTGAACTGGGCATTTTCATGTTTTAGAAACACCACTAGTGAATTCTGATTTCTCATTTAACAAGTTGATTTAATTTATTGTTGCTAATAAGTATTTGAGAGGAGAGAAAATATATAAAGCAGTTTAAAATTGAAAAATTTAAGGACTTTAAAGCTAGATTACATACTAAGGTAGAAAATAAAACAACTTGTACAATGATTCAGTTATTTTTACCTGAATTTGATACTAAAAATATCAATCCTTAAAGTGTTTAGACATAGACAAAATGCGTATGTGTGATTTGGAACACCTTTTGATGATAGATCAGTAGTCCCATTTAAGATATTTTACTTAAACTCAATTATAGAAACTATATCTGTATAAGTATAGAAATTAATGAACACTAATGATAAATTCAAACCTAAATTAAATTTTTTCAATGTTTGTGTTCTATTTGTCACCTAAGAAAACTTCTTAAATTATTTCAATAATATTATTGGATACTCTAGTCTAATGTGAAAATTCATTTGCTTTTAGATTACATGCATAGAAATAGAAGAAAATTAGAGCTCATCTTCTAGTGTTATCCAGACAGAGGATATGTGACAAAGGATAAGATGAAATAATAAGTTTAAGTAGCAAACAAATGAACAAATACTTACAAGAAGATAATCTTTAATGGCAAGGTCTTTTTAGTCCAATAAACATACAGAAATGAATAATTACTAGGCAACTGCTGAATATTTAAGAAGATAATATTGGTTTAAAGTTTAAATATTGGTTAAACTTTAAAATTGCTTAGAAAATTGTGGAGATAAAAGTCCCAGGAATTAAATGAAAGAAGTCAGTTATGGGGTAACTTTCTGCTCACTTGGCCCCAAGCTTGTAACAGTTTTTGACACCCGGGAGCTTTTGGAGTGGAGGGCATAATTGACAAGAGTCATGCACTAGATGTTGCCTTTTGAGGCTGTTCCCACACCTAATTCCAATCCCTGAGCACTCTATTCATTATATTCTTCAACATAAACTGCTCTTTGTATTCCTTCTGTGACCAGAGGATCTGTTCCTTTCAGTACCCCTCCCAGCAAGGAAGAACTGACATTTCTCAAATTCTGAGCAGAAAAACAACCTCCAGGCCCCTAACTTGTTTCCATATTGAATTTGGCCACAATCTGTCAAAAATGATCAGTATTCAATAATTACTTAGACAAAGGGGAAAATCTCTGCAAGGAGTATCTCAGTACACAAGCATCAAAGCTATAAGAGGAATTATCAACTCTCATCAACAATATCTAAGAAGAAAATTATAATGTTTACAGACAACAATAGGGAATAAAGTCACAAGAGGATTTTAATTGAATGAAGCCAAATTAAAACACTAAAAGAACCATAAATGAAATAAGCATGGATGGTAAGAATGCACGTGAACACCTTGGAGTTCTAGGGTGACATAAGGCTTTTCTGTGAGTTTTCAGGAAGACATATGTATAAATAAAAACACAGGTAGCCAAAATTACCTTCAAGGGAGGTGTACCTCAATTTTATAATTATTGACACCAAATCTCAATATTTACAAAAACAAGCTAGGGCTGAGCAGAAGGACAAATTTTTTGTCGATTATAAAATTTCAAACGTAAATGGAAAAAGACAGTATTTAGCAATTTAACTCCTTAATTATGAAATAATGTCAGGACAGAAAAGTTATTTCACCTCCTGTAGTAATACGGGATCACAGATTTCCACAAAGGATTACAGTTAACAGATGTCTAAACTGTAATACTAAGAAAAGTGATCACAAAAGTGATTTAATCAGGAATAGGTTTCAAAGATATTATTCTTTATTACAAATAATTCAAATAATTTTCAAAAATTAATATACAGCATATTTTAAATGAATTTTACAGCAGTCATTAAATTTAAATTTACAAAATTTTAATTGTGTAAATAATCATGTTGAATAACAGATGACACAATTTCAGGATTTTAGCAAATCTGATAAATTTGTATTTTTCACACTATATTTACTTCACAATTGAAATTAAATGTGACACTTATAAAAGACCAATAATTCAGTGTACATTTGTTAGCACTTACACTCCAGTTACTCAATATTTTCAATTCTTTTTCATAACTGGCAGTGATTAATTCATCATAAATGATTGCCTTCCTGTAGAAGATTATTCCAACTTTTAAAACATCAGAGGAACACTGATATATCAATTATTTATGTGTTTTATGGAAACTGTATTCCCAAATATAATAAGCTCTCTAACACATTATCAGATGCTTAGAATCTCTGTGCTCATTGATCAGTTTATGATATTTTACTGATGGCATATTTATGTAAAATGCAAGATCTGTCATACCCATATTTCAAATGATATATTTTTGCAATTTGGACATCAGACTTAAACCACTCCTTGAATGTTCCATGTGGTAGTCAAGTTAAATAAATTAAAAGGATGTATAATTTGATCTTGTAAATGAGGAATGTAATAGAACATTCATCATAAATATATTGAGAAAAATTATTTAACCATATAACTCATTAAAAAGACAAAGCTCCCTGTCATGTAAGTTTTTTTCTAAAATGAGGCGATTTGAACCTAAAGTACAAATACATAGAACTGAAGACAAATATAAAATTTCCGTAGCAAATCTAATGATTATTAGTGTGCAATTTCATTATCCACTTTGTCAACAAAATAAGAAAATGTCCAATATTACACCCATACTTTGGTATAAAGTAAAACTAGAAGTAATAATGTAATGTACAATAAAGGAATGACTGAAAATATTAACAAGGTAGGAAATGGATCTGCCTAATAGAAACAATATTGTTAGTAAAAACACAATGATAATATTTATAGTTAACGATGATAGACTTGGTTGTGTACATGCACATTACTATATAAATATATATCGACAATTGTACTCATATGTACATGTCTGTATGTAGATATTATTTATTCATTTAAAAATGCATATAAACTATATATATGCAAACATCCATTTCTATGGTTCAAATACATGCACTGTAAAATAAACCCCTTTTCCTGTGTGCATATGTCACATGTACATATATACACACACCCACACATACACACATTTGTTTTTGAAAATTACAAGTAATTCAAAACACCGTATTGAGCATGTAAGCAATTAAAACAGAAATAGATGTGTATCTTTTCCTTCACCTTGTGTTATTTAGGATTATTTTTAATACTTATTCCTAAAGGGTAAGGGAAGATTTTCCTGAGATATGGGAGAGACAGACTGTGAGGGAGAGAAAAAAGTGAGAAAATGTATATTGACAGGGAAGATTCTTCTGGGTAATTGTCATGTGAAAACAAATTCTCTGGATTTATTTAATGTGTGTGACATTAGTATTGCTAATACTGTATGATAAGAAGCATTATCAAAATGGAGGACTGAAAATCTTCAGAATTCTGCTCCATCATAAACCAAATTAAATTTAAAATTAAATTAAAAAGGTATAAGCTCGAATTCAGGTAGGAACAAGGACAAGGAGGGTGTGATTTTCTATTTTCAGTCTTTGTTTTCTTGGGTTCAAATCCATCATCACTTTTGTATTAGCCCTCAATGCACTCAAAAGCTGAGTCTCAGAACCTGGGCTTTTCTTATGCAATGCCCATAATTTACCACAAAGTTGAGTCCCCAGTCATCCAACTTACAAGTTCATACAGTAATTGAGAAGATCAGTGGTGCTTGCCATAGAAGGGCAGCATAGGGAATAATCTACTCATAAAGCGCTGCTGCTCGTTCTGAGTGTTGGGACAATGACTCCGGGTATATATATATATATATATATATATATATATATATATATATATATATATATATATATAATTTTATTCAACTCTGAACATGTCCATGGCTTTTGAGATTTTTTCAGGAATGTTCAGGAAAATTCCAAATTTCTTATCAGTTGCAAGCGGGTGAGGTTCAATATAGGATTCCTATCCAGAGATACTCTTCAATCTCATTCTTTAAAATTGTCCTGTTGTTCCCCCATGTGTGCGTTGCACTCTGCTATATAAGAAAATTTCACTGGTGATGGTTAAGGGATCTATTATTTTTCTCTTTCCCTCGTTCTATTATGTTTCATGAGCCTTAGGTATAGAGGTTCAACTGCAAATGTGTCACCTAGGACTGGGTATTTCTCAGAAATGGTCTGTGTCTGACCAATTGCGGAACTCTGCAGAAGCCTCCATCTGCTTCAAAAAGAAGCTTCCATGATGAGTGGTGTACTGTATATGGTATGCCTCTCTATAAATACAAGGATCAATGTTTACCTTATGGTAAGAAATGTCATTTATCTAGAAATATGACAAAGCTAGGGTTTTCTCTAGGATCTATGTCTTCTCCAACTATATTTATTTGGTTCAATTTACAGGGCCATTCATGAGTTCATTTCCATTGAAAGGGCTTCAAGCCCCGCTAGGTAGCTCTGATTACTCCCCAGATAACAGTGTCACTACTGTACCAATAGAGGTAGCTTGCATTATCAGTTGTAGTGGTTATTAGTCTTTAGCACTGATTTAGACAACTGAATGTTCTTCTCCCTTCGTAGTTTGTATATGATCTTGTAGTATGATGAGAGCAGAACTTCAGGTAGAAGGCTTTCAGGTCAGTTTCCGGTCCACTTCTCCAAGTCCTGTTTCCAAGATATGTCCTGTCTTCAGCAAGAGGTTCCCATCTTTTTGTTCTGGGGGATAATTAAGAGCCTTGACAATAGGGAGTAAACTGAAAACTGAACGACTTACCATTTAGGGAGTAAACTGAACCACTCCCACCAACTACTCAAAGAGAGGTCTCCTCTCTCTGGCACTGTGTTCCTTGCTTAACGGCCCTCAAGCATATATACGCACCAATGTTCAGACAATGTATGTGCATTTTAAAATATTTTCTCAAATGGCTAATAGGCAAATCAGCTGATCTCCTAAAATTATAGGCTACGTTTGACATTTGCAAGAATGAAAAGTAAATAAAGTTAGGTAATAGTAAAATGAAATAAGCAATAAAAGTACATGCTACATGAAACACAGGTGGGTGTAAATGCATACAAATAGCAAAGTAAGATAGAACTTAAGGGGTTGAGGAGATAGTTAAGTCTGAACATGTTTGCTATGCAAGCATGAGGACCCAAGCACATTCCCACTGCCCAAAAGGAAAATTGGGCATGGTGATAGTGACTTTCCCAGTGCAGGGGAGGTGGAGTCCAGGGAAACTGTCTGGCCATACTGGTGCGCTCAAGATTCTTTGAGAGATACTGTCTCACAGAATAAGGCAGACAGTGATTAAAGAAGGCATCTGACATCCACCCCTGACCTCCCTGTGCATAAAGAGATGTGCACAATGCTGACAGAAACAGTAACATGTACACAAACTCAAAAATAGGCCAACAAGCACAAATGAAAAAGATATGCAATTACAATATTAATGGTATACAGGTGGAAATATAAAAAAATATTATTGGGCATGAAAATTAAAACAATGTTTAAAAAATTTAAGAGCTAGAGGATGGAGATTTACAGGTCAGTAATAATTTGAAGCATGCATCTATTTTGTAGTTTTCTTCAGAGAATTATGTATAATAAATAATAAGGCAAAAAGTTAAGGTGCAGAAGGCTGAGATTTTAGCCAGGTTTTGCATTTACCACAAGCCTCTTTTTATTCTTTGTAGATTCTTCATCTGCATAATGGAGATGATTGAAACACTGAAGCCAGCATCAATGCATTTAGCGGTTATTTCCTTTCCTCTTTCAAAACAAAATCTTGAATGAAAGGCAATATCAGTCATGGATAACAATTTTTATGATGTTTGATGTTCATTTCAAAAGACACAAATTCTTTAATGGTTTTCAATCTTAGAATCTCAGTAGAATTTTTGATGAAAATCAATAGTGCTAAAAATCCTTGGATATTTCTAAGGTGAAGGATGTCATCACTCCTGACTGCATGGTTAATGAGAAATGCTCCACTTTACCTAATTGCATTTTAAAGGAAAAATCAATGAAATTTATATATTAACTTTGTGATAAGATTTGAATGTTAAACTTTGTTGTTTATTTTTCCTATACCATATTGACTATAATTGATTATCAAAAAGGAATTTATAAGTTTCAGTACAAGCTTTCTGGGTTCTAGAATAAGAGTTAAATAGCTGATGCATACCTTTAATAATATCATAGTTTTGGAAGACCTGAATGCATCCAACAAGATTATTTAAAGAACAACTTTTGCATCACATTTAATTGTGATATACTTCAAGTACTTACAGAAAACCCAGTGGAATGATGGAAAAACCTTTTGATGAAGTATTCAAATCCTAGATTTTAGAAATGTGTTTGATGAAATATTTAGATACCATCTATTCTATTTGGAATATGAATTAAGGCAATATTTCCTTTTCTCATGGCATGGCAAAAATCTTATTTTTAGTCATGTTCTCTATTTTGTGAAATGAATTCAAATTATTGTCATTTGGATTTGTCTACAAAGGTACCTCATTGAAGAGTGCTATGGGATATTATAAAGTACACATTTCTTCACTACTCCAGAAAAACTCAGGAACATATCATCACTGTCATTTTGTTTACATTGGCATCCAGAGATGAAACTCAGCTCTTTTCTTCCAACCTGGAATAGGGTAGGCATTTTAATTCACATTATTATATTGACAAGATGGTTGCAAGCAGCCTGTCTCAGAGAACTTTGACACTGATAGAGTGAATGGAGAATCAAAATTAAATATGTTAAAATGTGACTAGAACATTAATTACTTTAGCTGACTTTTATATAATTTTTTTTGAAAATTTCAATAGCGCTAAGCAAGTGTTTGTTTATTAAACCATATCAAGGTTTGGAAACAGACACTGCAATCTGTTAGAGAGGGAACTCAGTAACAAAATTTGTTTTGGTGAATATTCTCTTCAACTTTGAAAGGAGTTTCTCAGCAATCTGTGTAAAATTCTATTCTCTATCAACTTAGGCTTGTCTCTGCCTTTCACTTTAATTATTTACTCTCCTTTACTGATTGTTTGATTTCTCTAGAATTCCATTTTTCCTTCCTTCTTTTCCTGGTGACTCTGACATTTTCCATTATTTTTTTACATCCATATAATTCTGGCAGGAAATTTAGGAAACTAGTAACCTTTAGTGTCTAAAGGAGTTTCAGGACTTACTCAGTTGTCTGAAGTAAAAGTCGCATCTTTCTTCTTTAAAGCAAAACAGGAGCATTTATATGAATTAATTCTACAGCAATACAAGCTTACATTTTCAAAATTAATTTGATTTGTATAATATTTGAAATCTTAAAGTGTAAACTACACTAGAATGTACAGAATATATGCATATAAATAAATAATAGATACAAATTCATGCATGCCTGTGTTTATGGGTGCACAAACAAGGTATTTAATAAAATAGCCCAATATATTTACCAAGATTATTCAAATGTATTACTTATCATATCTAGTATTGATTCAGAACTATATTTTGAGCTCTTCAAGCAAAGAAGCAATCTTTAACATTTGATGAAATAAGCCACATTATTAAAAGAAATATTTATGGTATTTGTTGAAAATGAGAGGTTTAATCGAGGTTTTAAGTGTTTAATTTTTCATATTCTTAATTCATGAACAGAATGATAGTTAAAATTCCAAGAACAATTTTTGTAGTTCCTTTTACAAATATGTACATAGAATGTGAACATTCAGACTTTAATAAAATTAGTGTCACTTTTCAGCAAATGTATTGGCTATTCATTCCATTTCAGATAGGATCAGCCATTATGTCTTACAATATGTTCTTACTAAATTTGATACATTTCATTCACTTTTAGATAAATCTCCAGCACAAACGCATAAAAACGTTTGATTTTTTTTCATCACACAACTAGAAATTTATTTTACATAGGAGAGTATACAATACTTACTACACATACTATCAGCTTTATTATAAAGAATATGGTATTAAACTGGAAAAATAACAAAAATTTATATGAGAACATACATGATCTATACCAACTTAAACATTAGTATTTAAGTGACTTTTAGAAACATATGAATTATAATAGTTTGATTATATTATGTATATGTAGAAATGTAATCAATAAGGCTAATACTTTGTCCAATATAGTATTCTTTAATTTAGCATTAAAGGCATCGAATTCTGGGTCAAAGCCATAAAACATGACTTGTCAGATACACTGCAAATGCATTACTGAGTCAGAGTACAAGTTTATGCTTACATTCAGAAACATTAACCAATAGATTTTTATACTCTAATATTAAATTACATGAAAAACATATTTTCATGTTATTTAAGAATTTCTGACATAATTACTTGAAAACTGAATATAAAAGAAATATTCCCAGTGCTAGAGAGATGGTTCAGTGGTTAGGAGCTCTTATACAGGACCTAGGTTTGAGTCACCACACCAACATGACTTCTAAAACCATCCATAACTCCAAATCCTGGGGTCTAACACCCTCTGATGACCTCTACAAACGTTAATAACATGTGTGCTCTTAAATGCATGCAGACAATACATTCATATCCATAAAAGTAAAGATACTAATAACAAAGAATTTACTCAAAATTCGAAAACAATATTCACTATTTGTTAAAACTCTGACCAGTTTAGAAGGCAAAAGTCAACAATTCAACAGTCCTTTTAAGAGCCTTAGAAATTACTACATGCCCAATAGTAGCTATGGCCATGAGTGAATTATCTTCCACAACAGAAGCAATCTTTTATTAACAAAACTTAAGCTTTTCTTCCCTTAGGTTCATCTGACATGAGTTCACATAGCTCCTTATTCATATAGAAGCCATTACCTAACTTCCCCTTGTAAAGTGACCAGTGATTAATTCTTGGGAGATAATTAACAGTCCTAAATTCAGCTGTAAATTACAGTGTGTAGACTGGATACACTGTCCTAGTAAGAGGCACATTTCTCATAATAAAGCCTGTTACGGGTTAATGATAGTAAATGTAGAAAACAGAATTAAAGGACCAAGGAAATGGCTCAGAGGTAAGGAGCCCTGGTTGCTCTTGCAGAAAACTGGGCTTTGCTTCTCAGCACCAACACTGCACCTAACAAATGTCCTTAACACCAGTTCCAGGGCATTTTATTTACTATTTTGGTCTCTGTGGGCATTTCATGCCATGGATGCCCTTTACATATATGAAGTCAAGACACTACTACACCTAAAATAACAATAAACAAATCAAAATTAAATAAAATGTATTTTGTGACTGTTAATGTTTGAAAAATACAAGTTAATTTTATAGACTGAAGAAATGGCTCAGCAATTAAAAACACTTGCTCTTCTCAAAACAGTCCGGAGTTTAACTGCAGGCACTCATATCCAGGAACTCAGAGGCACCTGTAATCCAGCTCCAGAGGATCCTATAGTTACCCTTCTGGCTTTAAAGAGGCTCTGCACATATTTGCATATTAATTTATACAGATCTACACATATAGGTATAAATAATGAAATAAACCTTTAAAATAAATTTTAAATTTGATTTCTATTTAGGAAGAATAAAATATTTATTGTATATGTTTGATAAAATTATACAATTCATTTAATAATTCAATTGCTTAATTTTAGCTAAATGCAATTGATGCTTAAAACATAAAAGTAATATAATAACATTGGGAAATAATGTAAGATTTCTACACATGGTTATAAAATATTAAAACATAGGTAAAATCTGCTCAATTTCTAGGAAGAATTGCTATGATCATCTATATTCAATAAAACCCTCCATAGTTATGTCATTGCCTTACAGATTGCAAATAGTTTATGATTTTAATTCTATTATTATGTTTAATGTTTTCTTCAGCTAATTGTCTCAGCCTCACTTACAAATTAATCTTCTTCACATGCATATGCTTTCATATTGACGTCATTTACAGTAAAATGTAAAATCCCAAGCATGAGGTATAGATTTTCAGAAAATGCTCTCAATATTGAAGAGTTCTAAATATGATTCAGTGATATCGAAATTCATTTAGATTTAGATTTTATCTATTTTTCTGCTACTCTCATAAAATATTAACCATCAATATGAAATTTTGAAAGTAATTAAAAGAAAAGACCTATCTTCCTTAGAAATATTTTATATCAAAATATATGCAACTTGGAATAGGTGTCCTATTCAGGGATAAGTTCTCTGTGGCCTCTTGTTCTCTTTGCATTGACTACTTGTGGGTCTCTGTGTTAAACACCATCTGCTGCCTTAGGGAACTTCTCTGATGAGAGTTGAGTATACATTCATCCAGTATGAAGAGGTTACACTGAAAATGAGTCACTTCGGGTTAAGCATCTCATAAACATTCTCTGCATTTGACAAACCAGTCTAAGGAACTTTTGGCAATTGATGGCTGCTGGGAGGACTCTTAGTAGATGGACCCACAGTGCAAGGCATTGGAGACTCAAGGCAGACTCTAGACTGTACTATATATAATCAAGAGAACAGGGCAGGGACGGTGGGGGAGATGTGGATCGGGAGGTAATCTAAACACTGTCAATTTATACAGTATTTAAATCTCGAAAATTCAGTGAGAAAGTGTATTCAACTTACCTCTCAGTGTTACTGACAAATGAAGGAGCCAAAATGTTAGCAAAGACTTAGACTTTTCACTAGATGGCATAGAACAAAGAGCCTACCTACCTATGTCATTACTCCGGGCTTCTAGAGGCTGTCCAGGTACTGAATTGTACATTGGTCAGACATGAAAGCCAAGGTGACTGTATATTCTACCATGGACTGTGAATAACGGAGGAGAGACGCCCAAGAGATTTGTTTTTCAATGGAGCAGGAAGGCCTGGTGTCAGGAAGCTTTACCGAAAGAAAGCACATGGATGCCAGAATTAAGACACACCATAGGGGAAATTCAAATATCCAGCAGTGACAAACTCTGTACTTCAATCACTTATATTACGCTTATCAAAAGTGACTACTAGACATGTACAAAGGACTTCTTTGCCATTTCCAACTGTGGGTGTGGCCAAGTAAGACCTTGAGTGGGCCCTAGAACTAGACAGAGTGTGACCTGGAAGCTGACCTGGATAGAGAGAGATTTTTACCTTTGGGAAAACATGTATTTATTTTTTTCTGTCCAGGAGCTAATCGCACAAGAGCATGTATTAGAAAACAATGTAGATATATTTTATTCATAAGTTTGTTAGCAAATTTAAGTTTTCCAGTATTCTCTGAAACATTATGCACATTCTTATAAAAACTTTGTTTTGCATGACTAAGAGTTTTGTCTGTAGCAAAGAAATTGTAAAGAAAAAGAGTAAATTTTCAAGACACATCATGTACTAGTCGATATAAAATCATTCAGTATTTAGGAAGTTAATATAGCTAGGAAGATGAAATAGTGTTGTTTCATCTTTTCCTGCAAAGTACTTATTTTAGGTGGTATATTTACAAATAAGAGTAAAAACTATATTATTAAATTATTGGTGGCTCTTGATATTTTTTTTTCTTCTCCCAGACCATATTTTCTTTTGTAATTTTCTAAGAACATTCTTCCTTTTTTGTCCGCATTTTCATTTGTGATTGATTGTATTAGGGAGTCAATTTTATGTTTATGACAATTTAAAGCAGCTTCTTTATAAAAACAATTTGAATATATAATATAAATATGATATAATGCCCTGTATAGACATGTTAAAAACACTGTACCAGGATTATTGAGTTGATAGAATATGGTTACTAAAACCAGTTTTATAAAATGCGTTCAACTACTAAGGAAAAATACCAAATGCAAAGGGATCAGGATGGTGTGATCAATTTAGACTTTTTTTTTTTAAAAAAGTATGTTTTAATCTTTTTTAACAAATCTCATTGCAAGAGCTGCCATTACAAAATTCTGAAGGCCAGGTGATTCACACAGGGAAATTCATTTTCAAACAGTTTCTGAAGATTAAAATCCAAGGTGAATAAATGAGTGAGCTTATATTTCCACAAGTTCTGACTCTCTGACTTGGAGTTCATTGCTTTTCGCTGCACCCAGCACAGTCACTCTTCATTCTGTTTTCTCTGTGTCCTAAGCATTCCTTAATGGAATGCAGTCATGCACTTAGGGCTCATACTAATTAACCACTGTATACATACTATTTCATTAGTGACTGTAGCTCCATTGATTGTCATATACAACAGCATAGGCAGTAGGAATGTCAACATATGAATTTATGGGAAAGCGTGAAAAAATGATTCATAATCTACATTCTACTTGCAAACAAGTATTATCCAGTCTTAACTTATTAGGCTTTTCATTGTATATTTATATTTAAATTATCTGATGATGATGATGAAAAATAGCTTAATAATATTAACCTTCTCTTTTGGATATAAATCGAGGTTTATTTTGTCAGTTTTCTCTATCATTTCATCTGATAAGTTTGAATTCATCCATAATTGATGGCTGAGTTGATGGATATCTATGGATATCCAGATGCATGAATGGAAGAATGAAAAATGGATGAAAGAATGAATGAAACATCACATGACTAAATTAAAACTACAACAAATATATTAACTATTACAGTGTGTGTTGTTATATTGATTGTCAAATTAACTCACCTGAGAAGGGAGTTAAGGTGATTCCTATGGCTTGGCCTGTGGCCATGTCTGTGAAGCATTGTCTCAATTTTTGATACAGGAGATTACAGCCCATAGTGGGTAATGTCATCTATCGGCAGGTAAACCTGGTCTATATAAGTAGCTGTGCAAGACAAATGCAGAAAGCCAGTAAGCACCATTCCTCCATGGCCTTTGTGTCAAATCTTACCTCCAGGTACCTGCCATGATTTCAGTCAATCATGAATTATCACTAAGAAGTTTAAGAGGCAATAATCCTTTCATCCATCCCAACCCCTGTGTTTTTGGCCAGAGCGTTTTATCACAGAAACAGAAAGCAAATTATGACACAGTTTTAGTACAATAAATCTATGAATGAATGTGCTAACGTGTGAACTAAGTCCACATAAGTGCTAAAATATTTTAAATTTTCTACCAACAATAGCATAAGCCAGAGCTACTCCTTTCAGGAATCTAAGTAAATCAGTGTCATGCTCATTATTTTATTCTCACTGCACTCAGCACTTGTGAGTTGAACTGGAGCCATATGTTTCCTCACATCTGTCAGTTTACCACTTAACGAAAATATTCAAATTCAGATGTGGGTGTGTTTCGTCTGTGAAAATTAATTCTTTGAATTATCAAGGCCAGAAGCTGTACTTTTTATTTCTCCCATATAACACCTGAATAGGTTTTCTTTGTACCATAGCAAGCCAATAAATTTCTTGCTAACTAATATATCTCCAGTTCATTACCCCCTAGTTGGTATTTTTGTCTATTGCAGTCTTCAGGTTGAAGTGTACATTTCACTTAGAGCTACACTTACTGCAAAGAGAGATTTGTCACCAAAATCAGAGTAAGCAATTTGACGTGTTGTTTTATAAAACCATAAAAGACTATTTCAAATTCAGTTATACTTGGGGTTACTCTCCCATATCCTGAATTTCAGAAAATGCAATATACATGTGTGTATCAGTGAACTACATTTTAGAAATAAAAATTGATTGCTGTACCCAAAAAGTATAAATCAATTTTTTGAGGTAATTCAAAATGAAAAGTACAGTACAATGAATATAATTTACAGAAAGATTTTGGGTTAGACATTTTTAACCCCAAAGTAATTTCTAAGACAAATGTTAAGTTCCCCTTCACTGATATTATTCAAACAATTTTTAATGAAAAATTATTCTTAATATGTTGACACTGAGTTTTTTTTTTCTTTGCTTCTGGTATTTCATTATGTAGCCATGATTTGAGTGAATAATGTTCTTTGGCTTTGAATTTCTTCTTATCAAACACTAGTTATAATTTCCTGACTTCTGATTTAGACTTTGATTGTCTGACCTCATTTCAACAGGAAAATTATATTCTCTCTACTCTACTCATGAAGACATTAGATAAGATGGTACATGTAATCAACACAAAGTTATTTCTACTATGGATATATTTTAAAACTTCAAAATTGTGAATTAGAGTGATGGCTCAACAGTTAAGAGCGGAGAATAAAAGTTAGGTTCCCAGAACCCACAATGTGACTAGCAACCATATTTAACTCCAGTTCCAGGGGATTTGTTATCCTTCTCTGGCTTATATGCATGTGATGTACTTATATACATGCAGGAAAAAGATTCATACAAATAAAATATTTACAAAACTAAAATAAATTTTAAAGATATTAAACCCTTAAAAGTATTTAATTAGGTATGTAATTTGTTGCTGATAGTGACAAGTACAGCCATCACTCAAAAAAGCATTTTAACAGGAAGATTGATGCTTATGTTTATTACAAACTAATATGTGTTGTGATTTAAATAGCATTGAAAATATATCAGTAAAATATTCTACCATACTGCTTAGAAATCAGTAATAAATAAACATGTATTAAATTATCCAGATACAATGATAATAGTATGTGAAATTGGATACATATGTGCATATACAAGTAATGATCCAGTATACTCAAAAGTAAAGGTGAAAACATGTATACACACTGAATTAAAAGCACACTTTCATTTTTTTTGAAATGAGTCCATAAATAATCTTTACATCATTGGAATACATATTACATGATTTTTCATCATAAATATAATGACTGACAAAAATCAAACTTTTAGGCAAAAATTTCCAAGCCTTATTCATTGTCCAATGTGTATTTGAATGTTACTGTTTTTTATGATGAGTATGTTGTCTTATAGTTGGTTGAACAAATACCTCTTAAGCTAAAGACAAAAAAAATTCTAGCATAGATCTTGGGAACTGGGTAAGAAATCTCAACCTCACCTGAGGAACTGTTTTAAAGTGATGGCGGGTGAGAAGTTGAGAATTAGTCTCTTTTTAGATTGTGACTCTTACTAGGTTCTCTAGGATAGAATTCAGTGGATGGATGTCATTGAAGGACATTCGGGGACACATATTTCAGTATATAAGCATATATTTATGTATATGTATATATATAAAACATTTTAATATATTTAGTATACAGTACACACACATACACATTTTATGGAAATTAGATTCAGAGTAGAAATGGGGAATTCAAATAGGACAGATCTAAATATGATCTAATTTTATAAAATTCAACTAAAAAATATATTATCAGGGCTGGAGAGATGTCTCAGTATTTAAGAGTACTGACTGTTTCTTCAGAGGATCCAGGTTCAATTACAAGCACCCACATGGTGACTAAAAGCTGTCTATAACTCCAGTTCCAGGGCATTCGACAGCCTCTTCTGAATGCAGGCATTTCATGGCTCCTGCGCACACACACACACAAGCAAGAAATACACTCATACACATAAAATAAAAAAAATAATTTTTCATTTACCAGAAGTCTTAGACAGGAAAAATAGTAACCCAGACACAATATCATAACATCTAAAGAAAAAAAATACTACATCTGATATAGACTGTATATAAATGAAATTTGTGATTTTTTTACTTTTTTATTGGATTATTGTGTGTTTCATAAAATGCATCTTAATCATATTAAGATACCCTAACATATTTTCAATCTCCCCCTATGACCCATCCAGGTTTCATGCATTCGGTCATACATATTAAAGTCTATCAAGCAAGTTCGTGTTCAGAGATGTCCCTTTGTCTGAGTTCATCTGCTAGAACCCAGTCACCCTATCAAGTGTCACTCCCTTAAGAAAGACCAACATTCCGACACCTAGCAGTGATAAGTTGCCAATAGTTCCTCAGATAAGGCTAGGAGTCCTTACCTTCTTCCTGGTATCTATGCTAATATTTTCATCTAGTTGGATATTGCATAAGTATTGTGTATGCTTTTACCATTGCTGTAAGTCCATAAAAGTGAGTTCCCAGTTTGGGCTTTCTGTGTTTATTACTCTCTGTTGCGTGAGGAAATTCCCTGACAAGAATTGCAAGATGCATTAACACTTTCTATGCCCACCCCAGAGTTCCACTATGTTCCCTGAATCTTAGACGTAGAAGTTGCATTGTAGATGTGTCATTTAGGGTTAGGCATCTCAAAGACTTATTCTCTGAATGAGACCAGTTATGGAATTCTGTAATAGTCTCCATCTATTGCATAAAGAAGGTTAATTGATGAAGTGGCAGATACACTTGTTTATAAATATAAGGATACATATTTAGCATAGAGTAAGAAATTTTTCTTGTCTAGGGATATATCAGATGTCAGTTTTACTCTAGGATCTATGACCTCTCCAGCCATGTACTTGCCTATGTTTATAATACCACACATTCTCTCCTGTTGAGTTGACTTTAAGTTCAATTAGTTAGCTTTTCATTGCTCCTAAGATGAAGGTCAGGCCTTCATCACCCAGTTACTTTTATGACCCAGCTAAGTCATGGTCAGCAACCTGAGGACTCTACAGATATCAGAAAATAAGCTAGAGAATGCTGCATAAAGCTGTTGTGTGAACCTGTGAAACACCGCAACTGCCACTTAGAGACTATTGGTTTGGAGGCCTGTGAGCTAACTGCTGCCAGCTGTGAGAATTTATCTTCTTCTTTTCCCATATTAAAACCCTATGGGGAATCAGCCTTTCGGGAAACCCCATGGACCCCAGTGTCGATATTGTGTTAAGTGAGGCCCTGAAACAGCCAAAGTGTAACCCATGTTTACTCTTTCTGCAAATTACTGACTTTGAGGAGGAAACCCAAGTGTTTCTAATCTCTGAGGAAGAGAGGATTGCCCACTTGTCAGTCTTTTCTAGTGCGTAAGACACAGAGAAAACAAATATGAAAATTCCATACATAAATCCTGGGCATATCTAAAATAAAACAACATAAAAGAACAGATATGAGACCTTAATTTGGCCTACCTGTGTAACAATTCCAGACAACTGACATTGCAATGAAATGGCAGTCAGCTCAGACAGATAGTGCAAAATTATTGGGGTTTTTCATTTTCCAAAGAGGACATAAAATCCGGGGTTGGGGGAGACCGGGGTCGGAGGAGGCAGGAGAAGAAGCAGTGGAGTTTTGAGGTGAGGTTGGAGATGGAGAAGTGGGTATGAATATGATAATGCACATTACATGAAATATGAAATCCTTGAATCAGTGTTTTTAAGTGCCACTATTGCTCTGTCATAGCTTGCTGCACCTCTTACTGTGGTTATCAGGCTTTACAGCTGGGCTGAGCCATTGATTGATTTTTCTCTTTTAGCAGCTTGTACAGTATCCTCTGATATTAGGATTTATGGTCTTCAAGGATGAGGCATCGAGGTCACTGCAGTAACCATGAAAATGGAAAGGGACCGTGGGGGTAAAGACGAAGAAGGAGACTGAGAGAGGGGGATAGTAGTAGATTCTTTAGTTATCGAAGGGAAAATGGGGATACCTAACTGGAAAAAGAGGAAGGAGGGTTATCCCAGGAACCATGGGGTAAAGTGGAAGAACTTGAGAGAGGAGGTTAATAAGAGACAGGTATTAACAAGGGAGAACTGAAGAAAATAGGGGTACTTCAACTGAGGTGAGAGGACCGAGGGTTAGACAAGGGAAAGGAGAGCAGAGGCAAATAATGCTTAGGTGCTGTGAAAAATCAGGCGGAAATGTATTAGTTCCAATGCCCTCTTAAAAATACAATACATATCTAGAACTGTAGGATATATAACACCCCACCAATAAAACTAAAACTAAAGCAAAATCTAAAAAAACAATGCCAGACAGATGAAATCGCTTCCCTATGAGGTCACAGTACTTCAAGAGACTCCCAAATCAACACAGGCTGCTCCCATATCCCTTGATTTCCTCCCAGAACTTGAAGGTAAGACCCTATTGCTGAAGACAGGACATACTTTGAACAGAGAACATTGACTAATGAAGCTAAGATGGACATGGAAGCCTCTTCCCTCTAAGAGTATATATAAAATATTCTGGAGAATGAATACGAGGTGAAGACGAGGGAAATGCTGAATATCTAAAATCATCACTTTCCATGAAGTGACTATAGGAATGTCAAAAACAAATCACATTTTTAATATCTCCTGAGAAAAAGCCCATGTGAATATCCTCATTATTGAGAATAAAATTAAAATCATGTTGTAGAGTAGTATAAAATATGAATTACTTTTCCCCTATTATATATCTATATGGATTTTGAATATTCTTTTTGAATACATGTATTTGTGCCTGCATGTGTAAATCTGTACAGGTTTATGTGAAAGTGTGTGTTGTACATGTGGAGACTAGAATTTGACATCATCTCCCCTGTTCATTTTTTTAAAAGATTTTATTTACTATTTTTATGTGTACGATTATATTGCCCACATATGTATGAGTGTACTTGTGCAGTCCCATGCTCACAGAGTCAGAAGAAAGCATCAGACACTCTGAAACTTGAGTAAAGATGGTTATTAGTTGCTATGTAAGTGTTGGGAGTTGAACCTGGATTCCCTCTAAGAGCAGCCTTTGCTCTTAACTGCTGAGCCATCTCTCCAGTCCAATTCCTGTTTTCAGTTGAACTCTATTTTAATTACAGAGATAAGATCTGTTGCTGAACTGGAGCTCAGTTTTCCACTACTCTAGCTATCTAGCTTGTCCCATATTTCCCCTCATTGCCTCATTTCAGAAGGAATTATACATAGCCCACATGCCTAGCTTTTAAATGAATGTTGGAGATTCCAATTCCAGTCTTCAAGCTATCATCAAGCATTTTATCCACTGAGTCATCAACCCATCTCTATGATATGATTTTCTTATAAGACATTTGGGAATGTAAAGTAAGGAATCGGACAAACAGAAGTAGTATTATCTGCACTGTTCATGCGTATGGTGGACTATACTTCCTACTAGAAGATCCAGGGCTATTGTATCAAGCTGTTTTGACTTCAAAAATATAAGGTTGTGATGGAGTTGAAAGAGTGAAACTTTCAGCTCTAGATCATATTACTGAAACAATGACATACATCTCAGCATCGGACACTGGTACAGCCTGGACTGATAGAAAGCATAAGAAATGTAAGAATATATCTATTTGCCTATCAGAATAGAAGAGCAAAGCTTGGGCTCTTTTTTTCTATGAAACTTATTGTGCTTGGAACAATTCCTGAGAGACAAATGGAGGCTAGTGTGTCTGAGTAAGTTATCATGTGTTACCAGGATGTAACATGGGACATTTATGAATGCTGTTATCAAATTTCAAAAGCATTTTTTTTCAGAGTAATAGAAAATTTGAACTGTGCCACACACTTCAAATTTGATAATAATCATTGACTGGCTTTGTTCAATACACTATCAACAGAAGTCTGCGTCTTTATCACTGAAATTTAAAATATACTTACTTGATTACAACGGGTTGGCTATATAGGCAAATATGTCATATTATCTAGACTTCCCACAAGCAACTGATGATTGAGCCCAAGAAAGATATATATTTATTTTAAGAGATAGGACAATATAAATTATTAAAAGGCATTTTAATAATAAACTTGTAAAAGACTTCAACTTACATTCTATTCTCTACACCTTTTCATTTTTGTGACTACAGAACATTGTTTGCACTTTGACTCTAGATTTTTTATAATTGACCTTATAATCAAAATGATGCACACAAAACAGTTTAGTAGAAATCCAATATATGTACACATTATTAGTAGATATTGGCCTACATTATAGAATTGAAGATGTTTATTCAATAACATTAGCATATCAAGTAGGAGAAAAGATTAGGCCAGAAATGAAAATACAGTTCAGTTTGTGCATGTGTATATGTATGTGTGTGTGCACACGCACGTGCAGAAATGGTGGTGTATTTTCTAAAACATCTGATATGAATTAAGCAAGAATAAATCAATAAAAATTTAGACAGTAATTTACTGTTGTCCCTAAAGGTTTAGCTTCCCCAAAGCAAAGATCAGCATTTTCTTCTTCATATTCACTTCCCCGAGAAAGCATAGCAATTATATGAAGCAAAGTATAATAACTGTTTTCTTAACTGGAGTTGATATTGGTGTCCAAGGTGAGGCACCACATGAATAACGCATTGACATTAGCATATCAAAGCAGATCTGTTTTGTGGCTTTTCATCATATGGCTCAGGTCTTTCATTTGAACTCAGGGCATTTAGCCTGCTCTTATTCACAAAGGATTAGCTGATGCAGGGAACCTAATCTCTTATCGTTTGGGATATTTTGTATTAATTTCAATGCTTTGGAACACATTGATAATTGAAAGATTTATGATAAATGCTGAATCTCCAGTTTGCAATTGAGTTTTATTATGACCCACTCCAGATGAAATATTTTTGTCAGAAACAATTTCATGGTTAGATAAACCATGTTTTGATAGAAAACAAAAAGAAATCATCTTGAACATTCAGCCAAAAAAAAATCAACTCCATGAAACATTAATTTTAATTTACTATAACCCAGGGAAGTGTTTCACTAGTTAGACCAATAGTCTGTATTTCAACATCCAGGCTCTGTCTCCCTCTTTGTTTTCTCATTCTCTAAGGGTGCGAAGTGGATAAATAACTGCTACAATCTAATATTAAGCATGCATAATTAAAGCATGTAGAATATGAGACACGTCCTCTGAAAACAATGGCAGATTCTGTGATGTGAAAGTTATCACAGAGATAATTTAATCTTTGCCCTGATTGTACATTCAGGAAAACAAACAAACAAACAAGGTAGAATAGGAGTAGAATGAAAAGTAAAACAGAGAGACACAAGTCAGAGAAAATTTGAAAAGCATTCTTTGGACAAAGATAAACATATGGAGTATAATAATTGGCTATGGTGACTGTTGAGAGGTATGCTATTTGTATACTCAAATAATTCCTTTGAATCATTTTAATACCATATGTATTTAGCTGACAGATAATAACGAATTCTGCCCCATGGCCTTGTCACCTGTCTAAACACAGGTTCTTGGCCTTAATAATGGTTTTTGATCAAATCATTTTTTTCAATTTTATCCCAATTTTTACCAGAAATCTGTAAGTTATGTGACCAAAGACCATTCAGTATCTTATGCTGTTATTGTCAACCATTCGGTTTACCCTGAAAATCCCAAATGTCTCGGACCTCATCTGGGTGGCACTGTTTGTCCCTCACAAGCACCCATACTCCTTCATGACCACTGTTGAGCTTCCTCATTTTGGGACCGATAAGTTGTTTTCACATACAATGTGTTTCAACTTGCCTTGAGGGCTGACTCACGTATGTTAGATCAGGTGTTGTTTTTCATTGCTTTGTATATTTCACCCAGCACAGTCCTGTACACGCTCTTCTACATTACCATGAACCATAGGATTCTCTCCTTGTGAGCTGAATTGTATTATTTTATTGTTCATTTACAGGCATTACTTATTGTTTCTTCCACTGAAACATACTTTTTTAAAAAGCCACTATAGGCTTCACCATGTTTATTAAAACAAAAACATTGCAATTGTTATTTACTTTGTGTGTGTGTGTGTGTGTGTTTGTGTGTGTGTCCACATGTTTACAGATCAGAGATAATGTACAGGACCTGGTTTTCTACCACGTAGGCCCTGAGGACTGAACTCAGATTTGGCAGGTTTGGCAGAAAGTGCCTTTACCTGCTGAACCATCTCACCGGCCCTGCTATTAGACCATCTGATGGATTCTGTATCATGTCTACTGTATTTAATACTACAGTGAACACTATGATGCTACTACACATGCCCACATGCTTTGGTCACATTGATTTCTGTTTCCTCAGAGAGTGAGAAAGGACTGGAACAGCCATGTCATATGCTCATTCTATTTTTTTCCTATTTCTGGAGGAAACAATATTGTTTGTTGATATAGAGTGTACTATTTTACGTCCCACCAGTGGTATATAAGGATGCCTTTTTATTCTTCATTCGTGATAACAGACATTAAAGGTCTGAAGTAGTATTTCATTGCAGTGAAATTGACAGTTACTCTAATTATTGGTGGTGCTGATCACTGCACCTGTTAGTCATTACTATTAGTCATTTCTTCAGAGAAATGTTTGAACAGATATTTTCTATTCTTCAAATGGTCTAGGTTTCTTGCTGTTTATATGTTTTCATGTCTTACACCTGGGAGTGGTAAACTCATATAATACGTGTGGTTTGGTAAGTCTCCTATTCTACAGTTTCTTCTCTCCGTTTATTTTTATCCTTGGATGCAAAGTAACATTTCAGTGTGGGTGACTTTTGCCTTCATTTTCTGTTTTAGAGTAATATTTTTAAAACATTATCTTGAAATCGATTTTATGGAGTTGCTTCTTTGGTATATTGAAGACTGTGATCCATTTTGAGATTAATTTTGTACATATCACAACATGAATAGTTAATTTGTTTTTCTCTCTGTGGATTAATCCTATTGTCCCAGATCTTATTCGTCCAGGTATTCGTGTCATTTGTGTTGGAAGCCAATTAAAATTAGCATGTAGGGTTGACTGGAGTCAATAATAACCCAAAATTATGAGTCTCTAACATTAAGTATTCTTAGTCCTCTAGCCTCAAGAGTAGGGACAGCGTGCTTGTAGAATTCACCACTTAGGAATTGATTCGAATGCAAAAGTTTCAAACACTGTATTGAAAATGAGCGAATACAAAGGTTGCTTTCTGGTTCCTGATGTTAATGAAAATGCTTCCAGTATTTCTCCATTTGGAATCATGTTGGCTGTGGTTTCGTTGTACATAGCTTTAATTTTGTTGAGGTATGTTGCCTCCACACCAATTCCTTCTAGAACATTTAACATGATTGCATGTTAGATTTTCTCAAAGATTTTTTTCCATCTATTTGGATGACAATGTGGATTTTGTCTTTAAATCCATTTATATGTTTTATAGACTATTGACTTATGTATATTGAGCCATCCATGTATCTCTGGAATAAAACCAATTTGGTCATGGTGGATGTTCTTTTTGATGAGTGTCTTTAAGCAGTTTGCAAATATTTTGTTGAATGTCTTTGCACATAAGCTCATTAATGGTATTTGTCTCTAGTTTCCCTTTTTGTCGTGTCTTTACCTGGTTTTTGGTATTAGAGTGATACTGAATTCCTACAATGAGTTTGCAAGTTCTCCCTGTGTTTTCATACTTTTGAACAATTTAAGAAGTATTAGTTATAGATTTCTCTTTTGAAGGATTTGGTAGAATTCTGCTGTGAACCCATCTGAGAATGGTCTTCTTTTTAATCACAATATTTTGTATTACTGTTTCAATTTCCTTATTTAGTTTGGGTGTGTTTCAGCTGTTGAGCTCTTTCTGGTTTTACTTTGGTGGTGTCCATGGCTTTCAAAATTCATCCATTTCTTTTAGATTTCAAATTTAATGGAGTATAGATGTTTAAAGTTATTTCCTTACAATGATCTGGACTTTTCAGAGTCTCTTCTGATGTTTCTCCTTTAATCTCTAAGTTTGTTGATTTGGAGTGTACTTTCTTTCCTTTAGTTAACTAGGATAAGGGTCTGTCTAACTTGTTTTACCTTTCAAAAAAACAGTTCTTAGATTCATTAATTTTTTGTACTGATGTTTTGTTTTGGTTTCATTAATTTCTGCTTTGATTTCTTTGTTAAATCATTGTATATTTCATACAGAACATCTCAAACAATTTTAATAATGTTTATACCCCTTTCCTCACTGGAAACTCCATAATCCCTGAACTGGAATCCATACATCCTTCCACCTGTGTTAAGGTCTTTGTGTCAAGTTATTAAACACTCCCCAAAAGTGAAAATCAGACTTACATAGTGAAGCACATAAAAGGAAAGCATGTTTATAAATATCTGCAAATAAATTCCTAAGTCAAAAGCACTCATAAACTCTAAAATATATTATTTTTCTTACCATATTTTACACAAATAGTGCATTGTCTAGATTTTATTTTCTCCTAGTTACAAATATAAACATAATTACATATCTCTCTTTCAGTTCATGAAACTATTAAAATATTATAATATTAGAAGTTAAAAAAACTAGAAATTTATTTCTTAGTTTTCAACAGGTAAGGAATGTAAGACAAGACTGACGATTCCATATTTTGGAGAATTCTTCCCATGCAAGATATTGAGAACACAGTGAAATGTTAGAGTGAATTAAAAATAAAGAAATAAAGAAAACAGCATTCAAAGGATGTATTTTTGAGATTGTACTCTATCAGTAGGAAAATAAATCATGACAAAATGCAATGTCAAAAATAGAAAGCTGTACTTACTTAATGAACTTGTAGATGAGCCATATGTAAGATTCCATAAATACATAGGCAGAAAGGCGGAGAAAATTAGGAACAAGTCTGCAAGGTGGCTCAGTGGGAGCAAGGCGTTTGCCTCCAAACCTGACAACTTGACTTCAATCTCTAGAACTGACATGGAGAGAATTATTTTTGTAACATATGCTCTGACCATACAGGATATGTGGCACACACACACACACACACACAAAGAGCAACACAAAGTTAATTAGTAAATTTTCCTATTAGCAATTAATTAATGTGATTAAAAGAATGAAAGCTTTCTTTTTTTAAGTGAGGAGGCAGTCCACAATATGAGTAGTTGGAACCAAAGGTAAACTCAGTTGGTGGAGTTCCTGCATCACATACACAAAGCCCAGCGTTTGATCACAGCATTCTATAAACTGAGTGTAGAGGTGATACCTAAGTCTCTGATTCAAAAAACAAGAAGAGACTGAATCTTAGAGGTTGAGTGCATACTGGTCTTGCAGAAGATCCAATTTCAGTTCTCAACACTCACACAGGACAGCTTGCGACCAACTACTTGTAGATATTTATCTATGGCGTCTGACGCCCTTTTCTGTACTCTGCATTTGCTTACAAGAATGTTTATCCACATAATCAGGCAAACAGCTCTTTTTAAGTAGGATGGATATATAACTTATGTAGCCCAGGCTGGCTTTGAATTCATTATGGAGCCAAGAATGATTCCTAATCTTTTTTAAGAAAAGGATGCTGAAATTTCAGATATGTGATACCACACCTTACTGGAAATATATATTTAATATAAAATGTTTCTTCAAAACCTTTTAATAATGTTTTCACATATAATAGTGGGCTATTATTATCTAGATTTTAATGTACACCCACTTTAACAGCAGCAAACATAAAATGCCACTATATATCATAGGTATTTTCTAACAAAGATTATATAGTATTTACATTTGATAAACAAACATTAATAAAATACTAGTTACTACTGAGGCTATTTAATTCTAAGGCAACGTAATGTCTTGATTTAGAAAGGCCTGTGATCATTTAATAAAACAGTGCATAAGAAAAGCTTCTTAAACCAGTGGTTTCCACATACTTAATTACAGTTCTGTTAATTTAATCAACACAGTAGGGGATATGTTATTTGGTGGGTGATATTTTGTTCTCACCATGAGAGGCATCTGCACAGTGCTCATCTCCATTAACTCGATTAAGAAATTACAATTAGAAAAAGACTTATGTATGGGCATTGAACATTCACTTGAATACAGAGAGGAAATGATATGAGAGCAAGTATGTGTCATTGATGAAAGTCTTTCTGGATTAGGAGGTCAGCAGCTGGAGTTTGTAGTTATTGTGCAGTGTTCTTACTGCTGTCTTTGGTATTCCATACATAAGTAGACATCTGTGTCCTGAAGATTGTAAAAATGTTTGTCTGTGTTGCTTCGAGAAATTAAAAGTGATGTGAGAAACTTATGCAAAAATAAAATTCTGCATTGCTTTGCTCTTAGAGAAAGTGCTTAAAAATCTATTCGATGACTAATGAGTGACATCTGCCTAATCCTGTTGGGTCCTGATATTTTCTCTGTTTGGGAAGAAAATAATTTCAGTGTGTTCTTTCAGACGGGGAATATTATAGGTGTTTTCTTCCTGGCGACTATTATAAAACATATCCCTGAAGGCAAATTTGCCATAATATCCAGATGTTATTAGAGTTTATACTAAAACAATAATGCTAGAATATTGCATCAAATCATGACATGGAAAAATATTTAATGATGATTTTTATAACAAAGACAATTAAGACCAAATGATAAGGAAAAATAACTAGCATAGTTAAAGAGAATGTCATGCTTCATTTTTAATAAAGGAACAATATATGTTCTTTAACATGACATCTTACCAAAGACTGATGCTATCTACCCCTTAGGAATCACATGTAGATATAATAGACCACTCAATATCTGGGCTTCTTACTGATACAATATTCACTTGTCTTTGTCTAGCTTGTAACTCTGGATTCTCTTTTAAAATGGGATCTCTTTTTACCTAACTATTTCATATTTTCAGGAGTCAAATTAGAAAACATCTCCTCCAGAAAGTCTTCTTAATCCCCTGCAGTTGGGTCAAGGTATGCATTCTCTGCTTCAGTTGTAACTCTGTGATGCCCAGAGGTCTGAAACATTTTTTAAAAGTTGCTGAATTTTTTGTCCTGTATAAAGTTTTCCTAGAAGGCAATGGTAGAGCCTTGTCATCACTCTCCAAACTGAGTCCAATAGCTGTGGGAAGTCTCAGGTGTATGAAAGGTAGACATTGCTTTATAATATAATACAGAGCACTTTGTTTGAAAATATAAGCCTAAGTTTGCATATATTTAAGGGACTTTTCAGTCAATACTCCTTCGGCATCATTTCAGATTGGAAAAATTTGACAGAAGTTATTTGATATTTGATTAACTCTTATTTTGCAACCAGAGCTATATTTACAGAAACGTTTTAGAAAATACAGAAATTTCTCATAAGCCACACTCCCGTAATTCCCTATTGCTAATGCCTACAATGTGTTTCATGTATAATGATTAATGAATAGACAGTTGTATAATATTGTAACCTGAAATCCACACTTAGATTTCAAGTATTCTTTGTTAATTTCTTAATGTCCTTCTCTGTTTCAAGATCCTGTGTAGAATATTGCATTATCAGTAGTCACCATATGTCGTTGGGGACTCTTAGCTATAAAGCATTTCTCATGCCTTTATTCTCGCAGAATGGTCATAACAGTATACAGGAATAATGGTCACATATTTTGTAGAAGTTCTCTGTGATTGGAATTTGACATTATTTTCTGATTGGAAAAGGGGTGTGTGATTTTAGAAGGCAAATATAGCAGCAAAATATCAGTCACCACAGCAAGAAAAAGCACAATCTGTCTATACAAGTTGGTATTTACAAAATGCAACAGAATTAAAAAGATTTGGAAAAATAGTCCAGACTATCATTTTTTTTGAAAAAAATATACAAGAAAGGAGTATGCCACAGTTACCACCTTCAGCTTTCTCTGTCTTTCCAGACTTGGAGGACATTAATTACTATGCAAATGATTCTCTGATATCCTTAAAAAGTTGTTGAATTCGATTTTTTCCAGCTCTTTTTGCATAGATAAGGGCGACAGTTCCTGACTTTGACGTTCCTGACTTTTTACAAATGAACCAGATTCTTCAAATGTTTGAGTGCTGAATTTTCCTACTAGGATGACACATTAAGAAGAAAAATATTGTCTCTTACATCAAGGAACAAAATCCAGATTCAGATAGAAAACAGCTTATTTTCCACATGAATTCTTTCAAATACAAAAGTAATGGTTTTCCCCCTAGCCTTTTTCTACCATGACTGCAGTTATTTTCCTACAGGTTTTCATTACTGTCCTTTTCATTTAGAGCAGTAATCTGCAGACGCTGACTGTGCTGATCATTCCATTTTTTTATGAATTTTGCAAGCTGGTTTTTATTAACAGTTGTTATTATTAAAAATTCAAGAATTTAAACTCTTTAGCCTAGCACAGTTTTATCAGATAATATCACTGAATGAATTGTCATGAGCCTCTTCTAGTAGCTATTTAATATAACTGGTGTCTTCCTTAGCATATGTAGCACTATTTGAAATATGGGGCTATTTAATCAAGATGATTATTTCTAGGTGCAGTGATGCCACATGCCAAAGGTAGGAATATTAGACTGCCATTAACATTGAACATTTTTAATAAGATAGCATTGAAAGTTTACACGTAAAAGCGTTAGTTTTATTTTTGTGATATATATTATCGCTATGATTTCACCTAAAATCTTAAAGACAATCAAATGAAAAAATGGACAAATACAAACTGCCACAAAGGACCTCAAATTAAAGCATTCTTCTAATTATTTGATTGTGTGGTTACATGCTGACTGAACACACTGAGAAATAGTATTTGTCTGGTTTCAGTGCAATTTTAGAAGAGTCACCATTGTAAGAGCCAGTCATCCCCATAACATAATCAAAAACTATTTACCTCGTTTTCAAAACATCCCTAAGGACTACTAAGGATAGACATCCCGTATTTTCAATGATACTCATATTGCTGACAATGACATACATGCCTGTCTGGTCTGATACTTGAAAACTGTCAGATATTGATATTAATGAGGCCATAGACTTAAGAAAAATTATAAAAATAAATAGGAGAGTGTGAATAGTCAAGTGGATGCTCATGACGAAAATCAATTATCCCATGGCATCTATAAACATCAAGCTGCTTGCCAAAGCCATGTTTACAAATTACAAGACTGTCCTCTTCATCAGTTTTCTAATAAAACATGGACTCAGCCATTCATGACAAGCAAAATAAAAGATTCTGTCTCTGACAGAAAGGCCACCACTTCAGTGAACAGTAATGACTTTTACTGCACTTATGTGGTGACAGGCCAAATTAGCTGTGGCCTGATCCTAAAAAACCTATTCAGGTCTTTGAGACTATTTCCAGACTATCATTTGTGCTTACACTTTTGACAATTGTTCTGGTAATTCAACAAATAGAAACAAGGTAAAGTATGTTACTACTTAAAAGTAAAACATGGCTTCTTGTAATCTTCTATTAACATCATTTATGGTTTCATAAAAGTGTGTCATTAAAATATAAATCATTCGGGGTTGGAGAGCTATCTCAATGGATAATAGTGTGTGCTGTTGTTGCAGAGGACCAATGTTATAACCCAGCAGCCATGCAGGGTGATCACAGCCACATTTAACTCCAACTCCAGGAGAATCTGACAGTCTGTTCATAAAAGGCACCTAATACTTACATATACTCACTCACATAGATACACACATACACACACACACACACACACACACACACACACACACACATAACACAGGATACTTAAAAATGAAAGTAAATTTTTAAAAATCCACTTACTGGGGAAGGAATCTGATGGATGGTGTATGATACGGCATTTATGTTGCTGAGTTCCTTTTCTGATGAAAGTAAGGGTACTTACTCAACCTTTGTTTCCTATTCTTAATTCAACTATACTATTAATAATGTAATGTGATTACTAATTGTGTTATTTCATGAAAAGAATACTTTTATCTTGTCACCTTTTGGCTAATGTCCAGACCAAAGGAAATGGGTTATATAATAACTTTTAAGAGTCAGGACTATGTCCCAGAAATCCTAAAAAGGATGTGTGTATTCTTCCTTTAACAATTTCAGTCCAACCAGGCAAACACAATCTTCATTTTATCCCTAAGTAAATACTGGCTTATCAATAAGGTTCTTAAGGAAATAAAATTCATTTTAACTCATTCATCTGTTACTAAGTGGATTAAAATGGTCTACAATTATAAAGACACTGGGCACATATTAGAGCACACTAAACAGTGATCAACAAAGACCAACAAAATATATAAAACATCTTTATGAAATTCAATAAAATATTTTTGATGCTTTTGCCTTTGACTGCTTACATGAAATGTCTGTGTGAGAAGAGGAGGTCAATTGATAAAACTGGTAGACTAGTCTTATTTGTGGGATAATCAACATATCTGTGAACTTTAAAAACTATGAAACATATAAAAGTATTAACATGCCCTGAACATGATCAATCCTATTATCCTATGCCTTGTGACACTACCAGGAGAACCAGTGGCCTTCTCTTGTATATGTTCAAGCATGCCAGCTAACAGCTATGTTTAAATGGGAGGCATACAGATTCATATACTTCTTTATATAGAGAGTTATGGGTTATCTTATATATGCTTGTTGTACTGTAACTTCTCCTTGATTATTTATCATGTGGCTTAAACAAGTGTTTATAAGGCCTAAATGAAATTTAAGTGAAAATATTTAAACCAGCATACCCTGTGATACTTCAGGATATGTGTTATGAACACAGAATAGACAGAGCTGTGAGTAGTTCTCTCCTGAGAATGGTTTGTTATTTTGGATAATGTGTTGGCCCCAATAATCTTTGAAAACAGCATAGAAAATGAGAAATTCATACTAATCCCCATTGAAGGTATTATGAAAGGATATAATTGTGTTTTATACTACATGTATCAACCTCTCTTATTCATGTTTATCATTTGATTGATTCATAGTTTTTTTTAGAATTTTGGTTATGGGGTTGGAGTGCATATTGAGCCTAATGATCTGGTTTTCTATTTTCTAATTTTATAGATTGACTTCTTTTGATTTTCATTTATGGTAAATTGAGTTAATACGGTAAGGCTTACTAGGTATATTTGGTTCCAATCTCTTTTGGTCAAATTAATGAAATTGTTCAAGGAGTGACACAATCATATTAAAACTTGAATTCATTCAAGAATCCCTCAGGCTAAGTGATAGATAGGTTTTGGAATGAAAAATCTGCTGTGTGTCTCCAATTTTCTTTTTCAGAAAGACCAAATAGAAGTTATTTTTCTTGGGTAACCATTTCTCAGTTTTGCTTTTGAGTCCCTAGCACAAAGGGAGTAAAAGCTAACCTTAAGTGTAGAACTCTCCACATGCATATGTTGTTATATAATTTGTATTTACTGCTTGTGTAGAGTTCTCATGGAATCATTGTCTTGAGATCCATAAGATTTGGGGGTTTTGTGGGGAAACGTGAGAAACCGGTTCAAGGTAAAGCTCATAGTGCTTCTGCGTCAGGAATACTGAGTTCTCTGGCAGCATCCACAAAGTCTAATTACCTAGTCTAAAAAGGACAATAAATAAAAAGCATAAATATCTTTCTTTCAGGAAAGAGCATTCAATTGAAGAGATAAACAATTAGAGCTAGTTATAAGTGCCCTGATCCACAAGAAAATCCAATAATATTACAGAAGATAAATGAGAAGGCATTTAAGGGACATTATCATAGGAGAATCCTTTCTGAGAAGAGGAGATTAGAGCTCAGATTTTCATCTGAGAAAGAGACATCCTAAAGCTTCATTGTAAGGGAACAGAATGTGAGGAAGAAAGAATTACTTAGATAAAGGTTTAACCCCGGAGCAGATTGAAATGTTCACAGAAGAGCAAGGCCACCTAACTGGAGTGAGAAAAATTGAATAAATGACAACTTATTTTCAGTTTCTCAGTCAGATGTAATATGTGGAATATTTGTGAAATTTACCTCCTATAAGGGCAATATGAATTAGGAGAGGAACAATGCATGGTAGAACACAATTACCATCTCCTAGAGAGAATGAAACAGATTTATATGTTTCTGCTTTTTTCACATTCATTCATCCTACACTAGAAGCTGGGTTGACTTTACTTATGTAGGTAAAGTAATTTTTATTTATTTTTTAAGTTTAGTAACATCCTGATCTGCACAGAAATTTCAAGGCTTGTCTGGGCAATATATTGAGATCCTGTTACAAAATAAATACTTATATATGTAAAAAAGAGAATTCCCTCACATATAGATGCTCCTTCCCTGTAGGAAGTAAATAAAAATGATAAAGCACAGGATGTAAACAAAATTTACAAGTATTAGGAAGCTCCTGAAACTTATAAGATTCACTATGTTTTCCTGCAGGGTTCTGTTAAGGAGTAACAGAGCTGAGGAGAAGAGACCCTTTAACCAGTTGGGCTCCTTAAAAGTTGAAGAGAAAGCTAGCTTTATGTAAGCTGCTCTCCTAGGTCCTAACATATCTGAGGTGGGCTTGTAGGTGATGTCCGCTACTTTTGAGAAACCTATGCTACTATAAGTTACACTTTACCTATAAGCACTTATTCCTGCAACTACACACAATAAATTGATTCACTAAGTTAGAATTGGATAGAATTGTTTCTTTGGTCTGTTTTCTTTCATCAGTGAAGACCTATTTTGAGAGTGAATGAACATTTGTTGACATATTCCCATAAAAGTCCCACAACAGCTTCAGTTCTGTAGTGAATAATACATTGTATATGCCCAGTGATCTGAACTGTCCTCCAAAGCCTCTACTCATTTATGAAACACATGCTTTTAGGACATTTAAAGTCACTTCCTGCCCAAAAGGCACATAGTGCAGAAAATAAATGGATACATGGTCAATCATAAAAAAAATGTCATTGTATCTTATTTTTTAATATTTTGAGAACTTCATATGTGAGTACTACATTTACAGCCTTTCTACCCCTCTCCCTTAGGGTCACTCCAAATCCTTCCACGTCCTCCCCTACTCATTATGAATGCATTGTCTTTTTCTATGCGCAGCACACCGTTATAAATTAATAAGATTACCAGTGTAGTCAAAGATAAGATTTTGTTTATACGCCTACAAAATATGGAGATCAAAATGCTATCAAGTCTTTTCCCTTTATTTAAGAGTCAGTGATTCATTGAAACTCACAGGGAAGCAAAAAAGGCATGCTTTGCCATCGAAAAATTGCTCAGTGTGTGCTGAATATACAAGGACACTACTCATTGGAGTTCATGATTTGCTATTCATTGTGGAAATCATTTGGGCTCTGTGCCACCATAGCACTCTGTAAATGGTATATCACCAGCATACTTTTTCCTTGTTAGAGTCCTTGGGTTATGTACTATCTTCTCTGTTCTTTCATTATTACTTTATGGTGTAAAATGCTGCGCATCACGAATGTCAGTATTTTTGCCATCAACTTAATTGTTGGGAACAGGTGTTTCATGTGCTCATATCTGCCCTTAGAAACCTTTATAATATTTAATATAGTGGCACAAACCCTATTTAACTCATTTGATCCAACCAGAGACTGCTTAATTACCATAATAAACACAGGTTGTTTATTGAACTGACATATGCTTATCTTGCATGCTATGCTCCAGGTGTTATGGTCATTTGTTAAACCATGAATATTTTCCTTATACTAGCATCTGTGACTGAAAATGATTAGTTTTTCTCCCTTTCAAATTAGCTAAATAGATTATATTTGGAGCAGGTGAATAAAAATATTTAAACAATCATGTGACATTAAAGAAATAGATAATTGTATTCTGACAACATGGTTGGGATATTAAATGCAGAGGTACAGCAGGGTGTACTAAATATAAATAAAAGAGCTGACTTCAGCTAACAACTCAGTTTGGAGCATGGCTCTTTGACAAGTTTTATTGGTAATTGAAAAAAATGGCAAAGCAATTTTATGACTGTGCTTGGAGAAAAGAGCCCAGTCTATAACATGAAATCAGCCAACAAAGCATTTTTGCTATGATTACTCCAAACCCCAAAGCAATAGACCAATGCATTTTTAAAAGTTTGCTTGTTATTTATTTATTTTTAAACTTCACTGGAAAGTGTTATGGTCCACAGAAAGCAAGATATTGGTAAGATATACATAATGAATCATTTAAACAGCTTAAGAATAAAGCAATCAAGGCTGTATGCCATTGCTCAATAAATACAATTTAAAACACCTTCCCTTTAGTAAAGAAGGAGAAAATGTCAAGGAGGGAAAGTGGACTCCAGTATTGGTGGAAGGGACAGAGGGAATGTTCCGAGAAAGTTGCACAAAAATTTAGACTTTTATAAACATTTTTCTAACATAGTGAGTATTGTATAATTATTGAAGAAGTAGTATTGGAATAAAATAGAACATCTGTGGCTGGAACATAGCTCAGTGGAAAGTGCTTTCTCAGAATACATGAGGTCCTGTGTTCCATCTCTAATACAACAACATAAATTAAAGTAAAATATATTAAAATATTTGAAAAAAACCATGGAAAACAAGCTTTATTTGGGTGCAGCTGACTATTCTAACATTTCCCATGACAATTTTTCATGACGTATGAGCTGTGCTTAAAGGAAGAATGATTTTGTCTTTCTCCAAAGAAGCCTAAAAAAATCTAAGTACATAAAAATTTCCCCTATTCCCATGATTATTATTAACTGATTTCCATGTAACGTATGATTCCACAGTAGTCACTGGATGCTCACTAAGACCATCTCTTATCTCTCTCATTTCTCTTTCGAACTCTGCTTTCTCCAGTGCTCGTTCTGTGTTTTCCTCTTTCTCTGACATACTCACCTTCCTGTAACTATGTCTTCAGACTCTTTGATACCCTTTGCATCCACTCATTCTTTTCTTGCATGTTTGCAATATTTTTGTAATTCTTCTGCGCCCTGTGTTTTATGATTCTTCCTCATTGGTTCTTAGTCTGTGTTATATATCTAGACTCTAGTCATTTAAAATACTTTTATTGATTTTTTTGTGGATTGCCTATAGTATGTTTTAGTCATTTTAAAACAATGTAGCGTTTAAAGAGCAAAACAAAAAATACAGTAGAAGTTAAATTATTCTGTTTTCGATAAGTAGCATTTAGCTGAATCACACACCATCCAAAATCTCCGTGTTTAAGAGATTGTTGTGAATGGTGACTTCATAATCTACGTTCATTTGCTTTGGAATTGCTGAGTTCCTCGAGGACTCAGTTAGGCTTGTCTCTTTGATGTTGTAGAATGATACTTTCGCTTTCATATTTGGAATATAAAAATTGCATACAGTATTTTCTTCCAAAACGCATCACAAAACATTCCCAAATTTTCTGCTTATCAATTTTCACAAATCCCTACAATAATTCATGGACTTCTAACTTTCTATTTGCTTGCTCACTTCTGTGGAACACCACAGAGTTTCAAATATCATATTCTCATTTCTGGGCACTGTATTTTGTATTAGGAAGCTTTCTCAGTGAAATATAATTCTCACTTGATTTTAACTCCTCTCTTATATCTCAGTGACTATTACCATATCAATTAGTACTTGGATGATATTGACCTGTGTCAGATTTTTCTAATCTGAACTCACATTGTGGGTTGTGTTTTAACTATAGATTCATCTAGACATGGTTATTCTCTAATAGTAGTTTCTGATCTAGTTCATATGTGTATACTATGAGACCTACACTGACTTGAGATAGTATCCTATAGAAAGGATAAGAACATTAAAAGTCAAGTAGAAATAGAAAACTATCTCTAAAACACGTCATTTTAACTTGTTCACATTCACCATATTCTACAGATAAGAACTGGATTTGCTGGACATTAGAATGTGGTCACCAAACAGAAAGATGAAGCATCATTTTTGTATGGCTAAGTACAGTTTACTTGAACATAATTTAGAAGTAGAGCTTTTGTTACAGAGTTGTTATTTGATACTTTCTTGGGAGATATGAATAAGGACTACCCTCTGAATAGGGAACTAAGGACAGACCAAAGTCAGCACATCATCAAAGTCTAACTTCATGAACCAAATGAGCTTAAGTCGTCAAGCATGGACACACGTACCTGCTAAATCATCTTGACAACCCAAAATTTAAACCTTTTGTAAAATAAATAAGAAAGAAAGAATAAACTTTAAAGTGAATACAATTTTTAAAATAATTTTTCAATGTATATTTTAATTGAATTTTGTGTATTTCATATAATAAATCTTAATCAGATTTGGACTCCTCCCTTATCTGTACCCCCATAGCTTGCCCACAATATTTTATCCATTTTGGTCATATATTTTAAGGCTTATTGAATGAATTTTGTGTCCCCAGAGGTCCCCCAGTTTAAGTTCATCCACTGGAGGCTGGTCAGACTATGTACTGTCACTTCCTTAAAGAAGATCAACTCTATCACCCAGCAGCAATAAGCTACTAGTAGTTTCTCAGCGAAGGATGGGTCCTGCTGTCCACTTCTCCAGATCTGTACTGGGTTTTAGTATAACTGAGGTTTCATGGGGTTTGCACAATCTGTCAACATCACTATAAGTAGATATGAGCAAGTTCCTAGAAGCCTGGATTCTGTTTCCTTATGGTCATGTACCACACCTGCCTTTTATGATTTTTTTTTAAGAAATACATATGCAAAGCGTTTTAAGAACAGTGTCAGAGAAGGACTCCTTCATGTGAAGTGGGCTTAGTCCAATCAGAAGTGGTTGGTTACTTTTATATTATTTATGCCACTCTTGTAGTCGTGGGCATATATTGTCAACCCAGCTGTTATTTTAGCTCATAAAGTTCACATCTTGGTACAGTTAATGATTAATATCCACTGCTAGTAACATGCATAGCACTTTCTAGCACATGAAAGTCAGCCAGCAGAGACGTAGTTTCAGGCTCAGTGTGCCTTTATTTATCCTACTTGTACTGCACCTAATGCATTTTAAAGAGGAAGTTATTCTTCCTCCTCCTTTTCTATCTTACCTACGTAATGCTTAAACCATTACATACATCCTATCGATTGCTCCTTTTCTCCCTTTGTATTTTGACATTCTGTCTCTCCTATTCTGAATTCCCCACCATTGACCATGATTAGTTTTTTGATTGCTAAGAAGCACAACATTTTAAATATTCAAAGTTACCCTACTTATGAAATAACATGAGATGAACTTTGCTTCTGATTCTGATTTACCTATTTTAGGATGATTGTTTCCAGTTCCATCTATTTACCTAAGAATTCCATAATTTTCTTTTCTTAACAGCTAAATAATGTTCTGCTGAGTAAATGACCCTGACATGGTCATTGGGGCCAAGAATCTGTGGATAGGGAGATTGCAAATCATAGTGGAAAACGTACTGCAATCATTCTATTAAATAGACACAATATTTCCCTGACTCTCTTAATTAGGTTACACCAAAAGATTAATAACATATCACTCATCTGTCACCAGAGAAGATTCTCCTTGCAGTATATGGTGATTAACACAGAGACTCACAAAAGTTCAACATGCAGAAAATAAAGAGACTAGAGAGTTCACAGCTCTAAATATATGATCTGCACTGCACCTTTCCTCCCAAGGATCAGTGATTTTTGAGGAAAATAGTGCAGAAAGACTGTAAGAGTCAGAATAGGTAGATGAACAAGATGAATCTGTGCTCTGTGGACATCACATGGTCGTGGCACAAGTGAACCTACAGTATTTATGACAGCATGCATGAGAGATATGTAAATCCAAGCCAAATGGCTCCAGCATGGGTGATGGAGGTGGGCAGGAAGCCCAGGTTTAACTGAGAGTCCACTGATGTTTATGGGTTCTGGGAGAGGGAGAATCAGTTTCCATTACCGGTGTGAGCCCTGGGAGGTTGATTAGACCATAAGAGATAGATCGACACTCAAGAGCACTTGGGAAATGCAGATTAGATCAGAGACTCCTTGTAAAAATTGATATTAGAGGACATGGAGCTGAAGGGAGTAGGAAGCTGGGTGTGCAGAAGGAGAAGTGAGTCTCGATATAATCAAAAACCTTTGAGCAAAATTCTCAAATCATCACAAAAATTTATAAAATATGACACAACTGAAAACAGCAAAAATGACAAAAGGAGTGTGAACTATATAACAAGTGTTCCTCAAAAGTAGAATGATATAAATGTTTTTTAGTAAATTTGAAATATCTCTTGTATACTAATTTCTAAGTTGATATTTATGATTTTATATTTATATATAAATAAAAATTCACCTGGCAAAATAAATATTGTTTTGAAAGAATAACTCTTATTTTGAAATAAATCAAAGCTTAAAATGTACATGTTAAAACAGTCTATCAGTGGGAAATAATCAGTCCACCTGCCATAAATGAGAGAAAAACATCTACCAAATAAAATATTTTTTCAAAATGTTAAATATGACATTCTTTAAATATTTTATATATTTTTAAATTTTATTTTATTTTATTTGTATTAATAAATTGCCTGCATGTACATCAATTACATCCATGTCATGAAGTATTCATGGGCGTCAAAAGAGGGCATCATTTCCCTTGGAACTGGAGTTATGGACTGTTGTTGGGTGCCACACTGGTGCTGGGAACTGAACCAGGGTCCTCTACAAGAGTGACCAGTGCTCTTAACCAGTGAACCATCTCTCTACCCTCTAAATATTATATTATTTATGTTTGCCTGTTCTTTATTTATAATATTTGCTAAAAACCAGTGTTTATAGAAATTGCCAATTAATTTGAGAAACCTTGTCTTCAAAAGTTTTAAATGAAGCATAGTTTCAATTTCTTATAACTTCTATATTTTATAGTTGTACAGCAAATTAATTTAAAGGTTTTGAATTTTTAAAATCATTATAATCAATTATTACTTGATAATTTCTTTGATATTTTTATTTCAAAGAAAATTGGAATTTTATTTTATTTTTTAAATATGTGTGTGTGTGTGTGTTTTACAGAATCATTGGGTATTTCATACAGATAATCTCAACAGTCATAATCATCTTTATATCCCTTTCCCTATATGGTTATATTTTTAGCGGTACATATTGATACATGTGCTGGTTTGACAGCATAATTATATGTACAGACAAAAAAACCCACAATCAACATCATTCTAAATCGAGAAAAACTAAACACATTCCCATGAAAATCAAGAAGCACTCAAGGCTACCCACTATCTCCACGCCTTTTAAATGTTCTGCTTGCAACTCTTGCTAGAACAATAAGAAAAGAGAAGGAAGTTTATAGAGGACTTATAGGAAAGAAGAGGTCAAATTATCTGATTTTTGTAGATAACATGATATTATACCTAAGAGATGTCAAAAATTCCTCCAGAAAACTTCTAGAAATCAATGACATCTTAAGAAAAGTAGCAGGTAGTAAAATTAATCTAAAAAATCAGTTGTCTTTCTATATACCAACAACAAGCAATTGGAGAAAGAGAATAAGGAAAAACTCCCATCCACAATAACTTCAAAAAATAAAATATCTTGGAATAACCCTGACCAAAGACATTAATTTTGATAATTTTATATAAAATATAAAGTAACAAACCAATTAATGGTGAGTATGTCAAAATTATTTTATATGTACCACACTGTTTGCAATTTAAATTCTTTAATTTGGGAATGCTATATAGCCATTATATAGGTTCAAGGACTCTTCCTCAATAGGTGGTCATAAATCATCTCTGTATAGAATACATAATTAGGAAGTCAGGTGAACTCTTGGAAAACACATTATTGGGTACACAAGTCTCTATAATTCATATTCTATTTATTTTTTAACTACATCTTATGAAAATTATTAGGTTAATGAGTTTTTGTCAAAGACAGTCCCAAGAGTAGACTTTGCTTATAATCTCAAGATAGACTGAATGAACTCCAGTGAGTGAAATTGTACTAAAGGACATCTGGGTAAAATGCTTGATTGAATTTCACTTAGCATGTATGGCAGAGTGCATGAGGCATGATGGGCCAGCATGGGAGCGGAGCATGGATGGGGAGGACATCTACATATGATTCTGAAATGTTGTGAGATATAAAATGGACAAAAGCTCAATAGTTTTCAAAGCAAAACATGAATTATCCAACTCTCACTTTAATAATTATATATATATATATATATATATAAACATCAATAAAATTAGCTATTTAAAACCTAAAATAAGTCCAAAGTTGAATTTATCCTCTTTAAAAGTAATAAAAAGATCTTCCAAATCATAGCTCTTTAAATTCCTAAATACTATTCAGAGCTTTATATAACCAATCAAACATATGCATCTCTCAAACTACATATGATTTTGAAACATTTTTTATTAAATTATCCATCATTCTTTTTTTGCAAAATTTATGTAAACTAAAGATAAGAAAGAGTAATTCAATCCCCAATATATTTAATATTTATGTAGTCCCATGTTTTGGTACAGTTCCAAATGTTTTCCACATATTATGTCACATGCTAGCAAGGTTATGAAGGACATGTTTTCTGTCTCTTTCACACGTGAACTTCATGAATTTCAGTTTCTCCAAGTGCTTTGTCTAAAGTATGTTGTCTTAAAAGAGTGTGATTTACCTTCACTTCTGGGTGGCAAGCAAGGACAATGGCAATAGCCTATATTATTTTGAAAGTCTTTTGAACTACCCTCCCAACAACTTGAAGAGAGTTTCCTCTTGCTGTTACTGGATTTTTTATTATGTAGTACTCAGCTATACACAACCATATAGTTGTATATGCGTATTATACTTTTATTTTAAAGTAATCTCACGTACTGCATAATTCAAAGATTATTGCTGTCTGAAAAGTTTTAGTGAAATTATGACATATGGTGATTACATATTATCAAACATTGCAGTAACAGTATTTATAGTTGTAGGCTGAAAGTTCAACCACAAAATGTGAATTTTTCCTCTATATTTAATTCCAGTCATTCTTATAAATAGTAAATTTTAAAGTAAAGTCTTTTTAGTGATAAATGTGATTACAATTGATGTTTCTTAAATGAGTCTGAAGAATTTTCTTTTTAAATTTAGATTTATTATATGTATTAATTGTGTGTGTATGTGTGTGTGTGTTTGTGTGTGTGTGTGTGTGTGTGTGTGTGTGTGTGTTTGCCTGTCATTTATTAGGAGACAACTTGTTGGACTATGTTCCTTTTACAATGTGGGATGTGGAGACTGAACACAGATCACTAGGCTTGGAGACAAATACCTTTACTCAATGAGCACTCAGCCCAAACACAAGATTTTTCAACACTAATTTTACTAGAAATATTGGCACTAAATGGATCGATACCTTTTCAAATTACCTAAAATAAATTTCCACCCTTACCCGTATTTTTAGCTTATTTTAACTTTTTTCTATAGCATTTTAATTTTCTAACATCATATAAATATTTGATATGTATGTATAAATATATCATACACATCGTATACCTATATGATATATGTGTGTATTATCTATAAGTCTCATAGAGTCAGAGTTTATGTACTTCATCCCCTAATATACTTAAGAACTAAAATTATATGCCATAGAACTTCATTCTTTATAAAAGTACGGCAAGTCATTCTCCTTAAAGAAGAAACAGGAAAAGGAGATAACTTTTGTATATAATACAATAAAATGAGTAAATGGTGCTTTAAAGTCATGTTTTGTCCTCATAAACACATGCTATACCCTCTAGACAGTGAGGATTTTAATACTCCATGTGTTCAGGCTATTTATCTCATCTTGAAATCATTCAGCCACCTTGTGTTGCAGACACAGTCATTCAAATTTCAGGTATTATAACCTCTATTCCAGCAAAGTTTCCATAGTTTTTTTTTTTCCTTATTATAAATACCTATGGTTTTCTCAAAGCCATATTAGGAATCCTATTTGATGAATTTCTTGTTAGCAATTTCTTCTCATGCTGCTTCCTTACCTGTCACCCCTTTGGGTCCTATGCCTCACCCTTCTACCTCTAAAGAGGGAAATTGATGATCATAACATTTTGCGATGTATCATTATGTATCCAGTTTTTCATGGGAAGTAAAGGGAAGATCGTTTCCTAGAGACAGGCAGTTACAATAACCTTGTCTTGAAGTTCAACTATGAGTAGCAGCTTAATGAACAAAATGCATGTAAGTATCAAAGCTCAGAAGGGCATTGCAAGTACACACATGGAAAAATCATTTCTGGAGTTTACCATTTATAACAGGCCAAATGGTAACCCCCCAAAATAAAATAAGGAGCATGTAGTAAGGATCATCAAGATCCTCCTTTTGTAGTAAATTATAAAAAATATAAAATAATATCAAGTTAGAATATCTATGTTGTTCTGAGTAATGATTCACGTAAGATCAATCTCATTTTTAGAAAAATGAACTTGGTATTGGCAAAGAAAGATACAAACACCAAGAAGCCCAAGATGTATTTATATGCCACACAAAAGAAAATCATGTGGTGGTGTGAGAAATTGTCCTATAATTGTTCCTAATCTAATTACATTTTTAGAGGCATTTCCACAAATCAGAACATACACATGAAATATTCACTGTAGGGGAATTCTTGCCTCAGTTCACATGGGTTTAAACTTTTGGTGAAGCTGAACAAATATGAAGTCATTAATGATGAAACAAGAATCCTCTGAAGAATTCACTCTAAACCTTAATTCACATACTTTAATAACCTTTAGTATATTAACTTGGTATATTATAGAGTATATTATAGAGTAGCATGGTGTGGCATCACTATTATATATATATATATATATATATATATATATATATATATATATAATTTTTTTCCTGTAAATACCCATGAAAACTATCAAAAAGGTTCCAATTACTGGTTCCAAACAACCCAGATTGTATTTAAAATAGTAATAAAAAGAAGAACCTAAGGCAACATAATTAAATCCTGTTCTATTGGAAAAGCAACAAAATTAAAGGAAATATCTTTGAACTCAAAATTCCTTTTCAGGCTCCATGAAACTTTGCATTTAGTCATCTGAAGTTTTACATGATTTAAAACATAAAATAAAAAAATATATTGATCATGTTTGCCACATCATCTTTTGTTAGAGATTATCTGATGTGTCCATTAATAGTTACTTAGTTAATAGTCAAACGGAAACAAAGAAAAAGTGTGCAATAGTATCAATGAGTTTAACCCATATAAAAATATCTTGAAACAACATTGTCTTATATTTTAAAGTAATTCATAACATTTACCTCTATTTGAGAAAATAAATGAAAATAATTTTGATCTCTATTTTACTGAGGTTTTATGAAATAAGAAATAAGATAACCTAAGAAACAGCTGAAGGTGATGTCTCCAGATTCCCAACACATCTCTTCATCATCAGTCAAAAGCAGAGAACTTATTTCCAGGTGTGGAAAATATTTTCTATTTTAAACTCATATAATCTCTGTTGTATGTGCCATGACTGCTATTTCAACATGCATGAAAACAATTACAGAAGTTATGTTAAATTTGGGCATCAGATTTTCTGTATTGCAAAATTCCTCAGAGCCCTGTGTGTTAGAGGCCTGCTTCGCCAGAGGGTAATGGTTGAGCCCTTAAGAACTGGGGAATAATGGGCATTAGCTTTAATTGTCACTTTGGCAAAATCTAGAACTTTCTTAAAAATGAGTTTGAGAAATTTTCTAGATTTGTTTAGCCTCACAGAGTCCAACCTACTCCTCCTTTCCATTGCACAATTTCTTACAGAGGGGATTGTGGACTGTACAAGAACAGAAAAAGTGAGCTGAGCAGTAGTATGCATGGACTAATTTATTGTTGTCCTTTCTTGACTGGAGATGACATATGACTGTTTTTTTCAAGATTCAGCTTCCTCGATTTCCGCTAAATTAAGAACTGCAACCTATAACTTTGAACCAAAAAAAGAAAAAAAAATCTCTATATTTTAAGTACTTTTAAGGGTATTTTATCACAGCAAAAGGAAAGGATATTAAGACCTGAAGTGACCAGCTTGGATCCACCGTTCCTCTACTGCCTGCCCCAGCCCCAGTACCAATCAGTGGGGTCAATGGATCATTGACAACAACTTGCAACTTTATCAGTTACAATCACCAGTTTTTTTTTCTCTTGAAAACTATTCATCTCAATCATTTCATTTTGTAGAATAATTTTTATTTATTCCCTTAAAACTTCATATTATACATTGAATTTAGATCATATCCATTCTTCCATTTCCCCTCTTCAGCTTCTCAACTTATCTCTCTCAATTTAATGAAACATACAGACACACACACACACACACACACACACACACACTCCATTGAGTCCAGTGAATCCTGTCCTTATGCACATGTGTGTGAGTACTTCCACTGTGGAACAGACAACATAATAGTGGCCACATCTCCAAGGAAAACTGACTCTTCCTCTCCACAGCAGCAATGAACTGCCAATAGCTGCTTTGCAAATGCTGGTGCCTCCCAAACCCTCTCCCATCATCCATGCTGGAATCTTGACTCACTAACTTCGTCATGTCCAGATTTTGTGCTTATAGCCATAGATTCTTTACGTTCCTGAGGGCAAAAGGCACGTCAAAACCCTTCCCCATCCTCAGGCTCTTAAAATGGCATCCACATTGCCCCAAGATTTTGTTCTTTTTAATACTTAAAAGCAGAGAAGATTTTCTTTATCATTTCATCAGTTGACATGCAAAGTTTCCTTCTGTATCTTGACCATGTGAATACATCCAGCAAAGGACCATAGTGTATGTATCTCTGTGACTTCTCCGTTCTCTTTGTCTTTAAAATTGCACGTAGAGTCTAATTGTTGGATTGAATAGAAGTTTATTGTGATTTACTTTAAAAAAAATTGTGAGTATTAGTGTTTGCCTGCTTGTATCTAAATATACCCATTCCATCTAATGCCGCTAGAACCAGAAGAGGTTATCAGTCCCCCCGAACTAGAGTTAAGGATAGTTGTTAGTCTAATGTTGGTGCTGAGAAATGAACTCAACACCTCTGACAGGTGCTCTTAACTGCAAGCATCCTCATCCAACTGGAAAGTTTATTTAACAAAGGTATTTTTTTTCAAATTTTTGTGATTGTCATACAATATAGTTTAATGGTATTTTGATACACTCTCACTGCAAATGAACCACTTTACCAAAGGATTTACTGACCAGCAACCTAAGCAATAATGTGAAAGAAAGAATTCCCTTTTCCCCTTCATTCTCACAGACATCGTCTATCTTTTATACTAAGCATAGGTGACTATGCTTAGTAATAACAAAATGTAAACTTGAGGATTTCTATGTAGGTAGATATTAAGCAGTTTACCACATAAGACAATATCTATTTTATTCCAATAGGTATGAAATAGCAATCTCCCAGTGGTTTTATTTATACATCTGTGATTATGAATGTTGTTAATATACTTAATAAAACCTGCTGTCATTCACAAAATCAGCTTCAAGTGGATATTTTAATATGTAAGACCTGCAAACAAATTGTTCTTGGCACACTGTATTGGCTTTGACACAAGGACCCAGGCAACAGAAACAGGGAAAAGCAAATAGGCTATAATAAATTAAGGTTTATTATAACAAAGAAAATAGTCCTGAAAATGAAAAAAAATAGGATATGAATCCTGAAAGAAAACATTTGCAAATATTATAATTGATAAGGGGCTTCTATTCCACAAACACAAAGAACTCAATAACTGAATTTCAAAATTTAAAAAAAAACATAAAAAATATATAAAGGCAGTCGGTGATGTATGTAGGAGGTAGAATGTTGCTTACCTTGTGAAAGCCCCAGGCCCCACTTTAATCCCACATAAATTGAATGAGGTGTCTCTGTTACATATTAAGGAGGTGCGAACAGAAATTTATGGTCATCCTTGGTTATACAGTACACAAATGGTCAGACTAGACTAACTGAGATCCTGCATCAAAAAAACATGTTTTTCCCTAAAGGACCTTAATAGACATTGTTCTGTCCAAGAAAAACAAAATCCTGAGTGACTAAAAAACTCTAGGTACTTTAACATATTAAATATGTTAAACATCCATTAATAACAACAAAAACTACAACTTAAAATTGGATACTAAATGTACAGAAAGTTCCTTCCTTGATTTTGGCATTGTGGTTGTTATTTTTGTTTTTATTGTTGTTACTTATATAGTTCAGTACCTATCCTGTCCTTTCTGAGACCTGTGAGTGTTTTGATTTCCCCAAAGTTTTATGAATTCAATTCAGTTTGTGCTGAGTTTATGAGATGTTGGGAGAATTTGGAGGAAAGTTGCTGACATTGCAAACCTATGATATTTGTGGTGTGCTCACAATATGATTTACTCATTTAGGGACTGACAAGAGGCTGCTTGCTGCTCTCCCCTCCTGTTAGAAGATGTGTGGTGACTTGAGAAGATAAAATCTCCTGGATACAGCAACTTCAGATGCTGCTGGTGATCCTTTTTGACCTCTTCTTCTTGAGAAGATAAAATCTCCTGGATACAGCAACTTCAGATGCTGCTGGTGATCCTTTTTGACCTCTTCTTCTCCTTCTCTGGCTAGATTATTGGGTATATTACCTCTTTCACTTGCTTTTCATTCAGTTTTGTAATATCTTTTCTCCGAACACAATAAATTGATGTTCTGCTTCTGATGTTAGAGTATTTGTTTGGTATTCCTCTTTGACATGTCAGATGAACCTTCATAATATCTGTAACTTCTGGATTCAGATTCCAATTTTTAGGAGGTCCACCTTTTATATTATTGTTATTATTATGTTTCTCTTTTCAGTATTTTATTTGAACTTTTTGAATATCTATAAAATTATTAAAATGGATGTGCTATATTTATTCATTGATTATTTGGGAAATTAAACATAATCTATATTTAAGAATTTCACAATCGACTGGGTATAGTGGCCCATGTCTTTAATCCCAGTATTCCTGAAGCAGGGCTAGGCTAACCTCTGGAAATCAATGGCAATCTACATAGCTGTCGGCAAGCTGGGGCTACAAGGAAATCCTGTCTCAAAAAAAAAAATCAATCTCTTAACAGGGAATTAATCTTTTAAAAATACTTTATTACCTGAGAATTTCATATAATGTATTTGGATCATATCTACCCACCGCTGTCTCCCGAATTGTCCTGTGCTTCCCTAACTCTTTAACTTTGTACCCTCATTGTTTTGAAAAACCCTTTGACCGCAATTTGCTTCTCCTATAACCCTGGGTGTGGGGCCATCCACTGGAAGGTGGTAAACCCATCTGGCATCACACCTTTACAGAAAACTATTTATCCCTCCACCAGCAGCCCTCAACTGTCACTAGTTGCTCAGCAAGGGCTCTTAAAGAGCCCTGCCCTCTTTCCTCCTAGAAGGTTGACAGGTTTTGCCTGTTCAGTTCTCATGGAATCAGCCATAGCTTTTGTGAATTCACGAATGCAAAAGTCTTGTCATGTGCATAAAATACTCTTTTGTTCCAGTCTTCTTTAACCTCTGTCTTTTACAATCTTTCTGCCCCCTCTTCCATAATGGTTCTTGAACCCTCGGAGGAGGGATGTGAACAGAAGTCCCATTTATGGTTGATGATTCCACAGGCATTTATTCTCTTACTTTGACCAACTGTGACTTTGTGTGGTAACCACTGTCCATTCCACAAAGAAATTTCTCTGTGGAGATCTGAGATCCACACTTATCCATGAGGACAAAGATGGGAATCCAGAGTGCTGTTTGATATTATGTCAATTTAGCACAATACAGCAGATTCACCTGGGCCTGTGAACTCCCCAACTGTGGGTCCTTGGCTAGATTTCCGGTACAAGGCATGTATTTCCTCTCTATAGCAGATCTTAAAGTCAAACAGAAAAAGTGGTTAGCCCCATAACATTCATGCCACTATTGTACCCATGGGCCTGTCTTGTCATGATAGTCATTACTGTAGTTCACAAGGCTCACAGATGGGTAAGATGTGATTTCTTTCCAACTGAAGCCTGCATTGCACTATGAGAGCTATCCTTTTCAGCAGAGAAGTTTCCAGGTCACTACAAATTTAATTTGATTTCTCCATCTAATATGACCAATATATGTAGAATCTTTAAGAAGAGGGTCATCTAGACTTGGGCATAGGCCTGCTCATGATCTTAGCACCCCAGATGCAGAGACTACTCTAGTACACCATACTCACCCACTGTTAATGAATCCTGAGCTCAGACTAGCTCAAATTTTCCATCTAGTTTATTAGAGCCTTCACAGACTGACCCCATCACCAACTTGTCATTGCATTTCTGAGACCACCCTTCTACTTTGACTGTATCCCATATACACACAACCTGTCTTGGATTTCTGTCAGCAGCCTTCTTCCATGGCAAATCTAATCCTGTTAATTGCATCTGCCCTCATCTATCACTGCAGCAACTCCAAAATCCTGCACCCTGTATACTTTTTTCCATCTCGACTTGGACACAGGGATACCTTTAGTTTTAAACTTCAAGATCTCTGTACTAACTTCTTATCTTCAGCTAGTAGTGAGCTCTACAAACCTCAACAAGCCCATCCTCCTACAGTGGTACCATCTGAAGCCCTTACCACTGAGTCAGGGCTAGGGTTATGTGCCCTTTTTCAGGAGCTCAGATACCTATAGACTGTGTGAGAAAGACTGAATTCAGCCTCTGCCTATCAGTTTTCAAAAACTGTGCTGTACCTGCTGGCCAGAGGGACGAAGACCTTAAGAGAAAGTCTGAGAGTATTTGGCCTTTCCTAACCTGTGTCTCTGATGGAGCTCTGGAGCAGCTGGACTAGAGCCATCTGATCCCTCCAATATACAATCAAAAGAGAGAATTTGGTCTTTTACCAACCAGCTTTTTATACTCAATAAGAAACCAAAGAAGTCACGTCAAGTATACAAACAGAATCAAATTTCAACTTAACAAAGGAATGCTTGAGTCTTACATCAGAATCACAAATAACAGAAGAAATTGAAATGCCAAGATCACAATAAAAAATAATATGACAAAAACAAATAATATATCCTATAGAAGAGCTCTAAAACAAGAAACCCATACATATAAGCCATGACAGAGAATTTAAAAGAACAATCCTAAAAATCATCAAAGAACTCGATGAATTTAAAGAACACACCAACAAAGGAATCAATGAATTAAAAGATGGCGATAAACTTCTGACTAAATTCAGAAAAGAGTTAAAAATATTAAAGAAAAGAGATAGAAAGATTAAAGAAAATTCAGGCTGAAAAGAAGAGGAAAGGGACAAACTTAGTAGGCCAATTTGAAATGACAGGAGAAAGTCTCAGCAACAGAGTGAATGAAATGGAAAACAGAATATAAAGACCAAAAATAAAGCTGAAGAATGGGAGCACTCAAGCAAAGATTATTAAAATTTTGAAAACAACACAGGAATGGAATATTCAGGAAATGTGGGACACCATGTAAAGAACAAAATTATGCATCACAGACATAGAAGAAGTAGAAGAATCTCAGGGTACTTATAAGGGTATTGTCCACATTTTCAACCAGCTTGTACTAGAAAAGGGTACTTTCCCAAAATTAAGGACAGACACTTCCATAAAAATACCAGAGACACTAGAAACTGTTATGCTAAATGAAGTAACACAGAATCAGAAAAACAAACAATGTAGGTTGTCTCTCATTTGTACATCCTAGCACTGATGTGAGTATGTATCCTGATGTAAATAAAGAAACCATGGAACTGGAATGAAACAAGGAAGGGAAAGGGAAAGAAGGAACCTAAGAGAGAATAATAACAGGAGATAGGTGTGGCTAAGGAGACTAGATAAAATGGTGGATGTTTAAAAGGAAGGGGGGAGGGAAGCCTGTACAAGGAACTATGGGTATAAAAGGAAATAAGGAATTCAAAAGAGGTGAGGCCTAGGAGACTGGTATTATCAAGGGAGAAATGGGGAAAAGGGGACAATTTAAATGGGGAAGGCATGGAGGGAAAGGTAGATATGGAGAGAAATAGAGAGAGAGAGAGAGAGAGAGAGAGAGAGAGAGAAACTATGCCTAGCTCTAGTAAAACACCAGAGGGAATCATGAAAATCTGACAATATTAGAAATTTCACATACAGTGTCTCTACCTGAGCCCATGTGTAGAGCTGAAGGTGAAATAACAACAAACTATGCCAGCCAGAGGAAAGTTTCTTTTGGGTTTTTGACCACCATGGTCCAAGAGACTCCCAAGATTATTCATTATAATGCCACAGCCCTAGATTGCCTAACAGACCTGGAAGGTAAGACCCTATTGTTGAAGACAGGACATACTTCAGAGACTGGATTTGGAGCAAAGGAGCTGGAACTGACTTGGAAGCCACTTCCCCGGAATGCCAACACTCAACCACTCAAAGCTCTAGAGAGCACTATGCAAGTAGCTAAAGAAGAAAATCAGTCAATGGTCTAACACTAGCTTCATGACCAAATAACCACACCAATGGCTGGCACAGCATTCAATGCTTATGCTGCAATGACACTTTAAGCTTGGGGTCAATCATTTGCAACCTAACTGATCTTAGAGTCCATTCAATGAGAGGACCCTAATGTGTGATGCTGTAGTCACAGCCAAATACACATTGCTAGAAGTCATAGATATTAGAGAAATTCCCAAAACTGTCACATCCTTAGGCTAATAAAACTTCTTACTAAATGCAAAATGTGAGCCCTTATAATTATTGTCAATCATCCCAGTCACCACACATCAAAAAGCCTTTTTTGCACCAGATGGAGACTAATGCAGAGTACCACAGCTGCTTACACACAGACATTCTTTGTGAATTTCCCATGCTTAAGCAGCACGACTACAATGCATCCTCTACATCCCAAACTCACACAATATAGAGCAAGCTGTAAATAAGTCATTAATGATTCTCTCAGCTCTCATTAATGAAGCGCCTTCATGCAAAAAAGGTCAGTAACACAAAAGTTCACACATGGCTGAATTATGGAGATTAGGAATCTGCAGAATGTGGGTCCCTGGACAGGACTCAGATTAAGTTTCTTTCACGCAGTGTACCATTTACATTGCTGAAGACAGGGCAGAACAATTGTAAGAGGCAGTGAGGAGAGGTGTGGCCATGTGGAAATAAAATCCTACAAGTTCCTAGGACACTATTCATGTGAAAACATCAATGGATTTGGCATGCTCAAGACTCATGCAAACTCAAGCAGACAAAAGCCCAACTAGGACTTGGGGAAATGGGTAAAAGACCTCAACTTTTGCTTAAGAAATATTGACAATTGATTATTATTGGGTGAGAATGATCTAGTCTTTCTAAAGTGAGGGACTCTATGTAGACTGACTACACCTCAGTGGATGAACCTGAACTGAGGTCACTCGTAACAATAACTTGACACACTTGACCTTAATAAAGACAAAGGAATGTGCAGATTCCAATTTGGGCACTATATTCTGTTCAGGTGGGAAAAAGAATATAAATATGATTAAGATTTATTGAGATGTTTTGTATGAAGCACACAATGATTCAATAAAATATGCATTTTAAAAAAGAGGCCACTTAAAATTCAATTGCTTTTGGAAGGACTTTTTAATACTGGAGTTCACTATAGAATTAGTAATTATTTTGTGTCTTTACAAGAGGCCAAGTTTTGTGTTAAATATCTATTTTGTTGATTAACTGCAATTCAATTCTTTTTTGTGCTATCAGGTCACACATAACATATGTCCATTCAACAGTTGTAGGTGTATTTGAAGACTTTTCACTATCATAGCTTGAAGTGATATTTGAAGAACCATTTTTCTTGATAATGGGCTAGCAAGATACTTCCTATAAAACTTCCTACACTGATAAGATAATTTATAAAGCTGAGTCATGGGAAAAGTGATCAAATAAGCTTCATTATTATTTTTTTCAGAAAAATCAGTAGCTTTGCCATGAAGTGGTAGCAAAAACATCAGTGTTTAATAGCTAAATGACTAAAAACAAATGTGGATTTGACTTGATATATGTCAAATTGAAAACATTTATAATAAAGAATGAGCCATCCTTTTTCCAGGGAATTTTGTCTCATTTTTTTTTATCTTAGCAGATAAATAAGATATATTTAAGCTCTATAGTGGTATCATTTCAGAGCCAATCCTGATGCACTCATGTTTTCCAGAATAATCTTTAACTTTTAATGCTGCTACAATTAATCTTAATTTTTGGTTAACATTTGGGTTTAATAGAAAAGTGTGTTTACTAAATTAAGCATTTGCATTTATCAATGTATGTTTTTTTCATTTTCTTTCAGTTTGTGAAAATTAAAATAAAGAATTCAGGAAGTTTATTGACCTAAAAAAAATGATAATTGTGTCCTATCAAGTTCTCAAGTTCTGGTGGCAGCCAAGAGCAATGTCAATAGCTTTATTGTTTTGAAAGCAAACAAGACACATGTGAACATCAAATCAAGGGAAGGTATCCTACATCTAGAAGTTTAGAACTTGGCTTTTTTACAAATATATTTGATTAAAAGTAAATGTACACATTTTAAATGCCCTTCAACTTCGCCTGCTATGTAATATATCTCTGATCGAGTTTACATAAAATGAAAGCTGTACTAACTCAACAGCATATTAAATTTATCTTAGTGTCGACATCAATATTTAAACTTAAGTTAAAATATGTTGTAAATTATAATTTCCATGACACGTATATGTGTCACCAGAAGATGCATTAAGGCAGGAACAACTGAATGGAAACATGTGAACCTCCTCCTACTCTCAGGCACATATGGCCTAATGTTAAAAATATGACCATGAGTGTTTAGTACTACACATGTTGGTGTAGTATGAGATCTGAATATCTTAGAAACATGGAAAATGGAAATAGAAAAAGCACAATGTTTTATAGATTTCCTAAGAATTTTTTTTTTTAATTTAACTTCTCTTGGGTTTCCTTTGCAAATATCAAAACAGATAAATATTTTTAGTAGTCAGAAATAACAAAAGCATAAAAAAATTGAAGTTGGTGTATGATTCTGAAAAACACCTTAAGTTTTTACTATATTGTTCAGGTAGTATATCTGGATATTTTTCTCTACATCTACTGCTTCATAGATGGTAGCTGGAAAAAATACCTCTAAAGTTCATTCAGTTGTTTCTCTTTTTCTGTTGTACTCCCCATGTTTCTACCTTGAGAAATAAATTTGGGTTTTGTGTTCTTGTTTACCACTTGCATAAACTGAATTATTTTAGTCATTTTTTCTAGTCACATTCCAATTTACCTCATTTTTGCTTTTGCCTTTTTAAGAAAGAGAATCACTGTAACACAGATTTGTCTTGAATTTATTGTGTCACTCAGTCTGGTCTCAAATTTGTGCCAAACCTGTTGCTCAGACTTGGAAATGCTGGCATTAGGAACACTAACAAACATGTTCAGCTCTGTCTCATTTTTAAAACAACGATTTTAAGATTTTTTTCCCACTTTTTAAAAGTATAATTTGAATAACAATCAAAAGTAAATTGGATTTAAGATAGATGAAAGATATTTAAAGGATTCATAAATATTGATTATGAAATGATTAGAATACAATTGTATTTCAAGCCTGTAGAACCTAACTTTGATCATGCCTTTGAATAGATTTATAGTTTTGCAAAAGCTAAAAATGAAATTTTAAAATGTTTGCTATATCCTAAAATTATCATATAAATCTATTTTGAATAAATATATGCAATATGTGATATACGTATATTTCTTCTGTTACAAATTAAACAGACATTTGGATATTTGAAGCATGATAGCTAATTACATAATATATCAAATTTTGAAAATATATAATGACATATGCTTTGCAATAGCACTTTACAATTTAAATGCAAAGAATTTTAACAAGCTCAGATTTGGTGCAGGTACTTTGTCATTTGTTCAACATTTGACTTCAAACATATGCATGCCAATGTTTAGACAGAACAATTGTGTAAAGAAATAATAGGTTCACTTCTAGTTAGGTTAATAAATAATAATGCCCTACAACATACAAATGTATAATCTGACAAAGTGCATTCATCGTATTTCTCTAGAAGATTGGATGCCTCATTCTTAACTCCCTCATTAAACAATAAACATTGTCTACCATGACATTGTCTACAATTTATATACAAAACAGAATTGAAACTGTTTTTAATGAATATTTTTACTGAACTTTTGTTGTTTTCATAGAATACTTCTTAATCATATTCACAAGCCTTCCCTATTTGCATCCTCATTACCAACTCACAGGACTTTCATGCATTCAGCCATATGCACTAAGGCCTAGCAGTCATTTTTTTTTCAAAGAACCACAAAATAGGGTACATATTTTAAAACTTTATCACCTAGAAAAGATGCTGTTGACTATGTTGTGATGAACTTACTATTGGTAATTTATGTGAAGTATGTATTAGTAAATAAAAATTTAAGTAAATCAACTGAAATTCTGAACTTTGTTTTTAAACTTCCTTTAACTTTGTAGCATATTCCCATTATTCCAATGAGGATATATTCATATTAACATTCTAGTCCATTTTAGTCCTTGTAATGAGCCTAAAATAGCTGCCAGCTTGCACTGCTGGAATTAATGATAATTAAATGTAACACAAAATGTATTTCCATATTTTGTATTGCTCAAACGATTTCATCTCAGATGTAGTATGATTCTTTTCAGAGATGACTACTTCCATTTAATCTCTTTTCCAATTTTAATTTGAATTTCATATTGTTCCTGACTGTTTAATGAATATTTGGGGAGATGGTCATAGTGTCGTTAATTATACTGGAGACTTTGGAAAATTAATTCTTTTGGACCTAAAGTCAGCTATTTAATTGATTTCTGATGAAACTGGAGATTGAACACAGATAGTTCACCTCTTCATTCATTTTGATTCTTCTCTTTTTCAATTCTAACAGGGTACTACTTTAGGAAGTTATTGCTTGCAAATCAATTGTGGAGCTGTTTTGGACATTATCCACGAGTTAATAGACGAGTAATCTTTCTGTCAAGTTACCTTAGTATTGATTTCTGAAAATGAAGAATTTTTAGTTTTAGCTATAGAGAAGCAAAGGCACTATTATCACTTATAATTCATATTTCTGCAATTTATAATCGTCTATTAATAACAGACTCATACAATCATACATAGAAAGGTTTTCTCATGCCAATTCTCATAATCATTTAAGAAACAGATACAAATAGTTAGAGTATTCTCAAATATATTTCCTGTGATTTAGCATGTGTTATAATTCAGTAATTAATTCTTTAAATTAGTACAAATATTTAACATTTTCATGTTCTCAATAATTACTAAAATGCAGTATTATATAAGGGAGTTTTCTATGTTCAGTGTTGTGACTAATTGCATATTTTATTTGACACTATACAATATCTAAAATTGATCCCTTATAGGGAACTATAAAAGTATAAGAAATTCTTCTAAATTTTTATATTATTAGGTATTGATCATATTGGAATATATTATCTCAGATTAATAATGACATGATTATAAAAACATTTACTGAATGTGTTGACTTCAGTGATATTTATTTACATTTAACTGATTCATGATATCTAATATTATTCATTAGAAGCTGTTATTAAATAATTTAGTTCTAAAACATTAGAAAATTGATCCCTCTACATACTTCAACAGATTTTATAATTTTTGAATTGTCCTTGAGAATTCTGTGAAAACTCAAATAACACATCCAAGACTACTGTATATGCACTGTTTTAATTCTGTGTTCCTGTAACAGAATATCATATACCGGGTAAATCATAAAGAATAGAAATTTGTTTGTCATAATTTGGGAGTTTGGGAAGTTCAAGCCATGGCACTGATATGTTTGTATCAATCAAGGTCCATGTTCACTTCCAAGAAAGTGTCTTGAATACTGAATTATCTGGAAGATATAAACAGTGTCTCGTGGAAGATTATCAAATGAAATCTCTCCTTTTACTCAGTGTCAATTTATCAGTGTGTTTCTCATGACCTAAACACCTCAATTTGATTGTTTCCTCCCAACTCCCCTAAGGAAATTAAGCTTTTGACATATTTTAGTCAAGACAAAATATTTAAATATGACAGATACAAATCTTTGTGAATTGATTATTTAACCTGTATAACTACAATGTACTGATGAAGATGTGGCATTGTCAAGAATAAAGCTCAAGGGCTGAGTGCCATGGCACAAGTCTTTAATCCCAACAATATGGGGATAGAGGCAGGCAGATGTCTGCAATTTCAAGGCCATTTAATCAAGATAGGAAGTCCTGATGAGCCAGGGTTATATAGTGAGTGCCTGTCCAAATATCAAGACTATCACTCAAGCTATTTCTAAAGATAAGATTTCTCTATGTAGAGAATTTCTACTGTCACATCAGTGTTGATTGAAGTTTTATACCTGTACTACTGAATAGAAGAAACCATGTGAAGAATGTTTTCCACTCTCTTAGGATCAGACAGCCCTCAGCACATTTACATAGGAGCAATGCTAAATTAACTCAGTACAATACACATGTGTTTATGTAGGTATAAGTAACAACAATGATCAAAGAAGAGGATATGAACTTGGGAGGAAGAGGTGGGGATATGAAGGAGTTGGAGGGGGATTGGATGGGGTGAAAATAATGGAAATACAATACTGATGTATGACATTCTCAAGAAATAAAAAAGTAATAAAAAGACACAATCAGTATTCTATATATCAAATGATTTGAAGAGAAGTAAAAATTTGATGTGAATTTATTATGAGCTTATGTTTAAAGGCCAAACCCGCAAGTCTCTTGTATCAGTAAAATGATTTAAAACTAAATCTTATATCTGTGTTTTTAGAATATGTATGATTTCTTATGTATAAAACATAAATATTATTAAAATACTAATAATGACATCACTTCTTTCAGACGATTAGAAGCTGACTGTATGGCATACAGTTTATTTGAACATATTATTATATTTTTACTTAGCACCATTAAGAATCCTCTGAGTCATCTATCATATTTTGTTCCAATATGAATTTGTCAGTGGACACAGCTTGATTTGCTTTCATCTATTATCTGAAGTACATAGCACTTCTCTGACGGCTTACAAAATTTCTATGTATCTTTTCAAATACCATGAGAAAGAAAAAAGCAAATTTTTATTCCTCAGAAATGGAAAACTGTACTTGGAAAAGTCTACATAAATTTTTGAAAACTGTTTTGGGTAGATTATATATATATATATATATATATATATATATATATATATATATATGCCAGAAAATTAAATGGCCATTGAAGATGCATGTTGTACATATCCTAGGGTCACAGTCACCATCATAGAGGATTTTTGAAACACTATAAGGCATATTGACTTCTCCTATGCTCAAAGGCTCTTGTCACACTTTCTTTGGCAGGTAATGTTTCCCCCTAAGATAACATGTCCACAGTGGACTAGCAATATCTCTGTGTTTGAAATATATTTCTTTCTTTTCTGATGCCAGGGCTGAGGGAAATGGTACTATGAGAAAAAAGGCTGCTGGAGATTGAATATGAAAATACCAACTTTGCTCCCATTCTACTGACCTGAGGGTTCCCCTGACAGTGCACGGGTGCATTGTCATCTTTGATGGGGTGAGTGCTGTGAAATAGTAAGGAGCACTGCCATGTGAGTGACCATTAGCACCATCTTCTCAAGGCCCGTGAGAAGACAAACGTGATTCATGCTCAGCATGCACTTGCAATTCTTAACCAAATCATACTTTGGCACACATCAGAGAAACGGTAGATTTCTGACCTTAACTCTGTTAGGTTCCAAAGCTCTTGACCTCTTGACCATGTGTTCCATTCATAACAGTTTCCGGTTTAACAAATGCATCAGGCTTTTTGCTCACGTTTTCCTGCCTTGCTAATTTCAATATTGAAATTGGTAGGATTATAGGTATGAATCGCCATGATCAGCTTTTAAATTCTAATACCAATACCATCAATGAAATTTTATTGTCTTGACAAGGCATTATTCAGGATTTGTATATTCATATAGAATTTTATTTTTTCTGACTTGATTCAAGTCATTGTCTGATTTTCAAAAGCATTTGTGCTAAATGGAAAGGAAAAATACTTCTCACATCAACGGCCTTTGAAGCAAACTGCGGCAGTTCTCTTGTAAGTCTAATAAGGACATAGTGACTTTAATTGAGGACATCAGTAGGATTTATTGAACTGCATGTGCTTATGTTGGAATTTAAAGGTCAAGGATCTGAAACATTGACACAAAAAATATCAGCTTTATGGATTTGCTGTCACACATAGGGTCAGTTTGAAAAGACAACATTAATTCCTCATATGCTTTCAGTGCATCACCCTGCATGGCCCTTCCTCCTTCCTTAATAAAGATATCAAGGTCTCAATTCATGTTAGTGTTTGTTATGAGACTGCAAAACACAATATATATCTGTAAGCAGAATCTTATTTCTGTACACAAAGCAAGAATATTATCATATATGGTTAGTGTTTTTATAAAACATTTATATCAATTCTTAGAAAGAAAGACACCCCTCCCATGGCTGCAAATACAAACAAAGAAAATAAAACTGCATCATCTCAAAACTGAACTTTTTACAAAGGCTGATCAACTGATTAGATCTTCAGAGATTTGGAGTGTTTGAAAAGTTACAGGTCCTGAGGCTAAGTACCATCCGTCTTGGGCCCCTAAAAATTCGTTCCTTGCCAATCTCTGTTTCTAAATTAACCTCATTGGATTAACATATAAAAACTCTTTGGAATGTAATAACTTAGCAGGCCACTGGCTTCCTCCAACCGAATGCTGAGCGTCATCATCAGAAATATCTGAAACCTGTAGCTGAGATTTCTCTTTTCCTGTATTAGCCTACTTAAGGTTTCCTACAATACATTTAAGAAGATTTTATGAAACTGTTGAAGCATGGAATTTTGGGTAACCTTAATCTGAGTTTCCAGGCCAAGGTCACTCATATCTTCCTTCAGAATAAATATTCCTTATCCCCTTTGAGGTGATATTTATGCTTGTCAACAATCCAAATTGGTGTCTGGAGCAAACAACATGCATTAGTTCAAAAATCTTTATATTTTGAGTGCTGAACTAGCCTGACTCACTTTTACCTATTTTGATTTTTTATATTATTTTATTAAATGTTTACTTATTTATTTATTTTATGTGTATGACTGTACAGCCTGCATGTATGCACTGCACCAGTGTCACTCAGTGCCCTCAGAGATAAGAAGATGGTGTTGGATTCCCCTGAAACTGGAGTTACATACCATTGTTAAATGACATCTGGGTGATGGGAATCAATGGGTTCTCTGTAAAAGCAGCCATCTCTCCTAACAGCTAAGCATCGCTCCAGTCCACACTCACCTATTTTGTATTTAAAGTTTTATATTAAGAAATAAATATCAAGAAAGAGAACATTAATGATATTAAAGATCATTCACTGTTAGGAGAAAAGACTAACAAATATAGATATAAGATAGTATCCTCAAAGAGAAGTCAGAGTAGACAGGACCCAAAAAAGTGTGACTCATTTTTTTGGCTTTATGTCAAGTCTTCTTCTCCCTCTTCTCTCTTACTCTTTCTCTTTCAATCTCTTATTCTCCCTCCAGCTCTCGCTTTCTTGTGGGAGTGACTTTTAATAATGACCATAATCTGGACTAATGACTTTTAATTATCCCTAGCAAAATTGCATGCTCTTTTGTCTTGTGAACTTGGCTCTTGTTAATTTTTTTCCATGCAACCTCTTTTTGGTATTTCATCCAGAAAGGTAATGATAAGTGGAATGAATTAAGGTATGCATGAGGATTAACATATCAAAGTGATGAAAGACTCCCTATCTCCCCTGCACAGTGTAGTGGAGGGAAGTGCACAGGGAAGGACAACTGGCCTTGGATGAATGAGATATTCTAGAACTAGGAATGAAAAGGTCTGAAGGTCTGTTAAGATTAGAAGTGTAGTCAAGATGTAAAAACTATTTTGAATGAAAATGTGGGTGGGGCCAAACTAGAGACACAGTTTCAAGGTTGGAGTTCAAGGAAGAGAGTTCCACCAGCACAGTTCCATAAGAGAGGAGGTTCCAAGTGAAGTCGAGGGGAACAAGGATCCTCTGAGTTCTGGTCCACTATTTAAAACTAAATTTAAGATATAGGTTATGCGACTGGAGAGTTAGTTCAGCAGTTATGAGCACTGAATTGTTCTTACAGAAGACCCAATTTGGGTTTGATTTCCAGACCTCACAAGGTGCCTTAACGACCATCCATAACCTCAGTTCCAGAGGAATATTATACTGTCTTCCTAGCTTCAAAGGCATTGCAGGACATGGGTGCACTTATACACCTGCAGGTAATGCACTCATTCACTAAATAAATAAATAATTTAATAAAAGGTTATTTGATCACCTGATGGTAATGTCTGTGTGGTTACTCTGCCCTTTTTGAAATATTTTTTTTTCCTTTTTATCTATATATTTTCAATTGTTTGATTGATTAATTTAATATTTTGTGGGTACATGTGCCACAGAATGCTTGCTGTAGTTCTAAGGTAACTTTTAGGGTTTGATTCTCTCCTTCCACTATATGGTGCTAGACTGATCCCAGATCATCAGGCTTAGTAGCAATTGACCATACCCACTGAGCGATCTTGCCAGTCAGCTTTCTGAAAGCATTAGCAGTTCTAGTCAGCATTTTGAGTTCTTTTAAGCATTCTTGTCTGGATTCTTCTACAAATGCGCCAGTTTGTAGATTGCTTCATATGAGTGACAGTGCATACTCATAGCTTATACCCTAATTGTAGTTGTATTCGAATGCCTTATAAACCCAAACCAAGAGCACTTGGGAAACACAGATTCGACACCTTAGACCTTAAGAAAAAAGAAAGAAAGAAAGAACGAAAGAAAGGAAGGAAGGAAGGAAGGAAGGAAGGAAGGAAGGAAGGAAGGAAGGAAGGAAGGAAAGACAAATAGTAGGGTTGGAGAGATGGCTCATTGGTTAAAATCGCTGGCTGCTTTTGCAGAGGACCAAGGTGTGATTCCCAGCACCCAGTTGGCAGCTAAGAACTGTCATAACGCTTAAGTTCCAGGGGACCCAAGGCCTTCTTCTGACCTCCGTGGGCATTAAACAACACAGGTCCACCTACCTACAGACAAGCAATACACTTTTATACATAAAATAAAAGAAATAAAAATTTATAAAGGCAAATAATAAGGGAACATAATGATGAAGTAAGGAGGGGAATTAAGGTGTGGGAACAGATGGGGAGCAGGTCTGAGTATGATGAAAATACAATATATGAAATTCTCAAAACATACAATAAAGATATTCAACTTTTGCAAATTTCATACAATATATTTTGATCATGTTTAGATCTCCTCCCCTATATGCCACACTCTTATGCCCTCTCCCAAATTTAATATACCCCGTCATGTCAATGCCTATGGAGACAAGTTTGTGTCCCAAAATGTCCTCTCGTGTGTGGCCACACACTGGTGCCTGGTTAACCTACCCAGTGTCACATTCTTACAGAAAATCAACAGTTATCAGCTCTTAATAGTTCCTCAGCTAAAATCGTGGCTTCTTATCCAAGCTAAAGACAATAAAAATATTTTAGGAAAATAATTCAGCAAGGAATACAACATACTTCTAAAACTATCGACAGTCCATTATAATCAGTGCATTTTACTTTCTTCATTAACACATATTTAATTTCATAAAATAAATTGTAGTTGTATTCTAACATGTACTTCACATTTTCCGAGAAAGAGTAGTTTATGGTCTTGCTTAAATGACCCCCAAATCCTCACTTAGAAGCTATATTTCCATTGTGAAATGTGGAGATAAAGAAAAGTTAATCCAATGGATGGTATTAAGACAATTAGGAGGTAATTAAGGTTAAATGACATGATTAAAACAACACACTAGCTAACAGGACTGTGGCTGTAGAGGGAGAATGACCTGACCTTGGGTGCTGAATCCCACCAAATTGGAACTCTATAACATACATATCAGCAAGAACAACCACACCAGATGCAACTGCTGAGCATTGAAAGTCCTAGCCTCTATGACCTTCAGCTGACTATACTTTTCTTCATTAAACTTTCCCTATACTAGTAACAGAAATCATACTAAGATGCTTCCTACTTGTCGATAGTATGTAATGTGCCATAAAAATTAGCACTTGTTAATATGTGTATTTACATTCTGAGTACAAATAAAAAGAAAATTAAGTACTTTTCTTATTTTTAACCTAAATGATTTGAAGTCAGAAATTATGTAAAAATAGTTTCACTTCTATATGCAAACATTTTGTATTCAGAAGACAATGATAGTATTTATGATCTAGTCTTTGTTAAATTCCTTGAAAGGGATGGGGAATAAACTATGCAAGAAACCATCCTCTAAATTCTTACCTCTATTACAGAAAGACATACATTAACATGAAAATGTATAATAATGTCTCAAATTAAAGTTATCTGAATAAAAACTCAAAGAATTATACCAATGTCTGTGACATAAATATAATATATTTTATTGAGGTATACAGCAGACTTTCAGATAAGGCAGCACTTATTTTTTTTTCTCATTAGGAATACCATGAGATATTTTACAGGTAGAGTGACTTGTTAGTAAGTCTTAAAAGGTCAATAAATTCAATAATTGGTATTATTACATTTGTTGAGTTGTATGTTGCACTGATTTTTTTAACAAATGTCACTGATAACAAAAAACACTTAGAATCTCCTATATTAACAAAATAGTTTACATGTAGTATATGATGTAAACTAGAAAATAGGCACTATGTATAAGAGACATTGCATATGTTGACTAAATATAATCACGTAAAATTTTGCACAAATAACAAAAAACAACTTAAAGATATGGTTCACAAAATGATGTAGTGGACAGAGGCATTTGTTACCAAACCTGGCAACTTGAGCCCAGTTCATGAGAATCCCCTGATAGAAGGAGAGAATCTACTGTCTGTTGTCTGCTGATGTCCACAACTATAATCACAGATACACATATACATGCACACACACACACACACACACACACATACACGCACACACATACATACACAGACAGAATGAAATGAAAAAAGTATAAAGTAAAAACAGTAATCAAGTTATACTAAGAAAAGTATTTTTATTAATAGGTACCCAATGATTGTATGACATTCCATGAACATTTAGTAAATTCTACTTTATTTTAATTTTTTAATTTAATTTTTGTGTGTTTCATATAGAACATCTCAGTCAATCTAAATAATCTATGACCACTCCAGCAGTGTGTATTTGGCTATATTTGCAGTACCACACATGAGTTTCCTCCCATTGAATTGGCTTTTAGTCGAATTTGATAGGTGTTGATTGCAGCAAGATGAAAGTCCCACTAGTTCAACAATGTGTGCTATTCCAGTGATCAATGTGCTTCTTTGATCTTGACACTGGTGAAGGACCACTATTTGGTGTTCTCCTTTAGCAGCTTTCACAGTGCTCTCCACTATGGGAAGGGGGCTTCAAGTCAGTTCCAGCTCCATTGCTCCAAATTTTATGTCCAATGTGCATTGTGTCTTAAGCTTTAGGGTCTTACATTCAAGTTCTTGGGGGCAATCAAGGCAGTGGCAAAAGCCTGTGTAATTTATGAGTCTTTTGGACTGCCCTGGACAACAACTCAATGGAAAGTTTTTCCTGTCTGACACTATTATGCTTGTTATATATCCTACAGCTATACACATGGGCTCATGTGACAATATTGTATGTGGAATGTGTCATTAGGTTGTTGGACTTGTATGATTCTCTCTCAGTTTTTTTTTTCTTACACTGGCTAGGTATTGTTTATTTCTCCTCTCTTTCTCCCTGCCTCAACTTTCCTCCATGCCTTGCCCATTTAAAGCGTCCCCATTTTCCCTATTCCTCCTTTGATAATACTAGTGTCCTATGGTCTCACCTCTCTTGAGCTCCTTTTTTTCCTTTATCCCAAGGGATATCCTATCATTGTATGGTCGTTCTCCCCCCCACACACTTGAGTCCCTCCATTTTATTAATTTCTCCCTTAGTAACACCTGTTTCCTACTGTTCTTCTTGGTTCCCCTTTCCTTTATCTCCCAGATTCCTTTCCATTAGCTTGCTTCCTGCAATTACATCATGCTATATACTCTCTTTTAAAGATTTTGTGCTAGGATCCACATATGAAGAAGAAAAACATCATTTGTTTTCTTATTATGTTATTTCACTTATATAAGAGCTCTAGTTCCATCCATTTTCCTGCAAATTTCACCATTTCATCCTTCTTTACCATTGAGTAGAATTCCATTGTGTAACTGTTCAATTCATTATCCTTCTGTCAGTTGAGGGACACCTAAGTTGCTTCCATCTCTTAGCTATTGTGAAAAAGCAAAATGAATATGTGAAGGAGTTATATAACTGGGTCAGATGGTATGTTCATTTCTAATTTTTAGAGTTCTCCACACTACTTCCCAGGGGACTTGTTTGAGTTGAGTTTGCTCTGAAACCAGGAGTGAATGAGTCATCAAGATTTCACAAATCCTCTCTAGCATTTATTTTCATTTATTCTTTTGATCTTAGCCTGCCTGACTGGGATAAAATGAAATCTTAAAGTGGATTTAATTTCCCTTTCCTTATTTAAAAAAAATGATGAACAATTTATAAGATATTTCTTAGCCATCTTTATTTCTTCTTTTGAGAACTCTCTGTTTTTTAGATACTCATCTTTTAATTGAGTCACTTGTTTCCTTTAGTCTTTGTTTTATGAGATCCTTATATATTCTTGAGGTTAAATCTCTGTCATGTGTCACTGGCAAAGATTTTCTCCAAGTTTTTGGGTTTTCTCATTATTTTTTTTTCTTTTGTGGTACAGAAGCTTTTTAGTTTAATAAGGTCTCACTTCTCAATTTTTGGCATTAATACCCAAGCGACTGATTTCCAATTTAGTAAGTCCTGTCTTAAACCCATATTTTGTAGTGTACAGCCAATATTTTCTTCTAATAGTTTCAAAATTTAGGCTTCACATTGAGGTCTTTGATTCACTTGGAGTTGGGTTTCTATAAAGTGAAAGATTAGGATATAATTTCATTCTTCAAATATAGATCCAGTTCTACCAACAGCAATTGCTGAAGATGCTATCTCTTCTACAGTGAGTGTTCTTGGACTCTTTGTCAAATATCAGGTAACTGAAATCATATGTTCTCAAGTTTGGGTCTTCAATTATATTTCATCAGTCTATGGGTCTATTTTTGTGCCTGGATCATGCTGTTTTATGACTTTAGCTCTGTAATATACTATGAAATCCAGCATAGTAATTCTAAAGCATTGCTCTTTGTGCTCAGTATTGATTTAGCTATCAGGGTCTTCTGTGATTTCACATGAATTCTAGCATGTTTTATATCTAATTCTGTGAAGAATGTCATGGAGATTTTGATTGACATTGTACTGAATATATAAATGACTTTTGGTAGGATGATCATTTTTACAATATTGACTCTTTGAAACCATAAGTATTAATTTTGTATCCTGCTACTTTACTGAAAGTGTTAATATTTTATAGGAGTTTTCTGCTGGAATGTATGGCATCTTTTATGTATATTATCATATCATCTTCAATTAGTACTACTTCAATTTCTTTCTCTTGTCTTATTGCTGTAACAAGTGTTTCAATCACTGTACTAAAAAGGATTGTAGATAGTGAACAGTCTTGTCTCGTTCCTGGTTTAAATAGAAATGCTTCTATTTTTTTCAGTATTTAAAATGATGTTGGCTGTGAATTTGTTGAATATAGATATAATTATATTTATGTATGTTCCCTCCAGTGCAAATCCCTCTAGATCATTTAACATAAATGCAAGCTGAATTTTATCAAAAGCCTGCTCTGCATGTGTTGAGATGACCATTTGATTTTTGTCTTTGAATTGAGTTATATGACTTATAATATTTACTAACTTTTGTATATTGAAATGTCACTGCATTTCTGGAAGAAATCTGACTTGTGAATGGTTTGTGATCTTTCTGATGTGTGTCCATCTGCCATTTGCTAGTATTTTATGGAGAATTTTTACATCTATGTTCATTAAGTACATAGATCTATAGCTTCCTTTTTGAATGTATCTTTCTTTACATGTTTTTAGTTTTTTTGGAATGCTGGCTTAATAGGAAGAATTTGAGAGTCCTCCCTTTTATTTCTCTCTTTTTGAATAATTTAAGTAATTTTGAATAGAGATTGTCTTTGAATGTCAGGTAGAATTTTGCTGTCACTCCATCTCAGCTTGGCTTTTTTTAATCAGGAGATTTTGTAATGTTGTTTCAGTTTCCTTATATCCTGCGTGTCTGATTAAGCTGTTCATCTCTTCTTGGTTTAACTTTGGCGATTCCCATGCTTTTTAATATACGTTAATTTCTTTCATGTTTTCAAACTTAGTAGTTGATAGTGAAGTCTTACCTCATAATGTTCTGGATCTTTTTGTTGTCTGTTGTAAGGTTTCCCCTTTCATCTCTGATTTTGTTCACCTGGAGTTGCTCTCTCTTTCTTTAGGCTAAGTGAGCTATGGGTCTGCTCATCTTGCTTATCTTTTCAAAGAACTAGCTCTTGGATTAATTGATTCTTTTATAGTTTTCTTTGTTTCTATTTCACTAATTTCTGCTCTGATATTTGTTATTTCTTCTTGTCTTTTGGGTTTGGGTTTCATTTGTTGTTGCCTTTCACGGGTCTTGAATTGCAATGTTAAGTCATTAATTTGTACACTTTCTGATTTTCTAAAGTAGGTGCATAGAGCTATTAGGTCCCCTCTTAGAACTGCTTTTAACAGTGGTTAGATTGCTCAGTGGTTCAAAGCACTGGCTACTCTTGAAGAAGACCAAGGTTCAATCCCCAGCACACACAAGGCAGCTAACAACATTCTGTAACTCCAAAATCCAAGGGAGTCTGAGGGCCTCATCTGAATGAACTTTATGGGGATTGCACTACACAGGTACATTTAAATACATACAGACAATACACTCATATATTATTTTAAAAAGGAATAAAATATAGGCTTGGAGAGATGACTCAGCATTTAAGAACACTGGCTGTTCTTGCAGTGGATGCTGGTTGCATTCCCATCACACATATGGCAGCTAACAATTGTCCCTAATTCCAGTTCCAGGGGATTCAAAGGCCTCTTCTGACCTCACAGGCACTGCACAACAAGGTACTCTTAAATGCATGCAGTCAATACAATCATATACATTAAATGAAAATAATCAAAATAAAATATTTGTAAAATGTGTCTGAGTTGTTTTGTTGTGCTGTATTATGCTTTGTGCTTAACTTCTGGAATACGTTCCTGTCTTTCTTAATTTTTCCTTGGACCCATTCATCACTCAGGACTGCGTTGTTTAATCTCAGTGAGTTCATGGAGTTACTAGGGCTTCTTCCAGTGTTCATTTTAAGCTTTATTGAATTGTGGGCTGATAGACTGCATGGAAATATTTCAATTATTTTGTATTTGTTTATATTTGTTTTGTGCCCCAGTATGTGATTAATTTTGGAGAAAGTTCTATGGGGTGATAAATAGAAAGTGTATTCTTTGGTGCTTTAGTGGCATAGTCAGTAGATGTCTGTTAATGTTTGTTAGGTTCATTTGATGTATGATATTGTTAAATTCCTATGTCCCATTGTTTATACTCTGTCCATCTGACTTGTCTAATGGAGACTGTGGTATATTGAAGTCCCCTGCCATTAGTATTTTGGAATTAATCTATTTCTAACTGTCCTATAGTGCATTTTCATGAAGTTTAGTGCACCAGAGTTTAGTGTGTATCTATTCAAAATTATAACAGCTTCTTGGTTAATTGTTCCTTTGATCTGAATGAAGTGACTCTCTTTATCTCATTTGATTAGTTTTAATTTGAAGTCTATTTTAACAGATATTAAAATTACAACTCCTGCTTGTTTCTTAGTACCATTTGCCTGGAATATTTTTTCCATTCCTTCACCTTAAGGTAGTTTATGTCCTTAAAGATAAGATAGGCTTCTTACAGACAAGAAAAAGTTGGATCTTATTTCTTAATCCAGACAACTACCCTCTATTGACTAGAGAGTTCATTCCATTGATATTTAAAGTTATTATTGAAAAGTGTATATTGGTTACCATCATTTTAATCTGTTTGCATTATTGGTATAATTTTGTATTTCTACAGTTATGCCTTCATTTAATAACTTTCTGTTGCCATTTGGGTATTTTCATTCTTTTATTCAGCTCCTTATATTGCTTCAGGAATTCTCTGAAGGCCTGCTTTTGTGGACTTGAATTCTTTCAGGCTATTTATGCCATGGATGATTTTACTTTCCTCTTCAATTATAATAGACATTTATTTTCTTGGGTAAAGTATTCTGGACTGGTGTCTATGGTGATTTACAACTGGGAATACTTTGGTCCAGGCTGTGAGCTGTAATTTTGATGACATTTCCTTTTTATGTGAATTATTTTTCTCTATCATCTTTCAGTGTTCTCTTTATTCTATATATTTAGTAAGGCAATTTTAAATCAAGAAATCAGAGATGAAGTGGAAACATTATAGGTCACCAGAAAAATCCAGAACTTGGCAAGAGAATATTTAAATATACATTAAATTCAGAAATCTAAAAGAAATGGATGAATGTCTAAAATCATGGATAAACCACAGTTAAACTAAGATCAATAGCATAAACAAATCCATACAAATAAGGAAAATGAAACATTAACATGAAATCCCTGGCTAAAATGAGGCCATATCCAGATTGATTAACAGGAGATTTTATCAGGCCTTCAAAGATCTGCAAGACCTGGTTAAATTATTCAAAAACAGAGAAGAAGTGGAAGAACTCCCAACTCCTTCTCTGAAGAAGGTATCACGTTTAATACCCAAATGAAGTAAAGATACAACAACAAAGGCATCTATAGGCCCATGTCCTTAATGAACATAGATGCAAAGATTCTGAACAAAATACCTACAAATATCATACAGACACACATCAAAAAGATCATTCATCATCATCAAGCCTGCTTTATTCCAGAGATGTAAGGATAGTAATATACATAGATCAATAAATGTAATAAAACATATAAATGAAATTAAGGACCAAAACCACATGTTCTTCACAATAGATACAGAAAAGGCCTTTGACAAACTCTAACATGCATTCTTGTTAAAAGTCCTAGACATCATCGAACTGGAGGGAACATACCTCAACATGATTAAAGCTATATGCACAAATCCACAGGTAAAAACTCGAAGCATTCCCATTAAAGTCCAGAACCAGACAAGGCTGTCTATTACCTCCAATCATTTAAAATATAGTGCTTGAAAATTTTGTAGGAGCATTAAGACAAGAGAAGGAAATTAAAGGAGTACCGATAGGAAAAGAAGAGGTCAATTATCTCTATTTGCAGATGATATGATATTATATATGAGTTGAGTTCCATCAGAACATTGTTACGAATCGTTAATACTTTCAGTAAAGTGACCAGTTACAAAATCAGCTTGCGAAAATCAGTAGCTTACACAATGTATGACAGAATGTCTGGGGTCCTGTGGGGGGTGGGGAGGATGGATGGGATATGGGGTCAACTTGATGAGGAACTTTAGTATGAAATGTATAAAACACAATAAAAGGAATTTAAATAATTAATTGCACTTTTGCAATCTTTTTCCATGTAGAGCATCACTTTGAAGACATTTTGCTAATCATAAGTTGATCTCTGCTTTATAGAATGAGAATTTACTGACTGGGAAATTAATTGTGTGATTTCTCGTGTTAGCCACTATAAGTAACTATCTTTTGTCATCAGTCAGGGGAAAGTTTCACAACCAGATTAAATGTCTGGGCCATTCAAATTCAATATTTTTCACATAAATAAAAATAAGTAATTAGGCTGCTTCAGTACTTTTGGTTACTTTAAATATATTTAGGAATGCCCTAGTGCAAAACTCATTTCATAATCACAATTATACACTTAACAAAATGAATTTGTGTGAGAATTCACAGATTATTCCTTCTCCAATATCTATGAAAATGGCACAGTTGTATATAATAAAAAAATATGAAAGAGACACTATAGTAAGTATGGAACAGCAGTATTTGATGCTATATTTAAAAATTAATTTTATTTGTGAAATATAGTAAGCAACCGGCTGTGTACTAGAATGTCTAATGCAATATTTAACAAGGCATTTTGATTAAATTTTCCTGACACTAAATTAGGAAGAAATCAATATCTAGAAAAGTAATTCTTTTTTATATTTAATTAAGAAATATGTGCCTTTATCTTATAAAACACAGTTCCTTATGTGGTTTCAAAACTGTCATTATCTAATTAATACATGTACTTGGCTCTATAAATAAAATTGTCTCTTGTAAGTTTAAGAATGTTATACTATTATCAAAATTAACAACAGTGTGGCTTCCTTAAACTCTCTATTATTTTGTATCAACAATTCTGTGTGACTTCCAATATTTAGAATATGCCAGTTGTGCCACTAAATTTTTCAGAGTTAAAATAATTCATAGTAAGCATATTGAAAAGCTACGCTTTATGGCACCCACATTGCTGTCATGGCTTTCAATCTACCAATGGTGGATCATCCCCTGTATACACATTCCAATTACTTTTGCAGATAGACAACCTTAAAAGTGTGGGATTTACTGTCCTTTATAAAGAAATTTGAATTATGGTAAGATTTTTACTGGAAATAAGTGCAATTTCTAAAGACTGTATATTTGTTCACTGGTATGATTAGATTGTTTAGGGGAAAATCCAACAGATTTAAGAGAAATAGCAGAAAACAACTAACCCAAGAAAGTAAGCTACTAATCCAAGAAAGTAAGCTACTTGTATGAGATTTTTAAAAAAGCTTCTGAAATTTATGAACGCTTAATTTGTGTTCCATGACAGTTTCATATCAAATAATTTCAGTTCATACATTTTTTAATCACCAAAGCCTTGTGTAGATTATTTCATAAGTCTGGCTGTGACAGTAAACAAGTCTTCTATCCCTTTACATCAAAGGTTATATTCCAGTTATTTCAAAGTCATTTACTTTCTTATAAATATCTACAATATACCAAGTCCTAGTGTTTTCTTATTACCACATATTTAATCATGTTGTTCTCAGTTGGATTTATCAAGGTTGATGAGTCTCTTCTGTGAAAATAAATGTCACAAGGACAATAATTTTGTTATTTGAAACTAGGGATTTTATTTCACAACAAGGATAAATAGGAACAAAAATACAGCCTTGTTATTTTGATTTGTGAACAGCTACACACAAAGTAAAATATTACAATATAAACTCTTTTCAGAATTGAATTATTGACATTGCTAAATTGGTTAGAATACTGATTTTTATAAATCTTGGTAAAATACTATTTAGCTGGCATTATGTATGTATAGTGTCATAGATTATTAAAACTGAAAAGATTTAAACCTAAATTTTACATGTAGAGATAAATATTAATATTATATGGAATAAAATAGTTATGATGAAGCATTTTGAATAAGATGTGAGTTTATTAAACTACCACCCTGAAGTTTTCTAAACCAAGGATTAATGTTCCATGAGAACTCTCTCATACGAAAAAAATTAAAATTAGATGCAAGCAGTTTTCTCATAAGTTCTTCTTAAATTTATGTTATTGGTAACTTAGTAGTCCATCCATCATCAGCTAATATATCCAGTATTTCATAAAACTGGACAAACAGACAAGTGTATTTAATACTGTTTAATACTAAAATTTAATATTTTCTCCACAGTTTAAATACTAAAGTGGGTTACTCACAGAAATGTCAGTGTTGTTTTTACACATTATGACATTTTCAACAACAAAAAAATACTGTTTTTGTTTCCTCAAGTGAGCAATGTTTTTCCTTCAGAAATGTACAAATCACACAGTGGTAATTTGTTGAATTGCAGCTTTAATTACTGAGTAAAGGTAATAAATAGGAGGAGATCTTTCCTTAATTTCCTTCACACTTTTAATTTTGTTTTATTTTCTCCTAGGTTGTTTTAAATTTTAACATCTACTTACTTACCATGTGTGTGCATGCATGTATGTACACATATGTGTGATGCAAGAGCTCAGGTATGGAGGTAAGAGGACAACGTGTGGAAGTTCTACCTCATGAGTTCTGAAGATGGATCTCTGTTTGTCAGACTTGGTGCTGTCTTTACTTACTGAACCATCTCACAGTTCTTCTAGTATTTTTAACAACAGGAAAGTATGATGAAAATAATACTATATAGACTTAGATCCTTAAGAGGTTTCTGGGAACTTGCTCATGAGCTTGCAACAATAGTTACAATGTGCAAAGACCCATGATGACTCAATCAAAAAAAAAAAAAAACAGCATAAAATGGGGAAAATGGGCAGCTTAGCTAAGGAACTATTACCAAATCACTGTTGTGGGTTGAGGGAGAGTAGATATCATTTAAGAGAGTGACTCTAAATAAGTGGACAAGATTCCACTGGATGTAACTGCACGGAGGACATCTCCATACAAATACTTGACTGGATAGGACTTAAAATACATGTCAGAATATTTGAAATTTTGTGGGTAGATATGGGGCTGGGGAGTGAAGAAGGGATGCATTTAACTAAGATGTATTATATGAAATGCTAAAACTCAATAAAGATAGAATAAAAGAAAATGCATAGTACATGTATGTGAATGTTTCAGTATTTCATAAATGAATACTTTATTTGCATTTTTTCCATCCTCCACACTGCTCCTCCAACACCTCCCATATCTCCTCCCCAAGTCTATCCTGCTTTTAAGCAGTATGAGAAAGAAATGCTTAAAAGCAGTGTTTCCGATATGCAATCATTTGTTACCATGTTTTGAGCGTAACTCACGGTTTTATGTGTTGTACATTTTGTTATTGCTGTTGCTGTTCATATGATGAATTTAGTTCCCAATATGAGGTATTCAGTGGAAACTTGACCCATCCATGGTGTCTAGACTGAGGAAACTTGAGAGGTGTGCTAGGTTTGTCACTGAAATAATCTAGAGTCCACAGGGAAGAGGATATTTCAGATGAGGAATCTCTTCCATCAGATTGGCCTGTGTTCATAGCTGTGAAGCATTTTCTTAATTGATAACTGATGTAGGAGAGTCCAGGTCACTATGGGTATCAACATCCCTGCTGTTGTCCTTGGCTATATAAGCGTGGTAACTGAGTAAGCCATGGGAAGCAAGCCAATAAGCAGCAGTTTTCCTTGGCTTGTTTTTCATTTCCTGCTTCAGCGTTCTTGCTTTGAATTTCTGAATGACCTCCCTCAAAGATGAATATGTCTTGGAAGTATAAGATGAAACAAACTCTTTCTTCCCCATGTTGGTTTGGACAGTTTTGTCACAGTAAACGAAAGTAACTAGGACATGAATTCTGTGTGGCTGTTTCCTCTTGGATGGAGATGGCCAATGCAGTCTTGAATCAGAGAAACTATGGTCACTCATAGAAGACTCTCATTAGAACCAGCGTATTGATAATCCCCTGTAGAAAGATGGGGAGGCTAATAAGATTTAATAGGATCATGGATTTTATAAAAATTCGGAGCCTTCATGGGAGCCTTATGTGGTCACTCCACTTCTCAAGTTTTAACTAGGGACTGGACATTTCATGCTATAGTATTTCAATAATCGTAATGATTAATTGGGAATCTTCCTCAGTTAAGCTATACCTAATTTTCCCTTTGGATTTCCTGGTGATTTAATGACCTTTTATTCACTAATAATTCTCTAACTCCAATAAACCAATGAATCACCAAGATCAACTTTCTTGGAATCTTTCTTATATGTTGTTGCTCCCTGTCTCTGTGGTGGCTAGACATGTTTGCACATCTTTCTTAGAAAAGAAAACATCTGATAGGAAGGTAATCAAAGTGAAACTCCTAAAATTCAATCCTGGAAGCTTTATAAAAATATACAGAGATTGACAGAAGATAAATGGGCACACTAGTGCTTCCAGTCACTTGCTATTTGATACTGCACTGCCTCAAGACAATGACACTAAGAAGGTGATTACCATATGAGTTCCTCAAGAATTAGGAACCAAAACTAAGCTCTTAGGATTATCCTGTGGTTTTGAAGTATTAGCAAAGAAAAACTACTAAAAGGCAAGATTATGGACATTATAGGGAGAAATTAATGCATAACTGCAAAAGAATAGGGCAAGGAGATAACATTTTTTGAAATGCAAGATGCTTATTATTTTTAAATTAGCATCATTATCATTAATATATTTTGTGGCACTGTTGGGGATTGAAACCAGAGCATCATTCATTCCAGGGAAGCATTCCACCACTGAACTACACCCACTGCCCCTTGAGCATCCTTCTGTGACAGTAATTTAGAAATCATTACTACATTAGTAATGTAAATGGATATGCAGATCAGTGCCTCAGGATATCTGCAGGAAAATCAGATGCTGTATTTATACATCTGAAAATAAGTTGACTCTCTAAAACTCAAAGCAATAAATCTTAGTTGGATTGATGGACAGACTAGAGAAAACAGAGGGGCTTTATGATCAAAGTAGCGAATCCAACAAATGGTGCCAATAATATACAAAGGAAATGTTATAGTCTCTTCAATAACTAATGGTGGAAAAGAAGAGTAACTATCTGAATCTGCAGAGTGAAACAACTTCTCTTTCTTATCACATACAAAAAAGCAACTAAAACTGATTGAAAGCCGCTTAAGGCTTGATATCATGAAATAATTACAAGAAAACTGAGGAGAACAATTTTATAATATTAGTATGTTCAAACTGTTTTGCGATGACTCCAAAACATTAAAAAGAAAAATAGAAATATAGTAATGCATCAAACTAAAGTAACTTCTACATAACATAAAAACACTTATCAGAGTGAAAAACTGAGTTAGAGAATAAACAAAAATATTTTAAAATTCTTTATCGAATAATGAATTAGCATATCTGATGTAGAAGAAACTCAAAAAACCAAAAAGTTAAATCCATAATGGTATTTAAAATGACACAAGATCTAAATCAAAACTTTCAGAAAGGAAACAAAGAATAAGAACCTGGAGTGTGTCTGTCACGGGGCTTCCACTGGTAAAGAAGACCAAGAGGAAGGTGGCAGTGGGAAGCCAGGTGGAGCCACGATCTGGCCAGCTGGAGCTCCGCATTGTATCTGGCTTGAGGGTTGTCTGAGGCTCCGGGAGAGGCAGAACCTAAGTTTGGCTGCAGGGCACGTGTGAGGAGGCCATGGGAATGTGGTCCACCAGTTCTCGTTCTTTTCTTCCACTGGCTGTTACTGTGACACTGACAACAGTTTCCTTCACCCACTGCATGGGGGAAGACACTGTGGTGAATGAAAGAGGGACACAGACATGGTTTTGGCCAAATTATGGTTACCAATGGTGGGATCTACTTGGGCCACTTTGAGAATGGGCGCTTTAATGGTTTGGGGGTACTAAACTGATCAGATGGCTCAAGTTATGAGGGGGGAGTTTTACCAGGGCAAGTTTAATGGCATTGGGGTCAACATTCTACATGACAACATGACTTGAGGGGGCATTAAAATATGGCAGAGTAGATGGTTTTGGTATGCTGACTTTCCCTTATTTCCATAGAATACCCCCAATGAAGGTCTGTTTGAGTGCAAGCAATGTGAGAAGCATCCTGCCTTGGACCAGCAGGCTCAGAGTGCTTCCAGCTCAACCAGGAGCCTCACTATCTGGTGGGGCCTTAGTTATTCAGTAACAGAAAAGTGTGAACAAAACAGGAACATCGTGTTAGGCATCTGACAGTGGAGCACACAAGACATGCCATTAAGCAGAGCTTCTCAGGACAATTTTCCCATTGTGGTCTGCATCGCGCCCTCTGGCACTATGAAGGCCAGCCATAGTTTCCAAGATTTTCCAGCTTGGTCCCAGCTAGATCTTTCTTTTTCAGGCTCAAACCATGCGACATCTTCAGCAATAGGCCCTTACCATCTGCTTTCAATGTGTAACCAGTATTAATGGCAATTGCTTTTTGTTGTAGAGGGGGACTCCAAGGCTCCCCTGGACAACAGCTCACAGGGGGAGCAACCCATGCCTGGTACTGGAATTGCTATTTAACAGTTATATAATGTTCCCATTTACTCTTTGGGATCTATAGGCTTGGCCTATAGAATTCCCCAGAATTTCACAGCTATACCTCACCCTTGTTACGTGTATGAGTTGCACTCCATTCCCATTTCTTCAGATGTACTTGATCTATCTCCACTGGGTTTCACATCTGTAAGACACTCAGAAGTTAACATTATATACATACACAAGGTCTAACATAGCATGGAAAATTACTTTCCATTTGTACCAGCTGTTTTTTCAACAGATTCATGTTGGGTACCATGGCATGTAACTTAGTCCTTTGATACCCTTAGTTATAATCTGGAATCCATTTAGTGTCTTGGAGTTCTCACATGGGGCCTCCATGCTTTCCTTTATCCTTGATAACCTCTTTGGGGCTGGCACAAACAAGGCCAAGGAGAAGGAAGGCTCTTCTTGCCACTGTTACACCTGTTGTTTCCCTGGGCCATGTAGACTCTGGGTCCAACTCCTGGCTCTAGCCACAACTTTTGTCTCTCCATTGACCACATCTGGCTGTTAGGAGAGTCCCTGACTGGGTAAACTGTCTCCACCCACCCGAATAACCATTCACAGGGGAGAAATGTACCCTGTTTTCTCTGGGGACAGGATTAGTATCATCCACTAGAAAATATATTATCCTCTGTATACCTTTTGTGAACTGTTCCTTGGATTTTAAAGCTTCCCAGAGGTGCTTTAGCACAGAATTTCACCTTTTGTCAATCTTTTCTTTAGGAACTTGGGCTAGATGCAAGTTGTGTCACATATGTCTATGAGCAGACCTCCTTTTCTGTTTTGTCTCTTTTATGCATCTTTTAGATTGTTCTGTTTCTCTACAGACATCCTTTACATGCTGGTCTAGGTTGCTTAAATCTGTCCAATCCTCTTCTGCCTTGTAAAGATCTTATTCCACTAAGGGTTTTAGCAGGGACACTAAACCTCCACACCAATTTCCAGGTCCTTGTTTAGTGAAGTTCTTCATCAAATTCTCTCATGAACATAGTCTTATCTGGTCCGATGAGAGGGGCACCACATGCTGCTTTCCTCACACCCAGCTCTCTCAGCAGTGTCTGTCCCTCTTTTATTGTCATCCAGCTCCTGACATCTGTGGGAACCTCCACTGGTGCTAATCAAGTATCTCTAATGGCTCGCACAAGCCAGTCCATCAGAGACTGCTTCCCCTTGTACTGCCTCAGGTCATGCAGCCTATATCTCAAGGCAGGACGATCAGTTATATTGCTCAGCTTTCCTACTTCTGCAGCTTTTAAGTTAATATCATATTCCCCTGTGTCCCATATTCTCAGGACCCAGGTGATGACAGGCTCGTTTGCAGCTTGTTTGAATGTCTTCCCTTGTTCCAGAAGCTTCAGGGCTGAGAACACTCCATTAGCTAAATTCTCATGATCCCTAAGGCCTCCTTCAATATGCTGACATCCGGATTTCTCCTTTCTTTGTATTACAGGTGGAAGCCAAGGGGCACGCTTAACTTCTTCTGGATTTTTCCCTTCCTCACTGCTGCTTGATTCTTCCCATGGGTTCCAAGTCCTAGCGTCCCAGGATGGCTCCTGCATTATCAACCTGACCTGGGTTTTCATCCCTTTTTGACCTTCTAGTGTAAACTTCTATCTCTTTTTCTCTTTTATTCTATTTGCTAGCAAGGTCAGACCGTAGTACTAAGGAAGCAAGCCTCATATCTTTCTCTCATTCTAATTCTTCTCTCACACTTTGAGTCTCTCTCTGGGCTACTACCTCATCCTGAGATAAGTCTCTCATGAGGCATAGCCGTTCCTAAGATACCTCAGTTGTGACTTTCTGATATCTTTGCTTCTGGCATGCCAATCCCAAGGATTGCAGAGTCTGTTCTAGACCTTCTTCTGCTCTCAAAGCATTGTCATATTCCAGAGGTGGCCCCTATTGATCAAGCAGGCATGCCACTCTATACCACTTACAGGTAGACTGCCACCACAGTATTTGCCCCACCAATCTCATTTTCAATCATCAGTTGCATATTTCACTATAAACTGCACTGTCCCTGCAATGGCCACCACACACAAAAGTCCTATGGGGACAGTCCACTATGTCAAAATTTCCTCTGCCCACACTCTTTAATTTGCTGGTCTGAACACTAGTGGTAGTAACATAAATCCTTTTCCCAGAAGCATTCTCTGTTTTTGTCAGTCAGTCCTGCTTGACTACACCATTCTGCCTTAAGTATTCTCCTCTCACAGTAAGGTCCTACATTCAGTCCCTCCCTTGGAGGTTTGAACTGATTGAGCAAATGGAGAATGCTCTCCAATTAGAGAAAACAGTTTATTCAGGATTAGTTACAAAGGATTCATCCCCAGGAAGAGAGACAGAATTTTCTGATGGAGGGGCATCAATTTGATCAGAAGTGCAGTGGACCTCCAACACCACCAAATGGAGACCAGTGTCGGCCCATGTGTCTCCTACCCAGCTTCCACTACTTTCCCGCTAGACCCTCCCCCTCAAGTCACTGGTTGTTTGGAAAGTAGTTGACTCTATTGTCTTCACCTCTGTCAGTCTCATTCTTGGAGGGATGTCCCTCAAGGCAGAGGGAAACTCTGTAAACTTACCCCTACATCCTCCTGCTTCTCCTCTTCCACCTCTTTCTGCTTTTGGTCATCCTGCTCCTCATCCTCCAGCTTCTTCTCCTGCTCTTCCTCCTCTCTCCTTTCATATTAGAATCTTACATAATTTTTTTAATCCTTTTTTTTTGTACATGTAACTTTCCTTGGCAATCCCTTTCCCTCATTTTCTTCCAGTCTTTTTTCTTGTTCTCTCACAGATTGCTCTGTTATATGTAACCCACTATGCTTTTAAGAACGTATATAGTTCGTATACTAAATCTGCCTTTCTTCATCCATTTATTGAATGAATAAATTAAAGTAACATAGACAGTTGCTTACTATTAAAACACTGGGCATTTCTACATGTAGTGAAACTAAGGAATACTTCAAGAATGTCATGGCATTTAAGAGAAGAATGAGAAAAATGAAATATATGAAGCTTATTCAAAGTCATTAGACTGAACCTAAGGCTGTAGGACAGTTAGATGATAGACCAGAATGTATCAGATGTATCTGCATTTGATTCTGAAAACAGAAAACAAGGGGACAATGTATTAATATGTAAATAGAAGTAAATATGAATTTATGTTAACATCTTATATATTTTTCGATTTTTAAAATATTTTTGTCATTTTAGTCCTGTGTGTGTGTGTTTGTGTGAGTGTATGACACATGTACAAGTGCCCACAGAGCTAAGAATATGGTATCCGATCTCCTTGAAATGGAGTTACAGGAAGTTGGGAGCCCCAGCCATGAGTGCTGGGAACCAAACTAGGATCCTCTGGAAGAACTTCAAGCACCCAATCACTAAGCAAGTTTTCCAGTTCATTCAGTTATTTAATGATTTGAGTCTTTTGAGTTCCATACATCAATGAAACCATAGTACAGTGCTCTGATTAATCCAGATTAACAAGGATCATGAGTAGCAGTCAACAAGGTATAATGTGAGTCTTTCTTGTTAAGATTTTGTCTAAGAATCAAATTTACAAGTTGAAGTTACAAATCAATATTCTAATTTGAAACTGAAAGACACAGAAGTTTTTTTGCTGGCATAAGAGATTACCTTTGTAAAGCCAAACAGAAATCTTAATGATCTTTCATGCTTTATATGGGGATTCCTTATGTCAGCATATAAAGACTGATTTGTACATGTATAATAAATTCTCTTTCATTGATGTATCAACAGAAATAGATTAAATATAGAAATGGATCAGCTTTTGATAATAATATTTAAGATGCATGCTTAGTATCTTAAATACCTAAATTTTATAATCTACAGTCTACAGAAATGAAATCTCACCTGGTTGTATTTTCTTCTCAGTTCATTAAAATCTGGAAAGTACCTTATTTGTATTAGGATTTGCTGAGAAATGTGAAATAGTAATAATTTTGTAAGCTAAATTTTATAATTATAAGACTTCCAAAAATTTTACAAAAATTAATCAGGGTAGATATTTCACATAAAGCTTTAATGAATTACATTAAGCAAGATTTCAAATATAATGTACTCTTAGGAAATATTACATTTCACAGTATTTTCGATGAAGCATGTTTGTCAAAGAAATTATTTGCCTCAGGAAGTTTCATAGTAGTTTCTTTTTCAATATGTGAAAGTTAAGATAACCAAAAGACCTTACCTTTCAATTCTTAAGTCATTTTTTTTCAATGAAGGCCCACCAATAATCAAACCATATTATTGAAAGACTATTTGCAAATTTAGCTTTTAATTTTTTTGATATATTTCTTCTAGAAAATAATCATTCCCCTTGCAATAAAGAGGTAATTTGTTGGTTTTATGTGTGTTAAAAAACATTTTACTTTGTAATACCAGGACAGATCCTTAAAATTGTTATAAATGACCCTCACTTGCACATACTCACATGAAGCCTCACACATACTTACAGGCAATTAAAAAAATAAGAATAAATCTTTAAAAAGCTGTTATTAATAGCTGTGGGTACTTAGAATTCATGATGAAAAATCTTAGAATAGTAATAATTTTCACACTTATGGATTATAGATTGCTACAAGAGAAAAGTATGCATTTTGAATAATTTACCCTTTGAATTGACTTTCACTAGCCTTTAGAAAACTCATGGTCTCATCTATATTTCTGAATATTTGCTAATTTAGATTAATATATTTTCTTCATCTATGAATCTTTATTTCTAACATTCACTCAAAGGAGAAGTACATTATTTTTTCTATAAGTTGCATTATTTTACCTGATATTTTAGATGGGATTTTCATTACCATTTTTCTCTTTCTTAGTTTAATGAATTATTGTAATTGAAATTTTATAACACGGATATCAGATTAACAAACTGAATCTTATAATAACCTCCATTATGATTGTATAAATATCCAAAATGCCCAAAATACACTGACATATTAGGTATCACATTGTAAAATTTTGCTGAAATATATGGGAATGTGTCAACATGGAAATATAGCTTGCATTTATGGATCGGGTTATCTAATATTGTGGCAATTCATATTCATTTCCATCTATGAATTGACTTTAATGCTGATCAGTATCCAATAAGATACATGGTATTCTGCATATCTGTGTATTTAGATAGTACTATTTTTATTTATTCTGGATCTTTATAATCTGTCAGATGGATATGTGGCAAACGTAGCTTATTTACACATTGTATTCTTTGTAATCTCAGAGTCTTATTTTCTTTGCGCTTTTCATATTCTAGAGGTTAATTTTTGTATGCTGGTATTGATTTGATCCTTTTTACCTTTCAAATGATATTTTCACACATGAAAATGGGGCCAGTAACACCTTCTAAGAAATTATTCAGTAATGATAGATTTTTCTTAATCGGAAGTATATCTAAACTTTCCAGATTTGAGATAGGGACTGTGTTTCATTGAGGAATGTGAGAATTTTGTTTGGTTTGGTTTTCTTCCTTTGTCAAACTTTTCATTTCTTTACTCAAGTGATTGTAATTTTCAATGTTAAGAGCTGATTGAGGCCTAAAAGAATATGATTTTTTATACCCAAGCTAAACTATGAATATTTTAATGACAATAAACAATATATCACTAAATATTTTTATTTAACTAGCCAATTTCATGAAGACTATCACAAGAATCACCAAATAGAATTATTCTCAATGTAAGCATTATTTAGTTATCACAAAAATATACTTTAATATTTTTATTGTGTAAATTGCTCTATTACAAAGAAATTTACAGCTGTATGGTAAAACTTAATGCTCTGAATGAACATATTTTAGTTGATGAAGGATTGATCCACAATATGATTGTATGCAGCTACCATTAATCATTTTAAATTTTCCATATCATTAATGAAGTAAAATGACAAATTAAAAAATATTCCACATCTATTATTGTGTTATTACTAACTTCAAGCCTTGGTAACAAAATAAATGTATTAAGACACCATTTGACACATTTTTATTTTAAAATAAGTCAAAAATTGAAGGGAAATTCTTTGAAGGCAATATATGTTTATGTGTCTGTGGATGCTAATTGCTAAGATCATTATTGAGCTTTTAAAAATACTGAAATATGGGGGATGGAGAGATAGCTCAGAAGTTAAAAGCACTGGACCTAGGTTCAGTTCCCAGCACCCACATGGTGTCTAACAACTGTCCAATGTCCTCTGCTGACATCCATGGGCATTGCAGGACATGGGTGCACTTACATACATGCAGACAATATACTTATTCACATAAAATAAAATAATGAGTAAATAAATTTTCAAAAAGGAAAACAAGAAGCTAATTTGTTGAGGACTGAAAAGTACCTCTTGTCTGTAAATATGAGGATGCATATTTAGAATAAAGTCATAAATTACATTGGTCTAAAGATGTTGCAAAATTAGTTTTTTCTCTATGATATATGACCTGTACAGCCATCTGTATTTGGCTATGTTCCACATACTTAAAACTTTATGAATAAAATGCGTTAATAAGAACACAAGAAATGGATATATTCAAAATAAATATAATGAAATATTCCGAGTCAGACAATGACACAGACGCAAGGAGAGATGCCATTGATCACCACATGACGTTTGCAGCATCTGACTTGTGCAAGGCTCCATCCTGAGAACCAGTGACTCAACAATGTTAGCCTGGTACTTTAGTAACCGAGACATCTATGTGCACGCACTGACCAGGCACGTGTGCTGGAAGCCAGAAGAACCCAGAAGAACTTCTCACACTTGGAAACGTACATTGCCTCTGTCCTGCTTTTAATACAATGATAACAAAAATAATAAGATCAACAATTTTCATATTTGTGGGAGTTAACAGAAGTTTTATATCCAATTATTAAAGTCAAATAAATGAAGATTTCATATTTTATTTTTACTATTCAAGAATTTCTTTTGCTCATCTAATGCAATCTAGGCTTCCTTATATTTTCTCTAAAATTACTGCATCGTTATATAACAGTTATTATCATTATTATAAAATTCACTGTTTATGGGATATTGGTTAATGATAGGCACATGGTGAAAATTCTTTATGTTATATATTTTAATCCTCATGAAAGTCTGCTCAGGGAACTAAAATTATAATACCCATTTTATAGATGAGAATACTAAAGCACATAGATTATACTATTTCCCAAGTTACAGAGCAATAAATTTCACAGTTATAAAATTACACAGAGTTACTTGAAATTTCTTGATATTTTACTATATTTTTCTAAATGTTTTAGTATGCACATTTTGTATATAGCCTTTTATTGATATTATAAACTATAATTGTTAACCATTAATGTTATTACAGTTGTATAAAATCTGAATAATTTATGAAGTATATTAGAACATTAACAGGGGAAAAATCCATCACCCTGCTTCACTGGGACAATAATTTTGTCTTTTTTATTTGCTTGTCATTGAGATTGAATAAATTTATATTGCAAAGAATAATTGACTCATTATGATTTAAATAAGTATGATCAGGAAAACATTTTAATTATTTATAATAAATTACTTTTCTGTTATTCATTTTAAATTAGCAACTGTGTTTAATTACTGGATGATGTCAGTGTCTTAATTCAAATGCATGGACACAGGCTAGGTTATTTAAATAACCATTATGTCATAGTTATTTCACTCACCAATGTTCAGTTTCCTAAAATCTCATCTTTTATCTAATCATTCCTCATATATTGGCTTCCATTATCATTTTTACTCAATTTCCATATATATTTAGGTAATCGGCCATTCCCCCAAATTCATCAATAACTCTCATTCCATATTACACAATATTTTAATTATTGTTCTGTGGGATGGGGGTAGTGATGTAGTTCAGTTGGTAGAGTGCTGGCCTGATGTACACTAAGCCTTGGTTTCAATGCGTAATACTGAAGATACTGAACCAAGATGATGAACACTTGTAGCCCCAACACTTGTGATGTAGACACAAGAAGTTTAGAAGCTCAAGGTCATTCTCAGTTGCAAGAATTGCTAAGAGAAAATGGTTTGGGCCTAATTGCAGTATATAATATAAGAGAATTTTATTTACAAAGTTACTGCTATAACAAGGAAAATGAAAAACATGTATAATCATGCTGTTGCAGCCAGTACACCATGGGGCATAAACTAGAAAACTATGGACTCTGATTGCCAAAAGTATGAAGGCAAACAAGTGTGTCAAGTTCACATAAGAGAACATAACACACCTGAAAGTAAAGTTAAAATCACAGAGATTAGCTTCAGTTAAACGACATCTTAGAAAAATAAGACCAGATATTTATTCAGATTCTGAAAAAAAATTGAATATACTTCACTAGTTTCATATTTGTTAATAGTTTCTCAAGAAAGTACAGAAATTTTGTTGGTGTTAGTAAAGTGCATGCAGCTATAGGAGGTGATCTAAATATGATCACACTCTATGATCTTCACAAAAATTTGATAAAAATTATTTTTAAAATTACTCTCATAATATGACAAGCTGTTTTCTCATAGGAACACTCACCTACATTACGTATGGTAGTAACTTAGTACAAAGCCTTAATGAGACTCATTTATTGACAATAAATGATACAAGGAAGATCCATTTGGAGGAGGAATGGATACATTCTGTGTTGCTCAAAATTACACTGCCAATCTGATTTCTCTTGCTTATAATACCTAAAAGCAAATTATGGGTCTCTGAATTTCGCTGCTCCTTAAGCACATATCATAAAAATGACTCTAGGAAAGAAAGGCTACAAATGTTTACATGGAATATTAAAGAGTTATCTAGTTTCATTGTTACAGAATAAAAATATACTTACTAACATACGAAATTTGACTTTAAGTTCTGTTAAACAACATGATTTGCTATTCTGTTAAATATTGAATGAAAAAAAAATTCACACAGTTATATAAAAAATGTCGCTTATTAATAGCAGTTACTTTTTAAACATATCATTTTTTGTAGTTTGTTACATGTTTTAATTTAAGAGTAGGAATTGTAGTGACCCACCCTCAGGTCTATTCATCTAGTATGCAGATATATATTGCATAAAACTAACTTATTATGAAGACAAGTAAAATATTTCAAGTCTTTATACATGTGAAGTTTTCATCATCCAGAATATTCTGAAAAAAAAAACCCGTTGGAAATTAAATGATAATATTGATCCTATTGATTTTCTGTCTTATAATTCAATTTTGATTCACAGTTATATCAATATGTAAGCACAGAAGGACATGCATGTTCTATAAAACAGAACAAATACATGTTTGAGAATTCTGTTTTGTTCCCTCTATCATGAAATCTTATCTACTTTACTAATCATCATTTTACAAAAGCTCCATTTAATGTTCATATTATATCTCTCTTCTTTGTGTGCATTTGTTTCTCTCTGTGTGTATAGATCCTTATATTTACCTTTATTAGCTGAAGGTCAGAGGGTGCTATATATCACCCCCCCACATAGCTGTGCCACTACTGCACCAATAGAGGTAGTTTGCTGTGCCAGTCATTATGGTTATTTGAATTTAGGTCTGGGTTGGCTAATTGATGGATATTTTCCCTTAGCAGTTTGCAAAGTACCCTGTAGAATTCTGACAGTATGTTCTCAGGGAGAAAACTTCTGGGTCTGTTTTTGTTCCATTGCTCCAAGTCCTGTGTTTTAAATATGTCTTGTCTTAGTTAGGGTCTTACCTTCAAGTTCTGGGAAACAATCCAGGGCTCTGGTAATAGCCTGTGCTATTTGTGGAGCCTCTTGGACTGCTCTGACCAACCACTGGAAGGGCAGTCTCTCCCATCTGGCCCTTTGCCGCTTGTCATACAGCACCCTGATATACATAGTCACTAATGTTCAGATATGGTATGTGCATTTCTCATCAGTCCTCTCTCTCCCAGCCCAACCCTCTTCTTCCGGGTCAGTCTAAGCACCCCCATTATCTCCAGGCCTGCCCTCATACCTTCCTCCCACTATCCTCCCTCTCCTAGTTCCCTCCTCTCCCACCCCAATGATCTCATGCATGTTCATTCCTCCTCCCCTCCCAGTTTTTGTACCCTTTCTTTACTCAAATTATATGTAGACTAGAATTACATTAATACCAAAGTAAACTCAATTGTACAAAACCAATATATTCTACAAATTTTTTTTAAAAACTAGCAGGTTAAAGTAACTGATATATTTATTACATTCCTATTCTTTTTCAGTATGTGTGGTCACCACTTAGAAATTCCAGGCATTTGCATTTTCAGAATATTAGGGAATATATTATGTATGCCAGTTTCCATGATGTTAGGAATAAAGTATTTTTATTCTTTTTATTTTATTTTATTTTTTGATTCTTTGAAACAGTGTAACCCTGAAGTCCTAGCTGACCTGGAACTTTCTTTGTAGACCAGGCTAGCCTCAACCTTACAAATATCTGCTTGCCTCTGCCTCGTGAAGGCTGGAATTAAAGGCATGAACAACATGCTCATTTTACATATTATCATTCTAATAGAATCATAGAAATATAAAGTTTAAATGTGTTGTTGACTTGTCTAATTATACCGTTAATCATACGCAAGAACCTCTCAGTCCCTGCCCATAATGTGGTTCTACTTCGTTAGTGAAGAATGCCATAGATAAGAGGAACTAAGCTGCCGGGGACAATTCCTTCCACATAAAGGATCTATGAGCCACTCTGATAGAGCAGATGGTGTCTGAGAACAAGATGTGAACCTGTTTTAAGTGAGGAATATTGAAACATTAGTTTTTAAACATGTCATAAGTACTTCATTCATGTATTTGCTGATACTTCAAATGCATTTCCTAACCAATATGTTATCTAATTCCTATAAATACTTCAATTGTATATTCTAAGACTATGCACATTTCATTTTCTAGACAAGCTTGCTGTGCTTAAGCTTAAGTAATTTTCTCAGTATTTCACAGCTTCAAGAGGATATATGAACTTAATCCTTGATGTGTCTCATCTTAAAACCTGACCTCCTAGCAGTTGCTTCCCAGAGGCATTATTGTTAACCATGTGACTCCAGGAATTTAATCTAGTAGTTTAACATCTTTCTACTCATCAGTTTTTTGTTAAATTAGCATAGTATTTCCTAGGCTGCTTATTAAGGAAAAAAACTCATACAATCAAGAAAGTAAAATATGAAGATATTTTATATAAAATAATAGTTTTGACAAATTTCTTATAAAATTATTATGAAACCATTCCAGATGTTTTTCAGAAAAGGTTAAGACAGTTCTAGAAGACATCCACTACTCACAAACAGCATTGCCAAGTAGTGAGATACATTTGGCTTTGAAGATGATAGATGACTTGAATAGAAATCTTTTATTTCTCAATTTAGCTGACAGCAATTTCACAGCTCTGTTTCTGTTCTGGTAATTGCATTAGAGTAGTTAAAAGAGATTATGTATTTATGCCTAAACCTTAATAGTATGTGTGAATTTTAAATAATTATGGCAGTGAATCTTTATATAATATTTCTTCTTAATTGATTTTGTAGTCTTATTAGCATTTATTTAAAATATATTTTACAATGTATATATTAGCATACTTTGAAGTCATCAAACAGGAGAAAATTAATTCTAAGAGCAGTTAAGTGACTAATTTAAGATATATATTCAAGATAAACAGAATCCAGGTCTCTTAAATCCCTATTCACCTCTTTTTCAGCTTGAGATTACTACTTCATAACTGAAATTTACATAAAAATTTTAAATTCATCTTTAAAGTTCATGGTGTTTTGCTTCCTTCATATCTGCTTGCATTAACCAATGCTGTAAATGATGTAGAAATGAAAACCATGTATCAATATTTTGTGGAAGTTCTGCTTCATTTTTATATGGAAAAACAAGAGACCTGTTGCTGAAGAAGACAGACTGATCAAATTTCATCAGCTTGTTCATGTAGCCAGACAGCATTTCTTCACCTCTCCCATGCTAAAGGTACTGTCATAGAAAACACCATTGAAGTGTTGCAATATAACATTACATGTCAATAGTTTTATCATTTATGATGAAATATGGTAGGTCTTCATGGAGCATTTATAACACTCATGTTCCTTTTGACAACACAATAGAAAAGTGAGTTTCCACCATTAAACCTTAATATAAAAGGTGTCAGTAAGGTTTAGATCTCTAGCAACAGAGTTTAACAAGTTGTAAACATTAATGTTCCATGAAGGAGAAAAACAAAGGGGAGTAGGTGTAATAGTGCCTTAGGAAAGAAAGACTCTAGAAGGACTATTTCTTGTGCAGTGAGCTTGTATTCAAGGCACAGAATTTGAAAGTTGTATCTCTGAATATCACATTGCCACAAAACTATGATATGAAGCAGACGGCATGCTTCTCAGGACGAGAACTGTTATCAGCAGTTTTCCAACATCCTATCTCATTCTGCAAGCTCAGTTGTTTTGAACTCAGCTTTATTGAGTATCTCCAGCTTTTCCTGAATAGCAGGTACCTTGCTTTCTGACTACATGCCTCCCGAGTCAGCAACCTTAACTCTCTGAACTTGGGATGAGCAAACTATCATGGAACAACTGTGGTCAGAAATCCAGAGAATGTCACAGTCAGTGAAGGAATTTCAGGTATATAATCCTCTCCATAGTGTACAGATTCCATTTTGGGGAAGGAAGGATGTTTTGAAGTAAGCATCCAGTTACCAGTTATTAAATGATCCGTATTCCATTTACGTCTTGCTTTTTATCTTCTTTTCCCTTGTCTAATGTAGTAAATGAATAATGCTTGCTCCTATTTATTGTGAATGTACTGAGTATATTAGTTTTTGTTCCATATACATGTGGTTAAACATACACATATTTACAAGTACATACCTTATTATATGTCAAATGTTATTGTTTATCAAGGAATATGATAGAATGTTTGTGAAACATAACTATCAAAATATCATTGGAAACAATTGAAAAGTGAGTTGCCATTGTGAAGTTCTGACTTAAAAGTGTTGACAAGATCTGGGAAGACTGTAAGAAACTGAGAACTCGTCTCTTAATAAAGTGAGGGGGAGGAGTTCTCACAGGGACAATATAATTGGGGCTCATGTATTCAAACTTACATATATTGCTTTGGTCATTGTGTTCATTTAATATTTTAGTGTCCATATTTGATAGGAAGGAAAAGAAATACATCAAGATATTTTATTTTTACTATGGAAAATAATTGACAAAACAATTGACAATATACACATCTTAATAAATATAGGTATTTTATCACTATCTTCATGGGGTGAAATTAGTACAGGAAATTACATTTTCATAAAGGGTCGTGAAATATTTAGATCATTTTAGTGTAATGGAACCACTATATGTTTTCTTGGAAAAAATTTATATAAAATATAAAAATTTTCAAATTAAAAAATGTCCTGTATTAAATTAAGTAACACAGTAATGCAAGCATAATTTTATATTTACTATGACTGAATGTTAATAAGAATATTTAGATAAATCTTACAGAATTATCTTTGATTATTTTAAAAATCACAATTCAAAAATAATTTGTATCTTTTTATTATACTGTGAAAAATAAATGCTCAAAAATAATAAATTGTTTATCATTAGAGATCATAAATTACAGCAAAAAAATCTCATCTAAAATAGAATTAATCTGGAAGAAAAAGTTCATGAAAACAACAAATATAAATGGATAATATTACCAAAGTAATATTATCCCTTGGAATGCCCCATTAAAATTGGTATGTCAATTAGTTAAATCATTATAAAGATTTTGTTAGGCTATCATACTCTCTGAAAATTTCATGGTTTTAGCTTTATTTTTCATATGTGATTTTCAGATGAATAGGTCAAAATTTGAATATTTCATAATACAGCAGATATTATCCAGGTGATATCAAATACTGGTGTCAAGTTTCTTCACTACAATTCTGATAACCTGGAGCTGATAAGGAAGATGGACTTAAGAAGACCCTTGATTTACTACATGAATATTTGTATTAATCAAGACACCTTCCTATACAGTAAACAAAGACTCTTCTTGTAACCATCTGGATACACGTAGGCTAATCCCAGCTTATTCTAATTTCCATTTTCAATGCTTAATTCGAAAAGCCATTCTATATTGGCTTTTGTTATCATTTAAAAGCAGCTAAGAATTTCCCTCATAAGTTTAACCAATAAATGTCTCTTTCCTTAAAGCTTTGAGAATTAAATTATTTATTCTTTCGAAGACAAATCTTAGTAAGAGCTTGTAAGATTACAAATATCATTGAGTAGGTAAGAGTTTTTGCTTCACAAATATAAAAACCTATATTTGCATCATCAGCATTCACACTAAAGACAGGCGAAGTAGCACACCTGTAACCCCAAAACTGTGGGAACAGAGATAGGTGGTTTCACTTAGCAAGTTTAGTTTATAAATGAGGACCTCCAGCATCAGTAACAGAGCCTATCTCAAGGAGATAAAACAGAGAATGATAGAAAAAGACGTCTCTAAGAGCTTCGTATGATGGCCCCATGTGTGCACATGAGTATTCATGTGCTCACAGATATAGAAAATGAGAAAGAGAGCAAACCTTTATCCTTCCTCCATTAAATGAGATCCCTAATATGATGAGAATATTACCCACTTGAAAGAGGATAACTTATAGCAGTAGGACCCTTGATGCTGATAAGGGCCATCAAGAGACTAATAAACATTCAGAGATCCTAATGATGACTTGGCATTTTGCTATGGCAATGTAAAATGTAAAACGCAACATGGTCAAGATGGAAAGATAACTCAGCAATTAACGGCACTTGCTCTTACAGAGGGCCCAGGTTCATTCACCAGTATCCACATCACGTGGTTCTCAACTGCATTTAATTCCAATTCTAGTAGATCAAATGCCCTCTTCTTGAATGTATAGTCACCGTAGGCATTGCACCCTTATGGTGAATATATAGGTGAGTATGCATACACATATATACATAAATAAAAATATTTTTTAAAGTGACATAGATATTTGCTTCTAATTTAGAGTCAAGAATCAGAGGCACAAATAAAATAATGTATTTTGTTAAATAATAAATATATTCATTATTTTTATTATTTGTCTCTTTTAATGTTATTACAAATTATATATGCATATATATTTAAACATGACATATACAAAGGAATAAATAGAAATGGCTGACTGTGTTAAATTGTCTGAAAGCATTTAAATCTAATGGCAAACAGCCAATTATTGTAAACAGAAGTTCAAAAATAGAGTTTAAATATTGGATTAATCTAAACTGTAAAATATATCTATCTACCCTTTTATTTTATGTTAACTGGTTCCATAATATCCTGAATATATTAGGATAACTTAGGTCATGCAATTTCATACATGGAAATAGATTTAATAGCATTTCACTAGGAAAAGAACAAAAATGTTCAATGAACATTATCAGGTTTTTGAAAATATATGATAAGACAGAAACTTTAGAAATGCAGGGCTCCTCCACATTAATGTGGAGAAACATTTTTTAGAGCTTGCAGGAAAGCTAAAATCTTAGTGTCTGCAGCACTATGGTTTTTCTCTTTAAAGCAATGACCTTTTTTTCAATTTCAGTTATTGCTAAGAAAAGAATCTTAATATATATGGCATTTCCCTCAGGTTCCAGGTTCATGAACTTAAATATTAATTGCTGCCGAAGAAATATTTCAGCTTAATTTACGTTTCTATTGTGTCAGCTTTTATCCCCTCACCACTGCTATGTGGTGCTAATCCTAACGCTTAATGTCGAAAGCATGAACTCTCTACTTTTGCCAAATAGAGGGGAGACTTATACATTTCTTATTGAAAACAGCACTCTAATTCTCATTTGATCATTATCTGCATGGCTCAGGTTTTGTATATGTGTGAATAGGGTAAGATACAATTTTACTTAATGGATATTATTTTGGTAAATTGTTCAGTTATTGAAATAACCAGTTTGAAGAGAAAATTTATCAGACAAATGATTTATGGTCAATAATAATATTGTTTTATTACATATATATATATATATATATATATATTGTGTGTGTGTGTGTGTGTGCGTGTTTGTGTGTGTGTATAAGCTTTTGGAGACAGGGTTTCCTGTAGCCTCAACTTGCCTGGAACTCAGTATGTAGAAGAGACTGGCCTTGATTTCACAGTGATCTGCCTACCACTGCCTCACAAGTGCTGGGATTAAAGGTGCGCACCATCACACCAAGAAATTAATATATTATTAATCGACAAAACTGAAGCATACTTCTTAATCATCAAACTCTTTCTGATAAGCAATGCTTTATGCAGCACTGACTGGCTGGCTGGTAAACTGGTATACTGCACACACGTGCACAAATACATCCAACGTATGGACCTTTTAATCTGGAACTCAATATAGATATAGTAAGCTTGACTCATCAGGCAAAAGGCTGGCTCATCAAGTGAAAGTGCTTCTGTGTAAGCCTGAAAAACTAAGTTTGGCATCCCCAATCCTTGTAAAAGTGGAAGAGGGCATTGAGTTCACAGAGTTGTCCTCTGACATTTACATGCAAACTTTGGTGTTTACGTACACACATACATCATAGACACACACTAAAATCAGTCAATCAATCAACATTAAGGGCTAGAGATATGGATCACTGGTTAAGAGCACTGTTGATCTTACAGAAGACGTGGGTTCAGTTCCCAGCACCCACATGCCAGCTAACAACTGTCAGTAACTCTAGTTTAGGAGATCTGATGCACTCTTCCAATGTTTGTGGACATTGCACAACACGGGTGCACTTATATACATGCAGGCAATATACTTGTACACATAAAATAAAAATAATGAATAATTTATAAAAGGCTAAATAATCAATATTGATATCTCATTGTATTAGTCTATGATGCACAGTTCTCTGAAAATAAACCTGATAGAAAACTAGAATACACACACAAACACACACACACACACACACACACACACAGGGGATTTATTAGCATGACTTACATGCTGTGTTGTAAATAATCTAAAAATGGCTATATCACACTGGAGAGGCTGATAATCCACTAGCTTTTCAATCCATCAGGGTAGATATCTCAGCAATCATAACTAGTAGCTGAAGCTCTGGAGGATCCTTGTAGAAACGCTGATCATCAGTCTAGTTTGGAACTGGAAGAAGTTGGTTCTAATATTGACAAAGTACAGCCACAGCAAAAATACAAACTCACCAGTCATAATGAATGCATGCAAGCAAAAAGCAAAAAAAAAAAAAAACAAAACTGCTTCTGTGTACTTTAATCTAGGCTGCTACAATAAGATGCAACCACATTGAAGATGGATCTTCATATCTCTAGTAATCTAATCAAAAAGGTCCCCCACTGGCTGGAGAGATGACTCAGTGGTTAAGAACACTGACTGTTCTTGCAGAAGACCAAGTTTCAATTCCGAGCACACACGTGGTAGCTAACTACTGTCTATAACTCCAATTCCACAAGATCAGGTTCCCTCTTCTGACCTTCATGTGCTTTGCATGACACACAAGCACTTACATACATACATTCATATACATAAAATAAAAATAATAATAAAATATTAAAAAAAGAAATTCCTTCACATTAAGGTTCAGCAGCTTGTGTTTTAACGGAATTCAGATCTAGTAAATCTGACAACAAAGATCAGTTCTTATACCAAGTGGTGACTGTCTCCAGTACTGAACTGGGCAGAAGTAATCTGTGTCTGTTATCATGCAAAGCTTTCTTGGAAAGATATCTCTAGAATGTTCCCTAAGCAAAATAATATCTTTACTCTCTTGACTGAAACAAAAAGCAGTACCATTCCTTACAACTTGAGTGGGAAACTGTTTGACTCATAAAAAATGCTTTAAATACTTCAGTAAGATTTTTTGTTTTCCAGCAGTAGCAAAATAAACACTTGAAAAGTATTAATGTACATATGAGCCAATTTAAAATGAGCAAAGGATTATATCTAAGTTGCTTCAAAAATTCATTAGTACAAACATGTGGGATTTGACTTTTCTCAAGATAATGATGTCCATGGATTGGCACTGATGACAGGATGGCATAATATAATTTATTTTGTACAAATAAAAAGAGAACTAAAGTGTTAGTATGATGATTTCCTTCTGTGGAGCCCGGGAAATTTGTTAGGGTTAAATACTTAATAATAAAACCAAGATGATTTTGTTGCTGAAGGAGGTTTTAAGTAGAAGAAAAAGTAGTAAGAAAATGACTGAGGAATGAGCCAAGGTGATTTACAACAACAGTGGAATGGTCTGAGCCACACAGTGGGAGTAGCTTAGTAAGTTGAAAAGTTAATCATAGAAATAGTAGAAATGGCACCTGAAATGTTTCCACGCTAAGTGGTGTTTGTTTAGGAAGTTATAGAAAGTGTCATATTCTAGCATTTAGTAAATGGTTTGATTTATTGTCTTCATATGAAAGTTAGGTTTTGTTAGAGAATAAAACGTTTGTGTAGGAAGTAATTCAACATGGAGGTTAAAGGAAAAATGTTCCACTACCAAAAGGAAAACTGCAAAGATATTTGTTATTTTTCTCTGGTTTATAAAAGAAGGTGAAATTATTGGGAAATACAGAAGGAAACTTAAAATCAAGATATTTTCCAGTAAACAGGATTGATTTGTTTCATCTCTGTTGAATAATAGTAATCAATTTGTTTGGGGGGGGAAGAAAATATTTTTGTCTGAGTGAATTACATAGAAACAATCTTTATGAAAATATTAAAGAGGTAGGCAATTGTCTATTCATTTCTACAAAGGTAAAAGGCATTTTGGTAACAAATAGATAAATTTAATCACATATGAGGAAGTTGTTGCTTTAAGTTCAGCTGCTTACTGAAATTGCTTTAATAGAAAAATATTTAGAGCTAAAGTGCCTGGATGAATTTAAATCAGTTATTACTCTAAGAGACTAAAATTATGTAAGTAAAGGCCAAATTGAAAACACTGAGGGAAGGCTGAACCCAATTAAATTCCTAAAAAGCTATTGAAAATAATTTAATATTATCTTTTTTAATATCATATAGTTGTAATTTATGAGGTTTAGGAAAGAGATTACTAGCAACGTACCTAAAATTATTTAGTCACATTTCATCTGGTGCTAAATTAAAGTTTTTTAATGAACCAGAATTTTTTTCAAAACAATTAGATTTTTCTTAAGTGAGATTTAAAATTTATTTATCTTAAGTAATTCAAAATTAAAATGCTGTATGAGCTGCTGCATTGGACAGCACAGTTATAGAGCTATCTGCTGATTTCTGGGAGAAAGGACACAGAAAACATGCTGAAAAGCATGCAAGCACCTTGAAAACAACAAAATGTACAGTAAGGAAACTGGGACAAACCATTTGGTTTCATCATAATAAAGAAACACTCAGTACAATGAAGTAGTCTCTGGAGCATCAAATTTACGAAAGATGAGATATAGCCACCATCTTGAACTTCCTTGGAACCTAATCTTAACATATAAATAAAATTTTCTATGAAACAATTGGGAAAACTCAAATTTGGTATATTCAATCAAAATACAAAATTATTGCTAATTTCTTTGGTCTGATAATGGTAAGTGGATTTTGTACATTTAGCACAGGATAACAGCTATCATTTGCACAATGAAATATATGCATACTAAAACAATTATTAGGGTATATTGTACTAATTATTGAATACTGACAGAGATGGGTTTATTTAGTGAAAATTTTCCACTTGGAAATTAGACATGAATGTTTAGTTATTGAAAGAAAGGACAGAAGTGTCAAATCTTCTAAAACACTATTTTTTTTTAATCAATAACAATAATATTGTAAATTTATGAGACTACAGAAGGAGAGCAAACTCCGTGTATTAATATCAAACATTTAAAAATGTCATTTATAAAAATGTACTGTGTTTTAAGAACTGTGAAATTGTTAGCCAACACTAAGTCAATTTTTAATCAAATTTAGACCCCATTGCATCCCTACCATGCACCCCGACCATTCGTCCCCAGTCGCCCACCAGATTTCATGCATTCATCCATACATACTAAGTCCTATCTAATCAAACATCTGTACCCAAATGTCCTTTAATGCAGATTCATTCACTGGAGTCCCATCAGCCCATCTAGAGATCATAAATAAGGCATACTCACCCTCTCCCAGGAGCAATCAGTCTCCATTCGTTTTCAGTCTCCACTTTGGAGCCCTTGTCTAATTGAGCTGGCAAGGGTCCTGTGCCTGATGCTACCATTGCTACAAGTTCACACGAGTAAGCTTCCAGTGGTCTGAATGTCCCTTCTTCCCTGAATTTGTAAACCAGCCCTGGCTCTTAAAATCCTTCTACCTCTTCTTCTGGGATGATTTCTGAGCCATGGGAGGGTGAAGTTTAATATAGAATTATTATGCAGGACTACACACTCTTTAGTCCTTTATTCTTTAAAATGTGGGCATTCTGTGTGCAAAAGAGTATGTTGTATAAGGAAGCTTCACTGGTGACAGTTGAAGAACGACAACGTTCCCTCTATCCCTAGTTCTGTGTTCCATGAGCCTTAGGGGTGTATGTTCAACTGTAGATGTGTCATCCAAGACTGGGCATCACGTTTTCCTCTGGGTTCCCAGTATTCATTCATCTCTGCTGTCTTTCCTCCCAACCGACCTCTCTCCTCCATTCCCAGTCCCAGCACCCACAGTATCCTCACCCTTCTCCCGATAACCCCTACCTCCCACCATTCCCCCTCTCCTAACTTCTTTCACCACCAACATCATGGCCCCTACATGTCCCTCCCTCCTCTCCTCTTTCTGACATGCCCGCTTTCCCCACCTGTCCTCCGGTAAAACTGTTCCCTATTATCCCCCTTTTTTTGGTTCTTTATTTTCTTTTACCTTTGTGTATCTTTTCATTTTCCTGGTGTTACCAGGATATATACTTCTATATGATGACTGTCGATACAATCCACAAATGAGGGAGAACACATGTCACCTACTTTCCTATATTTGTGTTACACTCTCTAGTTCTATTCATTTACCTGAAAATTTCATAATTTTATCTTTTATTACTGATGAAAACTCCAATGTGTAAATGTACCACATTTTCATTATCCATTCATCAGTTGTGGGAAATTTAGGTAGTTTTCATTTCCCAGGTATTATGAAGAGATCAGGACAAAACATGCATGTGCAGCTATCTCTACAGCAGAATGAATCCTTGGAGTATATGCCAAGGAGTGGTATAACTGGATCAAATGGCATACTCATTTTTTAGTTTTTAAAGAGTTCTCCACACTGCTTTCCATAGCGGTTGCATGGAGTTTACATTCCCACCAGCAGGGAATGAACTATCTCCTCTCTCCACATCCTCACCAGCATTTGTTTTCTTTCTTTCTCTAGATCTTAGCCAATCAGATTAGGGTAAAATGGAATCTTAAAATGTTTTTATCTGCATTTCTCTAATTGCTAATGATGTTGAGATTTTTTAATGTGCTTCTTAGACATTTTCATTTCTTCATTTGAGAAATCTTTGTTCATGTCTATAGCCCATCTTCTTATTTTTTTTTTTTTACTTTCTTGTTTCTACTATTTTTTCTGAGTTCTTTGTATATTCCAGATATTAATCCTCTGTTGTAAATATGGCTGGTAAAGATTTTCTCAGTTGTTTTCTTCTTCTCTTTCTTTTTCTTTTGTCGTCTTTTGCTGTACAGAAGCTTTGTAATTTAATGAGGTCCCACTTGTTTACTGACCTTAATGCCTGAAAAGCTAATGTCTGATTTAGAATGTCATTTCTTATGCCTGTATCTTAGAGGGTACTGCCTATGTTTTCTTCTAGTATTTTCAGAAATTCCGGTTTTATATTTAGGTCTTTGATACATTTGAAGTTGGCTTGTGTTAAAGGTAAAAAATAAGGGTCTGATTTCATTCTTCTACAGGTGGAGATCTAATTTTGTAGGTACAGTTTGTTGAAGAAACTGTCCTTCCTCCACTGTGGCTTCTCAGCACCACTGTAAAATATCAAGTGGCTGAAACTGCATGTCTTCGTGTTTTTGTGCCAGTACTATGCTGTTTTTATGAGTATTGATCGGTAGTATAGTCTTAGATCTGGTATGGTTAGGCCCCCAACATTGTTCTTTTGCGTAAAATTACTTTGACTCTCCAAAGTCTTTTTTTGATTCCATATGAATTTTAGAATGATTTTTTTCTATCTCTGTGAGGAATGTCATGGATATTTTATTGGCATTGCTTTGAATCTATAAATTGCTTTTGGTAATATGGTTATTTTCAAAACATTGATTCTACCAATATATGAGCATGGTAGGTCTTCCCATCTACAGATTTATTTATCTCTTTCTTTAAAAATTTGAAATTTTCATTGTAGATATCTTTAAGTCATTAGATAGGTTTATTAAATATTTTATTTTCTTCTGGTTTTAGTGAATAGGAGGGTTTCCTTGAATTCTTTTTTCTGATTGCTTGTTATTTGTATATAGAAAAGTTACTGATTTTTGTACATTGATTTTGTAACCTAACCTTTTACTTTCCTGAAAGTATTCATTTCAACCAGTTTTCTGGAGGAATTTTGGATAACTCTTTTGTATAATATCATATCATCTGCATGTAGGGATAACCTGATCTTTTCTAATTAGTATTCTTTAATTTCCTTATTTTTTATTTCTACTGCAAGAGTTTCAAACACTACACTGAAAAGGATCAGAGATGGTGGATATCTCTGTCTGGTTCCTGATTTTAATGGGAGGTCTTTCAGTTTTTCTCAATTTAGAATAATTTTAGCTATGGGTTTGTTGTGTAAAGCTTTAATTATGTTGAGATCTGTTCCCTCCCGATATATTTCCTTCTAGGACTTTTAGCATGAATGCCTGCTGGATTTTGTCAAATGCCTCTTCTGCATCTATTGAGATGACCATGTGATTTTTGTTTTAAAATTCATTTATATGTTTTATTGCATTATTGTCTTAAGTATATTGACATCTCTGGAATAAAGTCAACTTGGTCATTGTAGATGTGTTCTTTTTGATGTGTTTCTGTATTTGGTTTGCAAGTATTTTTCTGACTATATTTCCATCTATGTTCTTTAAGTATATAGGCCTAGAGTTTTCATTTTTGTTGCTTCTTTACCTGGTTTTGGTATTAGAGTGATATGTCATAAAAGGAATTTGGGAGTTCCCTTCTCTTGTAGTGACTAAAATAAGCCACTGTAAGTATTTGACCAGTGAAATCTGAATTAACAACTTTTGGGTAAATAAAAGTCTACTTTGAATTACCTAATATTAGACCAAAACTTTCTAGAAGACATTCTCTAAAATTTGTAGGTATTTTAAAATTTGTTATTACATCTAACTTGATAAGAAAATTCTGTATTAATTTAGGGATTAGTAGTGAGGCAGCTCATCACTTGTTGCTTTAATGAGGGGGCGAAATTAAGTGGCAATATAGGGACCCCTTAAGTTTATTTAGTGTAGAATATATATTGCAAGAAATAAATAATAATAATATTGATTAGTAATATTATATTCCTTAACTTTTCTCAAGGATATGTTTTTATTACAGAACTGTTTTTTTTTTCTTATTCTTTTTGAGTAAGGCACTACCGTGTCTCATGAGCGTTTAGAAGACATTTTAAGATAAGCAAACTTATGTCTGAAGAAGAATGATCAAATCCTATCTCCAGAGCCAGCTCCTCTGCTGAGCTCAAAACAATACATGACAATTTACTAACATTCAAAAAATGCCTTTGTTCTTTTAAAATTGAATTTACTTGGTTGTGCACTAGGATCAGGAAGTGGCAGAAGTCATTACACTTGATTTTGAATGGTTTCTCTTTGTCTCTCAACCTCTTATATAGTTATTTAGTGCTGTATGTTTTCTTCTTAGCACTGAACTCATTGTATCCAGTGGTTTGGGTATGTTGTACTTTCTTTTCATTAACTAGAAGTTTATCACTTTCTTTCTTGATATATTGCATGATGTAATTTTTGAAAATTCATTTCTGTGTTCTTTAGTTCCCATTGGTTTGTGTAATTTTCACCAACTCTGTGATTCTTGATACTGAGCTATATTTCTTTGTTGTATGGTAGACTACTGTATAATATCTTAATTTTCCTAAATTTGCAGTGAATTTCTCTTTGCTCTAATAATGTGGTCAGCTTTGGAGGAAGTTCTTTGAGTTGCTTTGAGGAAAGTATACTCTTTGGTGTTTTGGTAGACTGTTCTGTAAATGTCTTTTACGTCCATTTGATTTATTGTGCCATTTAACTACAGGGGTCTCTATTCAGTTTTTGTTTCAATGACTAGTCTATTGGTGATAGTGAGGTGTTGAAGTGCCAGTTATCACTGTGCTGTAGCCAACAAATGATTTTAAATCTAACAATATTTCTATTATGAAATTTGATGCCACTCTGTGTGGTGCATATATGTTGAGAATTTTAATAGTATCCTTTAATGAGTATGAAGTGACCACTCCTGTCTCTTCTGAATATTTGATTTGAAGTCTCTTTTGTGCAATATTAGAACAGCCGCACCTACTTATTTATTCAGTTTGACTAACAACATTGTTCGACATTTTTATTGTGACATATCCATTTCCTTAAAGTCATATAAAAACAAAATTTCAAGGAAGTATAATCATTGTAGTCAAGCTTAATTTATCAGTTTAAATTGCCAAATAGTGTATCTGGATATTTTTGGTAGGATATAGTACATACAATAAGATTTATATAATCTTTTCCATTAATCAGCTCTTATTGGTTGAATCTTTACACTTATTACTTATTTATATTTACATTTACATTTCATATCAGTATAGATTTTGAAAATATTTTTCCTATTAACATTTCTTTCCAGTGTTCAGTTGTGGGTGTATATGTGTGTTTATGAATATGTGTGTGCTTATCTATTTATTCATGCATCTTCAAATGTGAGTGCATATAGAAGTGTATATATGCGTACATGGGAACATGTGTGCCATGGATGTGGAGGTCAGAGGACAACACTGAATGTCTTCTTCAGGAGCTGTCCAATTATTTTTTTTTTGAGACATTGTATCTCACTGGCCTGGAATCCACCAAGTGGACTCAACAAGTCAGTGATCCACAATAATCCACTACTCTTTGCTTTCCTGGACCTAAGACTGCAGGCTTGAATCACTATGAGTATTCTGTCATATGAAATGAGATCCTAATGTTTGTAAAGCAAGCATCTTACTGACTAAACTATGTCACTACTTATTTGCTCAGTTTTCTTTCAGATAATGTTAATAAAGTATTAAATCCTAATCTCAAAATATCTTACAAGTCATTGATCTTAATGTCCAAATGACCTGAAAAAGTCTGACATATAACTTCCTTTCATCCTTGTGTCTGAAGTACCCATTATAAACTTATTGTTATTGTTGTTCTCCCTCCAGGAAATATTTCTTGTCATAAATACATCAAAACAGCCAACTCACAGAGGAGACAATAAAGTTTGTGGCTGCAGAGTTTGTCAAGGAAGCTGACTAAAACACCTTGAATGATTTTATTAGGCCTTATTTCATCTATCATTTATGCTTTAGTTGGTATCCTAATTTATTTCAGAAGCAAAAATGGAATAAGGAAATAAATCAATAGTTTATGTATGGGAATATGTGACTGAATCAAGAAGGAAATATTATTATGTTCTATGATTCTCACACAAAAATGAGAAGGATGTTTCTAGTATCACACTGATATTCTTCATAAGAAAATTGAGGAGGATGCATGTATTTATGGCACAGAAAAGCCAAAGGTATGCATATTCTGGAGGAGGTGTTAACACACAATGTAGCAGTGTTATCAGTGTCTCTTGATTCCTTCTGCACAACTCATTTAGGCATTTTTTTTAATAATTACTTTCTGAACTTAATATTGCATTCAAATGTTTGTAGTATGGAGATAAAAATCTATACTTATAAAGATGTTTCACTTAAATTTTAGCAATAATGAAAAACAGAAGTGTGTGTAAGCAAAAGTACTTGCAAAGGTTAGCACATGTGTGTTGCAGTTGTGAAAAGCCTTGTGCTTTGATCGGCCATTTAGGTCAGTTGTCCAGTGTTTCCCTGGTATATTCTAGGCCATGGGTTCTTCTCCAGCCGGAAAAAAAATAACAACAAAATAAATCAACTTCTTGGATAAACAGACACATATTTAAATTTGAGAAAAAATAAAACTCTTTAAAATTTTTCTTATGTAAATGTGAGGGGAAAATTCTACAACAGAAAAAATATTGAGCGTTTATCTACTAACTGGTTGTGCTTGGTGCACAAAAATCCATAATTTCACTGGCACTTATCCTGCACTCCATCTACTGTGGAGATGTGCACTGTTCATGTTGCGCATCTTTGAACATCTCTTTAACCCCTCCCGCCTAAAACATCCTGGCTTACTTTCTGATGATAGCTAAGAATACTCAAAATTATAGTAATACAATATCATGTTTCGTGTTTCAGGAAAGAAAAAAAAAATGAGGAGAAGGAAAGAGCACACAAGGAGACATAACTCAGTCACCCAAACCATTCCCAGATGCTGCACTCACTGTATAAAATATAGCTAACAAGAAAAAAAAGTTTGTTATTGTATCAATGGAGCACAGAGTCAGTTATACGCAGAAGTAAATTAAATAGTAGTCCTCAGGAGTATTAAGACAATCCATTTCGTGCTGGTGCCAATGAAAGCACTTTTAGAAGAGTGATCTGCCCACTACGCCTAATTCCCCAGTAGCCCAAGCTGCTCCCGTCCCCATTTGCAATTTGATTCCCCTTCTAGTCCTCACATAGGCCTGCTTTTTCTTTCTTCCCCAGATCTCTGGACTAACCTCTTAACCCAGAACACCCCACTGTGTCCTGATTCACTGCACTACGACCATCTCAATTTTCCAGCCTAGTTTGTTAAACTCTACACAGGCTGTCCATACCCCCACTTTGCCCTTGCACTCCTAAAACGAGCCTTCTACTCTGGAAAGTTAGTTATGCTGCCAACTCTGTCCTGATTCCCCGTCAGCAAGAGCTGCTCCAAATTCTTCCCCAAACTACTTCCCTTTCTAGACTTGGGCACAGGTGTGCTTTTGCTCTTCGCTCCCCAGATCTCCGGACTAACCTCTTAGTCCAGACCTGTCCACTGTGTGCTGATCCCAGTCTAATTCAATTTTCCAGCTCCTTTAACAGACCCTCCACAGGATTTGAGCACGCCTTTCTTTCCCTTGGCTCTCCTCCTAATTGGCCTGCCACAACTTTGCCCACTATCCAGATATTTAAAGTGCTTTATAAATGAATATTATCAAGGTATCCTGTTCTAAGTTCTCTTCAGTCTTATTCTACAACCTTTTACCAATTGTGGATTTCAGCATCTATTGGAGGAGAAAACTTCACTGGGAAGAGTTGTAAGATGCATTTATATTCTTTCTGTCCCCTGTTCTGCTTATTCCCTGAGCCTTAGGTAAAGAGGTTTCATGGTAGATGTGTCACTTGGGACTGGGCACCTACCAGACACTTATTCTCTACTTAACATTTGATCAGTTGTGGAAATTTTCAATAGTCTTAATCTACATCAACCCTTTAACACCCAAGGCTCAAGGACCATTGTGGAAGAAGGGGTGGAAGGATGTCATGAGCCAGAGGTGGTGGATGACCACAGGAACAATATTCCAGACAACTGAGAAGTTACTCATATGAACTCACAGCAATACTAACAGCATGCAAAAATACTGTTCAAACTCAAGCCAGACAAAAACCTGACCTGAAAATGTAAAAGAAAAAAGCCGCAACTTTAGCTGAGGTAGGATCGGCAACCAGTAATCACTGGGAGAGGGAGAGTTGGTTTATCGGTATGGCGCTAGATTGGTTAACTCAGATCCTGTAGATGGAAAAAATCAGAAAGATATTTGGGAACACAAATATGATTAGATAAGCCTTAACATATATGATAAAGGACATGAAATCCCACGGATCACCAGTAAGAAGGTTGCAACAAGGGAACCAAGTTCAAATATGACCAAAATATATTGTATCAAATTTGCAAAAATTCAATTAAAAAAAGATGAAAAATGAGTATTCTGGTTATATAAATTAAGTTTCTGGCAACATAAACCACATTGTCTAAATGAAAAATTACTGGATAGAAATTTGGGATTTGAAAAAGATTGCTATTTGTTACTTTATAAAAATTGGGGGAAAAAACAAATGTTCTACAAAGGGATTGGGGTTAAAAAGAATTGAGTCAGAAAACTCAGGGGTATGCAGATCAACTAAAGGATATTATACTTAAAAATAACTGAAAGGTTAAATAATATAAATAAAAGAATGGCATTTTTAGATTTATTTATTTTTGAGCCAAGCAAGGTTCAAAATTTTTGAACCAAGGAAGGGTAAAATTCACAGGAATCATGTTTATAGTCTTTGATAACCATTTTTTAAAGTTTATTTTTAATTAACACATAAATTTGTACATATTTAATGCATATTATACGAGAGAAAATATGATTAATAGTTAAAAAAGGAAAAATAACAAGTGTGACAAATTTGTTTCAAAAATAATGCATTTTATATAGATGAGAAGAACATTTTTGGCAGTTACCTAAGATTAAATATGCATGTATACACAGTCCAGAAATTCCATTCCAAGGCATTTATCCAAGTGAATACAAACTTGTATAACCACAGAGGGAACAATTTAAAATGATTTTATTAGTCTTAGTCTTTTACTAGTAGAATAAAAACTGGAAATGTCAGGGATGTTCACCATCAGTTTAATGAACAAATAAACTTGTTGTAGAAATATGGAATAAAATATTGCTCAACAATAAAAATTAAGAATTGCTGGTAGATAACATATCATAAAGTGATGAATCTTAAGGATAATATGCTGAGTGAAAGTCATTCACCCAAAAGTTCTTGTGCAATCTGGCCATGAAATGTCCATTTTCCTCTTGAACTGCCAGTTACTCTGATTACCTGAATGAGACCTGCCAAGACTCAGTCCCTTAAACCCTTAACTTTCCAACATGAAGAGGAACTGCGTCCTATGAGGTCACCTTAACCTCTCCAAGGAATTACAAACTGTTAATTGAGACTCATAGGATCCTTCTCCCCTCTAAGTTTCATAGTAGCTTAGCAGTTGCTATGGGAACAGGCTCACAAGTTCACAACCTATGATGCACACAGAAGACAACAACTGCCCAAAGCGTAGAGAGTAAGAGAGTACAGAGTGTCTGTCCCTGGATTGGACTCCTACATTAAACCTCACCCACCCAGGTCTCAGAAACCATTGTGGAAGAGGGTGTAGAAAGATTGTAAGGTGCATGAACATAAGGAAACAGGGGCTTTCGGGCCTCAGAGAACTTGCTCATATGAACTTGAAGCAATGGTGACAGCATGCACAAGACACATGTTAACTAAATCATGAAAATCCCACTACAGAACTAGGGAAATGGGCAGCTAAGGCACCCTTAGCTGTGGAACTATTGATGACTGACGGCTGCTGGAGGAGGGAGAGTGGATCTCCTTTAAAGGAGTGACTCTAGATAGTCTGACTAGACTCCGGTAGATGAACTTGTGTGAGGGACATCTGGGAATGAATACTTGACTGGATAGGCCTTGCAATATATTACAGACTGCATGAAAGTTGGTGAGGGCACATGGGGAATTGAGGACGTGGGAACACTAAACACTATTAAGATCTATTGTATGCAATGCAGAAAGACTCAATAAAAATATACATAAAGAAAAAATTGAAGAATAACTTCCAGAATCCCTGAGGTTGAGAAAAGACGGGGGAAATTACTTACTAGTATAATAAAAAAAATAAGTGTAGATAAATATGTAAATCAATGGCATATCTCCTTTGAAAAGATACAGAAATAATATTGAATTCTAGTAATCAAAGTCCTCTTATCATTGAAACTGTGTAGCACCCTATCAAAATGATGACACATATGTATCAAAGGAAATTCAGACATAGTCCAAACCTTATGACTTTTCCCTTCAATGTCTTTGTAGTGTCCCTTCTCTCAGTAGATGGCTCCACCAATCCCTTAGCTTTATAAACAATAAATGTTTTAGTCATTTTTGATTGTTACCTCTCCCTCTGTCTCCACTTCCTATTCAATGAAATTTTACCCTTCAACACCTAATGTCAACAGTTTTCTTAAAGATAACTTTCAGTCTTTTCACCTTTTTACCACTCATTATGTCTATGAAGGATTTTTGTCTGCTTGTGTTGGTGTGGATCTTGTGCATGCTGTCACCCCTGCTATAATTTCATATGCACCCAAGGAATCTGTAATAACCTGTATGCGTATGGTCATGCACTTCCTCCAATGCCTCTTACAATTTTTCTGCTCCCTCTTCTACAATGGTCTCAACCTGGGTGGGTGAAGTTTAATATGGGAGTTCTGCCCAAGGACCCACACACTGCAGACTTATTTGCTATGTTTTGGCCAATAGTGCCCCTTCGTTTTGATTGCCTTCTGTTGCAAGAGGGAGTTTCATTGATGAGTGTTAAGAGATGTAATAGTATTCTCTCTACTTCTTGTTCCACTAGGTTCTGTAGACCTTAGCAGCAGGCCCCAATCTTAGCTGAAGAACTGTTGTACAGCTGTGTAAGAAAGAGCTGATCCTCCTCAGGAGAATGACCTAGGTAAGTTGATGGTTAGATCCCAGTGAATGAACATGTACTGAAGGACCTCAGGTGATACTAACCTGACTTGATAGGCCTTAACATAAATGACAGAATGCATGAAATCCATTGGAGGGGATATTGGAGGGTGTCAGTGGGGAAGGGGATATGACAGTGATTAAGATACTGTATACAAGATACATGAAATTTGATTAAAAAAATTTTTAAAGAAGTCTTTAAATCTTCGTTTTCAGCTTTATGAAGATATAGTTTACACGAATGCATAAGTGTAGATATCATTGAGTTTTGATAAATGCATGTGTGTATAGTTTTTAAAGAACTTTCAGTTTATATAACATGCACAACAAAATAGAGAATGATTTGAGTCAATTTCATTCTTTGTTCAAATGTGTCATAGTTAAATGAAAAGTTATGGAAATTAAAGTATTTTTACTCTCTGACATCAAGACATATGGTCATATTAATATATCTTAAAATAATCCCCCATATTTCTGTATTATTTTTCCAGGTATAATGATTTAACTTAATTTTATGTGATATTAATTTTTTCCTTCAGTTTATAAACTAGAAATTACATTATTAACTAGAGAAACAGGTGTCTTAGAGTGTATTACTTGGTGTGTAACTTAAAATTTCATTATATAAGGAGAGAATAACCATATGTTTATTAATATATTTCCTGAAAGTACCATAAGTTTCATAACAACACTTTTTTCTGTGAAGAAAAAATACATTTTCAGACAAAGAAAAGAGATCTTCATCTTCCAAAATAGACCTCTTAAGATATCATAGACAGAGCAACTATTTGTAGGATTTTCATTGCACTATTTTGTGGAAAGAAAACCAAGACAATAGTCTGGTTAGTATTATAGAACTAGCAGGAAAGAGATTATTAACTTGCAGTAAGAATAAGTTTAAATTCTGAATGTGTTATGTCATTGTGATTTTTGAGATCCTATTTACTCAAATAATGCTGAATATATTTCAGAACAAAAGGAGGGAACACAGGATTGAGATTCAAAGATGCCTTTATTTTAATAATCTCATTAGCATGTACTGGATACTTGTTATTAGTTTATTAGTGTCCTGGGTCATTTGGTCTTGGTCATCTCGTCATTCTGATGTCTATTCTTAGCTGGGTTTGCATCCTCTGTATGAATCATCACTCTTATGTTAGAGTAAAACATTAGCGAGGAAATGGTGCAGCTTGTCTTGTATCTCCTCCTGGCACGCTCCACATGACATCTGCTGCCATTCAATGTTTTACAAGCAAATCATGTGAAAAACAGTGGCATGAGAATGTATTTAAGACAGGTGATATAGAAAAAGAATAGATATTTTAACAATTGTGTCCTTCTTACTTCCTCATATAACTTTTCGTGAATGTAAAATTGACAATACAGAGAGGTGTGATACAATGTATTTGAAAGAGAATATGATAATGGCAAAGAAAGGCATGAACTTAGAAAAGAAGCCCCAGTGGCACCAGATGATGTAGGCCAGTGTTTGTACATAAATAAGTAGTTTTCGCTATGGAAAGATAAATTAGGTGTCCCCTATTTGACAGTTCTTCAACTGAAAATCAGGTAGCAACATGAGAAGTTTAGAGAGAGCAATCATGAACTTTATGAGGTAAGAAAAACAAACTTCAAAAAAATGGAGCAAAATTGTTTTGCAAATTTGATAGCAATTTGCAGAGAATGACCTCCTTTATGAGAAGAAATTTTGTTAGCTTTGGATATGGAAATAATATGACAAAATATACAGGTGCTATCAATACAAAAAGGACTTAAAAATTCACAAAAAGGCCAAATGTGTAATTAGCTAGAATAATAAAATTATTTTAAGTTATTATTTAGGTGTATGTGCTTGTGTCTATGTGCATATGAAATGTGTGTGCGGTGCCTGTTAAATCCAGAAAAGTGCATTTTATTCCTTGAAACAGTAGCTATAAATGGTTACCAGGCCACCTGCTGTGGAAACTGGGAGTTGAAATCTGGTACCCTGCAAAACCATTAGGTACTCTAAACTGCTAAGCCATCTCTCTGGCCATGTTTATTTTCTTTAACTCTGTCAGTGTTACAGAATTAGTATGTATGTACAGTGATAATCTGTTTTCTCCTTTGCCTATTTTTAAGAATGGTGGCCAATTCTAAGGTAGATTAAAATGTCTTATACAGTAAGCACATTTTCCATAAACATTAAGTACTAACTCTATAAATATGCAGGTGATCTCTGTGAATCTTCAGAGAACTGGCAAAATCAATCAAATCTTCCAGAAGTAGAAAATATATTATGCTTAAATTTGACATATTGTCTTACCAATATATATTTCCTCCCACAATGATAATAGAAAAAATATTGCTGAAGAAAATGTATTTTCATTCAAAATAACACGGAACAGTGCTTCATTTAGTAAAGTAGTGAATAAATATAGATGGGTTTTCATTATGATTAAGAATCAACCTTCCTGTTTTTCATGAAACACACTGAACTTTCTTCACTGAAATTTGGTGTATGCAAACTTCCTGTGTGAGAAGGATAGAAACAAGAAACAGTGACAATTTTATGAAAGGTTTGATGGGATCGCTTAGCCAAAGCATAGGTTCACTAATTCTAACAGGGTTCATGTTTTTTCCATTCTAATTGGTTGGCAAGGTCTACAGAACTGGAGTAGTTTTCTATTTCTGGAAGCTCATTATAAATAAATGCAGCCAGGCATCATTATAATCTAAAAGTCCAGACAGAAAATGACACCTCTAGACGACCATAGTCATGATACCTTAACATGTACAAAGGTACTCATTAAAACCTTGTGAAGCATAAAAGAATTCCCTACATGGAATAAATATATGAATATTGTAAATGTAATTCACTGGTACCTAAGCAAGATTTTGTAATAAAGTAGAAAACTTGAAGATAAAACTGAGTGGAGTTTGATTAATTTAGAATCATAGATATATACCAGTAATTATCTCAAACTGAAGAACATAAAATAACCGTGTAGAGAAATGTACTACATTATCACTAGTCTGCAAAGTTTAGACCTTCATAAAATGTCACTTGCTAATATTATGATTTCTACTGACTCTAACAGTCTTTTTATCACCTAGCAAGCAAGGCATGTTTTTAAAAATATTTGTTACATAAAAACATAACTTCTGAATGCCAACAAGCAATAAAAGCTTATTTTCATTGACTTTATATTTAGACACTAGTGTCTCAAGGTTGAGATAGCCACTTCTTAGAATATGAACTTTTAATTTTAATGAAGCATTCGGATTTCTTTTCAAGGTCTTAATGTACCTGAATCAAGATGTTAAGAAAGATGGATCACATAATTTTGCGGTAGCTACAAGAAACAAAATTGAGGGAGATTGATCTTCTTTAAGGGAATAACTCTAGGTAGGTTGACTAGACTGCAGTGTATGAAATTCCACCGAGGGATGTTGAAGACACCACAGTCATGAGACATGTGCCAAGGAGAGCTACATGTAAGGGTTTTTTCTTGGTTCTCGAGGGGTAGCAGAAATAAATCAGAATCAGGAAATGACAGAGCTGGTTTATTGGGCCTGGAACTGACTCCCAGTCAGGAAGGGAGACCAGCAGGGACTAGTTTTCTCCAGAGCCTGGAGAAAGCACTAGCCCCTCCATAGCTGGTCAGTCGTGCTTTTTATATGGGAAAGAGTACCCCTTGGCATCTGTTTGGTGCTTAAGATAAACTTTTAGCCAGGAAAGAATCCCTTTTTTGCATGTGAATTTTTGAGTCAGGGATCTTATCTTTTGGGAAAGTAGGGTGTCCCTTTTTGCAGCTGTGAATTTGGGTCTGGAATCCGTTCAAGAAAACTCCTTTCTGAAGGTATTTGCAGAGCCTGGATTCCTGGGGAGAAGTTGCAAAAGTCAGTCTCTTCTCATGCATGTTTGTAAATTCTGGCCCCAGGTTTCTGTCCTTCTTCCTGAGTTTTGAAACTGTTGGGGGTTTTCTTTAAGTCACATCTTACACTACATACAGCAAGTGATATGGGAATGTTTTGGGGTTCCATTTTATGTTGGAAGTATGTAATTTGTCTTTTGATTTTTCTGTGGGATACAGAGAGTGCTTTGAATCTCAGAAGAGACTTGTGGCTATCTAGACAAACCGTTTGCTGAACATGTCTTTTCTTCAGTGTATAATTTTGGCTTTTTCATAAAAAATTAGGTTGCTTTAAATGTGTAAATTTAAATCTGGTTCCTCCGTTCAATGGGCCTCTTTTTATGCCAGTACCATTCTGTTTTAGTATTGTAGCTTTGTTCCATAATCTGAGAGCAGGGTGGTAATCATTCCAACAGTTCTTTTCTTATTCAGGGTTGTTTTATCTACCTTATTTTTGTGTATTTCCAAATGAAGTTTGAGGGGTTTTTTTTTCCATTTCAATGAAGAATTATGTTTGGAAATTAATGGGCACTGAATCTGTAGACTGTTCTTGGTAGGATGACCATTTTCAACCACAGATGTGGCTAGAGTCAGGAATCCTTTACTGACTTTAGTTATTGTCAGGAATCCATTTAGTGTCCTGGAGTTCTCACATGGAGCCTCCATGCATCCTTTTATCCTTGCCAACCTCTTTGGTGCGGGCCCAAACTGCTTGTTCCTACATAGGGCCAAGGAGGAAGAAGGCTTCTCTTTTCCCTGTCACACCTGTTTGTTTCCTAGGGCCAGGGAAACCCTGGGTCTGATTCCTGTCTCTAGCCACATCTGTGGTCTCTCCATTGACCACACCTGGCTGTTGGGCGAAGCCCTGGCTCAACAAACTGTTTCCACCTTTCAAATAGCCAGTCACAGGGAAGAAATTTACCCTATTTATTCTGGGGGGGGGGAGTAGTATCCACCCTAGTATAATCTTCATCCTCTGTGTACGTTTTGTGAACTGTTTCTCACAGCTTAAAGCCTCCCAGAGTGGTCTAAGACAGAATTTGGCTTTTTATCAATCCTTTCTTTAGGAACTTGGACTAAACACAGGTCTTGCCATATTTACCTATGAGTAACCAAGGCAGAACTCCTCTTATGTTTTGCCTCCCTTACACAACATTTACGCTGTTGTAGTCTTCGACAGAGCCTAGATCTGTCAAAGGCTCTCCTGCCTTGTAAAGCTCTTGTCCCACTAGGGGATCTAGCAGGGACACTAAACCTCCATATGAATGTCAAGGTCCTTGTTCAATGAATTCCTTCATTAAATCTCTAGTGAACACAGTCTTATCTGGTCGTGTGAAAGGGGCCCCATAAGCAGCTTTCCTCATACCCAGTTCTCTCAGCAGTGTCTGTCCCCTTTGCTTGTTCTCCAGCTCCTGACATTCATGGAAAGCTCCACTGGTGATAACCAGGTTTCTCTAATGGCTTGCACAAACCAGGCCATCAGAGACTGCTTCCCTTTGTACTGCCTTGGGCTACGCAGCCTAACTCTCAAGGAGGGATGGGCTGTTGTGTTGCTCATCTGTCCTGCTTCTGCACATTGAAAATAATCTCATCTGCTCCCATGTCCCACAGCCTTACAAGCCAGGTAGTTAAGATTTAAAAGCCTCTCCTAGCTCCAGCAGCTTTAGGGCCAAGAAGAACCCTTTGTTCAGTAAGTTCTTATGCTTGTTAAGGTCTTTATCAGCATGCAGACATTTGGATTTTTCTTTTGTGTGTGTGTGTGTGTGTGTGTGTGTGTGTGTGTGCGTGTGTGTGTGTTACAGATCAAACCTGAGGGGCACTTTCAGCTCCCTCTGGGTTGCTTGCTTCTTCGTAGGGATTCTAGGTTCTAGGGTCCCAGGATGGGTCCTGCATTATTAAGGTGAGCTGGGTTTTCATCTGTTTTCAACTTCCTATCTGTAAAAAGTGGCAGGCTAAATATTCCATTTTCTTTTCACTTTTATACAATTTACTAGCAAGCTCAGAGGCTAGTATTGAAGAAGCAAGCCTCATATCTTTCTCTTGATCTAACTCATCCCTCACACTTTGAATCTCTCTCTGTGCTAAGACCTCAGCCTGAGACTGCCGTCTCGAACTGGACACGGTGCTACGGCCTTCTTCATGGTGCCTCCACCACCGTTATTTCCCACTGATCTCATCTGCTTAGGCAAGTTTACCTTAATAACATGTTTCACTATGAACCACCCAACCCTGCAATGGCCGCCATACACGCCAGTCCTATGGGGATAATCCACCATATCAAAAATTCTCTTCCCTTACTTTTCCCTTAGCTGGTCCCCTCATTAGCAGCGGCTACATACATCCTTTTCCGAAGTGCATTCTCCTTTTGTCACTTGGTCCTCATGACTTCGCCAACTGGCTTATGAATTTTCTTGCAGCAAGGCCCAGCATTCAATCCACCCCCTCTCCACCTCTAAGTTTGAACCAATTGAGTGGACCAAGAATGCTCCTTTGGAGAAATTAATTTATTCTGGGTTATTTACAAAGGATTCATCCCCCGGGAGAGAGATGGAGATTATGTATAGTGGAGCCTGCATTTTGATCATAAGTCCCTGGACTTCTGTAACACATGCCAAGATGGAGCCCTGATGCTGTGCCTGCCTCTCTCCTTTCCAGCCTTCCCTGTGTTTCTGCTAGACATCCCCGCTTAAGTCATTGGTTATCGGGCTGTTAATCACATTTGGAAGCCTGGCCCTCACAGCAGAAAGGAAACTATGGGTCTAGGCCAACACGAGGTGAAGAACTGGTGTCATAATCAGGGACTTTCAGATATCAAACTCCCAAATAGGAAAAACAACCAAGTGTTTACAATATATTATTTAATGTTGGCTTATATACTTTACTATTCACACCAAATTGTTATATACTGACATATATGTGTGGAAAATATATCCTAGCTTTAATAATATATTAAATAATGCTTAATTAAAAACACATCCAGGTTTTAACCTTACATAGATCTAGTGAAATATTCTGACCAATATACATTGATTTCATTATTCAGTTCTAAGTGAACACCTTTAAAGCTACTTTAGTTTGAAGATGTCCATGTGAAAGTATTCACTCCCAAAATGTGAAAATGACCAAGAATGCATGTAAAGGTGGCTCTTAGAGAGCTATAAACAGTAGAAAAAAAAATAAAGATAGAGTGGATTGCCAAGTCAATGAATAAATAAATGATAATAAATATATAAATACTGAAATCCATTGAATGTAAAACAATCCCAAGCTTTCTTTTTGCACTCTTCCTTATCCTCATTCATAAGAAAAATTGAGTAAAAGTAATGACTTACGCTAAGCAGTCTGTATGAATATCCCATTTACAGAATTATCCTGACAGCTCCTATCTTGTGACTATGTTTTAGGCATGCAAAATTGTCCCCTGAATTAATGGCAGATGCAGCAGAGCCTTTATCCAGTGCACTGTTTGAAATGATTAAATTCATGGAATCTTTGCTTAATCTATTTCCCTCTCCATATGCTATGGTCCTTGCCTGAGGCAAACCTATCTAATAATTTTCAATTGAACAAAACCATAACTCATGACCCAATAAATTATTAAATAACCTTGCCTTGAATCTGATTCATCATTCATCTCCCTACAATGGCAAGACGCATACTGAATTCTCTAACAGTTTCTTGCCATGATAAATAGTTCTATTTAAATGAAGCAATACAGTCATATGTGTTTATTTTCTGTGTATTTTCATTCAAAATTATCTATAAAACTAAAGTTTTCCACTAAAAATTCAAACTCTCAGTAATCTTGTTCTAAGAAGTTTTACAATCTAGAAGCATCAATTGTAATTTGCTTTTAACCTTGACATTCCAACCAGGCGATCACTACCCTTAGGTTATGCTTTATTGAATGAAGATTGTAGAATATTAGAATATTGCTCCTCATTTTTTTCAGGACATTTCTCTATATTTGCTGACGTTACCCTTTGGCCTTTGAAAGTCCAAGGAGAGAACACACTTTTTATAAGTGTGTTATATAGCAACAATGGCATATTTTCTGAAAACCAGAAAGGTAGGTAGAGAGATGAAAGATGTCAGTCATGAACAATAAGATATAACTTTGATTTGTGTTTTGGCAGAATGTCATGCAAACAAATGTTGTTGTTGTTTTGAGACATGGTCTCCCTGTAGCAGTAGTTGGTTTGGAACTTTCTGTGTAGACAAGGCTGGTCTTGTTCTCAAAGAGATCCACCTACCTCTTCCTCCTGTGTGATGGAAATAATGGTGACTATTACCAGGCCCAGTTGATGCATATTTTTAAAGCATGAAAATTATCAGAGTTGTTAGTATGTTATTATCTGAGGATGAATTTCATCATGGAAACCAGTGGAAAAAGCAATGGGTTTTTCCATAGGCTGATATAAACCATCAGTTATCTCAAAACAATGTCATTTAAATAATAGAAATAGAACATGTGATAATGCCAGGAATTACAAAAGCTTCCACAGTTCCTTAGGCTTCCGTGGGTACAAAATTCAAAACACAATGAATCTCAGGTCAGATAGTATCTCTATCATTTATTTAATCCTTCAATAGTGACAGCTGTTGATTTAGCACCAGTAAAACAATTTAAAGAAAAAGAAAGAAGGAAACGCACTGTTACTATAGTCCTTTGGTTCCACAGTTCATTTTCAGTTTCAGTCTCTGTTCAATGTGATCACAAAACTAAAATATAATTTTACTTCTTTAACTTTCCTTTAAATATTCAAGTTTATCATTTGAGTTGTTTTAAGTTGTATTTTATGGGCCCTTTTATTTTTTATTGGGGACTGTCTGAAGCAAATTTCATGTTTCTTCTGTCTGAAGGAAGTTTTAAGATATTAAAATAATACATTGTTATTAGAACCAATTAATACATCTTATCTTTAATTTTTATAGCACAGCTGAGTCATATGCTTTTTTCAGTCATTGGGGCAGAACAAAAATAAGAAACGTATAAGTGTATGTCATGCTTGAGATTTTCCTAGACCCAGTTTCTTATTCAAGGGTAACACATGTACTTTTGTTCACACAACAAGAATATCACGATGAAATAGGGATAACTATATCATGTCCAGAGAATTTCAAAGACTTTCCTTTCTATCTCCCTTCCTGTCTTTCAAAATTCCAACTGTTTGTTTAACAAATAAATACTTGAGCAAGACAAAATATGGAAGCATAGTTTCCAGAGAAAATGGAAGGTATATATTCATCTCTGGAATTCATACCAACAAAAAGGACAAGACTCAAGCATGTTTACATGAGAAGGAATCATTTTTCGGTATTTTAATGACCATGATAAAACAATGAAATACTAGAAGTTCCTTTTTTTCCAATGCCTTCAGATAACTAGATAACTTGTGCTTCCATGTAAATAAAAACTAAGATGAATGAGTTCAAGTAATATTCAAATCCCCAAATCCTCTTCATGTCAAGTTCTGTAATGTCTGTTTCACCACATAAAATTATTTGGTTTGAGTATGCTGTCACCATTGTTGTGAATTCATATGAATAACTTATCAGCTGTCCGGAAGACTCTTGTTTCTTAAAGTCATCCACCACCTCTGGCTCCTCTTATTCAATGATATCTAAGCTTTGGCAGATACATGTTTGAAATAAGGTTTCTAATCAAGGATAAATACTGTGGCTCTTGTTCCTGCATATTAACCAGTTGTGGCTTTCAGTGTTAATCACCATCTGATGCACAAGGAACTTTCTCTGATGAGAGTTGAGAGAGGCATCCATTTATGTGAAGGGGTTGCATTGAAGATGTGTCACTTAGGGTTAAGCATCTCACAGACACTTATTCCCTGTTTCAACCAGCTCTGGAACTCTTTAAGTGTGTCTACCTGTTGCAAAATGAGGCTTCTTTGATGAAGGGTAAAAGGTACACTTGTGTATAAATATGAAGATGCATATTTATAATAAAGATATTAGATTGTAATAGGAAAGTGACAAAAGTAGGTTTTATTCTAGGGTATATGACCACTTCTGTCGTGTGTACTTAGATATGTTGACAGTAGCACATATGAGTCCCAACTAGGACTTAATTTCAATTAGACATTTGTTGATTCACCCCCAGATAAAAGTTCCATTACTGTGCCAATACCAGGGTTTGCTGGGCTGGTAATTGTTGTTTATTAGAATTTACGGTTGGGAAGGACTATTGATGATTTTTCTCCCTTGGTACCTTATATAGCATCTTTTGATACTATGAGAGCTAGTCTTCAGGGAGGAGGCTTTGAGGTCATTTCCAGCTCCTGTGTCTCAAGTATGGTTGGTCTTCAGCAATAGGATCTTACACTCAAGTTCAGGGAGCCAGTCAAGAGCTGTGGCAATGGCCTATGTCATTTTTGGAGTCCCATGGACTACTTTGACCAACAGTTTGAAGGGAAGTTTCTCTGTCTGGAACTGTGTTTTTTGTTATATTGCTTTCACCTGAACACATGCACTCATTTACTTATTGTATGTCAGTGGAACTTTGGACTTAAACATTTCATTCTGGTTTTGCATATATTCTAAGCTTTATTTATCTCTCCTTGTACTCCGCCTGTACCATTGCATACATAATCCCCAGTTAAAACACCCACATTTTCCTCCATCTCCCCTTTAATAACACCTATATACTATATTCCCCCTCTTTTGAGCTCCTTCTCCCTTTTGGTTCCTTTCCATTTTCCGAGTTTCTGCAGTTACTTCAGTATGTATACTCCCATCTAATGATTTGAAGCTAAGAGACAAAGGAGTCTCCAAAAAGTGCCTAGACTAGAACTGAACCACCACACAGTTCCTTATCTTCACTCTTGACCCTTGTTTGATTGAGTTGGCATGGGTCTTTTATTCAACACAAACATTGCCACCAGGTGAAGTTTTCACACGTGAAGATTTCCAGTGGCCTGCAAGCCTCTGTTTCACTGTGTTCATGAATTGGCCCTGGCTCTTAAAATCTTTCTTTCTTCTCTCCCCCAATTGTCCCCGAGACATGGGAGAGTGAGATTTAATATGAATCCTATCCAGGGATACACAAACTGCAGTCTCTTACTCTTTAAAACTTAGTCAGTTTTTGGCCTTCTTTGTGCATTTTACTCTGTGGTATAAGAAAACTTGACTGGTGAGAGTTCAGGGATGCATTAGTTTTCACTCCACCCCTTGTTCTACTATATTCCATGAGTCTTAGGTGTATAGATTCCACCTTAGAAATATCACCTAGAACTGGGCATCTCTGAGACATATATTCTTTCTTTGTGACCAGTTGTGGAACTCAGTAGTAACCTCAGTCTGTTGCAAAAAGCAACATCTTTGAAGTGTGGTGTATGGTATATTTCTTGTAAATATAAGGATCAATTATTTGACGTATGGGGAAAAAAATCATTGGTGTAGAGTTAATGACCAAGGTAGTGTAATCTATGTGTTTACAAGTCACTCTCATTGACAGGTCTTTAAGTTCAATTAGCTGCTGATTATGCCCAGATAACAGTACCACTACTTTACAAGTAGGGGTAGTTTGCCGCAGTTTGATATGGTTATTAGGATAGAGGGCTTGGTTGGACCATTGATTGATTTTCTCCCTTAGCACTGTATATACTGTTTTCTAGAACTATGAGAGCTAAACTTCAGTTGCAAAGCTTCCAGTTCAGGTTCTGCTCCATTGCTCCAAGGCCTGTGTCCCAAATACGCCATGTATTCACTAGTAGTGTCTTAGCTTCTAGTTCTGAGAGCTAACCAAAAGCTTCCACAATACCCTTTGTTATTTGGGGAGTCTCTTGTTCTACTCCGAACAACTATTCAAAGGAAGATCTCTCCTGCCTGACATTGTGCTCCCTGACATTCAACCCCGGGTTTGAACACTAATGTTCAGACTGGTATGTGTATATTTCAATGAGTGCCCTAGGTCACACATTTTTTCATTGCTTCTCTAGCACGCCAAACTTCATTCATTGCTTCTCACTTGCCACCCTTGCTACTCTGTCCCAAGTCCAAGTGCCCACATTGTCCCCAACCCTCATTCCAATAATAGCAGCATCCAACCATCCACCTCTCCTGAGTTTTTCCTCCCCCAGCACAGTGGATCCCTGCACATCCTCCTTCCTCCCCTCCCAGCCAAACACTCACTTTCTACTTCTTCCCCCGGTAACATATGTTCCATACTATCCCCCTCTTTCAGACTCTTTTTAACTCTTTATCTATGATTTTCCTTTTCTTTTTCCTTGCTCCTGGTGATATATCTGAATATATACTCACATATAACGAATTTGTAGTTTGATTTGCAAATAAGGGCGAAGATATGTGGTTTACTTTTCTGAGTTTGTGCTACTTCATTGTTATAACAGTTTACTACTTCTACAGAATTACCTGCAAATTTCATAATTTAATCTTTTCTTCCTGCTGAATAGAACCATTGTGTAAATATATCACATTTTTATTGTTCATTCATCAGTTGAAGGACTTTTAGATTGTCTCCAATTCTTAGTTATTGTGAAAAGAACAGCAACAAAAATGGATGCACAGGTATCTCTAGAATGGGATGAGTTCTTTGTGCTTATGTCAAGGAGTGGTATGTGGTAGATTCCTTTTTAGATTTTTGAGTTCTCCACACTGCTTTCCACAGTGGTTACAAGTGTTTGCATTCCCACTGGCAACGAAGGACTGTTCCCATTTCTCCACATGCTTGTCAGCATTTAATGTCTTTTGTTCCCTTGATGTTATCCAGTCTGACTGGGGTAAGAAGGCATTTCAAAGTGGTATTTAACTTCATTTCTCAAATAACTAAAGATGTTGAGCACTTTTTAGGCTGTTTTTAACCATCTTTTTATTGTGCCCTTTTTTTTTCTTTTTAATTCTTTATATATTTTGAATATTAATCTTCTTTTGCTTATATAGCAGTAAAGCATTTTCTCCCATTGCTTTAAAGAAATGTTGTAGCTTAATGAAGTTTCACTTGTTGATTATTGACCTTAACGCCTGAGCAAGTCATGCTCAATCTAGAAAGTCCTTCCCCACGCCTGTGTTCATAGAACACTGCTTATGTTTTCTTCTAGCAGTATCCGTGTCAGGTTTTATATTGTGGGAGTTGACATTTTTGCAGGATGAAAGGCCAGGGTCTAATTTAATTGTTTTACGTGTGGAGATCCAGTTTTGTCAGGAGCTTTTGTTGAAGATGTTGTCTCTCCTCCCTTGTATGTTCTTGGCAACTTTGTCAAATATCAGGTGACTGAAAACACTCATACCCGTGTTTGGGTCTTGTGTTGTGCTCCGTTGATCTGCACATCTATTTTTGTGGCAGCACCATGTTGCTTTTACGCCTAGAGCTCTGAAAAATAATCTAAGATCTAATATGGTGATCTGTCCAGTCTTGTACCTTTTGTTTGAGATTGCTATGGATATTCATGGTCTTCTCTGTTTCCATATTAATTATAAGCAGTTTATTTCCGCCCCCCACCCCCGGGAAGAATGCCACGTGTATTTTGACTGGCAATACATTGAATCTATATATAGCTTTTGAGAAGATAATCTTTTTCCCATTATTAATTCAAATCCATGCATGATAGGGCTTTCCATCTCATAGTACCTTCCTCTATCTCTTTCTTTAAAGATTTAATATACATTTTCATTTTAGAGATTTATAATGGCTTTCATTAGGTATATTGTAAATATGTTTTGAGGATATTGTAATTGGAAGGATTTCCTTGAATGTTTTTCTGATTGATTGTTATTGGTATATCAGGTTAATTTTGTCATCTGCAATTTTACTGAAAATATTAAGCGTTTCTTGCAGATTTCTGCTGGACATTTTGGGATCTCTTACATATAATATCATATCCTCTGCAAATAGTGAAAATTTCATCTCTTCTTTTACAATTAGTACTACTTTAATTTCCTTCTTTTCTTTTTTCTCCTGAAACAGTTTCAAGCACTATAATGAAAAGGACTGGAGAAAGTAAACAACATTGTCTGTGTCCTGATTTTAATAGAAATGCTTCCAGGTTCTCTTTATTTAGAATAATGTTGGCTATGGGTTTGTTGTATATAGCCTTAATTATATTGAGATGTGTTCCCAATAGTCCAATACACTCTAGGGCTTTTAACACATGTGTGTGTTGAATTTTGTTAAAGATATTTTCTGCATCTTTTGAAATGACTATGTGTTTTTTGTCTTTAAGTTCATTTATAAGCTTTATTACACTTATTGATCTATGTATATTGAGATATTTCTGTATGTATAGAATAAACCTGACTTGATAATTATAGATCTTGTTGATGAATTCTTACTCAGTTTGGGAGTATTTGGTTGAGAATCTTTGTATATTAAGTATGAGTACTATAATTTTCTTTTTTGCTGTCTTTACCTGGTTTTCAAATAAGAGTGATTTTTGGCTTTCATAAAAGGAATTTGTGAGTTTTACCTCTGTTTCTATCTTTTTGAATAATTTATGCAATATTGGTTGTAGATATTCTTAGAATGCCTGGTAGAATTCTGCTGTGAATTCATCTGGGCCTGGGTTTTCTTTAGTCAGGAAGTTTTGTAGTGCTGTTTCAATTTCTTTATTTGTTATAGGTCCTTTTAAGTTGTTTATATCTTTTTGGTTCAACTTTGGAGTCCATGACTTTAAAAATTCATCCATTTCTTTTAGATTTTCAAACTTAATGCAATATATGCTTTTAAAGTATTCCCTTACAATGTTCTGCATTTTCGTGTCTGTGTGTGAGTTCCCTTTAATCTCTGGTTTTGGCAATTTTGGTTTGTTCATTCTTTGTTTTGGTTAACTTGGCTAATAATCTGTGTCATTTAACTTGGCAAAGGACCTGTTCTCAACCCCATTTCTTTATTGTATTGTTTTCACTGTTACCATTTCATTAATTTCTGCTCAGATATTTGGTAATTTTCTAATGTATTTCTTATATAGGTTTGGGGTTGCTTTATTCTTGCCTTTCTAGAGTCTTGAGTTATATTACAAAGTCATTTATACATGCTCTTTCTGAGCTTTTAATGAAAGCACTTGGAGCTATAAACTACTCTTTTAAGACTGCCTTTAAAGTGTCCTGGAAGTTTGTTGAGTTTTATTATCATTTTCATTTAGTTCCAGGAATACTTTTATTCCTTCCTTAATTTCTTCTCCATGAGTTTAAGCAGTTACTAGAGTTTCTTTTGCTGTTGATCTAGTCATTGTCTTGAGGTCTGTTAGAGTGCAATGAGTTATTCCATTTCTTTGCATTTTTATGTCCTAGAAGGTGGTCAATTTTAAAGTAACTTGCTTGGGATATTAAGTAGAAAGTGTATTCCTTGGGTGAAATATTAAATGGATGTCTGTCAGGTCTATTTGATGTAATATGTCATTTAATTCAGATTTCTCTTTATTCTTTGTCCAGTTGAGTTGTCTAGTGGAGACTATTGAAGTCACCTACTATTACTGAATTGAGGTTAATCTGTGTTTTACTGTCCTGTGTTGTACTGCTTTTATGAAATCAGGTGCAATACAGTTTGGTGCACATATTCTCATGATTTCAGTACCTTCTTAATTGGTAACTCCTTTGATTAGAATGAAGTGACTGACCCTCTCTCTTCTGATTAGCATTGATTTGAAGTCTATTTTGTCAAATATTAGAATTGCAACACCTGCTTGCCTCTAGAGACTTTTAATTGGAATTTTTTCCATCTTTTCACTTTAAGTTAGTGTGTATCCTTTAAGGTGTGAGGAGTTTCTTGAACACAACAAAAAGATGGATTTTGTTTCTTAGTTCATTCCACAAGCTTGTGTCTTTTCACAGGGGAGTTGAATCTATTGCTATTTTGACTTATTATGTAGAGAAAACGTATTTGTTACTGTCATTTTAAATTGTTTGTGATCCACCCTATTTTGTGTTTCTGTGTTAATACCTTTCTTTGTTTTCATACTGTAACCTCTTGTGTATACTCATTCCTTTCTTTGGTCCTTTGTAATGTTTTGAGTATTCTCAGTAGGCTGGTTTGGTGTACATGAAGTTTTCAACATATTGGTGTCAGGGAAAATTTTTCCATTCCCCTTTAATTATGATAAATAGTTTTGCTGTTTCCAGATCAGCATTCGTGTTCATTTCGAGCTGGACATACTTTATTCCAGGATATTCTGATTTTCATAGCTTGTATTGAGAATTCAGCTGTAATTCTGATGGATTTCACTTCATATGTAACTTGTTTTTCTCCAGAAGATTTCAGTATCCTCTCTTTGTTATGTCCATTTATTGTTTTTACTATGATATTTCATGGGGACTTTTGGCTGGTCCTGTCTAATTTGGTATTGTGTGTGCTTCTTGAATTTGTATAGGCATGTCATTCTTTAATTTAGGAAACTTTTTTTCAATAATCCTGTTGAAGATCCAGTTAACACCTTTGGCCTGAGATTCTTCTCCTTCAGGTATGCCTATTATTCATAGACTAGGTTTTTTATGGATCCCACATTTCCTGTATATTCCATTCTCATTTGTTTCTTTGTTTAACTTTACACAGTCTTTGTTTAAGGAATCCAGATCTTCAACTTTGTCATCCAGTCTTCATATTCTGTTTTCTATTTCATTTTTTTTCTACGTGTGAGACTTTCTCCTATTGTTTTAAATTGGTTTATTGAGTTTTTCAATTCCATGTTCATTTTGGTTTGGGTTTTCCTCAATATTTCTCTCTTTTGTGAATTCACTTTTCAGTTCCTGAATTGTTTGTTATTTCATTCAGCTGCATGTTTGTACTTTCTTGAGCATCCATCACAAGTTTTTGCATATCCTTTTTGAGTTATCTGAGTTGTATGGCTGTGTTTTAAGTTATTTAGTTATGTTTATGATTGTTCTTTTAAATTTTGTGTAATAGGGTTCCTCAGAGTGATTATCACTGTAGTGTACTTCCATAAGACTGGTGAGTTTTGTTAGAGACATATTCTCTTGATTTTTCATATTATTTGTGTTTCTGCATATCTGGTAGGTAATTCTATTCTATCTTTGCTTATTTGAATTTTGATTCTTATATTGCTTATGTGGCTTGGTTGGTTTTTGTTCAGGTATAAAAGGTTAGTTGGTGTATGTTTCAAGTACTTTCAGGGTAGTAGCCTGGTTGGTATAATTACTAGATCAGTGTAGTAGGCAGGGGAGTCAGGGTAATAGAGTTGTGTCAGGTATATCAGTACGCCAGTGAAAGGTTAAGATCCATGGAGGATCTTAACAAACTATGCTAGAGGATTTAACTTGTCAGGGTTAGGGAACTAATTCAGAGATCTGGCACATAGACATTGGAGCAGGCTTAGGCCTAATACTAGCAGGGGACAAGACCAGGGAAAGCAGATAGAGGTTTTCAGGCTGCAGGACAGTATAATAGAATGGAGAGGTGGTAAGATTCAGTTTTCTTGCCAGGACCATTTATAGAAGGTGTTGTCCTTCTTCCAGTGTGTTCCTAGCACTTTTATAAAATATCAGATTGCTGGAATGATGTACAGTCATGTTTGAGTTTTCTACTTTGTTCAGTTGACCTACAGTTCTCTTTTTGTCCCAACCCCATGCTGTTTTGTAGGACTATGGCTCTGTAATAAAAATCAAGTTCTCGTATGGTAATCCACCTGGCACCACTCTTTGTTCTCATGATTGCTTTGTTTACATGCGGGTCTTTTTTTTAACCTATGAATTTTTAAGATGGAGATTTTCTTATTTGTATGAAAAATGCCATGGCATCGTGATTGGGATTGCACTGATTCTGTAAATCACTTGGGGTAGATGGTCGTTTTCACTGAATAGATCCTACTAATCCATCAGGACAGGAGGCTTTTCCAACTCCTTCTGTATTTGTCAATCTCTTTGTGAACTATTTGAAGAGATCTTTAATGTCTTTAGTTAGGTTTATTCTTAGATAAATTTTTGAGGCTATTGTGAATGGAAGTATTTCCTTGAACTCTTTCTCTGAGTTCAACATATAGAAAGGCAACTGACTTTTGCAGATTGATTTTGTATTCTGCCACTTTCATGAAAGTGTTGATCATTTCCAGAAGTTTTTTTTGGTGGAATTTTTAAAATCTCTTATATATAATAATATAATATTTGCAAATAATTATAATTTGATATACTTTCTATTTAATATCTGTTTAATTTTCTCCTGTTTTCTTATCCCTCCATATAGAGTTTCAGGCTCTTTATTGAAAAGATGTAAGGAGAGTAAACACCCTTGTCTGGTTCCTGATTTTAATGGAAATGCTTCAAGGTTTTCTCAAAAGATGTTGTGAAAAATCTGAAATGCATTAGTTCAAGAGCCAACTGAACATTTGGACATATAATATTTTTATATGAGTATATGAGTATAACTGAAGCCTATATAGCAAGAAACATAGTATTAGACAGGAAAAATCTCCCTTCTAGTTGTTGGCCGGGGTATTCTAAGAGACTCCCAAAATTACACAGGCTATTGCCACAGCCTTGGATAGCCTCCCAGAACTTGAAGGTAAGACCATATTGCTGAAGACATGACATACTTCAAACACAGAACTAGAAGCAATGGAAATGACCAAGAATCTACCTCCCTGAACACTGGTAGTTACAGTTTTGGAAGATATTATGCAAGCTGCGAAGAGGAAAAATCAGTCAGTGCTCCAACCGCAGCTTCAAAGCCTAATAATCACAGCAATGACTAGCATAGCAAACTACCCATATAGGTGCAGTAGTGACACATTTATCCTGGGGATAGTCAACAAAATTGGAAAAAAAAAATCCCACTCAATGAGACAAAACACATGTGTGGCCTGTAAACATAGCCAAAGCACATAGGGCTGAAGAGGTAAAAGATGCTAGAAAAAATATGTCTGCTGCATCCCTAGACAAATTTAATTGATTAATAATATGGATCTTTATATTTACACAAATGTGTACAAGTCTCCACTCATCAAACTATCTTCTTTTACTACAGACAGACTATTACAGAATTCCATAAGTGATCATGCACAGAGAATGTTTGGGAGATGCCCAAACTTAAGTGACACATCTGCAATGGAACTTCTACATCTAAAGATAGCTAAACTTAGTGGAGTGAAGTTCACAGAGCATATAAATGCATCTCTCAAATCTCATCAGCAAACATCACACATTCACAAAAGAAAGATGAATACAAAAGGCCATAAATGGACAAAGTGCAACTAATTATTGATAATGAGAGAGAGTAAATCTTCTTTAAGGCAGAGACTCTAAACAGGCTTAGTAGACCCCAGTGAAAGGGCATATACTGAGGGACATCTGGGTCCATTGACGTAACTAAGTAGGCCTTATCATATATGACAGAATGTGCTGAGTCCAGTGGGGTTACGAATGGGGGAAGTGGTATAAAGAGGCTAAATGCACAAAATCCAATTAAAATATATATTAAAAAGTAAAACCAAGTAGAATTCAACATATTAAATAAACCCATAGCTTGTGGAGAGATTTAAATAATATGGAAAACTCAAGTTCAGATGGATTGAAAGCAGAATTCCACCAGACATGTAAATAGAATCGCCATCAATATTCCTTAAACTGTAAAAAAGAAAGATAAGAAGAAACAAAAGTAGCACTGCCATACTTCTATGAAGCAAATCTTGCACTAACAGTAAATGAATGAAATAAAAAACATAATATCAAGACTGGAAAACAAATTTAAATAATTGAACTACCCAAACAAATAATATGAAATAAAAATGAAGTATGCAGAAATGGAAGAAGTTGGAAATGCGTGACACCATCAAAAGACCAAATTAAAAAATCATAGATATCAAGAAGAATGGCATTCACAACATCTTAAAAAATATTAAAGAAGTAAATTTTCTCAAATTATGGAGACACATATCCACACAGTTTCAGAGAGCACACAGAACACTAGTCAGGATCAAAACAAAAGCATCTTATGGCATATCGTAGTAACACTATGTACAACACTAAATGAACAGCACAAAGAGCAAATACAGCAAGATGTAAGATAAAAGCAAGTTACACGTAATGGAAAACACATCAGAAATATAGGTGACATCAATTCAAAAGTCTAAAGTCAGAAGAGCCTTGAGGAAAGTATTCCAAGTTCTAAATATTCCTGTATGCCAAAACAGAATATTTTAGTCATCTAAACTGTCCACTATTGTAAAAAGGAAAGAAAGGTTTCTATGAAACAAGTGAGTTGAAAGAATTCATGCCTACAAATCCAGTCCTAAAGAGAATACTATAAGAAAGACAAAGAACTCAGAAAGGAATGACTGTACCCAATAGACTACAGAAAAATAAAAACAAAAACAAATGAAAGTATAACTATAGAAAAACAAAATAGAACCAAGAACACAAATTAAAATGACAGCAACCTACATACATCATTCAATAAACTTAAATATCAGAGGCCTCAGTTCCCCATTCCAAACACATATGCTAGTTGAATGGACTAAGAAACAAAATTCAGGTTTTTGTTATCTGCAAGACACTCATTTCACCTTCAAGGACAGGCACTCCCTTAGGGTGAAAGGCTAGAAGACGTATTTGAAGAAATGGCACTAAGAAAAGCCAAGCATTAGAATTCTAATATCTGACAAAATATACTATCAGAAGACATAAAGATCACATCATTTTGAATGAGGAAATGAACAATTGCCCAAGAAGACATTGTATTAATAAACATGTATGCACCAAATTCTAGTGCATCCAATTTCATAAAAAGAATAATAAATGAATTCAAGGTACAGATTAATGTCAAGCAATAATTGTAGTTGATGTCAGGACTCCACTGTCTCCACTAGACGTGTCAACTAGACAAAGACTAAACAGAAATATCTGAATTAAAGATGATAATATATCAATTGTACCTAACACAAATGTATATAATATTTAATTCAATCATCAAAGGATATATTTTGTGATCAGCAGTTCCTCGAACTTTCTCTCAAATAGACAACATACAGTGGTAAAATAAAACACAAAAACTACAAAATACTTGAAATATTTCTATTTTATTCCACTACAATGTAAGAAAGAATAAATTTAATAGCAAAAGAAGCTCTAGGAAAAGTACATAAACTCATGGAGATTAAGTAACACATTCCTGAATGGTGAATGGATCAATGAAGAAATTAAGAAAGAAAGAAATATTTTCCTGGAACTAAATAAAGTAAAACACAGTAACATCTCTGGAGACACAATGAAAACAGTCTTAAGAGGGAAACTATGTTATACCTCTAACTGTCACCAATAAAAGAAAATCAGCAAAAGCACAAATCAATGGCTTAATGATACAACATAAGAACTTAGAAAGAAATGAACAAATTAAACCCAAACCCAATAGATGAGAAGAAATAACAAAAATCAGATAAGAAGTTAATGAAATAAAGCAAGTAATTCAAGCAGAGTAAGTATTTTCAAACACCTTCTTTAAAGCCAGTATTACTTTAAAACCAATACTAGGAAACAACACAATACCAAAAAAAAAAAAAAAGTATGCTCACATTTCTAGTGAACATAGATGCAAAAATTCTCAACAACAAAGTCATTGGAAACTGCATAGAGACACATATCAAAGTTACCGTCCACCATGATCAAGTAAGTTTTATTCCAGTGATCAGGGATGGTTCAATATATGTAATTCAATAAATGCAATGAAGCATGTAAACGAAGTTAAAAACAAAAATCAAATAACATATCAATAGACACATAAAAGAACTTTAACAATATCCAATATGCATTCATGATAAAAGTCCCTGAGGAAATTACACTCCATGAAACTCATCTTAATTTTTTAAAAGAGGTTTTTGAGTAATATTTGTTGCATGTATTTGCCCCACTATTGTAGGGGCTTTTCTTAGTGCCGAGTCTCCTTGTCTCCCTCTCTCCCTCTCCTGTACACCAATGTTCCTTATCATTTGACTTTGCTTTTTTTTTTTTTTCTGTATGGATGGAGGGCTTCCTGTTATGATAATCTAATAAGCACAAAAATCTCAGTGTCTCAATTCTGAATGAAAAACACTTCCCATACTTTTGTTTTTGCTTTTTCCCCCTAACTCTGCAGTACTTGTAGCTGAATGGAGCATCTTTTCCATAATCTAAAAGATATAAGGTATAGACCTCTTCTGAGCTCCAGTATTTAATCTCTCCTCCATATGGTCCAAATATCACACCAATTAATTAGTTTATACAACCATTACTACATACAGAAAGCGTGGTTTGGTGCAACTGTCTACATAACATTACATTATAAATACCTACTACCTTCTCAGATATTCTAAATGTTATTGAGTTTTGACAGAAAATAAGGTTAAGACCTTTGAAATGAGTGAAAAAAAAGTCTTCCTTTTTTTCTTCCTCCTTCTCCTGGTCCTTCCCTTCCTTCATTAAAGCTCAGATCTCTTTCTTCTTTATCTTATTAAATTTTAATTGAGTCAATAGAAAGCAAAATACATAATGCATCGAGTGGGTATGAACTTCAGACTTGCATATGTGACTGTACTTGATTATTTGTCAAATGCAATGAAAGGCATATGTAAATATTTAAACTTGTGCTTTAGTCTTTCCATTCATGTTGGCTGTTACATTATATCACGTGTCACTCCAAAACTGCATAATGTTTTCCTTTTTTTCTAAATAAGTAGATAACTTCCAAATATGTAAGGTTGTAATCCTAATTATATCACAGTAGTGTTCTGCTTCATTTGTCCTAAAATGGTCTTCCCAGTCACTAAGAGAAAGCACGGAGAAAATTATTCCTCGAACTTGTACACAAATATGAAAAGAGAGTTTATTCATGCTGCCTTCACTGACACACTGGCCATAGGTGATCCGAGTGAGAGAGAGGAATGAAGTGCAGGAAGAAAATGCAGACAGACGTGAGATACGGCAAGATTACATCCTCCATGTACACATTCTCCTTCCGTGTAAACATCCCTCCATGCATTCATCATCTTTCCTCTTATTCTTATTCTTTCTGCCTGAAATCACGAACCAACAAATGGAAGCTAAAAGTTTAGTCAAGTACACATTTAATTGTGACTGCAAAACCATCTAATTCAGTGTACATTTCTATGGGAAGAAGAAATTCTACCCTCTTTGGGAAGAAAGAGACTCTAAGAAAATAACTGTGAGGCTGTTCCAAGTCAATAATTAAGTGAACAGTTTATTTCCTTTGAAATTTTCATCCATTTTAACCAATTTTACCCAAGACCAGTCTTGAATAAACATAACAAAACGGATAAGGATAACATGTTGGTTTTATTACCTAGATTAAAGATAGCAGAGAAAAAAAAAAAGACTAACTCAGATATCTTCACACATAAAGAGCATATATTTAAACATCCATATAATATTTTAAAAGAGCGTTATTATTCAATATCTTAATTAAATGTTGATTATTATTATGAGCCAAGTCATATAAAGAGCCAAGTTTTTCTCCATTTTGGAATAAAATTTTAGACAACTATTATGGTATCACAGGAAATATTAAAGAAAAATAAGTTTTGTAGATGGCTTCAATTATCAATGTAAATGTCTGCTACCGCAGACATATTTGAACTTTGACAACAATAATGAAGAAATACAAGATATGGTTAACATTGGGAAGGGAGCAGATACCTCATTACTTAGCAAGAAATACTGAAAATTCTGAGGTATTAAGTATTTATTTGTATGTTCACTTGCTTTGTGATACTACATATCTTGCCTGGGGCTTTACAAATGCTAGGCAAGAATCTACTGCTGGGTCATGTACCAGGCCCCATAAGGTGAGTTATTTAAAATGATTCTAGGATTCAAGACCAACCCTTTGTCATATGACCCATGTAATTTCTTATATTTCAGCATTCATTGTTGCATGCAAATGTATTTTACATATGATAGGTAGGTATTTGATAAAAATTCTCTAATAGTTGCAATTTTAAAGTAGCTCCCCAATCTCATTCACCTGTTTATTTTTAAATAAGGACTCAGCTTTCTGATTAGATTTCCAATGAAAAATTATGTTTTGATGAGTATTTTTTTCTTTACATACCAATTTGTGTTTTTCTTTCACTCATCTGATCATATTATATTGAGTTTAATTCACTTTAATTCTGTTTCAGATAAACTACCAAAATCTCTTTGAACACTTAAAGAGTAGTAAAATGCTGTAACTGCCTGGAAGCAAGATGTTTGAACTTGAAGTTTCCAAATAGGGTGATGTTGAACAAGAGAGGACAGGAAAACAAAGGCTAAAGGAAAATCAGAAACTATGCAAGACTAGCACCTGGTAGATCCACAAGGACGGTCACATTCACACTATGAGAATGAGGCTCCAGTTCCAAGTCCTGTGGTAAAAAAGTTAAGAATGCAGGAGGAAGAGGTACAGGGAGGAATATTATTATTCAAATAGGTTTGGTTATTACAGTTTTAAGTTATTTTCATGAAATTACCAAAATCTGGTAGATTATCTTGACTGAAAGAACTGCCAGGTGACCATTTAGGTAATTTGAAAATATTTCTTCATCTTTTATCTTCTCTAGTAACCAGGCCAAATTTCTTTACAGAAAAAAAATGATTCGCATTAGCTCCATAGAACGGATAACACAGGTCTCACTGAACCGGATTCCAGCAAGGAGCCTAGCTGTCCTAGAAAGCATTTCAGTGCACTTGGCACTCTGGCAAGCTCTTGTACAATGTCCAAGCATCACTAGTCACTGCAGACTGTCTTTTGATTTTTTTCGTGTGCAGCTTATGATATTTGGACATGTCATATGAATCCCTTTTTTTATTCACATTTATTTCATCATCTCATCAGTATCAGATCATGTGGGGATCATCCATAGGAACAAATCTTTTACTTTCAAAGAATGTCTCTTTGGAAATGTATTATATTTATACCCTTGAAACAAAGAAATATGTTCTTGAAATTAGTGGTCATGATGGCAATTTCAACCCTTTATTTCCAAATCATTTTTCAGTGCTTTTCTGTATCTGTTTTCTTAAGTTTCTTAATGTGCACTCATAGCTACTCAGAGCTAACCTCAATACTCCTACTAATGAGTATGTGAGCATTATTTAAAATATTAAATAAACATCATTATTTAAACATATTAAGCCAAAGTAATGCAATATGTGTCATTCTATTACTAGTTAAATTTTCTGAGTATATATTAAACGCATTTCAATATTAACGAATTTGTGTTGAATAAAAAATACCCTCTAATAAATGATTTTTAAATAGCGTCAATATCCCTTTAGTTCACTGTAAGTTAACATTTAAATTTGAATGGTGTAAGCCCATCGGATATCTATTCAAACATATTGTGCACTCTTTTACTATACTTAATTGCCATCGCATGGGAGCATCTTACTGTGCATGACCTCTTTACTGACTTTGATTAGCCTTTTAAAGAAAATATTAGGTTGAATTTCGCAAATATTTTAGACTCATTGGTTTCTTCTTTATGTGCACACTCACTGAGCTTTGACATTCAATGTGAAAGATGGGACACATGAACGTAAGTATATAATATTTATACATTTTAAATATTTCTTTAAAATGAGAGAGATGATCATTTTCAAACTATATTCGTCTCATTTATCTCCATGATACCACTAGTGTTGTGAATTGCTGCGGCAGTGTTCCTAACTCCCCAAGCCTCAGCCGGTAGCTACTAAGCAGCATTATTAGACTGTCAACATAAATTCAGACATCTCATATTGAAGGAGCCAACCCACTGGCTGTGATACTCTGTAAAGGTATTTGTTTGACGTAGTGGGTCTGAAGATACTAAGACCGTTCTTGCTTCTATACATATGATACTTTCAGAACAGTCTGAATTGCTGTTTGGAAGGTGCACCTAAGATTTATGCCTTTGCTGCTCTGTATGACACACATCGTTGTATCTGCATTTCTGCTTATCATTGAGCATATGAAAAGAGGAAGTCATTTTTTTTCTGAATTACCTGAAAATTCTGAGCGTTCTACTGGCCCCTATTACTGACTGACATATTTTAATTTACTTTTCTGTTTATGGATTAAATTCTCCAGATGTGTATTTATAGGGTCATATTTAGAAATGTATCCACATGTTGACAATATTTAGTCAATGCTATGTTTTTCAATTAGTAAACATAGCAGAATCAGCTGGATTTTATTCAGAAAGATATATTTTCACTTGGCAGTGAATTTAAACATAGTTTCAAAATCGAAAGCTAAAATTCATACTAAAATTTAATGGTAAGTGGAAATTTGTTTGTTGATGTGTGACATTTGAATAACAATAAATATGCAAAATTGGAAAAGGCCAAAAGGAGTGCACTGTGCTATTTTCTATACTGTCTTCATCCCTGCACACTCCCCTCATCTACAGATGAAATACTACTTCAAGTTTGGTCATCATTTACAATTGAATTCAGATTTATTTTAATTCATTTTATTTTTCGCTTAACACAGAGTGATGAAAATGTCTTCCACATAGTAACTAAGTTAGATAATAGAACAATGATCTATTTCCAATGAAAGTAAACATTACATTTTACATTACATCCTTCCATGAAGGCCAGAGTGGCTCATGAGATACATAGGATAAATTCAGCCTTTCTGAATATTCTCTAAAATGCTTCCCCAAATTAATAAAAGACATAAGCTGCTGGGGGAAGACCTGGACTGGGAAAAGATTCTGGGATTCTTAGGTTACTTGCAAAATGAGCAGAGAGCTTCAGGGTTTCAGATTTGGGGAGTCATCAAGTGTTTGGGGTGAGCTGTTCTGCAATGCAACTGCTTTTCTGAGACAAGCTTGATCCTATAAGCCTTCACCCCTACTCTCGACAATAACCATAGGAAGACCGCATTCATTTGCAGTTTAGGTTTTGCTGCAATCATTATTTTGGTCTGTCAGGCATTCCATTTCTGAAGTGAGTACAATGTATGCATGCATTGTATCCTCACGAGAAAAGTCTCTCACATATTTACATAGCTCCATGATTGTAGAATTTCCTCTTTATATATCATCACTATTTATTATTTAGTTACAACAGAATCTTCAGTGTGAAGTGTAGGCTGTAAAAAAATAAAATATTGAAAATATGAGCAAAGTGTTCTCATCTTTGCAGCTGAAAATGGTCTCATCTGTTTGCAGGAATTAGGAAAGGTCTCAAGGCACAGATGTCATCCAGTAGTTTGCAGTGATAAATATGAAAATATCAAATTGTGCAGATTGCAAGTATTCCAGTCAGAAACAAGCCACAAGCTTCACTGATCAACTTCTGGATTCTCAGCCTCTCTACTGTTGTAGCCATTGTTAGATTACTTGGACTCTATCCTTCAAGCTAATACAATAAATCCATATATTTATTCATTCATACATGTATGTTCATTTTAGCCATTCTGTTTTTTGTTTCTTTCAAGAACCAAAATGCAGGATGTGTTACTGAGTGGTTCTAGAGAAACAGAAAGAAAGAATGGATTTCTTTAATGGGCTTGGTGGTATCTCAAGCAGGCTATCCAAGTCTACAATACCTATAATTACTAAAGACTGTTGGAAACGCAGAGAGCACTGAAAACCCATGGAACGAACAACTTAAAGTAATTATGAAGACAGACACATCTCTGAGTCTTCTGACTCACGTTTTGTGAAGAGCAAGGAATTCACTGACTTTATATATAAAACATTTGGCAAATGGGAGGAAGAAATTACTGATTTTTGCTGGTTGTTTTTATCATGTCTAGATAAAGTGATGGAAGGAAAGAATGAGCTCAGTGATAAAATTAAGCTGCTCCAGATTTTTATGACTGTCTAACAGCTTTTAAATGTACCCTGGAAGGGTCTTCTCCTCAGCAGCCATAAAGTGCAAGTTGCAAAAAATCAAGGAGTCCTCATTATATGCTTGTTTGACTCACAACATTAATATAATTCCCAGTCTCAAAGAATGTCCACAGTAACATTAAGGGCACTATTAGGGAAAAAGTGGAATCCTGTGGGTGGGTCTCCATTTCCAGCACTGCCATTCTACTCCAACTATCCCAGAGAACAAAGAGCAGACGACCAGGTCCTCAGGTGGCCCAGACTGTGATGGGAAACATTCTCGGGAGACTGCGTCAGTGGACAGCTCATTTATTGAAACCAAGGCAGGGGTTTATATAGGGAGGCCTTACTGAAGGTGGGAAAGTTAAAGGGGGTCTTTTAGGGGCAGGGAGATTCTAGGGTTTATGTGGAATTAAGGAATGAGGAAACGAAATCGAAGAACCTGGCTTTGGTCTGGGGTCATATTTGGTGGGGGAAATGAAGATTAAGCAACCACTGAGGAATGAGGATGTCCTAAGTACCTGAAATGGTTTCCTGGGAACTAGGTTATAGGTTTAGGCAGAGCAGGTCAGGACACCTCCTGTCCCTTCAGGATCTCTGGGGTCACACTTCCTGCTCAATGCTTTTGTGCAATAGGCCCAGGTCCCACAGAATCCTGTAACTTGGGGTAGACATGTGTCAGAGAACTGTAATGAGGGTGAGGACTTTGAAATCTCAGGATTTATATTGTCTCTTTGATCTCAGAAGAGATTGCATTCCCACACCCTGAAGATTCCCCATCCCTATTCTTGCACAGGGAATTAATCCCATAGGACAAGAAAAAGTTAATGTCCCTCAGCCAACCAATAGTTGCCTCTAGACATATAACTAGAGTCTAGGGTAAGCAGATTCCTAGAGGTGAGATAGAAAGTGTGGTCCAGGAAGAGGTGTGTTATACCACTAAAGAACGTAAAGAATTTGCTAATTCATTCAATCAGAAGTCTAGGGTAAACGTGTGGAAATGCAATTTAAGGGTGTTGGCTATAGGTGGAAGGAACATAAAATTAGTCCTGGCTGTATTTATTAACATGGACCCGCTGAACATAGATACTAGGTTCAAGATGGAACCTATCACAGTTAAACGAGATGCTAAAAGTTTATTTTTTTATTTGTTGGCTGAAGTATTTTTCCAAAGGTGGTTAACTGAGAAAGACTTGGAGATTCTTGACATTCCCTGCCTTATTGTTGAAGAAGGGATTATAAGGCTCAAGCGATTTGAAATGCTCCCTGAATTCCCTGTGTAAAACTGAATCCTCCATAGTGGGAGGGCTCAGAGGACATGCCTTTCACTGAAGTTGTATGGCCTAAAATTGTGAGAGAGGCACCAGCACATTTGAAGAGCTCTGTTTTTGCTTTTTTTCCTTGTGCCACATCTTAAGAGGTGGATATGCTTCTCCTCAGTTGCATGAATTAAATCTAATAGATTTAAAAGAATCTCAGAATAAGGATCAGGTGGCAGTATTTAATTACCAAAGGCAAGGTGAATGCAGTTATAATAGACAGCGAAGGCAAAACATTGCCTTTTAAATGAATGATCCAAATGAACCTTTGGTTCTGGCTAACCAATGATGATGCTTCCAGGAACCCAATAAACAGAAAGCCTACTAAGTCTATATAAGATCTATATAAGCAAAAAATCTAGAACAAATGAAACAAACTCTACGTTGAATCGTAGCAATAGAGAATCATATTCAGACAACCAATTTTCAGACCTGACCCAGTTTAAACACCCAGAATGCTTTGAATGAGGGGAAGCCTAGGGTCCCTTGAGGAATAACTGTATCACAATATCAAAGAGTTAAACTGTTATCCTTTCTCATATCTTTCCAGAAAGGGACCTGAAGCCTTTTATTAGGGTAACTGTTTCCTGGGAAAAGAAAATAATCATATATTCTAAGAACTGTTAGATACACTTTCTGAGTTTGATCCTATAAAGCATTGTGACCCTAGAGTTAAAGTAGGGGTTTATAGAGGGCAGGTGATCAGTGGAGTTTTGGCTGAAGTATGACTCATAGTAGATACAATGGGTTCCTGAAACTATCCCATGATCATTTCTCCAGTTCCAGAATGTATCATTGGGATAGATACACAGTTCTTCTGGCCCATCTTTGTGTTGAGTCATCCATTTTCTTGTTTTTTTTTTTATTTCTTTGTATGTTCTGGATATTAATCCTCTCACTGATATGTACCTGGAAAATATTTTTTCTCATTCAGTGAGTTTCCTTTTCACTACCTTGGTTGTTTCTTTTGCTGTACAGGAGCTTTGTATTTTCATGAGGTCCCACTTAATGATTATTGACCAGAATGCCTGAGCAACTGATGTTCAATTTACAAAGTCTTTTCCTACACCTTTATCTTTCTGGGTACTACCCAAATTATAGCAATTTCAGAGTTTCAGGTATTATATTGTGGACTCCGATTCATTTGGAGTTGACTTTTGTGCAAGGTGAAAGATAAGGGTCCAGTTTAATTCTTCTACAGGTGGAGATCCAGTTTTGCCAGCACCATCTACTGAAAATGCTGTCCTTCCTCCATTGTGTGTTCTTGGCACCTTTGTCAAAAGTCAGGTGTCTGTGATTTTGCATGTGATATATGAGTATGTATGAGTATATATTTGGCTCTTCTTTTTCATTCTATTGATCTGTGGGTCTATTTTGGTAATGGCATCATGCTATTTTTATGACTACAGTGCTGTAATATAATCTGAGATCCAGTATTTTGATCCCCTGAGAATTGCTCATTTTGCCCAAGGTTGATTTGGCTATCTAGGTTCTATATGAATTTTAGGGTGATTTTTTTTCTAGCACTGTGGAGAATGCTATGGGTATTTTGGTTGGCATTACATTAAATATATCTTTTGTAAGATAGTCATTTTCACAACATTAATTCTATGAATCCATGATCATGGAGGTCTTTCCATCTCTATTGTCTTCCTCTATCACCTTCTTAAAGGATTTAAAATTTTCATTTTAGAAATCTTTCATGCCTTTGGATGCGTTTACTCCTATTTTTTTTTGAGATGATTGTGAATGGAAGGGCTTCCTTTGATGCTTTTTCTGATTATTTGCTATTGGTATGTAGAATGGCTACTTAATTTCATAAGTTGATTTTGTAGTGGTCAGTTTTATTGATAGTACTAATCATTTTAACAGTTTGCTCATTGATTTTTTGGGAACTCTTATGTATAGTATCATATCATCTGTAAATAGTGATAATTTGACCTCTTGTTTTCCAAAGAATACTCCTTTAATTTCCTTCTCTTGCAAGGCTTTTAAGCACTGCATTGAAATGAGTAGAGATAGTGGACAGCATTGTCTGGTTCCTGATTTCAATGAGAAAGTGTCTATTTTTTCTTGATTTAGAATGATGTTGACTGTGGGTTTGTAGTATACACCTTAGTTGTGTTAAGGTATGTTCCCTACGTCCAATGCCTTCTAGGACTTTTAAAATGAATCTATGTTAGATTTTGTCAAAGGCCTTTTCTGCATCTATTGAGAAGATCATGAGATTTTTCTCTTTAATTCTATTTATATGCTTTACACATTTACTGACTTACTTATATTGAACCATCACTGCATGAATTCTTGATGTGTGTCTGTATGTGTGCAGTTTGGGACTATTTCATCTACTTTCTTTGCATCTATGTTAATTAAGGATATGGGACTATTTTGTGTGTGTATGTCTTTATCTGGTTTTAGTATTAAAGTGATAATGGCTTCAAGAATGAGTTTGGGAGTTGTCTTTCTGTTTATATCTTTTTGAATAATTCAAGCAGCAGTGGTTGTAGATGTTTGAATATCTGTTAGAATTCCACTGTGAATCCATCAAGACAAGATTTTTTTTTTGTGGATGCTTTACTATGAGATATTACTAAAGTAGAAAGGTTCATGGGTTTGACAGAAAGATCAAAGTGAACAGAACAACAATATTATGTGACAAGAAAGTATTGGAAACAAATTAATATGACAGGATTTGGATTTTTGAAATACTTTTAAAAAGTATTTCATTAGTGCAGAGAATTTTATACCTGAATGCAATGAAACATGATGTCTTCTCTTCCAATTCCTTCCCCTAACTCACCTTGCATACCCCTCAACACATACCTTTTCTAACTTCGTGTCTTTTACTTGTACTTAAATATCCCACTAAGATCAGTTAGGGCTGCTCATATCCCATGGATATGGACTACCCACTGGAGCACAGCAATACTACAAGTAGTAGCCACAGCCTCAAAAAATGAAATTCTCCACACCCAGTCAACTATCAACTTCCAATAATGCCTCAGTAAGGGAAAGCATTGGAAAGAGCTCCCCATATTTATGCTGACATTTTGGCTGCTTTCATTTTGTGCAGAAAACTCAAGCACCCGTGAATTTATGCCTGGCATAGTCATGTCATGCCAGAAGACAGAATTTCACATCACTCCTCCTCATCTACTAACTCTGACATTCGTTCCCCCTCCTATTCTGCAATGTTCCCTGAGGCGTGATGGTGAGTGGAGTTGGGTGGGGGTGAGAAAAGTGTTTTATTTAGGTGTGTGCATTCAGTCTCTTATCCTTTGTACTTTGATCTATCTCTACATTAACTGTTTTCCCACTGGAAGAGAAGCTTTTCAGGCCACGGTTGAGTGTAACTAGATCTATGGAGATAAGCACAAATATTTAATAGGGCCGTTTGACAGCATGGTTAATTTGCATAATAATGTTAGCAAATTCTACCATGGGATCTTTGTCCTTCTTAGTCATCAGCTTCTAAACAGAATTACAGTATGAGTCATGTAGTTCCCTGCTGTGGAGCAAGCCTCTAATCCAATCAGAAAGTGGTTACTTATTCCATAACAGTTGTGCCACTATAGCAAAACTGTATATATCTTTCCCGGCAGGTCAGTATTGCATCATGTAGGGTCCGGGGCTGAGTAAGATTAGTGAAGGATTCTCTCACCCAACAGCCTGCATAGCTCTTTCTGGCACTGACACTATAAAAACCAATCAGTAGGGGAGAAGATTCTTGGTTAGTTAAGATTGGTTTTTCTATATCCTGTAGCCAAAGTGTATATGTACTGGCCAGAAATCAGAATTTGCCATATGGTAATGGAAGGTAATCAAGGACAATGGCAATAACCTTAGTTGTTTTAGAAACATCTGGTGCTTCATAACCAATAAGCCATAGAATTAAGAGGATTTGACTGAATAGAATTTCTGATAATACAAAATTAAGATAAATATAAGAAAATATAACACACAAAGTTTCTGGTCATGATTATTTGGGTAAATGATAAGATATATAATGAGTAATCCTGGAGACAATTATCCCTACTAATGGACGTCTGAAATGAAATCATTATGGTAAAGTATCTTGAAATGGCTCACTTTAATTCCACGGGGTGAAGAAAAGTCTTTATCCGTTAAAAACAGTAGTTGTAAAGGTAACAATTCTTGTGCATACACATGTTCCAGGCACAGTTCCTTAAGCTCAAAAATGCTGTAAACACATGATGGTGAACAGTGAAATGAGATAAAAATTTCTCCACAGTTTACTTTGTGAACCATGATAGTCAGATTAATTATAGATTCATGGTCATTATTATATCTTGTAGGTCACTACCAATGTTTTCTTCTAAGTGTTTCAGAAATTCAGGTTTCACATTGAGGCCCTTCAATAATTTGGAGTTGACTTTTCTACAAGGTGAAAAATAAGGACTAGTTTCATGCTTCTGCAGGTGGAAATCCAGTTTTGCCAGTATCATTTGCTGAATATGCTATTATTCCTTCGATGAGTGTTCTTGGCCCTTTTGTCAAATATCAGTTGGCTGAAATTACATGTACTCATGTTTGAGTCTTCAGTTATATTTCATTGGTCGATGGGTCTATTTTTGTGTCAGTACCATGCTGTTTTTATTACTATAGCTCTGTAATATTGTTTTAAATCTGGTCTAATATTCACCTCTGCACTGTGCTTTGTGATTAAGGTTAATTTGGCTGTCCATATTGTTTTATGCTTCCCTATAAATTTTAGGATTTTTTTTCTAATGCTTTTTCTAATAGGGATTTTCATTTTCAAACTATTAATTCTTCCAATCTATGAAAATGGAATGTGTTTCCATCTTCTGGTGTACTCATCTATGTCTTCTTTAAAGTTATAAAATTTTCATTGCAGCACTCTTCATCATAGAGTATTTGATCGGGTTTATTTTGAGATTTTTTTGAGGCTATTGTGAATGGGAGAGTTTCCTTATACTCTTTCTCCAACTGCTTGTTATTGTATATAGAAAGGCTTCTGATTTTTTGTGGATTGATTTTGTAATCTGTCACTTTACTGAAAGTGTTAATCATTGTGTTACATTTACGCAATGGAGTTCTACTGAAGTAATTGGGGAAATCATGACATTTTCAGGTAAATGAAGGGAACTAAAAGCTGTTATGTATACTAAGTGAAATAACACAGAACCAGATAAACACATGATCTATGTTCTCTCTTATTTGTGGATCCTAGCACCAAACCCTGATATGGGAGTATGTATCTTGATGTAACTGCAGGAACCAGGAAAATGGAATGCAACCAGGGAGGTAAAGAGAAAGAAGGAACCCAAAAGAAAACAATAATAGGAAACGGGTGTTACTAAGTGAGAAATAGATAAAACAGGGGTATTAAAATGGAATGGGGAGAGGGGTTATAAAAGGACATATGGGGTAAAGGGAAAGAAGGAGCTCAAGATAGATGGGGATCCTGAGACTAGTATTATCAAGGAGAAATGGAGACAACTGGGGATACTTTAAATGGGGAAGGCATGGAGGGAAGTTTAAACTGGAAGAGAGAGAGATAGAAGAGACAAATAATGCCAAGATAGTGCAAAATACCAGAGAGTATCATATTAGTCTAACAACCCAATGACAAATTCCACATATAATATATCTACATGAGCCCATGTGCATAGCTGAAGGCAACATAACAAGAAACAGTTACATACAGGAGAAACCTTCCTTTTAGTTGTGACCAGGGTGTCCAAGAGACTCCCAAAATTACACAGGCTATTTCCACAGCCCTTGATTGTATCCTAGAACTTGAAACTAAGAACCTATTGCTGAAGATAAGACATACTTCAGAGACTAGATTTAGAGCAATGGAGCTGGAACTGACTTGGAAGTCACTTCCCTTGAAGGCTAGCTCTGGAGAGCACTGTGCAAGTAGCCAAGGAGTAGCCAAGGGAGAACAACAATCAATGACCCAACACCAGTTTATTAACCAAATAAGAACATCGATGACTGGCACAGTATTCAACATGAGTGTAGTAGGGACACTTTTATTTTGGGTTAATCAATAGCTAGATAATTGGTTTTAGAGCCTACTCAGTGGGAGGAAACTCGGGTGTGTTACTATAATCACAGGCAAACACACAAGGCTGAAGATGTCATAGATTTTGGAGACATCCCCAAAGTTTTTACATCCTTAGTTAACAGAACTTCTTACTATATGCAAAACATGTACCCTTATATTTACAGTCAAGTACCTCAGTCATCTCTCATGAAAAAAAGCTTCTAATACAGAGTACCATAGCTGATCACACACAGACACTGTCTGTGAATTTCCCATGCCTAAGTGGCACATCTACATTGCAACCTCTACACCCAAGGCTCACACAACAAAAAAGGTGTAGAGAAGCCACAAATGGATCTTTCAACTCTCACTGATGTACTTCCCACATGCATCAAAGGGCCAGTAGCACAAAAGTTCACAAATGGCTAAATCATGGAGATTAGGAATCTGCAGAGTGTGGGTCCCTGGACAGGACTCATATTAAGTTTCACTCAAACCAGGGCTCAGGGAGCATTACAGAAGAGAAGGCAGAAATAGAATCCTACAAGCTCCTGGGACTCTGCTCATATAAACCTACAACAATTATTTTGGCATGCCCAAGACCCATGAAAACTTAAGCAGATAAAAATCCAGCATGGCACTGGGGAAATAGGTATCAGACTGCAACCTTTGTTTAAGAAATATTGGCGACTGATTAATGTTGGGTGAGGATGGCCTAGTCTTCCTAAAGTAAGGGAATCTGTGTAGGCTGAATAGACTTCAGTAGATGAACTTGTACTGTGGTCACTTTGGGACACTGTCTTGACACAATAGATCTTAATACATATGAAAGAATGTATGAATTCCTGTTAGGAGCAGGGGATGGGAGATATTGATGAGGGAAGGATATAGAGCTCATTAAGATTGATTGAGATGTTCTGTATGAAACACACAATGATTCAATAAAAACGCATATTAAAAATAAAATATAGTAAAGTAAATTGGAAATCGCACAAATAAATTAATTAATGGACAATTCAAGAATCTGAAATAAAAGCCAGGAACAAACCAAATACAGACCCAATAGACAAGAAGTCAATATATGTGGTAAATCATGCAAATGAACTTAAAGACAAAAATTACATGATTATCTCCATAGATACCAAAAGATCTCTGACAAAATCTAACATACATTCATGATAAAGGTAATAGATCGAATTGGGAGGGAGTAATACACAATAACATAATGAACAACATATACAGCATCCAACAGTTAACATCATTTTATGTGAAGAAAAATCTTGAACCTTTCCCATGAAAGCCTCAAACCAGACAGAACTGTCCCCTATTCCAACTACTTTTCAATGTTGGGCTTCATAGTCAAGATAGAGTAATAAGATAATAAAGGAATTAAAAGTGTTACTAATTGAAAGAGTTCCAAATTATCTCTTTTTGAACATGATACAATATATCACAAAAAAATCCATCAGAAAACTGCTAGAAATAATTAACACTTTCTGCAAATAGTTAACAGAAAATGAATTTACAAAAAATCACTAGTCTTTTTATACACCAAAAACTAACAATCCAAGAGAGATCATAGAAACACTGCCATTCATAAATGCTTCAAAACAATTAAATATCTAGGAATATATGTAATCAAAAACATTAAAGATAACTACATGGAAAACTTAAAATCCTTGAAAAAAAGGAATTTTGAAAACACTAGATGCATAGACCTCCCATGATAGTGGACTGGTAGAATAAATGCCTAACTTGACAAGACTTCAGTGTACGGAGGGATATCCGGGTACAAATGCTGACTGGATTGTCTTAACACATAAGACAGAATGCAAAAAATCCAGTGGGGAGTTATGAGTCTAAATTTGATTAATATTTAAACTCTGAAATGCACAAAACTAAAAAAATGAACATGAATGAAAACATATCTATAGATTCAGTGCAATTCCAATGAAACTCTACTTGATGATCTTTCACAGAAATGCTAGAAAACATCCTAAGACTCATATGAACCTACAAAAGAATCATGATAGCCAAAGCAATCATGAACAAAGGAGCATCACTGGATGGATTGCCATAACAGGTCAAACTATATTACAGCGCTATATTTACAAAAGAAAATAGCTTGGGATTTTAACAAAAGCTGATATGTAGGTCAATGGATGAAAATAGAAGGGCCAAACTTGAATGCACATAATTTTATCCTCCTAACATTTCACAAGGGTTCCAAGAATACACCCTGGAGAAAGAGAGCATATCCAGCAAATAATCATTGAAAACTGGGTCTCCACATCTAGAATGATGAAATGAGGCCGTGTTTATCACCCTCAACAAAAATCAGCATCAAATGAATCTGAGACCTCCATGTGAAACCTGAAATTTTGAAACTGTTAGGTGATAATATAGAGAGTACCCTATAAGATAAAGGTTCAGAAAAGGAATTTCTAAGCCAGATTTATTCACTCCAGAATTATGGTCAAAAATTGATAACTGGGACCTTATTAAATAAAAAAATGCTTTCCAGAATTTTAAAACAATGCTGAAGAGCAAATTTCTAAACTTCATTTAATAGTGTATTGTTTGATATCCATGAGTTTGGGCAGGTTTTTTCCCCCCATTTTTTTTTAATTGATGCCGAACTTTATTACTTTATGGTCAAATAGAATTAAGATGATATCTAAGTTTTCCTAAATTTGTGGACACTTGCTTTGTGTACTAATATGTGATCAAGTTTGCGGAAAGTCCCATGGACCACTGAATGTATATTTGGTTTATGGGTGGAATATTATGTAGATACTTGTCAGCTCGATGTGTCTTATGGTATCTTTAACTTCAGCGTATCTCTATGGAGTTTTTGTCTGGTTAATGTGTCTGTTGGTTAAGGGGTAGTGTTGAAGTCATCCACTATGACTTCACAGGAATTGGGACACAAAGATCTTACTAACCAGAGTAAGTCTGAGTGCAAAGCAGGTCTGGAGCCGCTTCCAAGCACATGGAGGTGTCCTGGTAATGTCCAAAAGGCAATGTTGGAGCCCAGGAAAAAGGAGAGTTACCAAACTCCGTGAGGAAAAGTTCCTAGATTTGAGTCACAAGACCCCAAAAAGGCAGAGATGGTTGACACAAGGATGTATAGGAAGGTTATGCACCGGCTCAGAACTGAGAGTGCCCCAGGAGTGACCAAGGGTGCTGGCAGGGCTGAGACCACAGAGCGCAGGTCGTTGTGGGAAAGGAGACTTAAGAAAGGAGGGTCCGTGAAAGGGCCCAATTCTCAGGTCCATAATGGTCCTCAAAAAGCAGAAATGGCCATCTTAAGGAGGTGTGGGAAAGGGAATACACCAAGACAGATATGGGAAACCCCTCAGGAGAGTCCAAGGAGGAGTCCTGGCAGAGCTGAGGTCATGGAGCAGAGGGAAGGGGCACATAAGAAGCCGGTCTGGGAAAGCTCACAGATCTCAAGGTACACAGTGGTCCTATAAAAGCAGAAACGGTCAATACATGCTACCATTTTTTCAAGGATTAAATGTTTCACATTTTAAAATTGCCATAGTTTTATTTTTTCTTTCATTTTTTTTTTGTAATTGTATCAAGGTTGCTTGAGATTCCCTATTTTTCCAAATTGTTTCTAGTGTTTAAAAAAAAAATCAGTAATAGAAAGAAGACTTTCACAGTAAGTAATATTTGTTCAATTTGAAATTCACATTCACTTCCTTAGACTAAGGCTAAGCTTTTCAATAAAAATGATGAATCTATTTCATATAAACGTTATTATTTAGTTATTTGTTTAATATAATAAAGTACCTGACAACCTGCTTGTGAAGAACAAGATCTGCTAGCTCACGTTTCCGCAGGTAAAGAATGGTATAGCACAAGCTCTGGTAAGGGTCCAGTGACAGAGAAATGGGAAAGAGTGATCATATCATGAATAAGAAGGTGTGGGGGGTGGGCAAGCATACTTGTTTTATAATAACCATTTGGATAAAATTCAAAGCTCCCTGGAAACATACCTTATTTGCTTTCTAAGGAAGGACTTTTAGTTTCCCAAAGCCCGTAGCTAAATCCAGTTCTTGAAGACTTCATGATATCCCAATAGCACCATCTTGAGGACTGAGTTCTTAGTAGATAATCCAAACATGTACAGCTCATATAATAATCACTACAAAATTTAAGTTTATATTACCATTTTCTCCATGGGAGAGAATTGCATTATGAGACTTTTATTCTCTTTGCTATTTATTGAATACTTGTTCTGAATTCTGTTGCTATAATTTAACTTATCATTGCATTATTGATTATATATAGCTTCTTCAGAAAGACTGGAGAAAAAGTAATAGGCAAATGCTTAGTATTGAAATGTGACATATCAAACATGAAATGAAAAGGTACAAGTATGATTGCTTACAGTTTATTCCAATATGATAATGTGCATGTATTTTAATATTACATATTTAGCTATTAGTGGAGATAAGAAAGAGATAAATATGGTGAAGTAGAAGTGTAACATAGTACTATTTGTGATTCATGCTAAGGTGTTAGATTAGAGAAAATATATGTGTATACTATGGTGCGAAGTCTCCCAAGTGCAGAGCAAACAAAATGTGTAGGATGGAAATGGAAATAGCTCTGATGTTCAATCTGACCTGTTTTACAGTCCTACCCAAATCACTAATTTATCACAAATGCAACATTTGGCAGAAGCAGGAGGAGTGAATGAATCTTCATTCATTTATTCAAATGACAACATCTCAGACAAAAATTATTGTGTAAAGTTAACAGGTGATAAAAGTGGGCTATATAAAAAGTAGTTGGCATGACTGTTTTAGAGATGCCTTGTTAAATAAAGTTTGTTTTAGTTTTTCACAGGGGAAAAAGAGAGGAAAAATACTTTATTTGGAATTATTGGTCATGAACATCAAGTAGACATATAGCGTGATATTAAGTAAATAACAGAACCCAGAAATGCAATGATTTTTATCTCTGGAGAGTATGCACTGTCCTACAAACCATACTTAAATCAATATGCCATAATAATTAAAATGAGTTAGGATATAACCTTTACTGGATTTACCTGTAAAACACTGAAGATGAAATGACAAATGTTCTGCCTTAAGCCCTGCTACTTATTTTTATGTGAATTTCCAGCACAATTTGCAATGTCATTAAATTGCTTTTGACTTGTTTGCTTTTTAACCAGATCATATGTTGGCAGGCTCTAGGTTCTGATCCTCCCTAGCACAAAGCCTTTCTCGAATTTGTATTGTAATTGATTTAGCCTAGTTAAGGTTGTTGAAATATTAAGGTCTAATCTTTATTTATGAATGACATTTGAAAATTCATTGTAGTTAGCAACATGCTGAAACAAATCACAGAGGCCCTTAGTGTGTGATACACAAGTCAGCCTCCTTGAGAGGAAGGACTTCCACGGAAAAGAACTCCTCCTTTGATATCAGGTCATACACTCTATTATCAGGTCCTAATCTGTTCTCTGTCTAACTTGTCACTCAAACACATGAAGCTGATGGTAAAATATGATCATTCAGGGCAGATTGTTTGGGAGCTTTCATTTTGAACAGTTTTCCTATACTTGTCTGTAAAGTTAAGAATAAAGAGGTAATTTTCTACTTCTAAATCAGAGCATTCATCTTAACAGCCAAGAGGACACAAAATAATCCCTTTTTACAATGGCTGGCACAGTGTCAGTGTTCCAAGACATAAAATGTATTACCACAGGACTTTTCTTCCATTCCCTCCTCTCTCTCTCTCTCTCTCTCTCTCTCTCTCTCTCTCTCTCTCTCTCTCTCATTCTTGTATTTTTTATTCTATGAAACTATATTATTATCATGAAGTACAGAGTGCAAATCTTAACACATTTCCAATAGTAATACAGATTGTATTGGATATGTCTTATAATGGAGCTGTCTTGAATTTCACTTAGACTAATATTTTTGAGAAGTGATTGAGACAGTGTCTCAATTTGGCCCCAGCTGGCATGTAACTCTCTGTGCAGACCAGGCTGAACTTATCTCACAGTGATTCACCTACCTCTGCCTCCAGACTTTAGGGATTAAAGGCATGTGCCACCACACCTGGTACTTATCACAATTTAAATACACAAATTTATTCTTTAGATAATTTGATTTTTCAGTTTCTCCAGCTTATTTGGGCCATAATTGGCAAATAAGAATTATGTGCATTCATGTTATTTCAATTTGTGATATTAATGTGCATATGTTTTATAATAATTATCTCTGTAATATCAATCACCTTCTCTAGGGCCATATGTAAATGTGAGAGAGAGAGTAAATTCCACATTTATTGAAAATTTTGGAGTTAAATCTAATATTCTATGTTGTGTTAAAAATCTGTCATGAGTAAAATAATTAGTAACCATGTATTAGGAACTACTATACAATTACGTCAGTATTGTATTTACATCACTTTCTGAGTTCTCATACATTACTCTTCTCCTTGGGTTTGAGTTTGAAAGTGAGCACTAAAATTACCTGGAACTGTAGGAATATGTAAATTGCTTATGTGGTGCTGAAGGTCAAAGATGATAGAGGTGCAATGCAATGATGTTTTATCTGTGTGAGCATATTTACTTTTAACAGTCTCTGGTTTTGTAGTCCTAATCTGATCACCTTTGTCCAAAAAGAGTCTCTGGATCATTTGAGCCTGGTTAAAACATCTATAACTTTGCTGTACTATTGCATTACAGCCTTCAGTTATCTAATTTCAAATGCTAGTAGCCAAGCCATCTATGTACTGAGCACTGTGAATCTGTTGAAAGATGTGGCTTGCTTTGATGCTGCCTTGTGTCTGCTGCTGTCTTCCTGACTTTTCACTCTACACAGCATGAGTTTGAAGGGAGGAATTGCTTTGAGGCCAAAGCAATACAGAACATCGGACTGCTTTCTCTGAAGCTGCTAATCTTCAAGCTTTTGCTGCTCAAGCTCTGCAGACTTTTGGAATTCTAGGCAGCATATCCCCACTTTTCTGAGGTAACTGTGGGCAGTCAGTGTTCACAAATAGAAAATTAAGGAATTATTGACCTTCTTGTATAAATTTGTTTCCTCCCCAGGATATTAACTGCTTTATCTTGGCTCATTCAGTTGCCCTGTCATTCATTGAAATAAGTCGTTTCTTCCCTATTTATTTTATATCATAAGTATCCTAATTTGATTAAAATTACCCATTACAAATACAAGCATAGAAATGTGTTTATGGATATATTCGGTAAAATCTATGCTTTTATTTGCTGAAAGTCTAGAAATTCACTGCCATAGCAGCCTATTTGTAGTACACTGAAAAACGATGTTATGAAACCAAGAGAACTACTGAGAAGTGAAGCTCTTGCTAATGAATAGAGTCGAAATTTAAAAATAAAATAAAAAAGACAAAATCTGTTTCCTTGATTCCTTCTATTTCTAGGTGAGATACTATAGTATGAAATACATAGGAATATTTGAAATGGGATGATAAAGTGTGATATAACAGACCATTGCAATGACTACTTTTTAAGGAAGATCAGAAAAAGTTATCCACTATTTAAACCAATGTGGAACACTTGATTATGAGTCATAAAATGAGAGGAGGTGGAAATTCTTTCATCATCAGCCTTTATGTGTAGTAACTGTTTGCTACTTTAATATTCTAGTATAATAGTCTAAATATTTTTGATGATGGTATTGAACTTCAAGAAATGAATTATATTATTTCTCTTTTATATTAATAGATTATGTATATCATATATAATGACATCTGCTAAATATTTCCCAAATTATATTGATTTGTATTTGTATCAACTGCAATATATTTCCTCTGTTCTGATGTAATTTACATTTTCCAAGGTTCTGTGCTCATTATCAAAACCAGTTTCAATTCTTTTTTTAGTTAGGTTTTCTAGAAATTTAGTAAAATTGTGAGATACATTTTAAAATTTCATAAATTCTTTATTCCTAAGCCCTTCAAAATATATCCCTAAGAATAAAGAATATTTCCTCATAAGTTATCATTATTTAATCATCTCAAGAATATTTAAATTATTTCAACAATATTTTTAAAGAATATGCATCAAATTTTACTCAAGTGTGCCTCAGTTTTCAAGATACATTTTTCAAATCAGGATTGAATCAGTTTTTATGCCTTTTGATGTAGAACTGCCTAAGTATATTTTTCATGCCATGACTTCTAAAATAACTTAGTCATTTGGCAAGCTCAGATATGATTTGCTTTAATTTTTTCTCACATTCACATTTTCTTATCATTATTGTGGGTGTATCCCCACACTTAAGCACGTTTAATCTCGCTGCAGAACCTAAGAATAAACACATGATTCCATGACTTCCTTTCTCCAAGGTAACATTTCCTGAGTTATTCATTGTCATTGGCAAAGTGAAAATTTTCAGCTTCAATATCTTCATTCACTCTAAGATACTCCTCCAAAGAGCATCATTTACCATGTCCCTCCCATCTTCAGATTCTCTTTTTGTTTGTCTCCCTCTTTACCTGTACCTCTTACACACACACACACACACACACACACACACACACACAGCAAATAGTCACACAAAATTAATAGTCGCAATGATCTTTCTTGGCCTAACTAGAATCATCAGTGCCTCTGAGTTATATTTCTTTTCCTTAGCAGATAATATTTGGAGACAAAATCTAAGACAGTGAAATGTGTTTTCCATGATTGTATTTTAAAATAAAAGAAGGAATACTGAATTATTTTTGTGAACAGTTACCCTGGTAATTATGTGTGTATTATTTACTTTATATTTATTTTATCTAAAGAAAAGCTAGAACATTTAACCTAGGGTTCAAAGAAAATTGTTATTTATTGAAAATAGCATCACTGTTAGGAACTTGAGATGGCAGCCAGAATTCTATGAGTAAATGCATTAATAATATACTTAGTTTTGAATAATTTCACATTTTAACACCTAAATTTATTAAAATTAATTAACTTTTCCACCATGAAATATGTCTTTAGTGTTAGCTATTTGTTTAGCTGTGAAGTACATTTTCTTTGGCATTGGTAGATAAAAGATTTTCTTCTGATTATAACACATTGTTTCCAGGTCCCTGTATTTTAATAAGAGTCTTCTGGTCAACAAACAACCCTTAGTTTTGATTTCTGGATATGTGTGTGACTATTAATAGATTGATATGTAGGGATGTGTGTGGAGATTTAAGTAATATTATTTTGTCTCTATCATCTATATGTACATGGATTTCTCTCTCATGTGTGTGGGGGGGTCTGTGTGTATGCATGTGTATACATATTCTCTGCATGCTTATTCCAATGGAGGGCAGAGGACACCCTGGAGAAATCTGTTATCATAAGCTGCACTGACACGTGTGCTAGAACTTGATCAACAAGTGCTCTTAACCACTGATCCATCTCTCTAACTTCGTGTGTGCATTGTTAATCAAACATCCTGAATGTAGCAGGTGATATGACTGACAATTATACTATGAAGGCATATGGCAGGCTGTGTACTCAAGGACACCCACAGCAAGTTAAATAGTTGCCACATAAGCCAGTGTCTAAATGGACTGTGAAAGGGAAAAAGTATTCTAAGTTAAGTATTTTAAATTAATAGAGCATGTAAAGATATGAAACTAACCTCAAATAGGATTTTATTCTGAACATATAAATATTTGTAAATGTTGGAAATAAAACCTAGTATTTAAATATTTAAATTTTGATAAATGAGTGAAGGCATGATGTTATACATGCAAAACCATAAAATAAGTTACTGTTTTCTCATTCATAATTTCCTTAGTCAAACAGATCAGGTCCAAAGGAGCTATACACCAAACAAAGTGAAAACTATTTGTACTAGAGAAAAGAGCTCAACCTACATATAAGCAGCAATATCTCACGCTGAGATGTTCTTGGGTTCAATTGGGGGAAAATGAAAAACCACAGGAAACAATATATAGAAAGCAATTGGAGGCCAGGTGAACAGACACAGAAAAATAACATCCAACTACATTTTCAAATGTACATCAGTGAAAAGTGATAGTTATAAGCAAATATAGCAATATTTCCAATTTTTTTTTTAAACCAGAAAATGAATGGTTTAAAAGTTCCATCACAAGTATCCTTTATGTTTTTTAAGGAAAAATATTTTAATTATGACATAGGTCCTAACGTTAACCAAAAGGATACTTTTTAAATTATTAATTTCTATTTAATGTCTTTCACTTTACGTGATGTTCTCAAGTGGAATTCTCAGATAGTCATTCAGTTCACATTGGTTAAAATGAACTGTGATCATTTATATGATAACTGTTATTTTTAAGGCTAGATGTGATGTGTGAATTTCACTCTGATAATGAATAATCTTTCAAGGAAGAAATGGACCAGATTAATGGTTATGGTAAAAGTGATTCAAATTTTCTTCTTGTTGTTGTCATTGCATCTGTGTGTGTGTATTTGTGTGTGTGTGTGTGTGTATGTGTGTGTGTGTGTGTGTGTGTGTGTGTTGTACGTACATGTCTTTTGGTGCACATTATGTCTGAAGGTACAAGCGTATATATGTGAATGGAGGCCTGAGGTTAACTTTTGGAGTCATTTTCAGTAGCTCCATCCTATTCATCCTCTTACATCTAGCCTAGCATGCTGGCTTGATCTGGGAATACCCTGTATTCAGGCTGTGATTACCAGGAGACTGCTACTTCCATATGAGTTCTGGGGATATGAGCTACAGTCCTTATATGTGTTGGAAAAACAATTTATCCACCAAGAAGTCTTGGTTTTTAAATTAACGAAGATAATTAAATTATGTTATGGATTTCCCCAAACAAACTTGGCACATCCTCTGAGTTGCACATTAATGTCAATATAAAATGTCTGTTATTCTCGAGCTTGTTCTTCAAATAATTTTGTATCTATATCAGTTTGGATTCACATTCAAAATGAAAACATAATGATGAGTAATGGAATGAATTAAATTTCTTCAAGAACTAAAATATAGAAATAAGCCCTTATTAAATGTATGGACAATGCATGTTATGCAATAGGATTGAAAGCACATATTGCAAAATTTTTCAAGTTATGTTCTAATGTTCAAGAAAATTAATGACCTTCAGATTTCTTCACCAGGACAATAAGACAGCTCCAAAGGTAAAAATTATGTAGTAGAGGAATACATGATAAAACTAAATCTATTTGACCAAGAGATTCTTTTGAATAATGTTGTAAGGTATGAATAAAACACAAATTAATAAAACAATTGTCACTAAAGTAGAGCTTATCTCTAAAGGGCTTGCACAGACAGCTTGGAACAATAGATCATGCTTGTAATGCTGGCACTGAGAGACTGAGGCAAGAAAACTGTCTTGAGTTTTAGACCACCCTAGGATACATATTGTGCTAGATAGCTTTTGTTGTCAACTTGATACCTGAATTGAGGGAGCCTCAATTGTGGAATTTCCTTCATTGAGCTGGCCTACGGCCATGTTTGTGGGGCATTTTCTTGATTGTTGAGTGATGTGGGAAGGCCCAGCCCACTGTGGGCAGTACCGCCTGGGCAAGTAGTCCTGTGTTGTATAAGAAGCAATACTGAGCATGGGCCAAAGGAGTAAGCCAGGAAGCAGGGTTACTCTGTGGCCTGTGCTTAGCTCCTGCCTCCAGGTTCCTGCCCTGAGTTCCTACCTTCATTTCCCTCAGTGATGAACTGTGACCCAGGAATGTAAATCAAATAAACCCTTTCCTTCATGACTTGGTATTTGTTGGAGGTTTTTGTCACAGCAATTGAAAATAAGCTAGAATACATAGTGAGTACCAGCCTTTCCATATTAAAACACGGACTGATCTTCAAATTGAAATGCTATAATGTATAACATACACAAATAAATAATTTTACCATTCTTACCTACCTACAGAAATGCTAATAAATGCTTTAAGACAACAGTGTTTCTTCATTCTGAAAATTCTGGAAGATAAATGATATTTGATACTTCAAAATCTGGAATTTCATAGGAGAATATTCCTAATACTCTAAAGATAACAACATGAAACAGAAATTTGAACCATGAAAAAGTAAATAGCTCAAAACTACTACCTACTATTTGAAATATTTCTTTACTTTTCTAAATTGTGTTGATTTGGTTAATATGTTACATGTTTCTAAAAATGACACAATGCACATTGAATTTTAAGAATAAAAAGTTCAGGTGGAAAATAAAACAATTTGATGGATCTGTCCTTCAAGCAAACACTCTGAGCACCACTTAATTGAGAACAGATAAAACTACCCCTGCAGTAACTCATGTAAGAATGATGCACCTAGAAAATTAATTTACATTGTGAGTGATGGCTTTAGGAACCAGTATTAGCATCTCATCTTTTAAAGACTCAGATATATTAATCAATTCTTTTGGGAAAGCACCAAATATTGTCTTGTTTTACTATTTGAAATGACTTATGAAATCTTTCTTAACATTCCAGTAAATGGAATGTAAGAGTAAACTCGTAAAATGTATTTTGCATTATTTAACTGTGAAAATAGGCAAGAGTTTATATTCCTAAATTATAGTTCTTCATGCAGTGAACATAAACATTGGAATAAAATTCTGCTATTCCACTGAGCTAACTGGATAATATATATTTTTGGTGATAAAAATACATTGCTCCAACATTTTTACCAATATCAATTATACTCTGATGAAATAGTTCTTGAAAATGGGATGCCAATAATAATATAACCCCAGACTTTGCTTTAGGCCGCTTATTATGACTTAAGTATAACAGGAGAAAATAAAAAGTAGTAAAGCAGTATTAATATGGAATAGACATCTATCATTGCATAGGTTTTGAAATATGTGCAGTTCAATATTGGCATCTCTGCCTGTTTAAGAAATGAAGCATGAGCAACCTGTGAATGAACATTCTGAACATTTATGGAAGCATTTCATACCTGTAAAATTATTCTGTTCATGTTTTCCATTTTTGTCAAAATTTATATTATTTAGGAAAAATAATTTCTTTAATTAGAAAAAATGTAAAACAGTCAAAAGTCATGTAGTGCTGTTTACCCAGATTTTTTTAAAAATCAGTAACATATAGATGGCCTTGTTTATTTGAATCCCGTTAATTCTATCTTCACATTAATAAAACAGACAGGTTGAATGTGTAACTAACACCTGTAATCCCAGCACACAAGAGGCAGACACAATACTATAGTCAGAAGTTCAAGATCAGTCTGGTTTATAAAGCAAATTCCACACCATTGATAGCTACATAAATGGCCTTATCACAAAAATTAACTCCACTTTCAGAAAAAGGAAATGCAGAATAAAAAGGCTGCATCCTTTAGTAATAAACAATGGGGGCATGTACCTCTCTACCAGTCTCAAGTTAACTGTGATTTTTAGTTTGAACGACATCCAAACTCAAGCATCATCTCAATAATGTACAGTGGTGCTCACACTGTTACTCCAAGGTAGAATTATGTATCATGGATCCTTTAGGCCGCATTCCCACAAAAAGTATAGGAACTATCAAGTAATATGAAACTAACCAAAAGGAAATCATATAATATGCATAATAATATTTTATATAGTTAATAGTATGCCTGGCGAAAGTTAACACGAGTGAAGAAGCAACATTATAAAAGATTTCACAGCATAAGGAAGTGTATTGGTGTGGGAGGGTGCTCTGTGTTATGCAGTAGCTGCAGGAGTCTACAGGACTGCATTACTTCTGTCACAGGATTGTCTTTATTAAACTGTCTTGTAATATTTTAAGAATTTGATTACATGTCGTGAAGGAAATGTGCTGGTAGCTTGTGGATTGTGGCAAGAATGTCCCAAACATCATTAATGTTGTTCAGTATGCTGAGTTATTCATGGTCTTGTTTGTTGATGTGACAAATTAGGATATTCTCAGTCACATCCAGAAATGTCATTTGGAAAAGATAATCCTACAACTCTTGCAACTTCAAAACTGTCTTTTGTTTAACATTGAAAAAGTTATATATGTACAGTGTTATAAATTAATCTTGGAAATGTCATGCATGCATGCAATATATTATGAACATGTTGACCCAATTACCTTTTCTGATCTGTCTCCACTTCTATACATTCTCCTCTTCCAAAACCGTCCCTCTTCAACTTTATGCTCTATTTTTTGTGTGAAGGATTGTGCAGGAAGCCATAGGCACTATGTTTTTGTGAAAACATTGGTCATGTAACATTTTGATAAGAAACTAGTCTTTAATAACAGAACAAAAAGATTTCAAGTAAAACTGTTCAGACATGAAAAAATGTCATATTTTGCTGTAGAGCTTTATGACTTTTCATAATTTATTTGGGGATTTGTTTACTAATATAATTTACTAAACACATGATAGATAGATAGATAGATGATAGATAGATAGATAGATAGATAATAAGTGAAACCCCACTGAGATTCCTGATTTAAATCAACTCATTCTGTTGACTCTTGCTATTGTTTGATAGATATCACTATGTAGGCGAAGCTGGACTCAAGATACCATCGATCCCATCTCATGACACCTGGAACAGCAGGCTTGTGTTACCATGCTCACTTTTCATAGCATTTAAACTGAAGCAAATCTGTTCAATAATGTTGTCTATTTTATCTCAAATTGTAAAAAAAAAATGGTACATTTGCTATTGATTTTCCTTCACTGATAATCTTATGAACAATAATGAACTTAACTAATACTGAATACATGGCAATAAGTAAGAGTACAGATGTTTGCCTGACATCATACATGCACATTCACATATACAGGCTAACAATGGAAAATATTTGATGATTTCATTTGGCTGACCCTAGTCATCATTCTGTTGTGTACATATGCAATGTGTACAGATATGCATATATATCATAAAAAGGTATGTGGATATATATATATATATATACGTATACATATATATATATCAAAGGTATGTGTAGTACTATATTTACATACTTGCATTGCTAATATGAAGTGTAATGATACTTACGAGATCTAAAATGCTCAGACTTCTGAAAGCACAGTATAATGACGCTGATCAGAAACCGGATGGAGCAGCATTGAAAGTGAAGGATGGACTTTGGTGCAGTGTACGTTTTTCTGCTGGATAGGAGTAATAAACTTGTTAAAATCCATTATACAAAGTGTTCAGTATGGTTACTAGTAGCACATTGCATAATTCAAAGTTGCTGAAAGCACACAATCACAAGAAATAAGTATTTGAGAAGATGAATATGTTGATTAGGCTGACTTAACCATTTCATATTTTATACATACCATAGTTTCAATTTAGACTCAATTAATAATCATAATTATAATTTAAAGTTAATAAAAATCATGAGATGGTATTCCCTTGAAGCCTGAACAGGTTCGCCCCGCATAGTCAGACTCCCTTCTCTCTTTGGGCTGAGGCTCCCTCCTCCTCTGTCCACCCCAGATCTCTAGACTACTTTCTCAGTCCAGACCCACTCACTGAGTCCTGTTCCACTACACTCATACCAGTTCGATTCTCCAACTCTGACAGACCCTCCACAGACTGTTCCCATCCCCACCTCACCTCTGGCCTCCTGATCTGTCTGCCACGGACACACCTACTACCCTGACAAGTATTTGGTACACCACCCATCAAAGAACTTCTTTTTTGCAAAAGATGGAGGCTATTATAGAGTTCCACAACTAGCCAGTCCTAAGTGACATATCTACAGTGGAACCTCTACACCCAAGGCTCATGGAACATAATGGAACAGGAGGTAGAGAGAATACTAATGCACCTCTCACTCTCACCAGCTAAGCTTTCTCATACAACAAAGTGCAATGCACACAGAAGGCCAAAACTGGCTAAGTTTTAGAGAACAAAAGACTGCAAAGTGTGTGTTCCTGGATAAGACATAAAGGTATTAAAGCTTATCTACCCAGGGCTCAGGGACCATTGCAGAAGAGGGGGCAGAAAGATGCTAAATGCCAGAATTGGTTCATGAGCATAAGGTTTTCAGACAACTGGAAACTTGTACTTAACATCACTTGCAACAAAAGTGACAGCATACAAAGACCCATGACAACCCAATAAGACAAAGCTCAGAAGAGAATGAGAGAAACTGGCAACAGGTCCCAACCCTAACCGAGGAACTATTGGTAACTGATTCCTGCTGCGGAAGGGAGAGTGGATCTTCATTAAGGGAATGATTGTAGATAAGCTGACTACTCTCCAGTGAATGGACTGTACAAAGGACAATTGAATACAAATGCTTGATTAGATAGTACTTAACATGTATGACACAATATATGAAATCCAGTGGGATATGCTATAAATGGTACGGACTGAGGAAGGGACTTTCTAAATTTGACTAAGAAATGTGCAAATCTCAATAAAATATATTTTTAAAAATCATGAGATAATAGAGACTAATTGGGCTAACTACTTTTGTTGGTAAATTAGCTAACATATAAATAAAATTTTCAGAATGACTAACAAATTAAAATGTAAATATGCATCAGAAAAGGAAAAAATTGTGAAATGATAAGATGAAGAAATGTTTAAGAAGAAGAAAAGAGATTTCCTGTGGAGTGTGGTGGACACCTAATCTAATCATTTCATAAATCCCAGAATGTACATACTGATCAAAAATGAGAGTGATGATATGCATAGCTCACAATGCATTACTCAGAGACAAAGAACAGGTTAAAAACTACAAAGATTTGAATGCATACTATATATTCAGAAATATCCTAGGACAAACTTACATGTTATGATATTTAATTCCTGCACTCTACATGCTCCCAGAGTCACTGATATGCCATCACTTTGCAGGACTTAATATATGAATAGCAAAGTCTTCTCAGGAATTTAGTAAATATTTTAAGGTTTGCTGCCTGTTGTCTCCATCACAGTCACACAGTTCTGCATCTGAATGTTGAAAGCAAACATACACAGTAAAATGAGGCTTAATTCCAGTAAAAGTGTGGTTTAACATAGAAGATATTGAGGCAGATACATCACCATCAAACTTACCATCTCAGGACCTTGGGCTAGGCATGTTAAGTACATACTTTCAAAGAAGAGGATACCAGTTAAATATTTCAGCATTACTTCTCGAGAAAAACTGCTTAAATGATTCCACTAGCCAACCATAAACATACACAGCATTTTGTAAATTCTTATTGACTTTTTGTGTGTTTTTATACAGAACAACTTAATCATCTGTAAACTCTCTTCTTCACTGGCATCCTCTCATACCCCCCAATGGAATTCATACATTCTGTCATTTGGGTTAAGGCTTATCATGTCAAGTTCATGTCCTAAGCCTCCAGGGATCTTGCTCATATGAATCTACAACAATGGGGTCAGCAGACACAAGACTACAAAAATTTTACAGCCCAGTAAAAAATTAGAATCTAGTGATAGGGAGATGGCTTGGTGTGTAACGTGCTTACCTCACAGATATAGGGCCAGGGGTTAAATTAACAGAAGCCAGCTAAAGCCTAGCACATTTGACAATAAGCCTGGAGTTGCTAAGGCAAGAAAGGAAGCAGAGACAGGAGAATACCTGGAAGCCTTTGGGCCGGGAGGAACAATAAATAGACCCTGTATTAAAGAAGGTAGAAGGTGAGACTCAACACTCAAAGTTATCCTCTGACTGTCACATGTGCACCTGTACATGCCTGCATACATACACACAAATTCATATATATATATATATATATGAATAAGAAACACAAATTTGAATCTAAAACCTATTCTTCAAAGTCACAAAGAACTCCAAGACATCTGCTGCTTAACCTTAGCCTTAATACATGCACAGTGTACTTCAAAACTTACAAACCTCATGGAATTGACCCTACTGCTCCTGTCTTTCTTCTTTCCTTCTGAAGCTCCATGTTTTTTAATTTACCTTCGTTGGAACTTTCCATCCATTTAGGTTTCAGAGTGATTGCCATTTATTCTGTGTGTGTGTGTGTGTGTGTGGTATCCGTAGTATCATCGCTATCACTACTCTGTGAATCATCTCTCATAATATGTATACCTGAAATTCTTAGAATTATCAATGTTGAATAAGTTGCTATGTTTCCAAGACCACTAAAGGTTTTTCCCTTCTCTCTGCATTGTAAAATTCCATTGGCAACTATATGTGAAGCAGGCACTGATTCAGATGTTCTTTCTTCTGTTTCATTAATTATATTGGTGACTCAATTGAGGACCCTTTTACTTAACATACTAAGCTTTTAATTTATAATCCTTTTTTTTTTCAAAATCCTTGCTTGATGAAGATCTTACACAAGTATTTTTATTTCTCATCATAATCTCGAATGACATCTTTAGTCCATTCGTTTCTTCTCTGAAGGCCTTACTTGTTTTAAAAACTAAATTATGGAATTCTTCATGTCCAATTTCAAACATTTCAATACATTTGGATTTGTTTATTGAGAGGGCTATGAAATCTTAATTGCCTTCATGTTTTGTATTTAACTTCTATCCATGCTAAGATCTGCATATCTTTTGGGTTGGATACTTGACGTTTTTAAGATAATCTTTTAAATGTGTAATCCATATCTTGAGTTCTCAATTTTCCCTACCACTTAAAACAGAGACACTTAAACCATGGTAGTGGGCCTCTGGACTAACAGCTTGGATGATCACGCACACCAGGCTCTACCAGTGCAGGTACGGATGCAGGAAACATTCTTTCAGGGATTGCATTTAATTCAACTGCTTTTGGGACTCCAAAAGCATAGACAGCCATCAAACCCAGGTAATTTTCTCTATTGGGGCAAAGCACAGAACTGATGGAACCTTTGTAATCGACCATCCTGACATCTGTCCCAAGCTGTTGGGTATGATTACAGACACCTGGTTTTTAACATTTCTGCTGATAGTTCAGGCCAAATTTCTTAGGAAAAAGACCTTGGTCCTGGGTCAGTGACTAAGGCACAGCTGAGTTTACTCGCCCACACTGATTCTTGGCATGGTAGTTCCTAGTTTGCCAGGGTATTAGTCAGAGCATTTAGTAAATTGGTTTACATGATATGTCACAATAGTTCTGTAATGGCTGTCTCATACCAGAGAGGCAAGAGCCAGGCAGCTGCCCGGTCCAAGAAGCTGGGCACCTGAAAGTCACAGTCTGGTGTTTAAAACACGGAGAGTTTCTGAGAGTTGGTCATCAGTTCCTATTGGAAGACTGAAGAAACTAAATCTAATCTTCCATGTTTCTTTGTATCTATTATTATTGTTCTTAATTATCACTCTATGCCTTTCAGAAAATTTCATTTTCTATATATGTAAAAAGAAAATAATTATACATCAAAACAAATATACTGTAAAAATTTTGTCTACTGTAAAATTGTTAAAACAAGTGAGAAAAACTGCTATAGATGTGCTTCATTGTTATAAAAACAAACAAACAAACCTGTGGGTACAGAATCATTTATTTAGCTTGCATAAGTTTTTCTTAAAAGCACATTAATGAAGCTATGATGTGTAATGTTGGGTTCTGGTGGCAATCCTATGTACATTTTCATATAACTTTCTACTTTTGTTCCAAGTTCATGCAGTCTACTGATAGCAAAAATCAAAGAGAATTTTTATATCAACGACTAGAGAGAAACACTATTGACAATTTTAAAAAGACGGATCAACCCAGATGTTCATGAACCCAAAAATAAATAGAAAAAATGAAGTACATACATACAATGGAATATTATTCAATCTATTTAATAGTTTATTATTTTTTTATTTTTTATGTGTACTAGTGATTTCCTGGATGTATGTAAGTTCACTAGTGTTGTTCAAAGTCTGTGGAAGTCAGAGGAAGGCATTGATTCTCTGGAACTGGAGTTAGGATGGTTGTTAGTTACCAGGTGGGTGCTGGGAATCAAACCTGGGTCAGCTGTAAAAACATCCAGTGCCCTCAACTTCTCAACCATCTCTCTAGTTGCAAATATCATTCAGTCTTTAAAAATAGTAGATTGCTGGTACACATATTACAGTTTTATGAAAGCTGAAAATATTTATTAATATAAATAATACCTAAACAAAAGTGAAAGATTGATTCCACATATCTGAAGTTCCTAGAGTAGTCAACATCACTGAGATCAAGCACAGTAGGTACTACCAGGGCTTTGCTGTAAAGAATTCACAGTAATAATGTATTTATTTACAAATCACTGAAATAAAAAAAATCAGAATGGAAATGTCCATATCACTGTGTGAAGTAAACTTCATGTCAGCATAAGACTGTGTTCATATATTCACATTAGAGAAAGATAAATATTGATAAAGCTGTGTATTAGAGTGCATTCAACATGTGTATAGGCAATGTGACCAACAGGTCAGATATAGGATCTGTTTCTGCAATTGATTCAGATATTCATTATTAAAATGTATTGTTAACTGATTTACTTCAGAGTGACGAAGATTAGATCTTCTTTAAGGGGGTGAATCTAGATAGGCTTACTAGCTCCGTTGGATGAACTTGTACTGAGGGACATCCGGGCACAAATGCTTGACTGGATAGGGTTTAAAATATATGAGAGAATACATGAAATCTGCTCTCGGGAAGGGGGTTGGGAGGCTTGGATAAGGAAGGGAGTCTAAATTTGATTAAGATCTATTATATGAAATTTACAAAAAACTCAATAACAACATACATTAAAAGCAAAGAAAAAGAATAAAAATATAGTACAATGATTTCAAGGATCTTTTATTCTGGTGTTTCCGTATGTTGATTGCATATCTACACAAAATAACACTCATAATGGTTAAATGGCTGCTTTTCATTTCCAATTTTCCTCTAATGATGCATTCTTACATGATTTCCAATGATGTTCCCTTTCTCCCTGACCCAAGTAAAGATGTATTCAGAGAAAAGACAAAGTTTCTAAAGTGCTGGGGTTTTCATGCTTTCACAGAAATCTCACTGCATCTCACTTAACTCCAGACATCCAATGAGTTCTACATCCAATGACAATGAGTAATAGAAGTAGGAAAAATATAAACCTCCAGCTCTTCAGTTACCTCAAGGAAGCATTAAGGGAGCACTTCCTATTAGGGTGGCAGCAAATGATTGATCATTGGGTCCTGTCAGCAGAGTGATGTGCAATTGCAAGGATGATTGGCTGGTGAAAACCACAGTGGATGTAATATCCCTGTAATGCTATGATGGTGATGACTTGGGGAATGCATTATTAAAGAAATACCCTGCTGATGACTTGGTTCTGGAATATATCATTAATCTGATGTCATGGCTAAGATGTATAAGAGTAATTTATAATCCACAAAGTGAAAGGTGACAGCAAAACTTTCCATCTAAGTAATCACTTAAAACATTTGCTTTTGAAAACTTTATCCTAAGTACTCAGGAGAAGACCTGGTGACTTAAGATTATTTAAGGATGAAGGTGATTTATTGACATCATAGGACATTTAAAATGGAAAGATTCAGTGCAACTACTCAAGATTTTCCTAGTGAATAGATCCAGGCAACTGCCTTCCTTGGAATTCTGGTTTAATTAAAACTACTTTCTCACTAACTGTAGGGGAAATTTATAACTTGTGCCAAATACTGTAGCTTTAAAAGCATTTTGACATATCTTAACATCTGTTTTTACATGTTACTTAATAAGATTGTTGAAGGAGGATTTCTAAGGCTTTTTAAATAATTGAGCAGTCAGATATTAAAATCTATTCATCTCCTGTAACTTTCCACAGTATGATAGAGGGGACAGCATTAGGTAGGTTGACGTTCAAGGATCTAATTTCTCTTCTGTCAATAACAACCCATCATTTAATTCTGTGTAGTTTACTTGGTATTACTTTTTTCATTTCTAAAATAGTTTTATTTACCTAAATTTCCCTTTAACATTATAGTTGAATTTTACTCAAAGGAATTTATTTAACGCATTTTTTGAAAGGGCTGCACAATTATTTCAAACGTTTTATTTCAAAATCTAAGAGAAACAAAACCCAGCTTAGATCTGGGGAAATGAGCAGCAGACCCTAACCTTAGCTGAGGAACTGTTTTCAACTAATTACTACAGGGTGAGGGTGAGTTAATCTTCTTTAAAAGAGTGACTCTAGATAGGCTGACCAGGCTCCAGAGGATGAATTGCACCAAGGGACATCTGAGTAAAAAAGGTTGACTGGATAGCCCTTTACATATATGACAGAATGATGAAATGCTGTGGAGGGACTACAGGGTGTGTACAGATGGGGGAGGGAGTCTAAATATGATTAAGATGTATGAAATGCACAAAAATTCAATAAAAATATACATTAAAAATTTCACTCTCTCCTCTCTCTCTCTCTCTCACACACACATACAGACACATACACACACACACACACACACACACACACACACACACACACACAAATAACCTCAATGGTTATTCAGCAAAAGATTTGATGTTGTAAGAGGTAAAAGCATTTCTTTCTTACATGGGTTCCAAACAGGACTCAATCTATCTGAAAGATTGAGAGATTGAGAGCTTCGCTGGTTTTAGATTTTACGTTTTTAAGTAACTAGGTAGTAAAAATCCTATCCCCTATAATGTACCTCATTTCAGTATCCTTCAATATAATGTAACTCTCACAAAGTTGGAATACGGGAACAATTTTTCACTGTTTTAGCTTCTCATTCCAAATATGCATATACTGTACTAAACAACACATCATGGTGCCTAAAACCGACTTAAATGAAGCGGAGCCGAAAGTAGCACTGGATATAATCGAAACGTAAAGGATTTGGGAAATCTGTATGCTGAACACAAACTGCGACAATGAAGGGAGCAGGCTGGGCTCGAATTTCTACCAGTGGGAAAGTGCCTGCCTGTGAAGTGTGTGGTCACAGGTTCCAACTTTAGCACCGCCAACAAAATAAAAACAGGTAGAAACTAAAACTCAAAAATGGGTTATAGATGAGCTAACAAATGATTACACCAGCATTGAAAATGCAATATTACTGAACCTAAAACAAACGAAATGTGTGGTATATCAGAAAGTTATGGGCAAATTACAGGTAAAGTCAGGAATACTTATGCATGCGGATGGCGCAAGAGATTGCTCCAAACCCTGCTTAGTTATTGAGCTACAGGTCTCGTCCTTATAATTATACCATAAGAAAGCTGGGCAAACGGAAGAGACTGCAAATGAGTGAAATGGAAAGGAACAGACAGAAAGTGGCAAATGTTGAATATCTGAAGATTCGAGGAGATTGTTTCTTCCTTCCACGCTCTGCCAAATGCTCTGAATTATTTTCCACTCTTAAGGTAAAAATCAAAATAAATATGAATATTCATAAAATCTGAACTTTCCATAAAGAATCTAGCATGAAAAAGTTTAAGCTTTAGTTTCAAATCTCAGAAAAAAATATTCAGTGTTTTATTTTTAAATATAATAAAAATAAGAGATAAACTCTTTACCATGATAAAAATAAAAGCATCGTTTACCTTTGATGAATGAAGGAGCATAAACTAACACATGAAAAATGAAACTAGTTTTGAAGTATGATGATGCACAGGTGCAATTCCATCCACAGAGGGAGGGACTAAATAATGAATGTTAAGTGTGAGGTGAACCAAGGCTATAAAGTCATTTCCAGATGAGCAGGTCTAAAAAATAAGTCCATGTATTAAAATACCTAGAAAGAGGAAGAAAGGAAGGAAGGAAGGAAGGAAGGAAGGAAGGAAGGAAGGAAGGAAGGAAGGAAGAAAGAAAGGAAGAAAGAAAGAAAGAGAGGGACAAAGACAGAGACAGAAGGCAGACAGAGACAGAGAGGGAAGGAAAGATCTTTTTAAACCATGACAGAAAACTTGAAATGTAATGGCATTCTGGAGGCTCAGAAGAAGAGGCAGTTTGTGAAAACAGGAATCATTTGGAAAATTCACAAATGTTTTTAGATCAGACAAAGAAATAGGACTGTTCAAGAACAGGAGTAAATAACCACAAAATTCCAACAAAATTCATTATAAACAAAACTAAAATTCTAAACTAATATCTTATATTGACATTACTGTTAAAAACTAAAAACAAGCAGAACTATTAGTGAAAATGATTCAACCATATGTTAACAGAATTATGCAAAATGGACAAATGACGATTATCCTACAAATGTAAAATTGTTCCAATTTATTGAACATTTTTTACACAGTTTAAAAGGAAAAAAAATTAACTCTAAAAAGCATAAAATAGCCAACATTCATCTCAATTTTTAAAAAATATAAAAAGGCTTCAATTTTTGAAAAGAGAACATTCTCAGTCTGACAAAGACATTTTACAAAATAACACACAGCTAACCTTCTACCCAATGTGAAAATGCCAAATCCTTCATCTCAAACAGCTGGAGGAAGCAAAGATGCCCTTCTCCATCACTGTGGCTCAGTGTTCTGTGGCAGATTGCAGCTGGTGCCATCAGGCAAATGAAAGAAATTAAAAGCTACCAGAATGGAAACAAAAAAATAAAACTTGTATTCAAATTCAACAAGTTGTCATTGTAAAAAACCTGGATATTAGAAAAAGAAGTAAAGGAAATAATTAGGAAGAGCATTGCTGAAAGATACATAATCAGTTCAAAAAAGATTTCTGTATACTTGAAACAAGATCATAGAATCCAAAATTAAAATATGACATGTAAAATACTGAGTACCTTCATACGTAAATTATATAAAAAGGCTACTCTCTAAAATTTAAAGAAAAACTCATAAAATTGAACATGATGGCACACACCTGTATTTCTGGGCTACATAGCGAGCTATAAGCCAGCATGGACCACAGGAGAACTTGTCTCAAGAAAAAAAAAAAAAAAAGGTACCGCAAGATAAATTAAAAGAACAACTGATAGTTTATTAAGATGCTCTGAAATGGGCTGGAGAGATGGTTCAGCAGTTAAGAAAACAAACTGGCTGCTCTTGCAGAGGCCCCAGGTTTGGTTACCAAAACCCACTGTAAAAATGGGTTTGGCTAAAAATCCTCGGTAACTCCAGTTTCAGAGGATCCAACACCCTCCTGACATCTGTGGTCACTGCACAACATGGGGGCATTTACATGTATGCGGGGAAAACACACATACACATAAAATAAAATAATAAAGTATGTTTTAAGAAAAGATTCTCTGGTAACTTGGTCTCCAGTGAGAGGTTTGTTTCTTTGATTAATGCTACCATCAGAATATCTGTATGTAAACTGCTAAATTTTGACCATACTTTAATTCCATAAATAGTGATTTTGAAACATATAATAGACTCATTAAAATTGAAAACGAATGCTTTAAATAATATAAACAAATATTTGTAACTTTGAAAGCTATATCTTTTCATTGTAAAAATGCTTTATTTATTATTTTTATTTTATGTGTATGATTGAATTGCCTTCCTGTAAGTACATTCGTGTCATACAATGCCGATGAGAATCAGAAAAGGGTGTCATATCTCAATATGATAGTGTGTTCTGAGAACGAAAGCCTCTGTACTGCAAGAACAGCCAGTGCTCTTCTGAAACATCCCTCTAGTATCTGAACACTAATTTTTTTTCCTTACAAAACCTTGTACATTCTCCCAGTCACTTAGGATTCATATGTAAGTGTCCTGCAGTGTCCAATAATCACTGTTTTGTTGTAGTCAATCACCATCCCTGGCTCTTAAACTCTTTCCAGAGAACGTTCCAGCAGTGTGAAAAGCTGCACATCTATAGCCTACTCACTAACATCTAAAGTCTTGCTCACTAACAGATTTTCGTTCTGTCAGTTCCAATTGTCTATTCAGTTTCACAAGTTCCCTTTCATCTCCAAAATTATCTGCCAGCAAAAGAAAGCTACGTCTCCCAGCATCTCCTTCCCTTAGTGACGCTCCTATACTATTATACATGTGTGCTAAGATAGTACACATGTCAAATTATCAAATATAATAGGAATGTTTAGCCCTAAAAAGTCTTGTTTGTCCTTAGTTTTATATCACAACTCGCTTAATTCACTAGTGCATATCCCTACATTATTTCAGTGGACAGCATAGATAGAGCAATAAATGGACAGCCTGAGTTCAAGTATTCAGTCTCTAACAAAAATCAATGTTTTTCAATAAAATAATAGATATTTGCGTATGTGTAAATATGTCCGTAGACTTGCATGCATATGTGTAGAAACATGCCATTGCCTCACATTAGGAAGAATTTATCTTTTTCTTTTTTCTACAGTTATACTTTCCCATAAGAATGCTTCATGAACAATTAAAATATTGTTTCTTTCAGAGACTCTGGAATTTTGCTAGGATAAAGAAGTCTACAACCATAGTCCTTAGCAAAATATATGTATTTCAACAGTAATGCCCTGAGCAAAAGCACTGCTTGCAGGCACGGATGCATTTTACTGCTTGAGTCAGAAAGCATACTCTGGTACTCCTGGCAAGCATAGAGAGTGATAGGAACACACTCCACATGTTGTATCTTTTTCCTTACAGACCCAGCTCTGATTCCTGGCTATGTCACTGTAATCACTTTCTTCTGAGAGCACAACTGTATATTGAGTACACTGAGTCCTTAGTAAAGCACTGAACATGTGGGTTCCTAGACTCTTGACTCAGAAAGTCAACATTGGAGACCTGTCTATGAAAAACTGGCACAGCTTCCATAAGGAGTCATGATCTGTTGTGGACCCTTCAATCCTTTGATAAGTTTCTTTGATGACTCAACTGGAACCTAAGCTTACAAGGATTGTCAAGTGTCTGGAGTCCAAACAAAAGTCTATTTAAAGTAATGACAGCCTTGTGACAAATATGGGGTTTAAAATGCATAGTTCTATATCCGTTTTCTATATTTAACAGTTTACACTCCCCTACTCCCCTCCTCCCCACAGAGCAAATGTTTCTCAAATTCTTTCAGCACAGCCTTTGTTAATCTCAGGACTGCCTGGGTCAGGATGCAGCCCCCCCGAGCAGAATAATGCTCTCTCTGTTCTCCACCCTCCTAAATTTGCACAGCACCTTTGTATTAGAAGCTGAAAATTAGAACCCATGGAGAAGTCAATTCTCTGAATTACAAAGCAATATTCAAAAGGGCACTGTGCTGGATAGCTTAGTTGTCACCTGAGTTAAGGGAGTCTCAACTGGGGAACCGGCTCCATTGGACTGGCTTGGAAGCCTGTCTGTGTGCTGTTTTCTTGATTGTTGAGTGATGTGTGAGGGCCCAGCTCACTGTGGGCTGTGCCATCCCTGGGTAGGCTGTTTAGTATCGTATAAGAAAGCAGGCTGAGGTTGAGGTTGGGTCAGGGTAGCAAAACAGTAAGCAGAGGTGCTCACTGGTATGTGCTTCAGCTCTTGCCTTCAGGTCCTTGCGCTGAGTTCCTACCTTGGGATCCTTCAATGATGAACTGTAACCTTTGAGATGTAAGCCAAATAAACTCTTTCCTCCCCTAGTTTGTATTGATCAGAGTTCTTTGTCGTAGCAATGGAGAAGAAACTGGAAAAGGCACGAAATTACCCGAAGCTAATCCAGCACAGATAAAATAGGCTGCAAAAAACGTTATTTGCTATATATGCATTTTGTATTACTCAAGGTTATGACTAAGTTAGTTATGAATTTTGAGTTTGTGTCCAGAAAAGTAAGATTTGCAAATCAGAGGCTGGAGAGATGGCTCAGCAGTTAAGAGTACTGGTATTGCAGAAGACCCAGGTTCAGTGACCACATGTGGCTAACAACCATGCTAACTCCGGTTCCCAGGGAGCTTAGTGCTTTCTTCTGACCTCTGCAAGTATTGCATGACACAGGTGCACTTATACACATGCAGGCAATAAACTCACACACATAAATAAATAAATGATATACTTTAAAAAGATTTCTAATCAGTTATATATTAACAATAAGATAAAGTAGCTCCATTCGTTTATGTTCAAAATAAAGACAGGATAACTTCTAATTGTGAAAATGGTTGCATGGAGTAGATTTGGACTATATTTCAAAATAGAAGACTAGATAAAAAATAAAAAGTATCTTGAGAAAAACTTTCTCTTTCTTTCTTTCTTTCTTTCTTTTTTTTAGGGTGAGTGACTTTTCTGTTTTATTTTTAAGACATGGTCAGTTTGTAGCCTGAGCTTGTCTGGAAGTTGTTACGCAGACCAGGCTGGCCTCTAGCTAACAGAGATCTGCCATCCTGTGCGTCCCATGCACTGGAATTAAAGATACGCTCTACCACATCCCGCTGGACTAGTTTTAATGTGGAGAATTTTTCAAGATTCAGGTCCAGGAACATGAATATAAAAGAAAAAGAAATATTTTAACAAAAGCTTAGAAGAGAAGATGATCTCTCTGCCTCGGGAGACAGAAACTATAAGGCTTCTGTAATTGTTCTCTTATTTATTACACAAAGCTACCTTAGTTATGGTCATGAACAGAAATATTTTGCTACAGTGCTTGAAGGTAGGAGGTTGAGAATTTTCTCAGTCATTTTAGCAAAACAATCATGCTGTCCTCAGCAAGGTACTGTTACTATAAAAGATTTGGCATCATGTTCTGAGGCATCCTCCTTATCAAATCTAAAGAAGTAAGAATTCAGCATGGAAGACTGGACAAATTACATAGGCAACGGAGTATAAAGACAAACTCACTCCTTAATTAAGCAGTAAAGAAGCAGAAGAAGGATTCAAAATTTCTTCCACTAAGAAAATGAATTGTGTGTTATATATTAATCATTCAGACATATAGATGAAGAGTAGCTTTCTACAGTTTATAGACAACATGTTTCCTTTGAAACACCTATTTTAGATGATGACTAAGTTATAACAAAGGGCTGCTATCTTGGAAGCAATCCAGACAAATGGGAATTTGAGACCTTCTACTTTCTCTTTAAGCACCTGTAAATCTTGTTTTTTACCTGATACTCAACATTGGGTCAACAGTGCTTATTCTGGCTAGATTGTTGCACCACAGTACTATAAAGATTTTAGCATGCAGTAGCCTCTCAAAGTACCTCTTTCTCTCTTGACATCTCCGGTTTCCTTGCTTCCTCTCTCTATTGTTCACTCTCTCCTTTTGATTTTCTTTTCTTCCTCCAAAATTCTTTTTCTGTGTTCCATCTTCATGACTTCTTTCAGGTAGCATGATATAGCTCAGTTATTTCTTCTAAAATAAAACTGTGATTATCATAACCCACATAATTTGCATGAAGTTTGAAAAACGCTTCTAAAATCTGAGTATTTAGCACATGCACCTGAATGTGTCTGTGTAGCATGTAAGTGTTTTAGATGCTGCATGCAGAATTGTTTAAAAAATTCCTTAAGACAGTGCTTCAATGTCCAATATTTAAAACAAGTAAGTCTTTAGCTATCATTTCTAGAATTTGGCTAGAAACCAGAACCTTGTGCATGGTTAGAACCTATTTGACTCCTGAGCTGTTCTGTTCCCCCAAGTTAATATTTTCCTATGAGAGTATTTGATTGACTTTCATTTCTTTGTTAAGAATGTTGCTTAAGCATCTTCATATCATCTCATTAATCTATAAAAATGTAAGATTATGTTAAGTAGCTCAATTTAAGGGCTCCATTATTTACATAACTTTCAAAACAACTGTCTATAGTAAATACATGTAATCTTTTTTTAACTTTCTTTCTTTAAAAATATTTTATTGATTTTTTATCCATTTCTTGTAATGCATCTTAATCAAACTTAGCCCCTCCCCCATATTCACTTCCTATAGCCCCATCAACAGATTCCATGTATCATGTCAGTTATCTTAAGTCCTATCCAATCAAGCGTTTGTACACAGATATAGCTCAGCACACGTTCATACACTGGAGTCTAGTCAGCCAATCTAGAGTCATTCCCTTAATGAAAATATACTCTCTATCACCCAACAGTAATCAGCTGCCAGTACTTCCTTGACTAGGGTTGGGGCCTACTGCCCATTTTCCCAGTTTTATGCTGGGCTTTTGTCTGATTCAGCCGGTATGGGTCTTGTACATACTTTGAGTATTGCTTCAGTTCAGATGAGCAAGTTTGCAGAGGCATGAAATCCTCTTATGGTTACCTTATGGTCCTGCATGGACCCTGGCTCTTAAAAAATATTTCTGCCCCTGCTTCTACAATGGTTCCTGCACCAAAGGTGGTTCAGGTTAATATAGAAGTCCTGTCCAGGGACATGATTCTGCAGTCTTTTTATGTACATATGCAAATTTGCCTAAAAACAAATTCAGTATTTTGAGACAAGTTGTCCCTGAAGCCCCAGCTGCCCTAGAACTTGCTATATAGTCCATGTTAGCCTAAACTTCACAGAGATCCACCTGATTCTGCCTCCCCAGTCCTGGGATAAAAGGTATGGACCACCCTATCCATCTAAAACTAATTTGTTTTTAAAAACCAAATAAATAGTTTGAAAGAAAAAAAGAACATAATAATGCTGACATTTGGGAAATTTGTTTAATAGATGTATGAAGTGCTTTTACTTTACATTAAATAGCATAAACTTCAGTACATGCATGGGCCATGGGTAAGCAAATGCTCAAGAACATTTGTTATGCACAGCAGTACATCATGAGTATTCTCCAATCCAAGTGAACTCACGCTCTGTTACTGTCCTAATTGCCAGCAACGGTTATCTTTCACATAGTATTTCTGTTTAGCTAATATGTTTATCTAAAATGGCACAAACACAGAGGCATTTATTAACTCTTGGCTTTCACCATTGGCTTAGTCTTAAAGAATGAATGCAGATGTATTTTTGCACAGTTATCATACTTCAATGAAGTTTATATTCATTTGTAAATGATGAAGTAGGGTGTGCCTCAAGCTTGATTATGAGAGAAAGCTTTTCTACTCTTGTATGTGGAGAGAACAAAGCATTCCCAAGAACACTGGCCTTAGCTGATGAATAAATGATTGGACACTGGTGATCAGGAATAAACTGTGTCTATTTCCAACCCAAAGAACAGACAATTAACTTCAGAGTGAAGACTGCACTAATGGAAGGCTTAGATTCAAAGACATGCTTTATTACCAAGAAATGGTCAACTTACCCACTTATGCAACAAGAGTAGAAACACATAAAAACAAAATTGGAATATGAGAATTAGCATACACCATTTTGTTACATTACAATTCTATACTTTCAAAGAAAATGTTTCAGCTAAACATTAATTAAATATTCTAATATTCTATATATCTTTCAAAATGAATAAGCTTTTCAGTTTATTATACATCTTTGGTTTGATTTATATATATATATATATTAATGTATATATGTATATGGCGCTATTTTGTATTTTGATAGCAAATTCAGGTTAAGAACAAGTAATACATAATTAAACGTAGGTTATGAAATTATGTTACATATTCATGAATATTTGATCAAAAGATAATATAAGGAGCAGTGTTTACAGTGACTGTGTCCTCCTCCCTTATACATATAGGATTTTGGAGGCTAAGCTTTTGAAATGTCCTATGAAAGATTTTTAAATGAATTGTTAATGACTATTTTTTGTTTGTGGATTTTTGTATGAATTCATTAATTTCTTTACCTTTTCAAATATTTCTTTTATTAAAGTTTATTTTTTTGTTTTATCTGTGTGAGTGTTATGTCTGCATGTACATTCATGCTGTACAGTATCTCTGGAGGTCAGAAGAGGATGCTGGATCCTCTGAAACTAGAGTTACAAATAGTTGTGAGTTGCCATGTGGATGCTGGGATTTGAACCTGGGTCTTCTACAAGAGCAGCCAGTGCTCTTAACTGCTGAGTAGTATCTCCAACTCCTCAACTATACCTTAACTAGTTATGTTTTATTCTTTTATTTCCTACGTTTTCCAATGAAAGACTTACTTTATTATTATGATTTATAGTAAATTATATTCTGTATAAAAATACAGATGAATTTCCTCCCACAGATTTATTTTGACATTTTCATCAATCTATTTTGCTAAAAATATATTTTGCTAAATTGCATTCTAGTTGATTCCAAATCCAAATGAGAGATGTAACTTTTGTCATTTACAGATATGTGGTTGTATAAGGAATCTTACTGTTAATGTTTAAAGTGACTGATTATATTTAGATTTGATACCAACTGTGCTTCCTTTCATTTTAATTAATTAATTAATAATTAGTTATATCCACAGCCCTCTAATTAAGTTTTATTTTGATACATTTTCTCCCTAAATTGCACAGACTATCCTTGAATTCACTTTCTAGCTCAGAAAGACCTTAAACTTACTTGTCAACTTTGTCTCTGCCTGCTGAGGGGCTGGAGTTACTGCTATGTACTATTGCATTTTCTTTCTTAACAATGTTGTATGTCATGTGAAATAAAAGACAACATAATCTATAAATGTTCTTTGTATTCTAAATACCATTTGGGGTTGGGTTTCTATAAGTTTGGTGTTGCATTGTTCATATGAACCCAGACATGATGTTCTTTTTTAATTTTTACAATTTTCATATAATACAATTTGATGGTGTTTAAATCCCCTTCCTTATCCGCAGCTCCCCCTTCAGTTCCCTGTACAATCTAGTATCATCATAAAGGCCTAAAGAGTTTGATTTTTGTTCCAAAATGTTCTCCAGTGTGGAATTTTTCATATAGTTAGTAGATCAAGTTTATTTATTATTTTCCTAGTATCAGTGTTTTATGTTTTTTTGTTTTTTTAACGTGCGTTGAGTGTTATGCCTGCATATATGTAAGTACACTCATGTTCTGCAGTGACCCTGGAGGTCAGAAGAGGGTGTCAGATGCCCTGGAGCTGGAGTTAAGGATGGCTGTTAGCTGTTAAAAGGCTATTACTTATTTTTTAAATTTTATTTTATTGGATTTTTTCAATTTTCATACAACGTAGTTTGGTTGGTTTCAGATACTTTCCCTGTCTACTCAATCCTCTACTGACCCCCACTGACTGCTCTTTTATATATTCTAAAATCTATCACTTTTAAAATGAAATGTTTGGAAAATCATCCAAATGGGGGATCTATTTTCCAACATATTGTATTTTCTTCTTTATGAATGAAAATATTGTTGTACTGGGCATTGGAATTGTTCTCTTTAGTAGGAATATCATGTTAATCTGTTGAGAAACTTTGCCCACCATAAGTTAACACAAATATTCAAAAGGGACATGAAAAACTCTTTTCTGTGGATGTTCAGAGTTTTAATCTTCTCTCCTTGCTTTTCAGTTATTTTTGCTGTGCTTTTGGCAGGATGTTTGTGGACACTGTCCTTAAAGCTTGTATTACTATCACTCATAGTCTAGCAATGCACCATGAATAAACTGATCATTTTCAGATACTTTCGTGGTTCAGTATTTACTATTTCTAAACAAGGAAAACATGTTGATAATGAAATTGATTTATTTCAATTTATTCCAAAGAAGACACAGAGTAATTCACAGAGGAATACAAAGAGTAATTTTATCTCATTCGTTTGAAAGACTAACCTATATGTGATGCCTTTATCATTTTACTCATAGTTTTTCAAGTTATTGGAGAAAATGGATAAATTTGCATACCACATATAATTTTATTATTAAAGACTATAATTTGATTATAATGAAGCTTCCAAAGTAGGGTCTACACAAAATATTTCTTTTCTAGAGTTTGAAAAATATTCTGGTATAACCGGAAACTGTAGATGAGCTTAATATCAAAGTAAATTTAGACTTTTTGAAACATAAAAGTAGTTGTACATGAAATTTTCATATCTTGAAAAATATTGTTTAGAGTGTCTCTGTGTCCACTCTATAGCGTCTGTCACAAGAAGTGTTTTCACCTAAAATCGAATGAAAGTGAATGCATTTTATAAATCTAGGGAAATTTGGAAATCATCATAATACTTGAAGTGAGAACCTGTCCATATGTCTCCAAAATGCACTAACACACTCCATACAGAATGTACATAATGATATAATGCATGTAATGATAGTAGAGATGAAGGTGGAATCACTATTTCCAATATGTTAATGATTTTGTTCTTTAAAATGAAACTTTCAGCCATGACTTCCGATTGTAGACCGAGTCTGTCTTATTTTCCTCATAAGTACAATAAGTCAGATTATCACCTCTGATTCAGGGCAGTTTCCAAAAAATCCAATGTGGAAGACTTTGGGTATATCTTAACTTTGCTAGAAGTTGTATGACATTGGTTAAGGAAAGTTTTTCCTAAACATTAGCCATAAGTCTTGCCTCATGTTTATTCACATTCACCAACCTCTTGTTTGAATTGTTGAAGCTATCAGAGATGTCGTTGAAATGTTTCTATGCAAATGTCTGTCTCTCACAACCTCTCCAGCTCCACAACAACCTACAACCAATAATGTATATTCTCCATCGGCACAATTACAGCTGGAAATGAGAGGATCGTTGATAGGATTTTTATGATGCCAAGCAACTAATTCTAGATCCATACCTGCTTCAAATAATTGGAAAAGCTTCCCTTCTTATATGTCTTAGACACTGTCACATCGTATGCCAACATATGTTCTAATGTGTGCATTCTTATGTAACTGAATATAGTTTTTAGTTCAATCTACACTTGATCCTGATTTCAGAAATTATTGTTGTAAACCCCGACATCTGGCTTTACAAAAGCCCTTTATATTCTATTGTCCCTTACATTTCTCTCCCATTTAAGACCTCTTTCCCCTCCTTCTCTTCATTGTCCCCTTTCTATTTTCTTGTGACATGAAAGTGGACTGAGATTCTCTCCTGGCGGGAGGCGGGGGCGGGAAGATGGGGCTAGGTGGGAGATGGGGTGAAAGGATGGAAGGATCTAAGGGGCAGATGGGAGGAAGTATTAGTGGATGGAAATAATTAATTAAAACATATTGTGTAAATGTATGGAATTTCCAAACAATAAATTAAAATCATTTTTTTTCAAATTTATTTTTATTTTATAGTTATTGTGCTTTGTCTTCATCTAAGTCTACCATAGGTGTGTAGTGTCCATGGAGGCCAGAAGGGGGCATTGGATTCCCTACAATTATTTACAAATGATTGTTAGCTGTCATGCTGGTCCTGGGAACTAAAACAGGGTCCTCTGAAAGAAAAAAACAGTGCTCCTAACACTGAGCCATCTTCACAGCCCCAAAATACTATTTAAAAAAGAAAATGACATTATGAAATCAATAATTGTGAATGCTAAGTTAAGAAATGCTCAGAAAACAGAAAGAAATACTAACAACAAAGTACTCTTCTCCATTTGTGGGAGAAAAACTGACTACAGAAAATTTATAAAACCAATGTCTGGGCTTTCAATGAGGTGAATATAATATTCAGTAAGTATAGAAGGTGCAATTGTATTCTGCCTTGAGTGGACAGAAGCACAATACATACAAAATGATATGTCACTTGATTTTTCACTAATGTCAGAAAATAGCTGTTAATAAAATTCAACTGCATTTTAATTCTAAATTTGCAATTTCTGATTCATATATTTGGCAATACTCAACTCTTTTAAAGATGTCATTAAAACATATTTCTGAAAAAAAAAAATAAACAGCAAGCTCTACTATAGAAGTTCCCTCATGAGTATCATATCTGCTTAAAAGCAGTCTACCTTCAGCATTTGGGCTTTGATTGTACCTCACTGATTAAGTGTGTGGTTCTTGATGGCTGTCTCTACTATCTTCTAATTGACTACTTCCTCTGCAGAGCATGTGCTCTGCCATTGCTACTAAAGATTGATATTCCTTTAATACATACATGAAAGTTAAAAAAATTAAATCAATGGAGGGTTTGCTGTAAAATTTCTTCAAATAAACCTTAGCTTATCTTCTTTTTGCTTGTGCAAAAGCAATGTTACTCTTGCATTCCTGTGTTTCTGAATCTGTTTTTCTAATACTGTAGTATGTCGCCATCTCATGGTCTTGCTGGAGTATGCAATTTCATCTCCCAGAGTTCCTTCAGTTACTGACTTTTAAATTCAGTTGTACTCAGATATTCAGAGAGGAAAACAAAAAAGTCTTTAGTTTACTTTATTCTAAATATGCACCCTCATATTTACAGACAAGTGGACCTTTCTCTATACATCAAAGAAGGTTGTTTTTGCAACAGATGGAGAATATTACAAAGTCCAAGAACTGGTCAAACACAGAATAAGTAAGTGCCTGTGATATGCTTAACAATAAGTGACACGTTTTTAAGGTAACCTCTATACACGGGGTGAATGCATCACTCAACTCTCACCAGAGAGGTTTCCTTATGCAGCAGATGGTGATTAGCACAGAAACCTACAATTGGCCAATGTGCAGAACAAGAGGACACAGAGTGCATATCCCAGAACAGGACACATATTTCAAACTTCTGCCTCCCAAAGCTCAAGGACTATTGAGGAAGAGGTAAAGGAACGAATGTGGAGCCAGAGTGGGTGGATAACCACAAGGAAAGAGAGGTTTGCAGACAGCTAGTTAGTTACTCATATAAACTCACAGCATGGTGACAGCAGTCACAAGTCCTATGCAAGCTCGAATCAGAAAGAATCTCAATATAGACATTGAGGAGTCAGAAATCCCAACCCAACCTAAGAAACTTTTGGCAATTGATGGTTTCTAGGAAGGTAAAGACAGTGTCTTATAGATGTGGGAACTTTGGTGGGCCCATGGGTGAATCCATAAGAAAAATATTTATGAACACAAATTAGAATCTATAGGTCGTGTTATATATATGATGGTACATTAAACTGTGAGGGGAGGTGTGGATGGGGGAGAGGATCTAGGATGAAAATCACAAAAATTCTATAAAAATATAAAAAGATGAATAAATATGCATGCATATGTTCTATATGTTTTATAGGTAACATCCAATGTGAAAAAAATCCACATATTTTAATTTCATGTGTTCTTAATTTTAATTAAAGAGAAATCAACAGCAATGAATGTTATGTTTTTGCTTCTATATTTCACAAAACCTAGAAAAAAGATTTGAAATGTTATTAAGGAAATAATATATAAACAGTGATGGGTAAATTTATGGTTGTGATTCAGCCATTAGAAAATGTATGCAATTATTAATATAGCATACAGTATACCATAAGGATGGACAAGTTATAAATTGAACAAAAGTAAAATTTTGAGAAATTTCATAATCAGGTGATTTGTGTCTCTTCCATTATTTATTCTATAAGTCCCAGGTGTGCAACTGACACAGTACTGAAAAGGCAGGTTTAGGTCCATTTGAAAGGTCATTTTAATCCACTTAGAGAAAAATGTGTGTGTCTGTCTGTCTGTCTGTCTGTCCTTTACTACATTTATTAACTCATGAAGAAGAATAAAATGAATGAATGAATGAATGAATGAATAACTGGAAAGGGGAGAAAAGCCTGTCACCAGGAATCTGACTTATGTAAAATTAAGTCAATGTTTGGGAAAGATTTTGTACAGCAACATAAAAAGAGCAACTCAAAAGGTATTGACCGGTGTTCTCAAGCCGTGATTGAATCACTAAGAATGTGCAGTCCACACTGCTGGATATAGAAGGTAAAAGACAAATATTGCACAAAATTGCAAGCAGAAGAAAAGGATAGATCTAGAAATCATACTGAGAAGAAACAGCATATAAAGAATTGATATTGTGAATTATTCCCTAGAAAATTTAAAGATACAATATAAAATATTCCTAAAACAATGAAGAAATTTACAAATGCAAACAAAAATGTATTTATCTGAGTCATAATTTAGTGTCTAAAGTGATCAGATATCAATGTTCTTCAATCATTTTTCAGTATTCAAACTTTTTTCAGTATTAATTATTAAACATTAATAATTAAGTATAATTTGCTGACTTGGACAAGAAGAATTTGTTTTACATTAGTATACTGAAGTCTTATATTATCAGAACTACTTGATGGTGGAATAGATATATTGAAAATTAAAAGACATTTTGTGTGTATTCTAATATGGATATCTGCCTTGACCAATTATTTGAGTGCATTAATTCTTACATTCAAGGTGGTTTATATTAAGAATTAGTAAGTTTTATTAGTAAAATTTGTAAAGCCTAATTTTTGGAGTTTGTCTGGCTCATTTCAGTTGATTTGTTATTAACAATAAATGAACTATATTTTGCCCTAATACTTGCATGATTTTTTTCAATGAGTTTATATTATCAAATAATTAAAATTTTTATATTTGTCAAAGGTTAAAATATCTGATTATTTCAGTGATTTCTATTTAACTATGAAATATAGATGATTCCATTCTTAAATTCTACATATCATTTTTGTTCAAATTACATATAAAAGGAGAAAATTAATCAATGCTCCAACCCAAACCTAAAGACTAATAAGTATAATGACTGACACAGCAAACTACTTTTATTGATACAGTAATGGCACTATTAACTAGGCGATAGATAACAGTTTTAATTATATCGGACTGATGAGAGTGAACTCATGGATATCACTGTAAACCCAGTAAAAATACACATGACTGAGGAGAACATAGATGCTAAAGGAAACATTTTCTCCATCATGTCTCTTGATAAATGAATTTTCTTCCCATATGCTAAATATTTAACATATGCTTATATATACACACAAGCATACAGTACACCACTAATCAATGAAGCTTCTTTTTGCAAGATAGTAGCTAATGCAGAATTTCACAACTGTTTAAACACAGAGAATATATGTCTGAATGATGCCAAGTCCTAGGTTGAACCCCTGCAGTTGAACCCCTACACTTAAGGCTCATGGAACAAAGCAGAACACAGGATAGAGAGAAAACTAGTGCATCCCTCAACTCTTACCATTGAAGCTTCCTTATACAACAGAGTTTGATGCACACAGAAGGCCACAACTGACCAAGTTTTAAAGAATGAGAGACTGCAGAGTGTGTACCCCTGGACAGTACTCATATTAAACTTAACTCACCCATGTCTCAGGGAAATTGAGGAAGACAAGGCAGAAAGATTGTAAGAGTTCAGGCTGTTTATGAACCCAGGGAAAGAAAAGCTTTCAGGACACTGGAAGCTTACACAGGTGAACTTGTGGAAGTGCTGGTATCAAATACAGAATCCTTGCCAACTCAATTAGACAAGGGCCTGGAGTGGAGTGAGAGGAATAGGTGGCAGGCCATGCCTAGACTGAGAGCTATCAGAAACTGAGTGAGGGAGAGTATTACTTACTTACGATCTCTACTCAGATGAATTTGTACTGAAGGACATCTGGATATAAATGCTTGACTGGATAGGACTTAACATCTATGGCGGAGTCCATGAGGTCCAGTGAAGAGTTGAAGTCATTGATGGAAGAGGGGCTCTAAATTTGATTAAGAGCTGTTGTATGAAATGTACAAAAGCTCAGTAATTTAAAAAATAGTTATGAATTGGGTGTGGCACACTCCTTTAATCTCAGCACTCAGGAGGTAGAAGCAGTAAATTCCAGTCCAGGAGGGACTATAAGGAAACTCTAGCTCCAAAAGAGTTTTAAGAGGAGGGGTCTTGTATCATGTATTCTTTCTGTTGTCTTTGCTTAAACAGTACCGCTGTCATTATTTCTATGGCTAAAATGTTGCGCATATACACGTGACTATTTCTGTAGAATGAATTCTCTGAGGAGAAATTGTTGTACCAGTGTCTGCAACACATTTAGGACCCTGGACCATATTGCCAAATTGAATATCAAGAATATGTTAATGACCTTGTATATAGGTACCTCCAAAAGCATATTTAAATGCTATTCACCTATACGTTAGCACAAAGAAAGTATTATATGCTTTACAATGTTACTGCTTTTAAACCTTTGCCAAATTTGTAAGGAAAATCTAACAGCACGTGGGATTTTCAATATTAGGGAGAAAAGGTCGTGCCCATTGCTAATACATCTTTTCTTATAGAAAGGAACTTTATTAGCCTAATAGTTTCAACTCTCTTAGTCCCTTGATTACACTGTCCCAAGGGGATGGAGCGCCTTTTCTCATTTGTGCACGTTAGTGGAAAATTTGTTCAGGAGTCATAGGACCCTTCTCTTTGTTTTCCCATAGGCACAGTCTAATCCTTGAACTAATGCCTTTTCAGTTTCCCTCGACCTAGTGAGGTAACCAATTCAGCCCAATTTGAGATTTCAGAGTTACATCTGTAATACATAGTTATTAGCAAAGTTCAACACTATAATATTATTTGTAATAAAGAAGATAGTTTGCAACGTACATGACCCATTTATTTTGTCTTTGTAATGAGTTTTTATTGTCAGGTCTAGTGAGAAGGATGCAGTAATTTCAGGAACTCATAAAGATCTGCAACTTGGAATTGATTATATTACAAGCCTGATATATTTTTGTTTCTTAATTTATTTAACAAGTATATATCTGTAAGTCATTATATTTATCCAATATTTTGTTGAGACAACTTTTTTTCTCAAACAAATTAAAAATTACTTCTACAATACATAATTATATATAAAAGTCTTGTTATTAATCGGATTTTGTAAGGAGTGATTTAGGTATATTTGACAAAAAAATGCCTGACACCAAAATAGGAAGAAAGCAAGCAGAATGTTGCTATATCCAATAGCTTCAAAATTAATTTCAGTTGAAATTATTGGGAGATCTAGAGAGCATCAGTTTTCTAGCAGGGCATATCTGTCTAGAAGTTTACATACATTCTGTTATAATTTTGAACTTCAAATAATAAACTCATTTATGAGTAGTCATGACATCATTTCTTACTACCTTAACGGTGCTCCTAGACACTTGGATACAGCATTGATAAACATTATTGCTGTCTGGAAGTCTTGGTTCTAGCACACACACTTGTGCACAGGAGTGAGTCCACCTTCACATGGGCCTGACTTTTCACAGACTTACTGATGATTGGACATGTATGTATCAATTAAATTATCTGAGGTCTCTAGGGAGCATTCTGTGTGACAGGCCATGACCATCTTGATACTCCTCTAACTGCATTCTATATGTCCCTTTTTATGATTAGTATCGCACCGCTCCACATATACCATACGCTTCACTAGCAAATGATAATAATAGTCATTATGATACTGGAATCATTTCGCTTGCTAGTCAATGTTAGTTTATTATGCATGATACTAGTCTTCACTATTATATTTTTACTTGTTTTCACTGTGCATTTAAAAGAACAGTGGCTTAGTGATTTACTAATTTTAAAAATCTTCACAATTAAACTGCATTAAAAAAAATCTCAAACCTAGATGGGCAGCCAACTACTCACTAATTTCTTTGATAAACAGAATCCTTGAAACTTCATAAGTCTTATAATTTATGTTACTCATAATGTTAATAAATATACTAATGAATATTATCATGCAGATATATGTAAAACTCATCCTTTCCTTGGAAAAGTTATGTAGTTAATGTTATTTAATTTTAATTACTGTGCTATAGTTAGTGTTATTTAATTTTTTAATGATATCACCCATTTTGACATGGTTTAAGATAATATAGATCAAAGTAGATTAAATATGCCATAAAATACTTCTAATCTAATTAAAGGTATGGTAAAAGTTTATCTTTTCATTTTGTCCTTTCAAATATTTCACAATTTAATATTTATCTATTTATTTAAAGTTTTGAGTGGTTTCAGATCATGTTCTTGTGCCAGAAATCTCCCTGTAATGTGAGGATTATACCTAGTACATTTTCAAATATAAAGTGAAAATAAAGTAGAAGGTAATATTTAGATCTTGTGAAAAATGCTCAATATTTTAATAAATTATATATAAGCTATTTTGAGATATGTGTAACAGTCCTAAAATAAAAGTTTCATTACTCTAAAATTCAAAAGAAAAATTATCCTTCAGTGTATGGAAGATCAATTCTACCATAAGTAACAACTTGTGTCATATAAATTATTAGAATGAGTAAGTTCGATAATGATTTCATTAACTCACGTTAATTGTGACTTGGGGAGATGAAGATGCAGACAGCTAGATATATGTGCTGAAATATGTTGCTTTAAAATATAATGGAGTTTGAACTATGTTTCTCAGAAACACTATTGGATTCCCAGTAAAATGCTGAAGTGTTTCCTTATGCCAGGAAAATATGACATCAAGCCAATGCTATTAATCTGGAGAACTGTAAATAATTAGGCTCAGAGTTTGGTAATTTATAATTTTATGGAGATGTATTATAAATATGAATTCTTTGGTAAAATAAAATGTCTTCCTAATATAGTGTTACATTTAACTTTTAATCATCTGAACAGCTTGCTCAATGTTTTTAGAATTTTCATTTTTATATATTCTACTATGAAACCATCTTTACTAATGACATGGAGACTGTAGATCATCATAAATACATATATTACTTCTCGAAGCTATGCCACTGGATTATATACTTACAACACATCTATACAAATTAGGAAAACTGGATTAACAGCATATATGTAGATGAGATCGTTTATTCCTTGCTAGTAACATATATGGATTTCCAAATTTGAAATCAGTAGTAAAGATGACCAAATCTTATTTCTAGAATTAGTCATGTGCCTTAAATAACTGTAGTGAAATATTTTGTTAACAAGTTAGCAAGTGAAAAGAAAATTAGTTCCTGAGGGTGATTTGTTGTTGTTGTTGTAGTTGTTGTCGCTGTTGTTATGAATAGGAGAAATAAGCCTAGTTCAAGACTCCATGTTCAAAATATATCATGCGAACAAGGAATAAATCTAGAAATTAGAATCCTGTCATTGGAAAATAGAATTCATTTTACAATATTATATACTAAAGTGTTTGGATATACAAACCCTAAGGCCAGAATCTGAGATAAAATCTTGAATCAGACACTTGGTAGCCATCCTTAAACAAGATATTTTAATGTTGCCTCTCTTTCTCTTTCTGTATTTTTAATTTACTTCCAAAACTAATTATTGTGCTTTTTGACTGAAAAAAATCTAGTATATGAATAATGCTCAAATATTTAGCTACTGTTTACATTAGCTTGTCTATTAAAACTACACCTTATATGATATATATTGTACATGTTTATTTTCTTAAAGGAAAAAAAAAGTAAGTTATGACCTCTGATGAAAGAAACAATCCTATTGTCAACACTGTAGGAATGAAGGATGGAGAGATCACTCAGTGATTAAGAGCACTACCTGCTCTTGCAGAGGACTCAGGTTCAAGTTCTGGCACCCACATGGTGGCTAGCATCCATCCAGTAACTCCAGTTCCAAGGTATCCGACATTTCTGACCTGAGCAGGCATTGAAGGACCTAGGTGCACTTATATGCATACAGGCAATACACCCATGCACATAAAATTAAAATAATTAAATTGTGTGCATGTATGTTTTACACATCAAAGCCTTAAAGCTTTGCAAAAGTTGTGGTCTTTTGCTTCCTTTCTTTCTTCCTTCTTTCCTTTCTTTCTTTTCTCATTGCTTGCAATGAGAGAAATTGAGAACCTTCTGTTCGTAGTTGTATCTGGTAGTTTGTTATATAGATCTAATACTAAAATTTGCTTTTACTTTTACTTCCTCTTTCGTACTGGAGATACTGTTTCTCTAAGGATTGAGCAATGTCCTCACGCAAGAGCAGTCCTGAGAGAAATCTGAAGTTCCTCAGGTCCTCTTTTGACCCTAAAATGACTGCAAGGAGTCAGGATTTCTTTTTTTAAGGATTACCATATAAATCTTAATGATCATGAGAAAAGCATCAAGTCAATATCAAAAACAATTTATATCTCTTCTCCTAAGAAATATATCATACAGCAATAAGATTAAAACAGTGTAGAATACCTAGAAATGTTTGAAGAGATCTCCTACGTTTAATAATTGCTAAAATTAAATGCCTATTTTGGTTAAGTATATAAAAAAGCAATAAATAAATAAATAAATAAAGCAAACCAAAGCTCAACAGATACCAGATAAGTAGAAGCAGAAAGCTGAGGATGTAAGACCAGTAACAGAAGAGCAACAGCCCGGGGAAGATGTGTGATTCCAATACAGCAGCAGGAAACTCAGTGAGACTGTGTGGTGTGTTTGTGTTCCATCTACCTCCACTCAGGCTGAAAGAGAAGAAATTGTTGTGTTTGCTTACTGCATTTGGCAGCAAATGTAGTAGACATCACCTCCAACAGGAGAGGAGACATACTGTTTCATTTAAGACCTTTCTTTGATTTAAGTATACTTTTTTCCATTAAATGCATGATGAAGTCCTTAGTGAGCTGTACTTAAAGGTCTATTCAATCTGTCTATAATAGAGGTAAGGACTTTGTATAATAATTAGATGTCGATTTAGTTTCTTTATTTTAAACAAATAAAAAAATGATGGGAGATACCAAAATAGAATGAGCAATGACAATGTACGGGACAAGAATGCATTGGGACTCTGTATTATCCTCTCAATTTTGTTCTAAACCTGCAGCTGGGGAAATAAATATACAAATATTAATCTTATACATACATGTGGATGTGTGGTAAAGGGGTACACATGGAGAGAGGATCTATATACGATCAAAATATATTGTATGAAGTTTTCAGAAATTCAGTTTTTAAAAACTAAATTCCTAAAACCTGTCATATTTGCCAGATTTCAAAAAGATGGTGGAGGCAGGACATCCAGGATGTTCTGGATCATCCCCAGTTACAATGCAATCTCTAGGTCAGTCTGAACTACATCAGAACATGTTTCAAAAACAAAGGAAAAGAAAACAAACCTCACTTGAAGTATTAATAATTCATATAATTTCAAAATGCTTCTTCTGAGAGCAAAATAATAGATACATAGCTATAAAAACATAAAAAGAATAAGTTGTTCTTGAATTATCAGAGACAAGACCAGTCGAGATGAGATTCAAAGAAAAAATTTATTTCTTGCCCTTTTCTCTGTTTTACACATTGTTAATGAAAAAATATTTTTGAGAAATTAGTTCATTTTTTTCTTATGATATTCAAAATACTTAATGGATTTGGGGGGTCTCAGGAAATGAGAAGTCTTGACTTATCTGTAAAGCCAAACAACAACATTTCGAAGTGGAACTAAACCCAACCCATCATAGGATTCCAACTTTGAGTCACCTCAGCCCTGAATGTACGTATTACAATCAACTGACCTATGTTTCGCTCTTGGGGTGAAGCATGTATCTGTTGTCTCTAGAGGAAATTAATAGCACATAATGCATCAAACTCTGTTTCTATATTTTGAAGAAATAGGACACCATTCAGTAAACTAAGAAAACACAAGCTCAGTTTGACAAGGCCACTGGTGAAATATAGCAATGAAAAAATTCAGAATCAAAAGTGAACCAAAAAGTTAAGAAAATTAATAACTAAGTATGTCCTGACCAACAATAGGCTTTTACCTTTGAGTTCTGGGAGGCAATCAAGGATTGTGGCAAAAACCTGCATTATTTGGGGACTCTCTTGAACTAACCTGATCAAAAACTGGAAAGGGGATTTCTCCCATCTATCACTGTGTTTCTTGTTATATAGTCTTCTGCTGTACATATGCACCTATGTACAGATAACTAGATGTGTATTTTTCAGCAGGATTTTGAACTAATCATTTCTCTCTGATTTTTTCACACCACATAAGCATTAATTATCTCTCCTTTTCTCTCTACTTGTCTAACCTTCTCTTGGAGTAATCAAGCTTGAACTGGCCAGGAATCCAGTTCCCCCCAAAAAAGCTCTCATATTTTTCAGGATACTATGCAAGTTATAAAGGGAGAAAATTAATCAGTAGTTCAACCCCAGCTTTAAAGCCTAATAACCACAACAATGACCAACAGAGCAAATTATCTCTACTAAGGTAGTAATGACACTTTTATCTTGGGGGGTGATCAACAGTTATCCAACTGGACTCAAAGCCTACTCAATGGGAGTGAACTCATGTGTGGTACTGTAAGCATAGCCAAATAAATACACATGGCTTGAGAGATCATAGATCTTAAAGAAAAAAAAAACATGTCTGTAACATTCCTATACATAATTTCTTTCAATATGCTAAATATGAACCCTTTTATTACAGAGAAGTATACCTCTCACCAACACTCAAAAAAGAAGCTTCTTTTGGCAACACATGGAGACTATTACAGAATTCTACAGCTGATAAAACACAGAGTGGGTGCCTGTGAGATGCTGAGCCCTAGGTGACACATAGTGGAAATGAGCATAGAGAAAATATTAATGCAACATTCAGCTCTCACCAGTGAAGCTTCCTCATGCAACATAGGTTAATTAACACAAAAGTCCACAACTGGTCAAAGAGTACACAATAAAAAACTGCAGACTGGGTGTCCCTGGATAGGGTTCCTATATTAAACCCTGCCACCCAGAGCTCAGGGACCATTGCAGAAGAGGGGCCCTAAAGATTGTGGTGCATGACCACAAGGAAAGTGTTTCAGGATTCTGGGAAACTGAATATATAAATTTACAGTCACCACTCATCAAAGAAACTTCTTTTGCACCAGATGGAGACTAATACAGAATACCACATCTGGTCATACACAGACATCCTCTGTGAATTGTCCTTGCAAAAGAAGCACATCTACAATGCAGCTTCTACATCCAGGGCTCACACCATATAGAACAAGGGGTAAAGAAGTCACTAATGAATCTCTCAACTCATTAATGAAACTCCCTCATGCAACAAAAGGCCAGTAACACAAAAAATCACAAACGGTTAAATCATGGAAATAAGGAATCTGCAGATCGTGGGTCCCTGAACAGGATTCGTATATTAAGTCTGACTCACCCAGGACTCAGGGACCATTGTGGAAGAGGGGTGGAAAGACTGTAAGAGACATAAGGATGTGCATGACCATATGGAAATAGAATCATACAAGTCCCTGGGACCCCGCTCAGATGAACCTACAGCAATCATTTAGGCACGCTCAAGATCCATGAAAACACAAGCAGACAAAAAACACAGTATGGAACTTGGGAAATGGGTAACAGACCCCAAAATTGCATAAGAAATATTGGCAATGGATTGCTGTTTGGAGAGAATGGGTCAGTTTTCCTGAAGTTAGACACTCTGGGTAGGCTGACTAGACCTCAGTGAATGAACCTGCACTGAGGTAATTTAGAGATACTAACTTGACACAATAGACCTTAACACAGATGAAAGAATGTATACATTCTAGTTGTGGGGCTAAGGAGAGGGGGCATAAACATGATTAAGATATGTTAAGATGTTCTGTATCAAACACCCAATGATTCAATAAAAAAATTAAAAATGTAGTTCTGCTTTTGTAAACAGAAAGGAATAAACACAAAGTCTCTATAAATTACAGACCCAAACATCATTCCTCTAAATTTCTCTTTTACTGTCTAGCAATAAAGAAAGTTCTTTTAAAGTACCAATGTCTCTGCTTTTTAAAGTAGCTCATGACAGCAGAAAATACTTGCTGAATGTCACCTTCATTGGAAAATCTTACCAATGTTAAAAACCCAGAGTTACTGGGTGAAAGCAGTTGCCACATCCATGTGCATAGAATAATTTCTGTTCTTGTTGACATCACTGAACTTGACTTTTGGGTTTGTCTTCTGTGCCAGCCTGCTGCTCACAATGAGACATTTTAAGCTGTCATCACCGTGTTTTGGACTAGCATTGCATTCACTCCTCTTTACTCTGAAGCCTTCATCTTTTTCTCCTTGGAGGCAAATAGTATACATCTAACATCTCCCTTATCTTTTACAGACTTTATAAACTTTTTGTTGTACTAAGTCTTTACTGTAAGATTTCAGTCACTACCTAAAATAATCACTTTTTTAAACATTGAGTTGTTGTTGAATTTTCCCTGGTAAATGGGAAATCCTTGCTTCCTTTATATACTGCTTTTTTACTTGTAACTCACAGAGAGACAGGGAAGACTGCACAGATGCTAACAAGAAAACCATTCGGATAAGTCATCTTCTTTGTATACTTGGTTCATCATTGTTTCCTCTGAGCAACACCCAGTTAGCAAAATGTGTCCAGTTGTCTGACTTGGAATCAGTTACCTCATTAGACTGTTCACTGGCTGGGACTTGTAATCAACCTTTTGTATATCACACCTTTCTCAAGAGACACCATCTTGCCCAATCACTCAGGTATACAAAACACAAATCTTGCAAAAGAAAAATAAACAAAAATAAATAGAGCGTCTGTAGCAAATGTTAAATATTCACAATGTAATTCGTTCCTGACCTTTTAAATGGGGTCAGTACGATATAAAACCAGGAATCACTAAAATACTGGAATGGAGACAGCTGAGTTGCTATCTACAAATATATACATTTTAGTTTCCAAACTCTCTCGCTTTTTTTCCTGAAAATTTACCAAGCTGTGTCAGACAAGCAGTGCAATTCATTCTTATCACAACACTTGATGTGCATTCCCTGAAATATATATGAATTCTAGGTGCATGAACATGTGATTGTGTATATTTGAGTTTATGTGCTTAGACAGCAATCTGTCTAGGTAGCAATGAGAACAAATACTCAGCACAGCTAAGCTCCATCAGTGAGAGCAGAACTAGCACTACAGTGGTTCAGCAGCATAGACATTATGAAAAAACTGAAAATTGATCTACCTTAATATGCTCTAGCAATCTCATTGCTGCATATATATCCTAGGGAAATGAAATCAATATTTTGAAGACATATCTGTGGTCGCAGGGACATTGACTTATCATTCCCAGCATTCAGGATATGAATTGTCTATCAGCAGATAACCTGAGAAAGAAAATTGGGACATGTACAATTAAAACAGTACTGGGTCATCAAATGTGAAATCCTGTCTGTGTGACAATGTGAGTGATCCAGGAGTTCATTAATTAAAATAATTGAGCACATGAAAATACCCACCTCATCATCGCAGTTTATATGAAACCTAAAAATATTGGTCTCTTAAAGTAATAAAGTAACTTTATAACAATATTACTAGTTTAAAGGAGGAGATGGGAAGCGTGGTTGAGAACAGCTTGTGAGTGTGCAAAAACTTAGGTAGAAGGAGCATATTTTAGTGCTCTATCACATAGTAGGATTCTTACAATTGATTATTTAGCTTTCCTATTGGAAGGGAGGATCTGAAGTATCTTCTCTGCAAAGGAATTGTTAACTATCCTCATGTCGAATAATGTACTGTGATTCCTTGTATGCCCACCAGATGTCAGGCATTTACTACTAATAAGCCACCTGCAGTTCATATCCCTAACATTTTCCTTGAATGAATTTGATCCCCAAATTGGGGTGCTCTTTTGAACAGCATATAACCAAACAAAATTATCTCTAAAATAGCTCTTACATAAGCTCTACATTTTCACTTAAATTTACTTAATTCCTCTCTTTAGTTAGTGAATAAATATTATTCATAATTGAAAGGTTTTAACTCCAAAACCTTAATCCTATCATAATGCTTTGGATCATTAATCTATAAAAAGGAAACTAGCCTGTTATGCTTCCACAAATATTTTAGTTTTAAATAGAGTTCTCCGAATGTTTAAACAGTTACCTGTAATTTTTCTTAATAAGACTTCTAAAGCAAACATTGTCTTTTAATGAGAGAGACAAAAAAAGTCACTCTACAAGGAAGCTGGGTGACTTGACTATAAGAATAAAGCTAATACCAGAATTCAGTATTAGAACTATGTGCTTACTTTCAGTAATTTTCTGTTAAAAACAAAAAAGAACACAAAGCTGGAGGAAGGAAAAAAATCTAGAGAATAAAAGGATACACACAAGTATCTAGTTTATGATTTTCATCAATTGCTTTATTTGTTTCAGTTCTCCTCTTTCTTAATGTAGGTACTATCTTCAAGGCAGTTCTGACCCTAATCTAAGTATTTTTTTCCCTCATGCAAGTTTCATGAAATTGCTTTGTCAACCAATACCATAAAGCAATCTGTATAACCCTAAAATTTGCATTAATTTACACAATTAGTATTCAGAATCTGGTTTTCTCATTTTAGGTGGCTATAAAATATCTTTTAAAAGCTAGGATGTTTAAAGAACCTAATTGAAAAGATGGCCAGCATGCACACATAGGCAGAACAAAAATACAGTCAGAAATTGAGATTCTTAGAACAGTACAAATGAAATTTCAGGAACAAAAAAAATGACCCTAAGGTGCTGGAGAATTAGCTCATTTGGTAGAATGCATGCATGGCATGCATGAAGCTCTGGGTTCTAGCCCAGCACTGTATAAATGGTGCATGGTTTGCCCATGTCTATCCCCAGCACTTAGGAAGTTGAGACATGAGGATTAGAAGATCAAATTCATCCAGTCTGAGCTGCATGAGACCCTGTCTAAACACATCAAAGTCCTTTACAATTATAGCATCATTATAAACTTTCTTAGTAATATCTTCATTCCATTACTTCATTTTGAGAAATACTCAGTCATAAAATGTTTATTTCTGTGTAAGTTTAGGGGAGATCATAGTTATTTTGGAGATAAGTTTCTAGTTCAGCTTCTTGTCTTGTGTCTCCTGGTCTGGTAAATTATATTTGGCTAAAGAAAAAAAAATTTCTTTCTCCCTTTGAGAAGAGAGCTGTATTTTGGATCAACAATATTATTAAAAAATTTTAGTGAAGTTATTTTACTGCAGGTATATTTTACTTTCTTCAAATCAAATACAGTTAGAAGTCCAACACATACATTAGATTTGGGGGCTTAAGTGTTGTTCCTTCTCAAAAGTGGTATTTTGAAATCTTAAGTCCTAGGAAAATGGCCTTGTTTTAAAATCCTGATGTTAATAGAAGTAATCATATTGAAATCAGATAGTTAGTACATGCCTGTTTCTATGTGATTGGTTCCTCATAAATTTGGAAATATAGACACAGAAATAAATATACCCATAGTCAAGATGTCAGGAGATACAGGAGAAAGCCACTTGGGGGAGGGGCCAGGGGTAGTGGAATGGAGAGATGTCTGAAGAAACTAAAAACACAAGGACCTGGCCTTATCAAACCTAAGATTTTGTATTTCTATCCTGGAACTGGGAATAATTGATATCTCTTGATGTAAACCAGTGTGTTTATGGACTTTCTTATGAAAACCAATAAACTGGAGTCACTGAAGTTTTCAGGTTCAAGTATCTATGCACACTATCCTTCAGTTACATTATCACTAACTAACCAAAATGTAAATCCCAAATCATCTGATCTTATACTAGGAAAAATATGTCTTGGCATGATTTATTACATGAGTACACTATGTGAAAATAGAGGAATGGAGGGACAGATCTGCAGATCAGGAAAAATCAAGGCTGGCCACAATCCCCTAGACCTGAGCAGAGAAGCCTGGTACTGTTTCCTGTCACTGCTCTCTGAAAACCTCAGCATTGCCAAGTTTTGAATGCAGACTTCTAGCCTTCAGAACTTTGAGAGATAATGAATGTTAACCCAAAACCATGATTTTGTGGAATTCTGTGATGGCCACCTCGAAAAGGATGAGCACACTAATTAAAAGTGGGATGTATAGAATGAGGGAATACAAACAGATGTATTATGAGTTCTAGGACTATGCAAGACCCTCCATCAAAACAGAGAGAAAGAGAAAGAGAGAGGGGGAGAGAGAGTGAGATAGAGAGGGAGCTCTTTTTCTCTAACCTGATTCTAGGGTCTAGCAACCTAGCCACCTTTTCCCTGAACTCTCTGTGTTCTTGAGTTGTTCAGACATATATTTCAGAAATCTATACATACCTTGCCTTTTGAAAAACATAAAATGAAAACAAAATAACACATATATTACATAAGATTAAATGTAATTGAAAAACTCCTTCATTTTTAGGGACTTTACCCTCAATAATGAAAAAATAGAAAAAGCGTGACATAAGTAAGCTTCTACAATCTACTTTACACATTTGTGTTATTATTCCAGCTTAGAGGTTTACACATTTGTGTTATTATTCCAGCTTAGAGGAATCAAAATGCTATGTTAAGAAACTGTGTGTACCAACAGACAATGTGTACATTCCAAACAGCACTGTATTAATTATTAGAGAAAAGAGGGTTATTTTTATTTTTCCTTATAAACCCTTTGAAATCTTGTTCCTAGAAAAGTTACTTTCATTAAGAATAACATCCATTTTCTTACCCTAAAATTGGTCAGTAGCTTGAAACAAAATGTGTCAGTGTTATTGTCTAGTATATGCCTTAAAACTTATGTAGCGATAACTTATTTCACTACAAAGAACAATGACTGTAACCACACTCTGTGACCTTGCCTATATCAGTTGTATATGCATAAATTGCCCCATCTGATAAATGAAGATCATGTCTACCTCTTAGGTTAAATGATTTAAGATACACTCTAAAAACAGCCTGTGACACATATTGAAAGAGGGACATTATTTTGCTATATAAATATATATATATATATAAATATTAAATATATGTGGAATTGTAAATGTACTTTAAAATGTGTATGTATCACAGTATATGAGTATTAATCTAATTTTATGCATCATTATATCAGAGCAAAAATATGGCATGGTTTGATACTTCTTCAGATTAATATTTTTAAAATCCATAGATATTTTTATTTGTAGAATTTTTTTACTGAAGTACAAATCGTATCAAGGAAATAATACCTTTAGGATCAGTGTGATAATGCCCAAGTATACACCAGACCCTGCTACACAGTGAGTATGAGGTCAAACTAGGCTGGATGAGGCAAAGTTCCTAAGACTAAAAAGCACGAATTACTAAGTAAAGATATTAAAAATGTACCCAAGGTACTGGTGATTATATTGCCCTCAGCTTTTACTTGTAAGGTAGGTTTTCCTTATTTCATTATTTAGGAATAACATGGATTAAATCAAGAATCTTATTCATGCCAGTCAACTACTCTACAACTGATACAATCCTCAGCACTAGGAAATCAGTTAGATGCATATAGAGATAAATTCAAAATCTGCATTCATCACAGACAATTACAGTCGGATGTATGCCACCTGATAGGAGTCCTGCTAGTGGAACTTGGGTTCTCTGCATAGCAGCAAATGTTCTTAACTACTTAGATATGTCTCCACTCTCTCAGGGGCATATTATTAAACAAGAGAAACTTTTTGGTTTAGTTCATTTTGATTCCTATAACCAATTGCCATGGAATGGTTAACATTCTGGTTCATCAAAACATAAATGACTTGACAATCTACCCTAATTCTGGAGCGAAAGGGAACATTTAGCTTGAGATTATATGAATGATATAAAATAATGTTCATATTTTTATTAAACCTTAATTTAAAATTTTAAACAATAATTAAATCCCATTTATTTAAGAACTAAGTATACTTTTAGTAGGTAGTAAAAACACATTGAACTTTTATAGTCAAAATGGTATTAAATATCAGGTCTTTTCTAAACTGTTCTAAGACAATATTCTTAAGTTGAATGTTTGTCAATTTGACAATTTACTTTAAATCCAATGGTAATAGTTTTGTGGTGTTAAGTGAGGCCACTGCTTCATGTTGTGAACCTCCATTAAGAAGCAATTTCTTTCTCTCTATTCCCTGAAGTAAGTGACATCATTTGTACCACTGCATGACCTAAGCCAGGGAAAATTTCAGTTTGTTTTAGTAATAAACATATTGGTGGAGTTTCAGACTTTTTTTTTTTTTTTGATAAATGAGTTTAGTGTGAGTTGGAGCAAAAAGGAGTGTCAGTCTTATGTTTCTTGCTTACTATCTTCCAAATATCTCAGAATACAATTAAGCTGTATATTCTTCAACAAACCTAATAGCTTCTGTGAAAATATTCAAATGTTGTCATAACTTCATATCCACGTTTGTTGCTGTTCTTTTCACAATAGCTAAGAAATAGAAACAATGTAAATATCCCTCAGCTGATTAATGGATAATGAAAATGTGCATGTACATAATCTACTCAGCAGTAAGAAAAGATGAAATTTGCAGGTAAATGGATGGAGCTAGATATTGTTGTGAGGAGGTGGGTGACTGCCTGAAGTGTTGAGTATGGCCATGTAACCCTGGAGACCTCCCCGTGAGGACAGTAGGAGTCTGGCCTGCGCCACTTGGGGCTCCACCAATGTCCTCCCTGACCTCTAACATTCACCCCAGGTTTTGGTTTCTCATAAGCAGTAAGTTTCTGTTTCTTCATTCTTACTAGAACACATGATCCGCACCTGCACAGAAAAAAACTCAGCTTACAGTTGACCCCACCTCCTACAATTTGCCTGCCAACATGCTCCCTCTTCCTGTATTAAATGAGCTGTCCACTGACACAGTCTCTAGGGTCTTCTTTCCTGTTGTACTCAAAGCCGCCCAAGAACCTGTTCCCTGCTGACCTTCCTGTCACCTGGGTCCCGGGATGAGAGTGGGTGCACACAGGACATGCGGGACAGGAGTGGGAAGAGACCTACATACTGTTTTACTAAGTAAAGTAACAGAACACAGAAAAGCAAATGATGTATGTTCTCCCTCATCTGGGGATCATAGCACCAGTCTCTTATGTGAGTGCATATACTGATGTAACAGCAGGAGCCAGAATTAAAAAAAAAATGTATGGGAAACAAGGAGGTAAAGGAAACAAAAGAGTCCAAAAGAGGAGTAGCAGGGAACAGATGTTACCAGTGGGGAGTGGGAAACTGGGAGTGTTAGGCTGGAGGGGGTGGAGGGAAGGAAATGCAGGGAGACGTGGGAGGTGAGGAGGAACATCAGGACAGGCAGAATACTGGAAGGTGGCTGTTACTGGGGAAGGGTATGGATAACGGGGGCATTGGACTGGGGAGGAAGGAGGGTGATTGGACAGTGGAGAAAGAGAGATGAAGGGCGCCTGGGTGTCATGGGAAGCTAGAGCAAATTGTGTTGGTTCTGGAAACCCCTAAGAAATACACATAGAGTATCTGAACACTGGTGCATTTATATACCTGGGGACTGTATGGCAAGGAGCACAGTGCCAGATGGTTGGTCAGAGTGTTCCAAGAGAGTTCCAAAATAACATAGGCTAACGCCAGAGCCCTCGGTTATCTCCCAGAGCTTGAAGGTAAGACCCTACTGTTGAAATCAGGACATCCTTTGGACACAGGGCTTGGAGCAATGAATCAGAACCTAACCTTGAAATCTTCTCCCTGAAGACTAGCTCTCATACGTCTAGAGGATACTATGCAAGCTGTAAAGGGGAGAATCAATTAATCAACCAACAAACTCCTAAAGCCTAATAACCATAATGACTGGCACATCAAACTATTTTTATTGGTGCAGTAGTGACACTGTGATCTGGTGGGTGATCAACAGCTATCTAAGTGGACTTAAAGTTCTCTGAATGGGTGAACTCATGGGTGGCATTGTAAATAGAGCCAAATACATATGGCTGGAGAGGTCATAGATACTAGAGAAAACCCTGTGTCATATCTCTAGACCAATGAAAATTCTTACCATATGCTAAATATGGATCATTATATTCACAAGTGTATCAACTACCACTCATCAAAGAGGCTTCTTTTTGCAACAAATGGAGTCAATAACTGGCCAGACACAGAGAATACATCTGAAAGACAGTTCTAGGTTCTACCGGTGCATCCCTCAACTCTCACTACTGAAGCTTCCTTTTACAACAGAGTGTGATGCACACAGAAGGCCATAACTGACTAAGTTTTAGATAATAAGAGACTGAAGAGTGTTTGGCCTTGGATAGTACTTGTTTATCAAAAGGCAATCACTCATGACTCAGGGACAATTGGAGAAGAGTGGGTGGACAGATTGTAAGATCTAGGGTTGGTTCATGAACATAGGGAAACAGAGGCTTTCAGGCTCCTGGAAGCTTACACATGTAAACTTGTGGCAAAGGTGGCACTGAGCACAAGACCCATGCCAGTTCAGTCTGACAAAGTACCAATGTGGAGTGAGTGAAATGGGCAACAAGCTGGCACTAGCCTGGGAACTGCTGGGGATTGATTGCTGCTGGGTGAGGACAAATAGATCTTCCTTAAGATCTCTAAAATGGCTGACTAAATTCCAGTTGATAATTTTCATTAAAAAACATTTGGATATAAATGCTTGACTAGATAACTTAAAATGTATGGCAGAATACATGAGGTCTGGTGGTGGGAGCTGTGTCGGGCCATGGAGTTCTACTTGTCATTAAGAACTGTTGTAAATTGTACAAAAACTCAATAGAAATATTTTAAAAGGCAAGAAAACAAAATTGCAGCATGTATTAATCTTGTAATGTTTAGTAAAATAACTTTGTGTTCTTTGAACTTTCTTTATGTTGTATAAAAAATTCATAACATTTATTCTGTTAAACTTTGATGTTACTGGTTTGTGCACTTAAAAACATTTCAGTAAGAAATCCACCAATTTCTTTTGAATTAAATTTTAGAATTGTCATGTCTTCATTTAGTTCCATGGTTTGATATGAAATGTCTCTCATGGGCTCACTCCTAGTCTTGACCAACTAGATGCCTGCTATTGGTGTTATTCTGGCAGGTTCTAGAAACTAGAAAATGGGGCTGGGAATGGAAGTTCCCAGAAGAACGTTGTCTTCCAACTTGTCTTTCCTCTTCAAGGCTGATTGACTGATGAGATCTCCAGAGACTGTGGAGAATATGGAATGCTGCAGTTCCAGATCCTAATTACCAAGTCTCTCAGGTACCTTTAGTCCCTAAGTAGCCATTTCCTTCTGACCTAGAATCTGTGATTAATAGATAAAAAACGTTCTTGTGAGATATTTACTAACAGATCAGGAGTTCTCGCCAATCAAAAAGCTAAGAATATCATCAGATAATGTCTGAAAGTTAATAACCCCTTCCCCTGCCTAGCTATGACCTGCCTATTGAATATTTCCACCAATGTATTTGAAAAGTGTCTTGATTTATGCCTTTTCTTTGTTCTGTTACTATAAAATCTCCATGGAACTGCTTTCACACTGAAAGATGGAATTGGAGTATCCTGAATCTGTGTTCCTGGGTGTATAGTGAATACAGAATTCTCTCTGAGGTTTTTTTGTTCCTATTGGTTCATTCCGCGGCAAGTCCCGCCCTCGGACCAATAAGGGGGAAGGAATGCAGGGAGAAAGGGAGGAAGGAATATGGCTGCGAGCCTGAGAGCTGCGCCGGGATTGCTAAAATCCACGAGGGGAGAAAAATGCCCCATACAGGGCCCTTGCAGAAGGACAAAACCTAGGAGGCCACATCCCAAGTCCCTGGGGTCCTAAGAATCATGTGAGTGGAAGTGAAATGCTGGCTGGGCACAGACTAAGAGACCTGCACACAGCTGTCGCAAACTCTGTGGGCGGGCCACTGGTACCCAGCAACTTTGTAAACTTCGCTAAATAAATTTCTATAAATGGAAGATCAGTTTCTGTTTTATCCAGCTGGATTAACCAGATCCCGCCAGCTAAGGTGTGGAGAATAAATTTCATGAGACACCAGGTCATTCATATTTGACTCCTATTATAACCTACTCTTATCTCCACTGAGATGAGAGTTATACATTTGAATGTTACCCCTTTCTCCCACTCTCTTTATCTTTCTTACTACTATTTGCTCATTGTAAGGTGAAGTACCAGGTCCACCACATGCCCCCCAGTCTTGATGTTCTGCTAACTTCAAGGGAGCAAGCAACCATGAACTGAAACCTCTAAAACCGTGACTCAAAATCATTCCTTCCTCCTTTTAAATTGTATTTTTCAGGAATTTTAAATCACAGTTTCACAAAAGTAGCTGGTAGATTTAACCTGATATTTTTTAAATTATATATTTTTTATGATTTTATGTGTATGAGTGTATTGCCTCCATCTGTGAAAGTGCACCCATGTCATGCAGTGCCCACAAAGACCAGAAGCAGGTGTCAGATCCACTGCACCTGGAGTTATCAAGGGTTGTTAGCCTTCACATGAGTGCTACAAATTAACCTGTGTCCTCTGCAAGAGCATACAGCACTCTTAACCTGAACTTCTTTTCTATCTCTCTAGCCCCATGTGGGCTTCATTTTGTTTTGCTATTTTTGTTTTTGACACATGTTCTCTCTCTGTAGCCCAAGCTGGCCTCAAAAAGTCGCAAATTGCAGTCTTTCTGCCTCATTCTCCCATTTTCTGGGATTTCAAGCTAATACAACCATGCTTGGCTTTCTTTAAAATAACCTTTTAAAATGTGATTATTCGGATGCTGTTCTAAAGCACGGTCTACATGCTTTTCTTGTGGTAGGGCTGGTTTTGTTGTTGCTTTGCCTGGCTTTATGTTTTTACTAAAAGTTATAAACATATAAGACACAGCTTCAAGCACTCTGTTTTATGCAAATATTTAATTTTTAGACACTGCAGATAAAAAGTAAATCATCAGAATTACTAAGCAACTGAATGAATAATTTGCCACTTAAATTGACATGTTTTGTATACTAAATTATTTTAGAATTTATGAAAATTTTCAGTGTGACACATCTTGTTGCTTAATCACAGACCCAATTTTTCACAGTCATTTCTCATGTACTATAAGGAAATAAGGTTTCTTTTTGAGTAGAATTATTTTATAATCTAAAAAAATTCTAATTATAAAAATAAGACATTTCAAAGTGCTTAAAGCTAAACGTGTCCAATTAACATACTCATAGTTTACTACAATTGAAGCCTCTGGTTGCTTGAATCTCTTTTCTTATTTGACCAGGAACACATTATTTAAGAAGTGGTTACTCTGCTTTGGAAATAGGATGACCTTCAAGTTTCAGTTTATGGAAACATGGAGGAAAGAGGTTTCCTCTTGGTTTTCCTTCTAGGTACTTGAGTGAGGAGATAATATATAAGTAAAATACTTTCCTTCTGCAGAATTAAATGGAACTGAAATTATACCAAGGAGACAATCTTCAGGCTCTTTCTCGTATTTTCTCCTTCTTCCCTGTCTTCTTCTGAACTGAATTTAAGTTTAGAACTTTAACTCTACTTGGAATAAAAATTGGATTTTTGATGTAGGATGCCCCCATCAGTATTAGGGTGAATATCTCTTTTCAGGCTTGTTTCTGTTTCCTGGCATTAGTGTGTATAAATCTTGTCCCTTTTGAGTATCCCATGACTTATGCATGAAGAATAAAAATCATTCTTCTTGTGTTTGCTCTAATTTAATGTTACTTGAACTGCTGATACAGGAATGTCAGGGTGTGTTTCTCAACTCTGTTGTGCTTAGTATGAGAGGGTAGGGTCCTAGGTCACCAGGTCTTTGTTAAGTCCTCATCTTATCTTCCAGGAAGAGTGTACTAGTTCCCAAAAAAAAAGAGATAAGGAAAAGACCAAGCACTTTTACTGGCTTCCCCAACCTCTGGCTGTGATAGAATCAGAGACATCTTTGGATTAGGTAGTTCTGGAATCTCTAGCCTCAGGTGAGGACAAGTTTACCGGCAGATTCAAGGGATTTCCACCTATCAGTTCTTATCATTCCCCATATTTGTTGGAGCTGAGCTAGAGCCATGGTGTCTTGTTATTTGAAAAGGAGTTTCCGTATCAAGAAAAAATTCATTAGTGAGGAATGATGTCCCACGCAGCATCTCAGATGGATTTAAGCTTAATGTCTGAAGGGTGTTTCTGATACAAAGCACAGATATGGGCGCAAACTGATCCATCCATGGTAGCTGCATTTGCTCAGGTGTCTGTTAAGGATCTCATTAACTTTTTCTACCTTTCCGAAGGATTGTGGCCTCTAGACACAGTGTAGCTGGTACTCTATCCCCAGGGTCTTAGAAACTCCCTGATTGACTGTTGCCCTAATGGACAGGCCATTGTCACTCTGTAGACTGTTGGGAAGTCCAAACCTGGGAATAATCTCATTTAATAGTGCCTTTACTACCTCTGAGGACTTTTCTGTTCTGCAGGGGAAAACTTCCACATACCACGTAAAGGTGTCTATCCACACCAGAAGATACTCTGTACCTCTAGATTTCGCCATATGGGTGAAATCTATTTGCAAGCCTTCTTCAGTTACCCTCTAATACCGTGTAGGACTGGGAGGGACTATTTTTATTTAGAGGGCTGTTTTTCTGGCATATTTCACAGGTGCTGGTAACTTTCTTGATTTGTTTTTTCGCCTGTAAATAGCATCTGTGTCATCTGATGGGTGGAGTTTGTTCCCAGATGGAAGGGTTAGTGGACAGTTTTCAGAATGTTCCATTGATTAGCCTCAGGTAAGAGTAGCTTTCCTTGCTCTGTCTGAAACCAACCAGTATGATGCAAGATCTGCACCCGTGAAAGGGCTCATTCTGTTTCTTCCTGGGAATATTGCGGACTTATTCCTTCTAGAGTGTGTTCCCAAACTAGGGGTGCCACTATTGCCTGCGAGGGGAGGGGTCTCTTAGCAGCAGCCCTGGCTACCTGGTCAGCCATATTGTTCCCCTCTGAGGTTTCATCTAGTCTTTTATGATGTCCTTTTCAGTGCACTACTAGGACTTCAGAAGGAAGAAACAACAAATCCAAAAGTCGATCTACCTCCTGATGATATTTAATAGGAGATCCAGAGGCTGTCAGATTATGTCTCTCTTTCCTAATAATGGCATGATCATGGAGGACCAAGCATGCACACTTAGAGTATGTATAAACACGGACTTTCAGGTGTTTGCTTAGTTCCAGCACTCTAGTAAGGGATACCAGTTCTGTCATCAGATTGCTGGTGCCTGGGGGGAGAGGTGCACTTTCAATTATCTCATACAAGATGACTGCTGTATAGCCAGCCCAGCAGATTCCTTGTTCCATAAAGGAACTTCGATCTGTTAAAAGAGTCCAATTTAGATTTTCTAAGGGAGTCTCTTTAAGATCATCTTGGGCTACATAACTCTTAGAGATTATTTCCTCACAGCTGTGTTCTGGATTCCCAATGTCTTCTGGGAGGAAGGTGGCTGGATTATACTGAGGAACAAGTTCTTAACTGAATGGCAGGACGCTCCAGTACAGCTGCCTGATATCAGTTAAGCAAAAATTTCACTTTGAGACTAACAGACCTTGTTCTGTCCAGGCCACAGAGTTCCCTAAGAGTCCACCACAGAGGCCAGATCCGATGCAAGCACACAAGGATCTTTTATTTGCAAGCTGGAGCTCTGTCCAGAGTCCAACACACCGTAGCAGAGGGTGGAGGGGTAGTGGCCCGGAGTGAAGGGAAAGGGGCTCTTTTACGGGTTTAGAACAAAGGGAGGACGGTCAAATGCTGGCATTGGTTGTGTCTGGACAGATGCAACTTAGGAATATGCTGACCGGAGTATATTTATAAGGTCTTTTCTCTTATTTATGTTTCTGCTTTTAGCCTTGGTCACCCTGACTGGACTCTGTGCTGTTTCTTTAAGTCATTAACAGGGTATTTTTGTAAGACCACCTGCCATCTGTTGAAAGACCCAAATATGCACTTCACTGGTCAATCATGTGATCTTAGGACCACCCCTAGGAAGATGGGTTCACCTTAAGTTATACTAAATAGATGGGCAGAATACCAGTGTGTTAATGAGACAGTGAAATTTTCCTGCCTGGAATTCTGCCTCCCCAAGCAATGTTTATGGACCCTGCCACAGACATATGTTCTGTTAAGTCTTTTCTTGCTTTTCTTTTTCATATCCCTTTTCTCAACATGCCTTCTCTAACACGTTGAGCTGCCCTAACATCTTGTATTTCTCTAGCTTTTCTCTAAAGTGTCCTCCCAGCCATGTGGCTGCCAGTCTGTCACATACCTGACCTCTATGCAGGCTCTAAACCTGCATGACTTTTTGGCTTCTTTCCTTCTCTGTCCACTCTCCCTCTCCAGGCAGCTGCTGAGATCACAGGCTTGTCTGCCTTGAGTATTTTTCTTTAAATTCGAATAAATTGTCCTAAAACTTTCATTTGGGTCTATTCTTAAATTATGTTATGAATGAAAATAAGAACCCACTAAGGGACACTTTCTCTCCGTTTCAACTTCAGGAACTTAAGAAGGTTATTGATGCAACCGCCCTAAGGCAGGCTGCCCATACCTTGGCCACAAGGCTCTGGTTCAGAAATGATTGTCCAGGATGTGGGAGCAACAGAGTAATGTCCCAGGCCCCTTCGGTTCACTTGCTCAGTTTGCTGAAACTTAGGGATTCCCAGTACCCAGATACCTTCACTCGTTGATATCCTTGGCATATGGGACATGGCTTAGGGGGCGTTCCCTTTAGTTCCAGGCATTCCTAGCTAAGGTGACCTTTTTGTTCACAATGAAAACAGGCCATAGCAACTTTTTCTTCTCCTGTTGGAAACCATAGGTTTCTTACTTCTTACTGTACAGCCACAGGGGCCATCATTTTCTTCCTGTTTTGTTCATCTTTTTATTTAATTTCCTCCTGGTCCAGATTACAATTTTGCAAATATATATACACACACAGATATATATATAGCAAGGAAGACGCGACCCCAGACTCTTCCAAAAGCAGTTTATTCAGGAACCTTGAACAACCTTTTGGCTTTTTAACTTTCTAACTTCTTCTTCCCTCTCCTTACTGCTTCTTCTTCTCCTCCCGGGGAAAGCCCGCCACAGAGTTAAATTCCCTCCTGCCAACCAACCCCAAACTACCACGTGGTGAAAGCAGATAGGCGCACACATGCGAAAGCAGGGCCAGACCTCAGCCACAGCCAATTATGGAGCCGTTTGCTCCAGAGAGCGCCCACCTCGGGATGGTGGGGGGCGGGAACAGGCGCCATCTTTAAGACGCAACAATCCGCGGCTCTCTACATATATATATATATATATATATATTAGGATCCCAGTGGGGATGAGCCTATCTCCTTCTTGAAAACTGGTTTTCTATTTGCACGTGAATTTCATCTGTTTCTATTCATATTCTTTTCATATACCTGGTGTGTATATTTGACAGCAGGTTGTAAAGCAGGGGTCATTTCAGTGGGAATCAGGGTCTGAGTTAGGAGTGACATTACATCCTTCCAAGCTAGCTCAAAGAACTGAGTAAGTCCCTTGAAGACCCTAACATATTTGTCTGAGTCTTCTGAAAAATTTCCAAAGTCAGCCTTTATCTATCTCAAGTCCTGTAACGAAAAGGAAGTATGCATCCTGGTGGGTCTCTATATTGCTCAATGCCTGGCTCCTGCAATGGCAAAAGAAAAAGATATATTCGAGAACGAGATTTAAGGAACTTGACAGGTTCTGAGTTCTCAAGGTAGGGAGAGGTCAAGGAGGATGAGAAGCCTTTTCATCTTCTAAGGGTGTCTTCACCTGCAAGAGACTTTTTAGTAGCTTCAGAGGCTCCAGATCTGAGGCTAGCCAGAAGCGCTGAGTTGACATAACTCTCCCTACACAAGTCTGGGTTGTCTTTTAGAGTAAAGTATGCCTGTACATAAGGCACCACAATCCATTTACCTTTGTTTTTACAACATTAGTTTAGTTGTAACATTGTATTGAAATTAATACTTCGCTCTATAGTCCATTTTTCTCCATCTTTCATTTTATAGCCAGGCCAGGCCTTAGTGCAGAAAACATCACAGACATTCCTTTCTTAAAGCCTGTGGATCAAAGAGATCCCAATAGGTAAGGACACAGTCTATGGGAACCTTTGAATAAGACAAAAGGAGCCTTTGCAGAAGACAAACAGCTACCCATCTGTAAGACAAAAGGAGACATTTTGCAGTGTCTCCCAAAATCTTCTTTGCTTCCTTCTCTCATCCTGAGATTCTCTCATACGTTTTCATGAGCAACCATCACACAAGGCTACCCTACCCATGAAGTCATTGAACTGTTCAGCATTGGCTTGGGTACCTGTATCCCCTTCTTTACTGGCGACCCTAAAGAAGGGGAAGTCTGTTCAGAATTACTTGTTCTTACTGATGTGATTCTCTAATGCCCTGGAATCTTAATGGATTATTTCTGCATTTTGCCTGATTACTTTTGTATGTCAGGGAAGTAAGGCAATGCCATATGAGATGGGAAAGAGGGTCTAGAATTCCTTGTGGGTTGAGCTTTAATATTCCCCTTAAACATTGGTCCATATTACATTTTTCAATCTAGATAGGAGCCTGACAACACTGAGGATGAATTTTCCTTTTAAAAGGGTTGTCTCTGTCTGGTTTATGAAAGTTACACTATAATCTATAATCTAGAGAATACAGAAATGAAAATACAAACATCAAGGGCATCTAGGGTGCAATGGAGCAGAAAATATTAAATGGGACATTCTGTCTCAGTCAAAGAAATCCATGTATATAAACACTAGAGAGGGTGGACGTTAGAATCCATGGATCCAGTGCCTTTAGTCCTCTGTCATTTATGATCTTTAAAACTGGAGTGATACAGTCACCACCACAAAGGTAGTAGCTATAATATCACCAGCAACATTTGTCTAATTACCTTGTGACGTCCCAGGAGGTAATCTGTGTTTTTCCCAAAGTTGGTCCTGAGGGTCCCCGAAATCAAATGGACCTCCCAGGTCCAGTCATCTCAAAGTTCTAGTTCTCTCTTGACATCTAAAGCAAAATAAACTCCTGTTCTTTCACTAGTACAAAATCATTCCTACCCAGTTGCCAACCTCACTCAGATACCTCAGTTAATCACAAACCGTAGTCAATAGTCCATAAAACACACACCCTCTCCCACTCCTGATCTCACAAACAACAGAAGGAGAAAACATATGGGAGATTCAGGGCTCCTTACATACATCTACCTATCCATCTGTCTCAGTTAAATGCACCCAGTTCCTGAGCTAGAGCAAAAATGGAAATGCTGTGGAGAAACAGGATTGGAAGCAGAACAGAGAATGTTTACTGCCTGTAGCTAAGGTGGGTGGGAAGATGGATAAAGAGGTCTATGAACTCACCCTCCTGTGAGCTTCCAGTGAACACACCACAAATTATACAGGAAAGTTAGAGTCTTTGAAAGCAATGCCTTTCTAGGCTCTGTTGTGCTTAGCTTGTGAGGCTAATGTCCCAGAAACTCAATGGCCACCAAAGACACTTCAAGCCAGAGACTTTCAGGTTCTTGTCTTGAGAATTTGAAGAATGAAATTCATGGATCACAGAGGGTTAGTTTTAGAAAGTAGTATTTTGTTGCGGTCCCTCTGCTTGGTGCTGGCCCGAGTGGGGTGCAGGGTCTCCGCTGTGATGGGGGAGAGGTGCAGAGTCAGCACACAGACCCTGGGAGTTGGGTGGAAGCACGCAGAGAGCAAGTCACAGCAAACTTGTTTATTCAAGGAAGTGCAGGGGGTTTTATGAGTTTGGTTAGCCAACCCCTCTATGGGGGATTCCCAAATGCAGCCAATTGTATTCTGTCCCTGGATGGATCATCTCAGTAAAGGTTCATTCCAGACTCCGGGCAGAAGCTGATGTCATGCCTGGCTGCAGTGGAGCACCATGCCCACAGGAGCCACTCCCTTAATCCTCATAGCAAGTGAGATGGCTAAGGCCCACACTGCATTATGCCATACATATTCTTCTTTTTGTTTTTATTAATTGAGTGACCCTGGGAGGCACGACTCCTCGCCATGCCATTGTTGGCCTCCAGGCCCTTGGGGATCACCTTAGGCAATGGTGCCTGTCTTAGGCACCCCCAATTGTCGGGGTCTTACCCATCATTGGCTACTTGCCATCCTGGTGAAATAGCCTAAGAGGTTCACCTTTGTCGGAGGTGCCTGTCTTAGGCTGCTCCGGCCATCGGGGTCTTGCCGTCATTGGCTACCCGCTGTTCTGGTGAAAGGACCCAATGAGTAATGCTTGTCATTCAGGAGGGTAATTAGGATGGCACGGGGGATTCACACAGGAAGGCTCCTGTGTCATGCATGAGGGTCCTTGTTGAAGATTGCTTTTGTGGCCTGTAGAAGACTCAGGAAGAAGCAAGAATAGTTAAGTACTGTGAAGAAGGTGGAGTTATTAAGTGGCCAGTTAAATGAGATTTTCCTGTATTGCTGATATCCAGGTTCGAAGGGAATACTTGGTATTTGGGGGAGAGGCCCAAATACCATTGAGGCCTGGAGAATTTAAAGTGTCAAAGTCTGAGAAGCTCTGCTTTAATACAGTGCTTTCCAATGACAAAGAAAGGTCAGCATTGCTATCACAAATGCCATAGCAAAAATACCCCAGATTACCAAATTGAGGGGCAAAAAAATGGCTGAGATCCTATTAGGTAGCTGTTGCCTAAAGGTCAGAGAAGTTATTGGACTGACTCAGGTGGAATTAATATGCGCAATCTGATAATTAAGGGGCAGGGAGTAATTAAGAAAAGCCTGTGACCATGGGCCTCTGATGTAATTGGAGAGGCATGATATTAATACAAGATAGCACAGAACTGTTAACAATATGGGTGGGTTCTATTTGTAGGAAGAGGGCGCCACAAGTCGAGGAGGAGAGAGATCCTCCAGGATCCTCATTCAGAAGGAAACAATAGGTGTCCAGGAGCTAATGCAGACTAATTAAGAAATGTGGGCTTAAAGGTTAGTTGCACACTGCATCATGCCATTCACACACAGGAGCCACTCCCTTATTCTGCATAGCAGATGACCTGGCTAAGGCCCACCTTGCATTATGCCCTACAGTATTTTATTTTGGGGAATTTAAGGTAGAGAAAGCAGAACTCCTACATAGCAGGTCGGGTCCCAGGGAATGGGATACCACTGAATTTCATTCCCTGGAGTTAATAAGGATTTAGTGGAGGGAGGAGAGTAGAGAAAGATGAGCTGGTCAGTCCAGTTCTCATTCCAGGGGTCCAGGTCCCTAGAAGTGGAGTAAGGGTGTAGACTTGGAAGCCCTCCTACAGTGTAATACTTCATTCAGCAAGGCTGCATATCTTAACAGTTCAATAAACACTCCCAAACAGTGCCAGCAATAGCCTTCTACAAGTTCAAGGAATTCAAGAAATATTTCTTGGTGAAAACCACACAGTTTTCCCTCTGAGCTATGAACAAACTGAGTCACAGAACAGAGTTTTTAATACCATCTCATTTGCCATTAAAGATAGATCCAGGGTCAGAACAATCTTCCCACTTACTACATTAGGATTGATTTTAACCAGTGAAAATTTAAGATAATTTAAAAATGCAGCCTGACTTACACAGTAAATTCATAGATAAAATGTACAGATTGCTACATATGTGTGTATTTATTTTAAGAATGGCATATTTTTGCCTTAGTAGTTGATTGTGACATGTGCTTCAATGGCAAAATTCCCTATTTATCATCTTCCATTAAAGAAGTCATTAGTAAATATTGTTTTGTTGTTTAAAAGTTCTGTCTTTATATTTTACAGAAATTAACACAAGAAATTTGCTTTATGGAAATAGCTCAGTGGTCATGTTCCTCCTGCATTTCCTGCAAGTTTTAGAATATTCTAAGTAGTATCGTTTATTTCCTAATGATAGAATTTTAGACACTGTAAAGCATGTAGCATATTTCATGTATCCAAACTCCCACGTATGTCCAAACACTGTGAGAAGATTCCAACTAAAATTAAGTTTAATTGATAATTTAATCTTTAAAATTTTTTCCTTTGATGGAGCTGGAGAGATTACTCAGTGGTTAATAGCACTAACTGCTCTTGCTAGAGACCTAAGTTTGATGTCCAGCACCCAGATGGCAGCTAACAACCATCTGTACATCCGGTTCCAGGGACTCCAGCACCCTCTTCTGATTTTCATGGGCATTGCACTACATGGTACACTTACATACATGAAGGCAATACATTCATTCACACAAAATAAAATAATAAAGAAACATATATATAGATAGATAGATAGATAAATTTTTCATTTAAGGGATAGGAGAGATGAGTCAGTGGTCAAAAGCACTAGCTGCCCTTGCAGAGGTCATGGGTTTGATTCCCATCACCAACATGGTGGTTAACAGTCATCTGTAATTCTAGTTTCAGGGGAATTTGACACCCACATCTGATCTTTGTGGGTATTGCATGACACAAGTACAGTGACATACATGCAGACAATACTCATACACAAAAAATTAAAATAATAAATTAACTACTAAATAAACTTGCATTTGACCATTTCATTTTATCAATGCATTTGAATTTCAATAGATTGGGTAGTGAAGGCAGAGGTCTTTAGAATTAACATATGAAAGAAAAATATCTTAAGCAAAATCATCATTGGAAGCTCATTATGTCACCAAAAACGCATGACATAAAATATACTAGATAACAATATTTCCAAGTAACAGTCTAACTTTCCGCAGAACAGTGCGTTATTTCTTTAACTGGGTACAAAAAGACGTTGTTAACTTGTGTTTAGAAGACATATATTAGCCAGGCATGATGACTCATGACTGCACTTGGAAGGTTGAAGCAGAAATAATCCCATGAATTTGAGGTTATCCTGGGCTACTGAATAAAGAGATGGTTCTTTTGGTTCTCAGAATCAAAAGCAAATAGGCAAACTAATAAATAAATAAATAAATAAATAAATAAAGCATTGTAAGTCTATATTTTCCAAAATAATCACAGGCACAACATTCAGATAACAAAAGACAAATAGGAAAGAAAATGGCATCCTCAGGTAAACACTGGATTAATTAATCCATTTCTCTCCCAGTTGAGTTCTTAAAGGATTAGAATATTTATGCACCCAAAATATGTTTCAGCATTTCTTGCAAGCTGAACATTTGTGCGTAGAATGTCTACACCATTTGTCTTTGCTTTCGTTTTTTCTTTTTTTTTTCATGTATCAAGTAACTTCAACTGTCTCAGAATACAGCTACATGTATTTGGTTTTAACAGAGTTATGCTGGTTGCACTTTTTTTTACCCAATTAATTGTTACCCAATTAATTGTTAACTGCTAAATAAATGCTCAATTTACACACAACTTATGTTTGTAGGAAATCTCTTTGGGTCACATAGCAACTGTGCTATTGTTCTTTCTTAATGTCTTTGAAGTCTAAAAAAAAACAAAACAGAATAATTACCACAACATATTTATTTTATAGTTCTCAGTAAGTCTATAATTTTCAAACAATTATGCTTCTACTTAGAAAATTTTCCTTTTGAAGTTTAGATGAGCTGGAAAGAAACTGTGATATTCAGTTCCACAGAAACCAATGTACAAAAATGAACTGACAATTTCAGTAAATCCCCATATACACAAGCATGTTTAAGGAACACAGACGATATAGAAAGGGCACGCAAGGGGCAGCCTGCACACTACACGGAGTCAGGGTACACGGAGTCAGGCTACACGAGTCAGCACTTCGGAATCCCGCCCTGGAGCTGAGTTATTTCACTATGTGCAAGTTACTGCGTCTTAGTCTTCCTTACAAGCTGACCTTGTAGTCAACAATGTCCCTCATCCCAAAACAGTGCAAACAAGAAAAAAATATAAATAAAATTCAAACCGGGCATTTTGCAACATCTATAAACTGAAGCAAGTTTAAAGAAAAGCAAAATTCTTGAAGTTCTCTCTTGATAAAAATTCTTCAAGAAGTCACTAGGGAAAAAAGGTTACTTTAGAATTCAGAAATTTTGTGAACAATCTTATTGTCATTAAGTTCCTATATTTTACCAAGGAGCGCAGATCAATACTTTTGAATATCATATCTTGTTTTTTGTTTACATTGCTCAGTTGTTTGGTAGAGACAGAAATGTATGTAAAATAATTGATGCCAGTTATTGAGAAATAAATATTAAACAGGGAAATTATTAAACACAATTTATATTCTAATATTTTAAATATTTACACAATTTTTTCATGTTATCCTCCAAAACCACACACAATTTAAGGACACTGTAAAACTCAACAGAACTAAGGATGGCCTCTACAAGCTCCTTTTGCCCTACGGGACTTCAGTTCATCCTTCACACCTCCCCTCCTCCTTTCTCTCCTCTTTCCTCTCTCCTTTCTCCTTTCTGTGCAGCATCAGAAGAAGATTCTGCCTGCTTTCTGATTAATTTTGCTTTCAGAAGAGCTACCTTTTGACAAGGATACATAATTCAGTTTGGTAACAACACACACTGTTGTACAAAGAGGATGTACATATGATTATGGCCCACAACCAGGATTTTTGTAGCAATGTGTTGAACGTTAATAGCCATGGACTAAAATCACCCTTTGTTTCTCACCAATTGCGAAAAGGGGAAGAACAGATGATGCTGTTTAAAATATAAAACAACCACCCAAAAGGCTCGTTTTGTGTAACTCAATGGAGGAGCCCTTGCTCAGCATGCAAACACACCAGATTTTAATCCTCATCACCACAAGGAATGGAGGAGAAGAAAATAAGGAAACACGAGGGGAGCGGAGGAGAGGGGAGGGAGAGGACAGCATTTTCTTGAATTATTATTTGATCTGGAACTTTAAAAGAAATTATAGGTGACAAAAATTGGCCTGGATGGGTTTATAAAATAAGGCCACAAAGTTGGATGAGTAAGTAAATGAGGTGGATCTGGGAGAGTTAGGGAGGTGAATATGATCAAAATATAGTATGTGAAATTCTCCAGGAATTAATAAAGTGTATTTTTAAAAATTTAATGTGTGTGTGTGTTCTCCCATTTGTGTGTGTGTGTGTGTGTGTGTGTGTGTTCTCCCATTTGTCTATATGAGTATTTGTGAGATGAGAGGTCACTCTTTGGTGTCTTTCTCTTTCACTTTTCACCTTCCTCTTTGAAACTGAATCTGGCGTTTATTGATCCAACAGGACAGGTTGACCAATAAGCCCCAGGGACCAACCTGTTTCAGCCTCCTCTGTCTCAGTTTTACAGATGTAATTTTTCTGGGTGCTGGGGATGAAACTCACATCCTCATTCTGACGCAGAAATCACCTTACCAACTGAGACAACTCTCCAGTCTAGAATTGGACCTTTTGATTTAAAGAACAGTTAAATGTATATATTCATTAAAAAATCTATATGTGTTCTGCTATCCATGAAATTTGGAAAAGTTTGGAAATTTGGACATATGTTTAATGTCAAACAAAATATAAATGAATAAACTTACCTATTATTTTAAATAGTCAAATTAGAAACTATTTCTCCCATTTTAGAAGGAGGCCAATGGAGAACACAGAAAGGGGTAGGATGCTTAAAATTTCTAATGCCTGACACAAACGTTCATACTTCCACATTCAATGTGAGAGTTTCCTGCTGAAAGACTAGTCCATAAGGCATGTATAAGGAAAACTACTTCGTTTTTGTATCGTATTAGGGCCACATATTTCTGTAACGTTGAAATTGTTCTTAAAAACTGCTGTTTTGCTTATCCTGATACTTCAAGCCTATGCATGCACTGTGTCCCAATTAGAATTTGGCATGGGAAGAGCAGAAAGAATAAATAGCTTACCAGTGGCAAAGCTCAGAGCATACAGAAGAATTTCCTTTCTCTGCTGTCTGAAGGATCATGTTTCATACTCTGGGATATTCCACTCTGCTTTTCATTTTGTCTTTTAGTTCTCTGCACTAGTTAAATCCCTTTTAAATTCGCAAAATAAAATGCCCTGAGCTTTGTTCTGCTTACCATGTGTCAGTTTATTAATGGACATAAGTCATTTTATCTCATATTCTTTAACTGTTCAACATTTAACAAAAGACCTATTTTTCATATTTTCCAACATATATGATTTCTATTGGATAACAAGAAAATTTTATCACAGAAGTCAAAATTTCTAAATGCTTAACATTTTGTTTCCACCTAAAGTAAAATATAGTCATAGATACTTGAGCTGATTTGAATGACTTCAGAAATGGATAATGTTTTATTAAACCTGTCGGGCTTTTCCATTTTACTCTCTGCCATGCGTTTCTAAATGTTTTAGGTAATCTCAAAACCACACTGCCCTCTTAACCTTCTTTAGACTTTTTATATTCCAGTATCTTCATTTTTAAGCTAATATAGTTTTTGCTTTAGCTACCTATAGATAGAAACATTCACTTGATATTTATTAGTAATGCAGAATAGCTTAAATTTTGTGTTTAGACAACCATATTTTGGAAATTTCATGGTTTCAGCTTCCTTATCTTGTCTGGAAGACATTAACAGCAGGTGTGACGGATCTTTGCCTTTACCATCTTTCTGAGTCATCCTGGAAGCTTCCTAAGTCTTAGTTGGAGAGGGAGGGGTAGTAGGTTGCACTATATTGCATTCTAACCAACAGTGACTATGGAATTCCTTTTCCCCATGTTCTCTAGCACTTAATATCTTTAGTTGTTGATAGCATTATTTACAATCTGAGATTTGAGAAATGCAATTTACTATGACCATAACAAGAACTCATTAAGAATCATTTTAACATGATAATTATAATTGTAACTATTCTCTATTGATGTTTTGCAATTTTCTTACAATATAGCTTGAAGGTATTTAAATTCTCTGGCTTACTCCTACGTCCTCTAATTGTGACTATTCTTAATTAACAGTTAGATATCTAAAAGTATTTCCTATTCTTTAAGCTTTTATAAATCTTAATGTAAAGAAATTTGGAAAATTATTTTTACATTATGCTACAGTTTTCATAAACTAGCCACTTGCCATTCCTTTAACATTTACTGAGTTTCTTCCAAATATGAGACACACTGTTTCATGAACCATCAGGAATAGAAAAATTCAATGCAGCATGAAATTTAACACTTTTCATGGAAATATACTTTATTTTAAAGGCCCAAGTTATCAGTGAATGTCCTAAGTGCACTCTGGCAGCAGACTCTGTTTTAGTACTTTGTTTGAATAGAGTCCTTAAGCATCCATCCAGTACCAAATTTCTAAAGTGTTTGAAGCTAGTCTACATTGCCTATTCCAGCAACACTACTGTTAACATACATCCTGCATTGCCTCCTCTCTGCATGAGACAGAAAATTGTCAAAATGTTTCAAACGGAGCCTGGGGTTCAGTCAGCCCTTTCTTAGTGTAGCAGGTGGTGACCTTCCCTATTCAGTTCAATGCTAAAAGTAAGTAGGCAGGTGTTTTCAGAATTATGACAGCTCTCCTTGCTTACAATAAAGTGCTGCATGAGTATCAGAGATACTAACATGACAGAAGATTTGCCCAACATATCAGTGAGCAGAAGGGAGGGAAAAACAATAAGATCCTAGCTTTTCCTCCTGTGGAAGCCAAGTAGGGAATTAGAAAACATTACTGTAGTTTTTCTTGCTAGGATAGTATGTGGTGGTAAATGAGCAACTATTTGAGGAAAAAATAATATTCATAAATATATTTAAAATTATAAAAATGGACAGTGATCAGCTCGAGTCTCTTTTGGCTTCAGAGCTAGCCAAAAGGTAATCTTAGAAAGACTAAGGACCAGCATTAGGATTTTCAGCAAGACACTGTCACAGTTCTGGCTAGCTCTAAACCAGTGACCAAGAATGATTATTTAAAAGATATAAAAACTGATCAGACATGGTTGAAACAGGAGGACTGCCAGGGTTTCAATATCATTTGGGTAACCTAGTGAGTTCCAGACTAGACTGGGCCACATAGTGGGGAATTATTTCACATAATCCTGGAAAAAGATTTCAGAAACTGTGGTAGTATCAGTGTTGGATGCTTCCTAAAGGTACATATGTTAAAGCCTTGGTCCCAAGGTGGCATTATTGGAAAGCAGTGGAGCACACACAGGAAGTTCTTAGGAGTAGGCATTGAAAGATTCTGTAAGACTCTGACTCTTCTTTCTTCTACCTTTCTTCAAGTTTGTGAGGTGAACTATTTGCTCTGCCATGTGCTTCCTAACATTTTAACCTGAACTATCCAGTGAAGCTCTAAATATGAGTCCATGGAAGCATGAGGTGGAGCCTCTAAAATATTCAAACAAAGCAATCACATTCTTTTCAAGAGTTGGATGTCTTGTATATGTTATGGAAGCGGTGAAAAACTAACATAGGAATCAAATCCATTTTCCATCCCTGGACCAGCCTGAATAAGCCAAATTAGGAATGTGGAATGCTAGTCATTACTATCCATTATCAGATGTTCTTCATTATGAACTCTTTTCAATCAGACAAAATTATGTTTTAATTAAACAGTTTTTATGGGTGGTAGCAAAGAAGAGATAATGACCAGTTGTAGCCTCTGGAGAATGGATCCACCTGCTTTAATTACAAAAGGTTGAGGCAGTCATAGGAAAGATGACCTGTCAAAACAGAAGAATCATTTTATGCAGCCCCAAGAGCTAATTCCTATGACGGCTAATCAGTCAATGTTAAAAATTACAGGCAGCAATCAAATCTCACTTCCCTTTTCCAGTCATTAGCAATGGTGGTTAATCGTAGCTCTCTCCTCACGGACATACTTCCTTCTCTAATTATCCAGAATGTGAAATGCTCACTGCTTTCCTTTCTTGTAGGCACCCTCTTTCACTCCTGCACTGTAATGTTTTGGTCTCATGCATATGCCAATATTTAGTGCTTGATCAGGTTCTTACTGATTTCTTTCCTCATGTATTCAGTGTCTCAGCCTGTCTCATGAATTAACATTTGTTCAGACATTACTGCTGCATGTAGATATAAAATCAGCCCTTACCCCTTCTTTTTATCTCCTAACAGGTATCCCTAACTACAAGTATGTTTTCTGCACTTAAGGGTTAAAGATCTTCAAAACTCAGCATCGTCAAACTCAAACGACTATGCCTCAGTTCCAGTGAAGACAGCTTCATGTATGCCTATCCTTATACTAAAATCCTTAAAGTGTTTGTCTTACAGTTCTGTTTGTATGTGATCTTGAGTGTATGTGCGCACATGTGTGTATCAATGTTAAATGTCGTAGTCAATTGCTGTCTACCTTTTTTTCTGAAACAGGGTCTCTCCCTGAACTTAGAGCTCAGTGTTTAACCAGAATGCCTAGCAGGCAATATCCAGGGATATCACCAATTCCACTTCCTTGCTCTGGGATTAGAAGAACACATCACCATGTCTGGCTTTTGAGTGAGTGTTGGGCATCTTTACTAAATACTTTACTAGGAGCTGTCTCCCAACCTTCACATCTGAAAATAATGTGATATGTTTTTTATTTGTTTAATATTTATTTGTGTGTGTATATGCGTGTGTGTGTGTGTGTGTGTGTGTGTGTGTGTGTGTGAAAAGACAGCTTTCAAGAGTCAGATGTCTCCTTCATCATATTGATCCCTGGAATTGAATTCAGATTGTTAACCTTGATGGCAAGTGCCTTGACATGCTGAACTATCTCCTGATCTATATACACAATGCAAACATGAATGTCCATTGTCCATAACTAAGCATTGAAGTGCATTACTGCTTTCAACATTGACTGCTATAAGCCTGGTCTAAAATGGTATTAGTTCATACCACTCAGCATGTATGTTAACATAATACTTTGAACAACTTATGAATATTATAATTTCCCACACACAAAGTGACAATGCTTTTGTTTTGAAATACCTTATGATACCACTGGAAAGCAACATATATATATATATATATATATATATATATATATATATATTTGTGTGTGTAAGTATATATGCATATATATGAAAGAATTAAGAAATGTGCTTCAGTAGATACATAATGATAAGTAGATCCATCATGATAGCTTATGAGACTAAAGTTTAAAAATGCTAATTAGTAGAAATGGAAAGAGAAAGCTGAGGATTTATCCCATGAAATGAACAAAAATTTTGAGATTGAGCGAAGTAGAACATCAGATTCTAGTTTTCGATCTCCAGCTCATGGCAGTGGGCAAAACAAAGCCATCTGAAGAATGACCAAGTCCGGGTTGGTTGCTTGCTTGGGCTTTTAATGACTGTACCAGCCCTTATTGGTAAACTCATAGATTAATGTATCTCTGAACTCGCCAGAGAAGTTTCCTTATGCAGCAGATTATGAATAACAAAGAAATCACAATGTGCCAATATGCAGAGCACAAGAGACAGTTGTAGAATTTCTTGGATTTCAGAGACCACTAAGTTGGTGATAATTTTTTACAGCACAAACAGGAAACTAATTTACCCATTCAAATAGGAAAAACATATTATTTCTTTACAAGTCAATCTTTTCTTATATAGGATTTATAGAGATACAAGTTGAACATCTGTTATCTTTACAGAGGCTCAGAATTTTTTTTTCCCCTTTGGATGTTGATGACTGATCTTGCTTCGTAGCTATGCCTGACACTCATGCATCTCGATTCCTCTTACTTTGCAGTTTTGCTCTGTTTACTGTCCATCTTGCTGCTTCTGCCTTGGCTTCTCCGAGCTTGGTTTCACATCTCTTTTATTGCACAACTTAAGCATTAATCTTTTACTTATACTGCTGATACTTTGTCACAGATCTCTTCCCCTTAATGTACCGCCTGCTTTGTAAGGTTCACAAGCAACATTTATCAATGCCGCCAGATGTGAAGAGGAAAAGCAGTTTCCAGAGATGCAGAATTTAACGACAATTTTACAAAAGAAAATTATTTTAATACAACTAGAAAATATATTCACTTATAGGTATCCTTTTTACTAAAGTGTATTTTGAAGTATGTAAACATAATTTAAGAAATAGATCAATTATGGTACTATCTGAAAGGAAAATGCATCTGTGTTCTGGTTTATTATGAGACAGTTTGGGATGATTGCTTTACTCAAATGTAACTCGATTTTCTTTGAAACTATTCCACTTTTAAGACTTAATGCATTGTCTTACTCCAATTTTTGCCTCTATTTTTGATATAAAACCACAGCATCAAAAAGTATGGTAAATAACAGTAAGTGTTAAAACATAGATACTAATGTAGCAACTTTATCTTTGAAAGAAGTATTTTTTGGAAAAATAGTAACAAAAGAACAAAGAGCATAAATCTTAAAGCAAGTGACTAGAAATCTATTAAGAATAGGATTTTCTCTTTGAGTCAGTGATTTACTTAAAGGGAAAGTTTATAGCTCTTAATACCTGCATTAAGAAATTAGGAAGAGCACATGTAATTGACTTAACAGTACAACTCAAGACTCTGGAAAAGCAAAAATAAAGCAAACCCAAACCTAATAGACAATAAGAAACAACAACAGAATATACTAGAAATATGTCACAGGCTCCCCTGGGGGTCTCAGCTCTTGTCCAGCAGGGCAGCTCCCAGGGGAATTTCCACAGGGCGCCTGGAAAAGGTGAGTACACTGTGGGTTCCCTCCCATCCTCCAGTCCCCAGTCCCAGAGACAATCAGACAGGACAGGGAGTCCAGACAAAGCAGGAACTCCTTTACTAAAAGTTACATAGTATCTTATAAAGGCAAAAACCACAAGGGGATTTCCAAAGCAGGAGCCAGGGAACCAATCATCCTAAATGTCGTCTCAGCACACAGGATGCAAGCATTCAAGGTTACATGAGCTTCTATAAATATGATGAGCATAACACGAGCTGTTCTTGAAGGAGGAAGTTCTAAGACCCAACCAAACTTTCGTCAAAACAAGTTAAGTCATACCCAAGCCACTCCCTTTGTACTTCCTCTAAGCAACATCTTTATTATCACGAGGCCCCACAGGAATAACCCTAACTAAAGACATTAAAAATGAAATTAAAGACATTAAACTAACTAATGACATTCACTACAGTAAATATGAAAATTTTAAATCTTTAAAGAAAGAGATACAGGAAAGCACTAAGACATGGAAGGTTCTATCAGGCACATGGACTGGTAGAATCAATATTGAGAAAATGAATATATTATCAAAAGCAATCTACAGATTTAATGCTATGCCAAAATACCCATGACATTATTCACAGAGCTAGAAAAAAAGTCACCATAATATTCATATGGATTCCTAAAAGACCCTGGATAGCCAAAGCATTCTTGGACAAAAAGAATAATGACGAGGGGAATACCATAACAGATCTCAGATTATATTACAGAATTATAGTCATTAAAACAGCATGGTACTAGCACAAAAACCAGATATGTTGGTAAATGGAGCAGAATAGACCTAAATATTAGTACATGCAATTTTAGCCACCTGATATTTGTCAAAGGTGCCAAGAATGCACTATGGAGGACAGACATCATCTTCAACAAATGGTGTTGGCAAAACTGGATTTCCACCTGTAAAAGAATGAAGTTGGATCTTTATCTTTCACCCTGAATGAAAGTCAACTCCAAACACCTCAATATAAAACTTGCAATTCTGAAACTTGTAGAAGAAAACATAGGCAGTACTCTCCAAGATATCAGTGTAGGAAAGGACTTTCTAAATCAGATATCATCTGCTAAGGCATTAAAGTCAATAATTAATAACTGGGACCATATTAATCTACAAGCTTCTGTACAGCAATAGAAACACCCAGGGAAATTAAGAGGAACCCCACTGAAGAGACTATTCTTATCAGCTCTATATCCAACAGAGGATTAATATCCAGAATATATAAAGAACTCAAAAAATCCAAAGAAACAAGAAAATAAATGACCCAATAAAAGATAGGCTATAGATAGAAACAGAGAGGTCCCAAATGAAGAAATAAAATTGGCTGAGAAATATCTTCAAAAGTACTCAACATTCTTAGCAATCAGAGAAATTCAGATAAAGCCACTTTAAGACTCCCTCTTACCCCAGACAGGCTGAGATCAGGAGAACCAAAGACATCAAATGATGGAGAAGATGTGGCAAAAGGGTAGGGTATGCTCATTCACTGGGTTTGGGAATGTAAACTCATACAAGCACTACGGAAAGCAGTGTGAAAAACTCTCTAAAAACTAAAAATGAATCTGCAATATGATCCAGTTATACCACTCCTTGGCATATATCTAAAGGACTCATTCTATTGTAGAGACACCTGTAAATCGATGTTTATCGCTGCTCTCTTCACAGTAGCCAAGAAATACAAACAACCTAAATGTCCCTCGACTGATGATCAGATAATGAAAATGTGATATATTAACAAAATGGAGTTCTATGCAGCATTAAATAAAGATGAAATAATGAAGTTTTCACGTAAATGAATGAAGCTAGAGAGTGTTATACTAAGTTATGTAACACAAGCAAGAAAAGCAAGTGGTGTATGTTTTTCCTCATTTAGAGAATGTAGCGACAATAACTTACATGTGATACATGTGAGTATATATCCTGTTATAACATCAGGAGCCAGGAAAAGTGAAAGGATATAATGAGGTAAAGGAAAGGAAGGAGTCCATAAATGGTGGCTAGAAGGGAACAAATGTTAGTGAGATGGAGGCGTGTGGAAAGCGGGAGTGTTCAGAAGGGAGGGGCATGCAGAGTCATGGTGTGGAGTGTAAGGGAGGTCAGGAGAGCGGAGCGGGGAGGCATGTATTAATCGGGAAAGAGTGGTGATAATGTGGGTGCCCAGACTGGGAAGGGAGGAGAAAGGTTGGATGGGAGGAAATGAGCAGAGAGCAAATGAGAATGAATGGTGGAAAGCTAGGGAACCCAAATGGAAATGTGATGCCTTCGAAACCTCCTGAGAAATGCACAAGCAGTGTGTAAACACTAGTGCACATGTGTACTGGGGGGCTGTTTGGCAAGGAACACAATGCCAGACAGAGGGCAATTTCCTTTGTGTGGTTGTTGAGAGTGGTCCAAGAGACTCCCCAAATAATGCAGGCTATTGCCAAAGTTCTTAGTTAACTCCCAGAACTAGAAGATAATACCCTTCTGCTAACAGCAGGGTTATGTACAGGACAAGACTTGGAGCAATGGAGCAGGAACTGACCTGGAAACCTTCTACCTGAAATTTAGCTTCCAAAATGCTACATGATAACTTGCAAACTGCTAGGGGGGAAAAATCAACGATCCAACATAATCCTAAATTCTAATAACTGTAACAACCAGCACAGAACATTACCTGAATTGGTGCAGTAGTAGCACTCTCATCTCCGGGATAATGGACAGCTATCTAAGTGGACTTACAACCCTCACAGTGGGAGTGAACTCATGGATGCTACTGTAAACTCAGCAAAATGGATGGGGTTGGAAGGAATAGATTTGAGAGAAAATTCTCTCTCTGTCTTATCTCTAAAGAAAAGAAATTTCTTACCATATGTTAAATACAGATCCTTATATTTACAGATAAACAGTACATCATTCCCCCAAAGAAGCTTATTTTTTGCAACAGATGGAGGCTACACATAACTCAAAAACTAGTCAAGACACAGAGAATATATGTCTGAGAGAGGCCAATCCTAGCTAACTCAACTACAGTTTAACCCCTTTACCTAAGGCTCACAGAACACATAGGAATGAGGGGAAGAGAGAAAACTAAAGTATCTCTCAACTCTCACCAGTGAATCTTCCTCAAACAGCATAGTGCTAAGCACACAAAAGGTCACGATTGGCCAAGTTTTATAGAATGAGAGACTTCAGAGTATGAATCCCTGATAGGATTCCTATATTGAACGTCACTCACCTATGGCTCAGGAATTACTGGGGAAGAGGAGCAAAAAATTGTAAGAGCCAGGACTGCTCCATGAACTTGGGGAAGCAGAGACTTTCATGCCACTGGGAGCTTGCACAGGTGGACTTGTGGCAATGATGGCACTGAACACAGGACCCACACCACCTCAAATTATATGAGGGTGCAGAGTAGAGCGATAGAAATTGGTGGCAGGCCAGACCCAGATTGAGAACTCTTGGAGAATGATTACTACTGAGAGAGGGAGGGTATGTCTGACTTACAAACTCTACATAGCCTGGCCAGACACTAGTGTATGAATTTGCATCACAGGACATCTGGCACATATGCTTGTTTGAATGGGGCTTGGCATGTATGACCAAGTTCAAGAGGTCTTGTAAGGGTTGAGGGGGATGGGGAGGTGGTCGGAAGTTGATTAAGAACTGTTCTATGAAATGTATAAAACTCAACAGAAAAAAGAAGTGCTAAGAAATTGAAGTTACAGTATTTCTAAATGAAAATAATTGAGGTTTTAAAATATGAATTTTAGAGGGAATGTCACATATATATCTATCTACCTATCTATCATTGATCTGTCTTACTCATATACTCCATAAGCAAATAAAATGTATATAGCTAATTTTTCCACTGATACAGTTTTCCATTTTGGCGAATAAACATAATAATGCATCTAAAGCAATTATCATATCAACAAAATAGTTGAAAAAAATTTAAAGGTCAGATAATTGCAAGGACTTACACAACTGTAGACCAAGAAAGGCTTTAATAAAGGTGTAAGTGACAGGGTATGAAACAAGAAATAAAGCACAAATACAGAGATGCTCATGACTTCTAATACTGTCTCAATGGGTCTCTCTATTTGGTCTCAAATAAATTGGGCGTATTTGAATCCAGACTATGAATCTCAATAAATATAAAGTATCTTGACTTCAGGGAAGTGAAAGTCACAAGTTTGCTGGTAGTGTTTTATATCCTCTGGTCACATGGTTAGAATCAGGCAGTCTAACTGTAGAGAGCCGCAGATTGCTGCGTCTTAAAGATGGCGCCTGCCCTTGCCTCCCACTATCCCCAGGTGGGCGCTCTCTGGAGCAAACAGCTCCATAATTGGCTGTGGCTGAGGTCTGGCCCTGCTTCCGCCTGTGTGCACCTATCTGCTTTCACTACGTGGTAGTTTGGGGTTGGCTGGCAGGAGGGAATTTAACTCTGTGGCGGGCTTTCCCGGGAGGAAAAGGAGGAGAAGGAGAAGGAGAAGCAAGGAGAAGTAAGGCAGGAGTGGAGAAGGAGAAGTAGTGAGGAGAAGTAAGAAGGGAAGAAAAAGTTAAGAAGGAAAAAGGTTGTTCTAGGTTCCTGAATAAACTGCTTTTGGAAGAGTCCAGGGTCGTGTCTTCCTTGCTGGACGAGGCGGGCGAGACATCTAACGGGTTAAAGAAAGCTCATTATACCTGTTCTCTCTAAACAATGTAGACACAGCAGCTCAAGATGCCTTTCCAAGAGACTTTTTTCTCTAAAGAGCTCATTAAAAATCAGTACCCAGCACATTTTATTCTTATTTTGGACAAGGATCAGGATCATACTTCCAGAGATCCTGGAGGTAAGCTTAAAATTTCCCCAGACCAAATAGAAGTTACTATTACATGGTAGAAAAGGAAATCACTTAAAATAAAAAGGATGATTTACGTAGCCAAGGACTGTAAAAAAATAAACAGTGTCAAAAATTGCAATAGATGAAATTTATGTCTATTTGAAAGCTAAAAAACAATTAGCTTGTCTTGTCTCCTGGATGCTGGGAAAGAACGAATCCAGAGTAAGAAACAAAGAACAAAGCTAGGATTGGTGACTATAATCACAGCACTTTATAAGTTGAAAAAGGAGCATAAGTTGTTCAAGGACATTCTGTTACTATAAGGAATTCAGGACCAGTCTGTGGTTTGGTAAAAAATATTTCCGTTTCAGATGTGGAGAGGGAGAGAAAAGGGAAGGGGAAAGGGCGGGGAGCGGGGCAGGAGAATGAATACTTGGTACTCATTTCTGTTTTTTTTCTACATTCGCCATCTTTCATCTCATGGAGAAGCTTAATGATGCATTCATAGTAAATCTGTATATAGTTTGTACAGATACTTCAAAATGCTTTTTTTTTTAATTTGGTATAATAAAATACTACAAATAACTAGTGAATTTTTAGTATTTGCAAAGCAAATGAAAGGAGCTTATAGTGAAGACTGATCCAGACCCATTTAAAGAAAAGAGGATTTTGCAGCCATGGTTTTATTGCTCACATTTGTCCTCTAGCCTGACAGAATATTACCTTGAGCAGTTTCAAAGAGGAAGAGTTCAGGAATTTAAAAGGGAGTGGGACGTCATAGGAGGAATTGGGGGGAGATGGTAGAAATGATATAAATACAGTACTCATGTATGAAATTCTTAAAAAAGAAAGAACTACAAATTGCATAAGCTGTTGTTAGTGCTGGTAAGCTCTTTGTCTGTGGTTTGATTCTTTTTACACACAGTGTCACATTTCTCTGTCAGTTTCCACTTTCATGACATGACTCTCCTTAAATTTCACTCTCTTTGCTTCCATTGTTTGGAAAACTTTCTTCAGTAGGAGCAGTAGTTCCTTTACGTGGAGGAGTGGAAGAGTAAACTGTTGAATTATTTGCATCATGATGGACTACTGTTCTTATTTATGATACACTCCTCAACATAATGCTCCAACTAGAAGCTGTGTATGTGTCACCTAGGGGTGATGGAGCTCTCCAAATACTCTTTTCCAAAGCTGTAACGGACACTAGCTTTAAATTGGTGGATTATATCTAAGCCATGTGGTTTGAAAGGGCGGTACTGACACCCAGTGACATTTTCTATTGCTTTTCTTCCTTTCTTCCTTTCATAGATCCAAGCATCATTTTTATCTCTTGACTGAATATGACAGCTTTCTCTTTCTCTGAGAATCCAATTAGTCTATCTATGTTCCTAAGCTTTCTCATTTCTTTGGATGTCCTTTTTCTTGCTTGTCTTTATTTTTCCCCCTAAACAAGTCATTCACATTCTCAGAACGTGTGCCTTAGATCTTCATGCTTGTCTGCTTTTCAGATCACCCTGCTTTTTATTCCAGCCTCCTGTTCTGACTCTATTAATGATGATTCTTTTTTCTTTACTCAGGCTTTGATTAAATTTCGCTTCTTCACACATGCCTTGGATTATTCGAGGTACATTTTATAGCTCACTTAAAAGGAGCAGACAAAATAATCCTGACGAAGTCTCAACATTGATTTTACACTCTGTAAGATTTAGAAGGGCTTAATGTGAATGTTTTGAAACTTCGGGACATCAAACAACTAATTGTTTCAGCCAAAAGAAGACACGAGAGGAAATAAGAAGTCATTTATTGTGATATATGAAATTACTGATGCAGAAGTTTTAGCTGAAAGAAATGTTTCCTCCCTCTTGCCAATTTTATTTACCAAAAAACTGAAGATGCGACAATGTCTGTGAGCTGACATCATAACCAATAAGGTATGTGTTTGTGCTTTCATACTACTAATTCAGAAATTCACCAAATGAAATAGCAACTCATTAAGTAAAAAATGACTTATTGTTTTCCCTTTCCTATAAAATAATTTCAGTTTCCAGCAAGCTAATTTGGTAAAACTGGACGAGCAGAGACCTTTAAAGAGATTGCTTTAAAAATAGCATGATAAATGTGAGAAAACCATACTTTATTCTGAGAACAATATTCTTGCAAAGCATCCTGTCAAAAAGTTATCTAACATGAAGTACCTATAACATAACAAAACCATAGGAAACATGACTCAGTAAATCTCACTTGTGTTCCTCCCTCTGCCTTGGCTGGAGCGGCAGAAAATGGTCAGCAGAAAGTGGTCACAGTGTCCTCAGCATTCCTCTTTGCCTCCTTGGATTGCCCCAACCTCCGACCAGCAGGGGCCGGGAGAGATCAGCCAATCAGCAGGCAGTAAACACAATGCTTTATTACCATATCTGGGGGTAGGGTTCAGTTTCACTTTCCTCCTAGGCTCATCAATTTCTCAGAGGCCCTGTATATCTCTCCAGCACCTAACATTTAAATTTCACTTCCTCTGGGAGCCATCTTGGCTGCCCGTTTGCAGCTACTAGGCAGCTAGTGAGGCCCCACACACTTGTATTCTAATGTCCTTATATTGCTAACTTAAGAGTGATTACTGTTCTTGCAGAGATCCTGGTTTCAATTTCTGGACACCCACATGGCACCTCACAGCCTTTTGTAACTCCAGCTCCAACTTTTGGCTTCTTTGGGTACCTGAACAAATGAAGGGGACACACACACACACATAAATGCAAATAGATAAGAATTAAATATTTTTTGTAAAGAAAAATTAAAGGCATTCACAAGAATACATTACAGATGTGTGGAATTTATGATAAATCTACATGTGAAAAATAATGTGCATAAAGAATCTAATATGTCCAAATTTTCTTTTTATTGATTTCTTACTGACAGACAAAATGATTATCAGCAGAATTGGAAATGTATACTGTCTGTAGAGTACCATAGTTTATGTGGAACCTCTCTTAAAGGACCCACATCTCTATTATCTTCTACACTTTATTGTCAGGTATCATTGGAGAATTTTTCTCACCACAGTTGCAGAAACGAAGCAGTAAGTTATTAATAAGTGTCAGGTTCAGGGTTCGAGAGACGCAGCAGACAGAAGGGACCAGACTCTGCTGGCAGTTAACAGGACCCGGCTTTATTGAGAGAAGACCAGATGGGACTAGCTTCTCCGCACCCACGAGTGGAGAAATGCTATCCTCCCTTGGGGGCTAGCCTCCCCGAAGAGATGGGGGAGGCTAGCCCTCTCACCTCCATCTTGGGGCTGGGGCTCCGGGGAACCAGGCTGGCAGCGCAGCACCAGCAGCACCAGCACCAGCAGAAGCCACACCAGCAGCAGCAGCAGAAGCACAACCCCATTGTCCAAGTCCCCAAAACCTTTTTAAACCTTCAGTCCCCTCCTGGCTTTTAGGGGAGGGGAGTTGCCATGACATCTAATTGATGTTTCAGGCAAGCTTCTGTCCAGGAAGTAGTCCTTTTCCAGAGCTGTTCGTGAATTCCTTGCTTATCTGCCACGGAATTTGGGATCTGGAGCGGTTTGCAAGGCTTAGATAAGCTCTGGCTCCAAGTTTCTTCCAGAGTCTGAAACTGTTGGGGGTCTCATTCACACCTTACAATAAGTAGTTATTTTGTTGTGTTACAAGACAGTGTATATCTCATTTGAAAATTCATTTAATAATAATATAGTTTGAGTAGAAAGAAGAGTTTATTAACTTTCCCTTTAGCAATTTAGAATTTTTTAAAATATATTTTGAGGAATGGAGAGATGGATCAGTGGTTAAGAGCACTGGCTGCTCTTGCAGAGGACCCAGGTTAATTCCCAGCATCCCCACGGTGCCTAACAACTGTCCATAACTCCAGTTCCATGGAATCTGATGCCCTCTTCTGACCTCTCTAGCCATGGCATGATGTGGTTGAACCTACTTACATGCAGGCAATACACTCATAACATAAAAGTAAAAGCAATAAAACATATTTTTAAATTATTTTTTCAAGAGGTGGAAGAAAAGACATGATAAGTGATATTTCTTTATAGAATGTAGTAAGGGACTTTATCTTCCAGGAAGATGGAATATTGACCTTTCTCTACTGTTCCCAATAAATACAACTGAAAACTCTGACCATCGTCTCTGTAACAAAGCTATGAACACTCCAAAAGCAGAAGGATACAGTCATATGCATTCTGCATTATATTTCCAGACCAGAACTTAGGGAAAAGAGAAAAGCAGAAATACCATTGGTGACCTATGTATGTATGAACAAACACATATAATATACACAGAAACCTTCTCCCTTAAACCAAGGATTATGGGAGGAGCAACTTTGCAAGAGGTCAAACTTTTAGATGATATCAGCTCTAGGCAACAAAGGAAAAAAAAAAGGTGAACAACCTCCACATGCCAATCCTATAAGGCAAAGGTGAAATGTAAACCAAAACAATAGAAATCACTTAATGAGTCTTGAAAACAAAGAAAAATAACTACAATTCTGCTATTCAAAAAAAGGGAGCAACTGAAAAAGCACTGAGGAAAACCTGCAGCTTAAATTGTATGATGTTATTAACAAAGCACAAATTAGGAAACTAGGAAGCTCTACCTTCCAACATACTACAATCAAAGAAATACACCGTCTCAGGCAAGAACAACTTTATCACAAATGAAGATTATTCTCTTGGAAATGGGGCCAAAGGAAATACCACTGGGAGCTGGATATGATAGGACATGCTTGTTCTCCAACACTTGTGAGACTGGAGCTTGTAAGATGTGACTGAAGGAGGAGCCCCCAGCAGTTCAGGACTCAGAAAGACTGACAGAAGCCTGGGACCAGAATATTCAAACATCCATGGGAACAGGTTGACTTTTACAACTTCTCCCTGCATAAATCTGATACCTGAAAATTCCTGTGGAGGGAACTGACTTTTACAGCTTCTTGATTGGATAAGGCCTCTGAATCCTTGGTCTGCAAAATTCCTACCAAAGGTACTGACTTTTACAGCTTCTTGGTCAGATAAGATTCCTGAAAAGGGGTTGCTTCTTGGCCCAAAATTTACAGTCTCCCCTTAAACATCCATCAGATGTCATGGGTACCCTCCTCCCCATAAAAAAAGGCCTACTGACCAGCTAGGCAGGGCTTATCTTTAACTCTCCCAGGGCTAATTGCTCAATCTCCCTGGGATTTAGCCTCCCTCTCTCTCCCTGAGCTAGCTTCTCCATCCCGATCTGGAGAAGTTAGGCCAGGCACACCAGCCTCATCCCACAGTCCGAACCCCCAAGATGAGGAAGGCTAGTATTTTCTCTACTGCCGAACACCAAGAAAGCTAGTCTCAGCTCGTTTTCTCTCTTTCCTGACTAGAGAAGCCAATGTTGTGCCCTTAATAAACCAGTCCTTTTCAACTCCTGGCAGAATCTCTGGTCCGTTTTCTGCTGTGTCTCTTGAACCCAGACCTTACAAAGCTGAAGTACCACTGTGAGTTTACACCCAGCCTAGGCTCTACAAATAGGTTTTTCTCACAACACAGACCACCACCACCACCCACACAGCTGCTGCCTCTGCACCAGTAATATCACCACATAAACTAGTATACACTTCAGCGTTCAAGGGAAAATGAAAGGGAGGTGAATTTTCATTAAAAAATTGGAAGACCCCAGGAACTTAGAATGTATCTCAGTCAGTATGGCACTTACTCTTATATGTAGTGTTCTGGGACCCATCCCCAGCACTGCAGATACCAGGTATGGTGGCACACACATGTAATCCCAGTGTTTGTTCCTAGAATTTAGGAGATGGAAGAAAATGAATCTGGAGTGCAAGTTCACCCTCGACCTTGCAGGGGAGTTCGAGTCAAGCCTTATCTGTATGACATTCTATCTCAGGAGACACAGAACAAGGGACAGAAAGGTGTAAGAGCCAGTGGCATTGATTTGCACAAGAGCTGCTCAAAATTGGGCTCATGAACACAATAGATTGAAGTTGGGGTGTATGAAGTCGCCCCCAACTGGGGTCTATTGGCAGCTGATGCTTGTTGGGGGAGGAGAAAACATCTTTTTTTTTTTTTTTTAAACCAGGGGCATAGCAACTGAAAGGTAGTCCATGCTAATAAATAACTCATGTTTATGCAATAAATCCTAATTAAATTCTGTTCTCTCTCTCTCTCTCTCTTCTCTCTGTCAACATAGAAACATAATGAAAGTTGGAAAAGGACATCCTAAAAAGTAAAAGGGCTGAGTGACAGAGAGCAATGGACTGAAATAACTAAAGTACACTATAGAACTGAGTGAAACTCTTAAAGAATAAATAAATTTACTAAAATCAAAACAAGAGGGAAATTAAGAATAGCTTGGTGAATCTTATAGCTCTTTCTTATTGTGCTTACTTCCCCATACATAACCACTTAACTCTTGAGTTAATACCTGTGGATTTACTTGTGTTCATCCGGTGTTCTACATGGAACTTCACCGATTCCAAACATACAGAGCCTCCAGTAAGTATTTACTTTGTTCATATACTAGAGGCAGGCACTATTCCATTTTAAATATACATTTGTGGTAACCATCAATTGTTATTATTTTTCCATTTTTACTGAATGTTTGTGCATTTCACGCATCTTAATCATATTTAAACCCCTCTATCTGTACTTCCCTTCTGGCTCCCCACATACTTGAATTTCATGCATTCTCTCATATATCAGAAGGCCTATTGAGCTGAAGTTATCTCCCCAGCTGTCCCTAAGTGTGAGTTTATCCACTAAAGCCTGGTCAGTCCATCTAGAAGCAGTTCTGTACAGAAGACCACCTCTCCCTCATGTGGCATTAATCAGCTGCCAATAACTCCTCAGGTAAGGATGGGGCCTCCTGCCCATTCCTCCAGTTCTATGCTTTTTTTTGGTTTGGTTTGAATTCCCATGGGTCTTGTGCATGCTGTCACTATTGCTGTAAGTTCATATGAGCTAGTTCTCAGTCACCTGAAAAACTTTTCTTATGATCATCCATCACCCTTGGTTCTTACATTCTTTCCGGTTCCTCTTCCTCATTAGTTCCTCAGCTTTGGATGGCAGAAATTTACCATAAGAGTCCTATACAGGAACATGCAATCTGTAATTCTCTGTATTTTGGCCAGTTGTGGTTTACATGAAAGAGGCATCACTGGTGATAGTTGAAAGATGCAATAGTGTTCATTCTGCCCCTGTTCTGCTGTGTTCCCTGAGCCTTAGGTATAGAGGTTGCATTATAGATGTGTCATTTCAGGCTGGGCATCTCACAGACACTTATTCTCCTGTGTAACCAGTTGTGGAATTCTGTAATTGTCTCCATTTGTTGTAAAAAAAAAGCTTCTTTGATATGTGACGAGAGGTACACTTGTCTGCAAATATGAGAATACATATTTAGCAAACAATAAGAAACTGTGTTTGTCTAGACATGTGACAGACATGGCTTTTTCTCTAGGTTCTGTGGCCTCTTCAGCCATGTTTATTTAGCTATGTTCACAGTATTACACATGAATTCTCTTCCACTGAGCAGGCTTTAAGTCCAAAAAGGTAGCTGCTGATTATCCCCAAGATAAAAATGCCACTAATGCACCAATAGAGATAGTATGTAGTGCTGATCATTGTTTTGGTTATTATGCTTTACTGTTGGGTTAGACATTTGATTGTATTTCCCCCTTAGCAGCTTCCTATGAACTATGTGTCTGGGTTGGGGAGATCTAAGGTTTATAGGTGGGCCAGAGGATGGATCACACCTTCTTTGGTTGTAACCAGCTCCTTCCTGGCATCTGGGAATGAGAGTTGGGGTTCTAATAGGGAGGGGTTTTGCTAAGGAACCAGATCAGTAAGGAAGCTGATGAGGAACCAGATGTCTTTTGCTAGTGGCCTTGTGTTCTGAAATAGTTGCATCTCCCTCCTGGAGTGGAGAGACAGGGTGGGTGGATCGTCAGTTCATTCAATCATTTGTCTCCTTGATTTTCCTCCATGGACAGTTTTTAAAAGCTTTTTATGTCTATAAAGAGTTCTCGTCTCTAGGATTCTTAGAGGTTTGCTAGTGAGTAAAACTTCCCCACAGATCATCTTTTTCTTCTTATAGATTTTCTGACTCTGACAAATTCATGGACTCCAAGGTCCCTGAACATCACTCCAGGAAGACCTCTATGAAATCTCTAGAATCTGGTAAAGACAGAGCAATAGGGTGTACATGAAAAGCATACACTGCCCTTCCTATTGGCAGTTGGTATGCAAAATTATTCTGCTAACATTTTAATTTGTTGTTGAGTAAGCAAGGTCATTTTCCCTAATATCCCAGAGAGGGAAAACTTGGGAACTTAATTTCATTATAGTCTTTTTCAGAGGTCATTTGTAAAATAATGATTCAGCAGATATTCTTAAAGCTAAAGACAATGCAAAATTACTCATTTGTTTATGAAACAAATAGCTGATCTCTGTTTCTCTGAAATCATCTTTTGAATTAGTTGCTAAAAGTCATTGCTACAGTCTCATCAGTTTTGGACTCACAATAATGATGCTTTTATGTATTTATACCATAGTCCTTATAAAGGGCCATTACAGGTAAACCGTTTCCTTCTGCTCAAAAGAATGAAAGACCTAATTCCATGCTAAAGAGAAAGGAAGAGCAATTGTTACCTTAATGAAATAATGTACTTCCTTTCAAAATCCCTATTTTCTATACAATACCTACAGAGCAATTCAACTTGAGGGTCTGATAACCCTGAAATCCTTTCTGAATCCTGACTGAAAGATATAATTTTTTCTTCTCATCTTATTTCTCTTCTTTCAGTTTCTGGTCAGAACCTAAGTATGCTTTTTGGTGCTTTAAGCCTTCTTGCTCTTTCTCTGAAGCACCCCTCTTCCCCAAACTTTTTGCAATGTGGCTACCACATAGTTGAACTCCAAGCTTGGCTTTCTGTTCTCCTCTTCTCCATCTCCCTTCCTCAGTCACCTGCTGAGACTCTCTTTGCTTTTAATCTCTAATAAAATAAATGATCTTGAACTTTCTTCCGAGTCCATTCATTACCTCCTTTGTTAGTGAAAGTATGTATGAGTCACAAAATGAGAAACTGGTTTCCACGGTAACATGTGGAAACCCTTGAAGGACTCCCTAAACTTTCCCCTGTAGCAGTTCAGACTCTATTTTTAGGTTCTTTGTTTGTTTGTTTTTAGTTTGCTTAATAGGAAATATTATAATAAAGTCAAATTATACATTTAACATTGAATAACTATAAATCAAGTTTTCTGTGCGGTATTTCAGAATGCTTTTATCTTAAGAGGTAATATTGGTACCCTGAACAGTGCAGAAAAGTCATATAACTTTTGGAAACATTCAGTAGAAATCAGATAAAGAGAAAGTTGGAAGAGCTCCAATGATAGAGAGACATCGTGAACATACAAGGTAAATATTAAATAGTTGACATCAAAACAGGGAGGAAAAAAAATCTAGATGGTAGTGGGTGGGTGTGAATAAGAATAAGTTATAATAATATATATTTATGAAAATATCCTATTAAAACCAATTACTTTATAGGCTATTTTTTTAAATAAAAACTTTTCTGAAAGCATTGACTTAATAGATATTCTTACCCTGGTAAATTCTAATATAGTGTTCTTTATATAGTAATTATATCTAGTTGTTAATTTTATTTATTCTGGATATGTATATTTATATATTCCAGAATTTATAACAATCCAACAGCTCTTTTTTTTTCCTTTGTGCTTTTTCATTCTTGTTAAAACATAATGAATTTTACTATTATGAAGTAACAGATGATATTTCAGCAACCTAAGTCCATTGTAGAAAGTATACTTTTATGAGTGCAATAAACTATCTTCTTCCCATGATGCATAGTACTTTTAAATTTATGTTTCTAGGCATTCATATCTAACAAAAAGATTACCAAAAAATTAAATAATCATTTAGTTTTGTATTTATTACTAATATTATGTTGATATTATTTAAAGACCTTCTGGTTCTAAGTTACAAATATATAAATAATAAGGTTCAGCTGCAATGAAAGGTGTTCTGAGCTCTTTTCTCAACAGTTTCCTTAGCAAGACTCTAAAAGTCTGTTGCTGAAGTTTTCACAGGTTGTATCCATTAATGACACAATGAGTTGCCAGATGAGTTGAATTGGACAAACAGACCTCAGAGCTATTGAGGCTGACGCCAGATGCTGACTGTGCAAACTTGTATTCTTTGGGTCCTTCTAGGAGATTCAATAATTATTTAATCCCAGCTACAACTGTAGACCACAGTTTTGTGACTGAAATATGAAGACATCTACCTTAGATTTCCCTTCATCTCCCTTCTCCTGATGCAGCCCACCTGAAGTCTGTTCTGAAAGGATTCCTCTATTTATTTTATCCTTTTGTTCAGTGCTGTTCCTTACTTCTGCTTCATGAGAAGAGAGTAGATAATTTCGTGAAAATGCCAGACCATTTCAGAAAACACAGGAACATAGACTTAGACACGATAACCTGGCCTTTCTACCTCAAAAAAGTCAAAGTTGCCTGAGACATCTGAATATTCCATCAAACCAGTAATATTCTGGTTACTTCACTGAAGGCTCAGCTTTCTGCCTCAAAGCCATCCTGGAATTCCTATGGTCATCAAGTTTATACTAGAATCTGGATACACTGTAGCCAAAAACTACTCCAAGGTGGATCAGCTGGGAGCTTCCCTTCTTATTGGCAAGCCTTTCCCTCAATATCTCAGCTTCATTTCAGATGGAAAGTTGATGAACCTTTGGGTAGCAGAGAAAAGTTTACTTCAACCCAATAATCAATATTGTTCTGATAGTGGAAGGATGAAATAGGTAACTGACCAAGGATGGTGGAACACATACACAACTTAGTCTTAGACACTGTGAGTGATATTGTCTGTCCTAACAGTGTCAGGCAGAAGTCCACCCTGAATTTCCTGTGCAGAATTGCTCTTATATGGCACATGCTACAACTGCCACCCATGTCCATGATAATGACCTTTTTTCTATGTAGTGGACACATTAAGTAGTTCTTCACAGCTAATTTAAAAGCAGATGTTTATCAGGTTTCCTGTCCTCTCTGTCCTCTTGATATCATGTCCTTCATAGTGGGAGATTAGTCATACTTCATCACCAGCACGGATCAACAATTTTCTTAAGAGTATTAGATTGTACATAATCCATCATGTCCTAGTGTCTGATCAAAATGAGACTATGATCTTGGATATACTGCTCAGTTCCTGTCAATGAAAATATAAAGACCATTGATTCAAGATAATAAAAAGACATGTACAAGGAGCTGCTGCTGATTACATTTTTAAAAATAAATTTTATTAAATTTTCGTGCATTTTATAATATCCATCTGAATCATATTTAGATCCCTTTGCCTATCTGCATCCCAATGGATTTCATGCATTCTATCATATATGTTAAAGCCTATGGAGTCAAATTTGTGTTCCCAAATGTCCTTTGTTGTGAGTTCATCCACTGGAGCCTGGTCAGTCTGTCTAGAATCACTCCCTTAAAGAAGATCAACTCTGTCTCTCAACCAACAGTGATCTGCTGCCAATTGTCCCTTGCCTAAAGGTGAGGCCTCATGTGAATCCACAGCAATGATGACAGCATGTGCAAATCCCACGTAAGTTCAAGCCAGACATATCCATGATGATGGTGTTCTTTCTATGTAATGGACATTGTCTTTATTTATGCGGCACATCTGTCCACAGATGTTAACTTTATTTAGGAAAAAAAATTCTAGATCTTAATGTGTAATTAAACACTAAAGAAAGAAAGTTCAAATTGCCTAATAACCTTTTTCCAGATTAGAAATAAGCAATAGTGTGTTTCTGAATTCAGTTTCTTAGTAAACTTTGTCGTTAGTACTTAGTGATAATATTGCTCTGTGTCTAATAATCAGCATGTGTGACATTCTAATCTTCACAAAATTAAATGATGCAAATTTAAAGATTATTTAAAATATAGAATTATTTTTATATTTTAATATGCATTAAAAATGTAAGACAATGTACACATCTGGTAATCTTATGTCATATCTTCTTACCACTTCTTAAGTGCTAACAGATCTTTAATTTCTTTATTTTATAGGAATCCAGAGTGTTATATGCTTTGACAGTGATAATTAACTCAGGGTATAAATATTTAAATGTAGATATCAACAAGGGAGTGGAGAGTTATAGCTACAGTTGCAAAGACTTTAAATACAAAAAATTTTAGTGAAACCTTTTGTTCTAATAAAAGATTTTGGTTTCAATTATGAACTTTAAAGGTACTCTGGGGCTCGAGAGATTGCTCAGTGGTTAAGACCACTGGCTGCTCTTGCAGAGGACCTGGGTTTGGTTCCCAGCACCAACATGGTAGATAAAGATAATCTAGAACTCCTGTTCCAGAGAATCTGATGAACTCTTCTGACCTCCGTGGGCACTGCAAGACACAGACACACTTAGGTACATGCAAGCAATACACTCATACTCATAAAATAAAAATAATAAAAAGCACTCTAAAATAATATTGTAAAATGGATAAAGTTATCAAAAATATACATTTCTTTTTATCTATTCTATTTATTATTTTTAATTTTATGTATGAGTGTATTGCCTACATGCATGTAAGTGAAGTGCACCCAGGTTAGGCAGTGCCCATGGAGGTCAGAAGAGGGTGTCAGATCCCCTGGAACTGGAGTTATAAATCGTTGTTAACCAGCATGTGAATCCTGTGATTTGAACCAGTTCCTCTGCAAGAGCAGCCAGTGCTCTAAAATGCTGTGCTATCTCGCTAGGCCTCATATATTTCTCTCTAGCACCCACATACTGAATCATGTGCTTTCAATTTTCCTGTGTATTCATAATTTATTTCAAATCTTTTAAATTTGCCAACTCAGAATATGTCTAATTTTCTTTTTAAATGGCACTTTCCCTGGGCATACACTCAGAGGGCAGAGGCAGGCAGATATTTGTGGGAGCAAGGGCAGCCTGCTCTACATAGGCCAGCTGGGGCTACAGGAAATCTTTGTCACAAAAACCTCCTCCTACCCAAAATGACACTTTCATTGAAACGCATCTGCCAATATTTTATGTTGTTTAAAAATGCATTCATTATGAAACTACGTATTTTTTTAATTGGTGAGAGTGTTCAGTGGTTAAGCCTTCTTGCTGCTCTTGCAGAGGACCTCAGTCAGTTCCCAGTCCCACATGGCAACTCACTATCTTATGCAATTCCAATTTGTAACCTATGCTCTCTTCTTCATCTCACATGCACTAGGAACACATGTGGTGCACATAAATATGTGTAGGCAATGTACTCATACATATGAAATACACCAAAATAAATAATTTGGGGTTTGGTTATCAATTTTAAGAAACTGCTTCATGAAATATCTTATTTTTCCAAAGTAAAATTTTGCATTCCTAAAACTTATAGGATAAACTCAAAATCTAATATTTATTACAGGAGTTTCAAGGAACCAAACTATTATTAGATCTACTAAAACAACATTGCATGGCATGAAATTTGTTCCTTTTGTAGGATTCTTCCCTGAATCTGTGTTTTCTTGCAGTTTTGTCATGCCAACATAACAGTTTCCTGAAATAAACAGCCTAACTCTTAATTACAATTTTTAAGAGTGGGTCAAACTCAAAGGACATGCCTTTCCGCAGGTGTCTCTTGATACAGTCCTGGGGCTGTGCTGCTGCTACAGTGCTCCAAGTTGTGTCTGGAACTGTGTCATTGGAACTGTGATTCTGAATCAGGCCTCACCCATGATTTTCTTCAAAATGGATTCTCCAGCTTCAGTTGGGGAAGTATGAGTTTGGATCCATCCTTATCAGATAATCTTGTCTTTTCATCTCTTGTTCTAGAATATCTCATACATGAAATGTTAAACATTCATTCCCAATCTCCAAGTTTTCATTAAAGATAAGTTTTCTTTCTTTCAGTGCCTTTATATGTTAAATCTCAAGAATATTCATATTCATTCTATTTCTTGGGGTAGAATAGAAAATGGGGTGCCCAAGTCACAAGACACAAGAAACATGGTTCAGTGAACTTGCCAAAGTAAATTAACATCATTAGTCTGGATTCTGTCTATTTTATAAAAGTCATTCCTACTATTGTTCATTCTGTCCCCCTAGCAGGTGCTTCCTCTATGAACCCAAATTATAGTACATCAATTTTCCACCCCCAACAATTAGATTGATTGTTAATTATATTTTTGGTGACATTCATCATGTTTCTGAGCTTGCTTTGAAATGAAGTGTCATTTTTATATTTAAAGATTTTTAAAGATTTATTTAGGGGCTGGAGACATGCCTCAGAGGTTCAGAGCACTGGCTGTTCTTGCAGTGGACCCAGTTTCAATTCCCAGCATCCACATGGCAGCTAACAACTGTGGGTAACCCTAGTTCCAGGTGATCCAATATCCTCCTCAGGCCGCTACAGGCACTGCAGGACACATGTGCACTTATATACATGCAGGAAATACATTCATACACATAAAATAATAAATAAAATGTTAAAAAAAATGTTATTATGTGTATGAGCTTTACCTGCCTGTATGTAAGTACACCACAGGCATGTTTAAAGGCTGAAAAGGTCACTGAATCCTCTGGAACTGGAGTTAAGGATAAGTGCTAGCCATCATGTAGGTGTTGGTAAAGTAGTAAGAGCTCATTTCTCCAGTCACAAAAGCACTGATTCTTTCATTGATAATCTGTATTTCGCAGGACAAAGCATGTTGCATGAACAATGATGGCAAATATTTTTTGTGTGAATTGTGAATTGATTGTTAAAATGTTTGAAAATTTGAAAATACAATTTAGTATTAATATTTTACCATATATTTAGTATATTGTTTTTCCCTTTTAATTATTTTTTTAAATTTCATACTCTATATTTACATTGTATTTAGATCCCCTCACCTATGGGCACCGTATCTTACTACCCTCCATTCAGTCTTTTGTACCGTATCACATATGTGTATATATGTGTTAATATGTTAATATATCTATATGCCTATAGAGCCAAATTTGTGTTTTCAAATATACTTTAGTATAGATCTATCCATGGGAAAATAGTTCATTTGAATAGCTAGATTACTATAACTTTACTAGTGCATTTTTAATTTGAAAGACACTATATACATGTTTGCACAGCAGGCCATAGTATTCATGGAAATATATATATACAAAAATATAAATGGTATATTAAATGCAGAAGTATAAAACCAAGTTCACAAGAAAAAGTGACTAATGCAGTTATAAACATGCACAAGGAAAAAGCAGAAACTGGGTTGGAATTCAGAGTTTATATTCTAGATGTGAAATGACCAAAATTAAAAATGTTGACAATAGACAATCTAGGATATATATAGAATATGTACTGGAAACCTGTTGTGTATTTGTAGAGTTTAATTATAATCAGTATAAAAGGAGATTTGTCATTAACCATCAGATTTCAAATAAATTAAATAGTTTAATGCTTCAATTAAAAGTTACAATTCTGAACATTTCTACAATCAAATGTAAGTATTTGCAAAGAAAAAGTTTAGTGAGTGGATGTACATTGTTTTTCTTTTTGAGTGAAATAAATTGCTGTCAGTATTGTGCCCATTTACATAGGAGAACAACATAAATCATAATGCATTACATATGTGAAAAGGTGTTTATATATCAATAGTAATTGTATGGGAAGATCACTATGATACATGTTTTGTTTGTTCTTTGACCATTGCCTAATACATGATTATTATTCTTTCCTTGCACCTTCTTTTATCTCCCTCATATTACATTGAATCTCTTTTCCTCCCTAACAGTTCTTTTCCCAGATTTATGACTTTTGGTATTATATGTGACTGATTTAAACAGGGCCATTTATGACACTGTTGTATTGAAACTGTTCAGTGGTGTCTGGTTGATGCAGCCTCTTCAAGTCAGGCCAGTGGGATGGCTCAGCTGGTAGAGTGAACACCTGGCAACTTGAGGCTGATTCCCAGGACCCATAGAAAGTGGGAAAGAGAGAACAGGTTCTGTTGTTGTTCTTTGACTTCCACACAGGTACGTACATACACTTATCACTCATACAACACAGTAATAAATAAAAACATTTAAAATTTTTAAAATATTTTTATCACAGAATGTGATGCATAGATATATTATCACTAATTCATGTAAAAACCTACCACAGTCTCAAAATGCATGTTTTAACTTATATGTGTTGTGTCGCAGAAAAGGACTGTAAGATATATCTGAAATGGTTGAGTGACTTTCCAAGAGGAGTAGTTGAATTGGAATTGACAAGAAACCTTCTGACTTGATATTTGCGAATATGTGAAAATTAGAGAAAGTGAAAAACTGTAAATATTTTAAAATTGATACTGCAAAAGATCTTAAGAATTCAAGTCACAACAAAACATATTAAAAATCTGACCATGTGATGGAGAGATGGTTTAGTGGAAAAAAGGACCAGAATTCAGATCGCTACACTAGATGGATGTCTGAAATTCTAGCACTCAGAAAGAGAAATAGGAGGTCTTTAGGGCAAGCTTGCTAAGTGGGCTAGCTAGAATCAGTGAGCTCTGGGTTTATCGAAACACCCTGCCTCAATAAACAGAGTGGATAGTGATGAAGGAAGACAACTTTAGGTTGCCACATGTATGTGCACACATGATCAACTGTACTTGCACATACAAGTGTACCCTTGTACACACACTAGACACAATAGACACATGTGCAAACTCAACACACACATACACATCAAAAAAATGTAAAACATTATTTTGACCTTGTAATAAGACAGATTGTATCAGTATTTTTAAAAGGTGTTATCTCAGGGGACTGAGGTCTCTGAGAAGTTGCTGAGGCAGAGGACATCGCCTTCAGTGTTGTACCCAGTGGTGAGTGAATTCTGTTTCATGGATAGCATCACACCCGTGTCCATGCTTGTTTAAACTCAATGAGTCACAAAGGGGAGGGGGAAGCAGAAAGAAATGGAGGTGGGGTTGGGGCTTCATAGGAGCAAGTGGGGATTGGTGGATGCAGAACTGAGTGAGCCCAGAATATATTATATACATATATGGAATTGTCAAAAAATACATTTTCTAGAACAGAAGTGGTGGCCTCATATATATTCTTGCACACAATAGCTCTGAAATGAGGTCAGAACTTCCAACCCAAGCAGTTACAACTCTCACTGCTGTATTTCAACTTATTCATTATTTCTCAACTTGTCATAGGTGCGAGCATGGGTCAAAGGTCAAGGCCATTTCTCAGCAGGGAGTTTATTGCTGACACAGTTTGAGTCAGTATTCACTAAATCTCCCACAACAATATCCTCTGGCATCATGAAATGAAATGCAATTTATTCCATTTTAACATGATGAGAAATATATTACTTTAGCATTTGCAAATTATATTTCATAATATTTCCTTCATGACAGAGATTTTCCCTCTGTAATATAATTCAAAGAAATGTTGTAGGTACAAAACTGAGGATGATAGAAAATAAGATACCAATAAAATATATATGAAACTATATTTTTCTATAGCAATATTATTTACATATAAGAACCTGAAAAACTACCAAGGAGTTTGTATTTCAGTGCAACATTTCTGTATATGCAAGGCTAGGATGATAAATTTTCTACTTACACAAAATAAGTAGGAATGCTCATAAAAATCTACAAATTCCTAGATCCTAGATCATTACTAAGTTGTACAGATACAGCTTAGTCTGTAGTAATTCCAGGCTCCACGTAAGTAATACTTAGCCAGTAAGTAGATATGAAGTTTTCTTGAGTCCTTATGTCATATCAGATAATAGTACCTTCATAAGTTGTATGATAAAGACCTGGGCGATAGATTTCTGTCTAAGAGTCGATGATTTAAGTAGAAAAGCAGACAATATATAAAAAAGAGTAATATATAAATACGGAGAAGAAATGAAAGAATTGATTAATTTAGAAAGAGTAAGCAAAGACAGACAACTGGATAAGATTAATAGTGATGGCTAGTTTCATTGTACTAAAAGATTCTTTTAAGGATTCTGACGTGAGATTAAAGTGATATTTTAATGTAGGCTCAGGCAATTGCACTGCATTTGGAAGCTGGTCAATATGTATGTGTGATTGTATTAAATAAATTTTATGCTAAATTATAGGCAATTAAACACAAAGAAAATGACATAAGACAGACAATTTTTGGAAGGAGAATTGGAAAGAATAGAGGCCTGTCAGGAATGATTGATTGTGCCTGGTTCTCAGAGTGGCAAATGGGCTAACGCAGGGGAAGGAAGAAATGAACAGAAACAACTAAATTTGTTCAGTTTTAAAATATACTTTGGGGAGCAGTTCTCAAATATGGAATTCTCAAAAATATCATGATACAAGATTTTTACCATGTTACTCAGATGACACATAAAATGTGACATTTGACATTTCTACTTTGATTTAAGTTGCAGAAGAGTCGATAAGTTGCTAAGCCCCATGGAAATGATGAAATGGCAGGAAGGTTAGTTAATTCTAGCTGCAGTGGTAGCTGCCAGGAGTTGCCTTGCTGAGCAGATGCCAGGGATTTGAAAGCAGAGATGCTTTAGAGAGGTTACTTGACTGTTTTGTTTAAAGATTTTCAAAGATTTGCATTTGTCACAATGTTTTGAGATATATCTGCAAAATAAGAAATACCTTATTCTGGTAGGGAATGATTTGGTATGAACTGATAAAGTACTAAATTTCAATAAACAAAATTCCATAGGAATAAAAATAGTAAATTCAAACTTAAGGAGAGTACTATGACTCCGTGTCCTTATCTTATTTTTCCACAGAATGAGATTGGCTGGTAATACTTCTTATCCAACAACTTACATAAAAGAATCCATTTTTCTAGTTATTTAGGACAAAAAGAATCAGATGTTTTCTGCTTGTAATATACATGTTTTAGTGCTTCATTTTATGAATCAGAATCTATGAAAAGGAAGATCCATAGATTTAGTACTTCCAATAGTTTATGTACCTTTTGATGATGGTAATATGCTTGAGTCATATAACGCTAACTTCTGTCTTCATAATTCATGGTTATGTAATCAAGGAGAGGGACATACAAGTAAATATACATGAAACAGAATGTGTAGCCTGTGCTTTAACATCACTTAGTAAATATAACCTGCCTACAATTGTGCTATTGATTTTTCCCTTGATTTTTTTGAACCGATTATAAAATTCATAAAAATTATACGTATTTATGATGTTTCTGTGATATATGCCCTGAAAGAAGTTTAAATCTGGCTAAATAAATGCTCATGCTCATCAAACATTTTTCTTATGTGTGGTGGAAGTTTTTAAACTCCTTCTAGCATTTTGAAATGTATAGCATATGATTATTACCAATAGTCACCTTGTTTAGCTTCGTTAACATTTATAAACTCCTTAAAATGTTTTCATTCTCAGAACTCTTAGGAAGAAAATACAAGAAACAACTGCAGCATCATAAGTTCAGTGAAGATGAAATCAGCATCTTATATACATGGCATACCTTCATAGCCTATGATTTCCAGATAAGAGAAATCACTGCTGTAATGAGATTTGTTACTTTTAAAATAATACCTCCATCCTAAATGAGCTTCGCACCTTCTGTGGACCATTTGTAGTTTCTTTTGAAGAAGTATATATTTTAATTTCTATGTTCAATCAACTGACTTTCTCTTTTATTATTCTTGTTTTGTTTTGTTTTGCATATACTTCAGATGTCTGGCAGGGTTTACATTCAGAAAATAGTCAAAAAAAAAAAAGAAAGGAGCTTTGGAATATCACAATCCTAATTCTCAACTAAAGGGAGACAAAACTGGGAAAAACTATGTCACACTACAAGATTTACCACCACCAAAGATATGAAACATATCAGATTCTCTTCCTATGAGGAGTCATCTTAGAAAACTTGGGTCCGTTCCTAGAATTACTTTGAGCTCAGTCTTCACCTGTGACACGAATGTTTTATTGAGTTATTAGTTGCTCTAGTTTAATGGACTGGTGAACAGGCCACAATGGTGATTGTGTGACCACTGCCCTTTATACCTTATAAACAAACCCACAAATCTCCTGTTACCCATGTCTCATAATAGAATAATTTTATAAAGAGGCGTTACATGACTGGAAGGATGAGAAGGTATGACCAGAAATCTTCACTCTCTAGGAAGACAAAAATCCAAGCAGAGTGGATGAGATTAAAGCAAAACAGCTGCCAATGCACTCCAGTGGCTACTGCCAGGATCCACCAACTTCAGAGAATGGCAGAATTGGATTGTCACATTTCCCAAGTATCTTTTGTTTATTTTCCCCCTCCTCGCCTTGGATTTTTGTATGGCAAGATTCAGAAACGCATTGTTTGTTAATACAAAGAGCACTGAAAATTGGCCCTTTCTCTCAATAGTAAACAAAGGCACAGCAGATGGGAGGCACAGTGAGAACTTAAATGATTAGGCTGATCACTAAAATCTAAATTAATCATTCAGTCAAGAAGCACTTAACAACAATTTCATCTCAGCTGTGTGACAATGTAGGATATAAAATATAAAAGAAAGACAGATGAGAGAAAGAAAGAGATATGAGAGAGAAAGGGAGAGAGAGAGAGAGACAGAGAGAGAGACTATTGCCATAGTTGTCAAATGTCCTTGAGAGATACATTACGCATCAGAAAAAAAATGATGCATAAATAAGCAAACGCCATGACATATGATTTAGGGAAGTTCTCACAGAGAAGCTGAGGGAAGAAGAAATTAACACCCCACTGGGATATGTAATTTAGTAACTCATATCTAAAGTTTATTTCCTGGTGAATGAAATTTAAAACACTGTATATTACGGGTGTGATCAAATTCAATTTAAAATATATTAAGTGATGCTTTGTGATACGTTGCAAATCTTTCAGATTTACAGGACATGCTGATCTTTAAGACACATCACTTAGACTAGAGGCCCTGGAATGTCATTATTGATACCCCTATTCATCTATCACTAGGTGAAAATTTAATGTTACCAGCAGTAGGCTTATAGGAATTCAGAGGAAGGAAATTAAGATGGCCTGCAGGAATTCAAGAGTGTGGTACAAATCAGGTGCACAAATAGTGGGAAATGTGTAACAGTTATGTGGAAAACCTTCTAATGGGCATGAAATCATTAATTAGGCAGGTTGACCTGCCAGGGGACAACCTTCTGGCAGACAGGAGCATCATGGAGACCTGATTACATAAAAAGCTGAATGTTTCCCAAGCTGTTCCCAATATGAAAGTTGCTCCCTCACTGAGGTATAAATTATTCCAAAAAAACATTTGTAAGTTATGATCAGAAAATCAGCAATTGGTAATATGCAAAGAGAAATCAGGTTTTCTATTTTTAAGTATTTTATTAATTTTTTAACCTTTTTATATTTTTATTAAATTTTTGTGTGTTTCACACACATCTTGATTTTTTTTTCTTTTGAATCATTGTGTATTTCATACAGAGCTTCTCAATCAGAAGTGGCTTCCATGTCAGTTCCAGCTTCACTGCTCCAAAACTCGTCTTCAAGGTTACATCTTAGCCATAGGGTCTTATTTTCAAGTTCTGGGAGACAATCCAGGGCTGTGGCAATAACCTGTGTAATTTCAGGAGTCTCTTGGACAACCCTGGGCAACAACTCAAGGAAAGTTTCTCCTGTCTGCCACTGTTTCTTGTTGTGCAGCCTTCAGTTGTGCACATGGGCTCATGTAAAGATACTGTATGTGGAAATTGTCATTAGATTGTTGGACTAATATGGTTCCCCTTGGTGTTTTACACTAGCTAGACACTATTTATCTCTCCTCCCTCTCTCCCTGTCATCCTCATAACTCCCTTCTCCATCTGTACGCTCCCATAGACCCCCCCTCCCCCCACAGGATTTCACAAATTTTGTCGTTTATGTTAAGGTCTATCAGGTCAAGTTACAGTCCCCTGATGTCCCTTAGTGCAAATTCATCTACTGGGGCCTAGTCAGCCTATCAGACTCACCCCTTTTATTAAGAAGTTCAGCTTTTCTTCACCCATTAGTAATTAGTTAACCAATGTTATTTTTGTTTTATGTGTGTGAGTGTAATGTCTGAAAATATTTCCATATACCTGTCCTGCAATACCCAGGGAGGTCAGAAGAGAGTGTCAAATTCTCCTGGGCCTAGAGTTACATGTGGGGATTAGCCACCATGTCAGTGCTGAGAATTGAACCTGGGTCCTCTACAAGAGCAGCGAGTGCTTTTAACTGCTGAACCATCTCTCCAGTCCCTTCTTTTCTATTTTTTTTTCTTCAAAAGTCAATTAGAAAATGACTACATAGTTTACATTCATTTACACAATAACTTCTGGAAATATTGAAATCTAACATCATCTATGGATTACACAGCATACATATTTCTAACAGGGAAAAACAAAGCTAAACAAGGTTACTGACATTAACAACCACATCATGAATCGGGCCCATCACGCAATAGATAAGCCAGTGCTATTTGGTGCTATCAGAATCCCCTTGACCCTTTTTTAAACCTTCACTAGACTGAAAATGAATTTCAGAAGAGTAGGAAATGTGGATTTCCCTTGACTAAATGTAATAGCAATCACTGAATGACATCCCTTTCAATATCTCAAGGATACTTAAATGAATATGAAAGCCAGTATGACTCTTCAAGTCAACAACATGGACCAAAGTTGAAAATAGCTTGGCAGAGTATGGCCAAGTGGCTGGTGGTTTTTTATTAATAGGCAACCATGGATTGCAACTCTAGTAATTACCTTGGTAAGATTCACAATGGACTTTGTCTTTCTAACATGTCAGCCTTGAAATTAATGGAGTTTTATGGTCTGTATTCTTACGCAAAATTTAACTTGAACTTCTAAACTAGCTCCTAAAAAATAAAATGTTCTAATTGAGAGTACAAGTTCATTTTATTCTTGGATAATTTTATGGACACCTATGTCAATCTTACTGAAAGTAAGAAGATGATAATTAAATACCTGCTTTACAGGTTTGAGAGATGGCTCAGTGGTTAGGTGCACTGGCTATTCTTGCAGAGGACCCAGGTTCAAATCCCAGCACCCACATGGTGGCTAACACTGTCCTCTGTAACTCCAGTTCCAGGGAATCTGGCGTCCTCTTCTGTCCTCCACCGGCACTGCAGGACAAGGGTGAACTTAACATATGTGCAGGCAATACACTCATACACATAAAATAAAAACAAATTTAAAAAATCCAAAAAATGTCTGATTTACTTCTTAAATATATAAATAATAAATATAAATACTTATGATGAATATTAGTGGCAGACTATCATAATCCTCCAAATAGATATTCTTAGAATAATCAAAGAGCCTGGAGTCAAGAGACTCAGCTTCACTCTTTTCATTAAAATAAGGATTAAATAAAACTTTTTCCAACTGATGAAATAAAAGTGATGGTAAAACAATATGTTATTTTAAGGTTATCATATATTTCTTAAAGACTATATAAAAGAATCTCCCCCAAAGGATTCGTATTTTATAATACATTGAATTATAACGTGGTAGTCATGTGGAAATTTAGTATATTGCACTGAAAATAACTGACAATTTAAAAAATAAAAAATAAAAACTTGAGATAAAGAGTCAGTTTTATCACGAGTCACCATGGCTATGAAAACAAGTCAGAGCAATCTTCCTCAGTGGCAATGCAGCTGTGTGTATGGGGAGCATTTAATGTGGAGATAATTAATGTGGATAATGAGATAATTAATAGCTGTGAAAACCGTTACACAAAGTTCAATAATAATAATACAAACAAACGTTGGCTTCACCCACCATGAGACAAATTACACCCCAGTTACTCAGTGTTTGGAAGTGAGAGTGAGCTCTTGGAGACATTAACACTTGCAGGAGCCTGTGGCTCTCCCACCTCCTTCTCTCAGCAGGATGTTCTGTTCATAGGAACACTTGCTGAGGCACCAGTCACCATTCTGCACAAGTATTATAAGATGACATCACTAGCTAATTTTTATCTCTTTGAAGCCCAGCCAAACTCTTACATCCTCTTGGATGCTTGCAATGCCCACCATTTAATTATCTGACTTCTTTGGGACAAGAAGCGATCTACATTCTCAGCATTCTTAGGAGCCAGTTAAATGAAAAAGATGAATGTCTGAAAGGAATATTGATGAAGGAAGAAGACTAAACAGAAAATCTCTGTGATCTAAATTAAGGAATGGCATCTTGTCATACAACAACTTCTAGGCCCTTGATTAAATTAAAAATATCAAATATTTTCTTTTTAAAAATTGTATTTATTATTTTTGTGTATGTGTATGAGTGCATTGCCTGGATTATGTAAGTATACCCACGTTGTGTAATGACCATGGAGGTCAGAGGAGGGCATTAGATGCCCTGGAACTTGAGTTACTAGTGGCTGTTAGCAACCATGTAGGTGCTGGGAACTGAACCTGGGTACTTTTAACCACTGAGCCATTTCTTCAGCCCCAAATATCAAATTATATTTTCTACAAAATATCACATACCTAAGCACATGGAAGCTATTTACTTTAATGAATACACACACACACACACACACACATATATATATATATATATATATATATATATATATATTCCCAATTTTTTTTCTGTGTAGAATTTGAAATACATTAGAATTATTTGAAAGTCAACAAAGAAAAGACTAGCACACTGACAGAAAGTTTCTCTATGCTGTTACAGAATGTAAAAATCAGATGGAAACAAGAAGAGGAAAGGCATAATACACACTCAAAGTAAAAGACTGTATGGAGAAACAAAATGGATTCCTTCCTTCCTTTGTTCACAGAAATATTCCCCAAACTCCCTCAGAATACAGCAGCCTTTCAGGTAATTCATTAGGAAATTTGGGCATAGTCCCCATTTTTTCTTTCCATTAAATTTCCCTTGGGGAATCTTTGGCAAGCTCCTCCTTGAACTTCCTGAGATTGAACCCAAATATCGTTTCAGTACCTTAATAACTTTTACCCCTAGAATAGCATGTGATGGCACCATGAGCATCTTTTAACTATGTGGGGCTGCCTGTTTCTCATGTAGGCATGTCCAAGTTTAACTTTCAGTAGGGTCAATGTAGTGTTTTGAAAGTCAGTGTTGTCATGCTGATCCTGTCCTTCAAACCTTTCCATGCCCCGTATTTCAACTCTGTACCCCACATGCTGTTATTTCTCTCATTTAAAAACTACTTTCAAGTAAACCTGTTTTTCCTTTCCATGTCCAACATATCAAGCCAAAGTTCTAACCCTTAATTTCCCTAATTGACTTCATCCTGTAGTTCAATCCTCCTCATCTGATTCCTTTCAGTTTATATAGATCTTCTCTTAGTCTACGTTTTGTGAAGAGGCCCCAATGTGGGCATTGTTACTCGACATCCCATTGCCAGAAGGAAAACAAATAAGGCTAAATGTATCTTCATCCTCGCTGTTACAGTGAAGTGGTTTAGGGAGAGAAGAGAGAGAAAGGAGGATGGACAGGAAGAGGGAGGGAGGGAAGGAAAAGGAGAGAGCTACAATACTAGGGAAGGGCATGCTATAAATGCTGTTCACGTGCTTCATTTAGGGTCCTATAGGGCCCCTAACAAAATACTACAAAAGGGGTCACTTAGATGACTAAAACTAATTTTCTCCAAGTTCTGGTTACTGAAAATCCAAGGTCTTTTGGGGCTTAATTTCTCCTGAGACCTTCTTCATTTCCTTGTGATGGCAAGCTTCCAGCTCCACTGTCAAATCTCTGATGTGAGTATGCACATTTTCTCCTCTTTTGTGAGTTAGATACTAATGTTTCCTCTCAAAGAAGAAATTCAAATCCAGATCTTCATGAATGATAGGCAGGTACTCAACTACTAGCTCTACCCATTGCCCTGTTTTCCTTTATCCTTGAGTGCATTCTTCTCAAATAGATGATCTTTTGTGTATTTTTTTTTCTGAAGAAATCGCCCTCTCTGGGGAACTTATGAAAATTTCAGCATGAATCATTACAACTATATCACTTAGCAAGGCTAAACATTATCTTGTTAAAATTAAAATCTAAAATTAAATTACATATTTAACTATCATAAATATGTTAACAAATATTTACTGAACATTGGCTGCAACCTATGCATGATTTCTATTAACACTCATCTTCACAATAGCTCTGAGAAATAAAAACTGTATTAAACTCATATTTGTCAGACAATAAAATTAAAGCACAGTAGTCATAGAAACAGTGGCTAGTCTTTTATCATTAGCTGTCATGTTTGGATTTTCAAAGTTATTAGATTGTACAGTTTTTTTTTTTAACTTTTATGTTATAGGAATCATGAAGCCAAAGACTAGGTGTGAAGGAAAATCAGCCTGACAGATGACTGAACAAACTGACCATTCCCCCACTCTTTCTCCCAATTCCTGGAGGGAGATACATCTATCTCAGAACACATGGCCTCTAGAAAGATATCTGGTTTCTATTCCTGGTTCCTCTATCAGAACTTCCCATCTCTTCTTCCCAGATCCCAGCAAGGAACAGAATACTTCCCGAGAAAGCAGAACCCCTTTTCTTGAGCTTTCTGGTTACATCTATAAATCCCAGACCTCCTTCAACCCCAATGCATAGCCTCCATCCCCATAGGAAGGCTGCTTGCTCTTTATAGTTAATAAAGCTATCTGTGTCTGTTGAGGTGGGATTCTATTTCTATTTCTTTATCATGTCACCCTCTCATCCTGAATTGTACTTGTTTGTTGCATTTAAATGTGAAATATCTGTATAGACTCATGTTTTGAACACTTGGTCTCAGCTAGTGGTATGTTTTTTTGTTTGTTTGCTTTTACTCTTGCTTTGTGTGTGTGTGGAGACAGGTTGGGTGATGTATGTGTTGTGTTATAAGTCCTTGTTAGTATAAGTTGTGTTTGTATATAAAAGTCTGAGGTAGACTTTGGGTGTCTCATTTCTTCATCACGTTCTGCTCTTATTTTTTGAGACAGTGTCAGTTACTGGGCATGAAGCTCAACACTTCAGTTTGGATGGCTAGCCATTAAGTTTCAGAAATACACCTTTTTCTGTCCCTACCAGTGCTAATGTTATATAGGCCCATGTTACCTTACTAGTGTTCTGGAGACCCAAACCCTATTCCTCATACTTCTGAAGGCAGCACTTTATTGATTAAGCCATCTCCCTAGCTTCCAATAGTGTTGTTTTAGAAGGTTGCAGAATCTTTTGGAGGAGGATCCTTGTCGGTGGAAGTACAATGGTAGGGATGGCTTTGAGACTCTGTCATTCCTGTTTACTCTCTGATCACTGGTTGCCTATGCAGTGTGACCAGCTTCCTTATGCTCCAACATCCATGCCTTTCCCACCATGCTGGACTGTGTCTCTTCAAACTGTAAGCAACTGGTCAAAGTGCTAAGAATGGGTAACTGTTGCTTCTCAGTTGTAAATGAGACATCTAAACAATCTCCTAAAAATCACAGGGAATATACTCTGGGAATTTCATGACTATTGAAATCTTGGACACAGATCAGACCTGGACACCAGAGCAAGATCTGCACACACACAGACACACACACACACACACACACACACACACACACACACACACACACACAAAAGGACATGGGGGCAGCAGCAGTGACCCAGATGGGAAGCAGTCTTAAGAATGGGACATATGTCTGGAGAACTAATGACAGCTGTGATGAGTTAGCAATGTCCTTCAAAGTCATTTACCCTGCTTTGGGACCACCCTTGACCTCACTATTCTGAAGTAATCAATATATATATATATATATATATATATATATATATATATATATTTAAATACATATATCCTTTGTAATATCTCTAAATACCAATGGCCTCAACTTACCAGTAAAAAGACACAGATTTGGGGCTGGAAAGATGGCTTAGCAGTTAAGAGTACAAGCTGTTCTTGCAGGTTCAAATCCCACCACCCACACAATGGATATCAACCACTTATTGCTTCAGTTCCAGGGTATCCAATGTCCTCTTCTGCCCTCCATGGGCATTGCACAGCACTGGAGCTCTTTCAACATGCAGGAATAACTCTGAAACACTTAAAATAAATATAAATAAATGAAAAAATAAACAGATTAGTTGAACTAATTAAACACAAAACTCGAGCACTATAGTAAATCAGATCCTCCCCACCACATCTCTATTCCATTCCTCTGACCAATGCACATCTATTCTGCTATCAGCTGGCTCTAGTTCCCATCCTCAAGATCTCTGGACTAGCTTCTTAACACAGATTAGCTAACCAGCCTCCTATAGACCTCTAAAGGCCTCCTCAGGCAAGTCCCCTGTGTCCATTTTCCTGGGCTCTTGATCAGCCAAAAAGACCAGCCAAATTAGGAATATGCTAAGTCAGATCTCATTCCCTATATGTCTATTCTATCCCACCAATCCACACCCACCATATCCTCTGCCAGCCCTGCCCACCAAGGCTCCAATCCCTGCCCTAGATCTCTCCACTAGCTTCCTAACCAAGACTAGCTAAACTCCCAAGCAAAGACTCCACTGGTTGCTGATCCATTTGACACAGAACAGCATTCTACTGAGCAGCCTACCTACTTACTACCCTGTCCTATCAGTCACCCAGACCAGTCTACCACCCTGCAAGAACTTGAAACATGCATCAATTTATTTTCCCATGTCTAAACAACAAGCAGTGAAAATATATAAACAATATTAACAGAACCAAAACTAAATTAAACAAAAGCAGAGTAGAAGTTCCTACTAGACACATAACCAACAAATAATTTCCATATGGCCAAATGACAGAAGAGAAACACAAATAATATGAAAAAATATGAGAATATGTCCCCAGTAGTACTACAGAAGTGCACTACTATGAGAAGCACCCTAAGGAACTCAGAGGTGCATAATTTAAAAGACGGCTCATAAACATGTTTAAAGAACTTATATAAAACACAGACATACAACTCAAAGAAATCAAAGAGGAAAGGTATAAGCTTGTGACGGAAGCTCCAAAACATAAATATGCAGATAATGAAATAGTAAAAACAATTCATGACTTGAACAGTGGATTCACAAAAGAGATAGAAATAGTGAAGGAAACCCAAGTGGAAATGAACATGATATTGAAAAACTCATTAAGTCAATTGGAATCAACAGCAGAAAGACTCAGAAACAGAGTGAATGAAACAGAAAACAGGATACGTGGGACAACATAAAACGACCAAAATTCCAAATTATAGGCATACAGAACGGAGATGAATCTCAGACCATTGACAGCAAACAGTTCTTAAACAAAATTATAGAAGAAAACTTCCTTAAATTAATGAATGACTTACCTATAGAGATTCAAGTAGCACATAGAACACAAATTAGACATGACCAGAACAGAAACTTCCCACAGCATATTGCAGTGAAAACATTAAATGTGCAGAACAAAGAGATGGTACAGAAAGTTGCTACAGAAAATCAACAAGTCACACAAAAAGAAAAAAAAATCAGAATTAAAGCTCACTTTTCAATGAAAACTATGAAAGCCAGAAGAGCCTTGACAATAGTATTACCAGCTCTAAGAAAACATGCTGCCAACTCCAAATACATTGCCCAGCAAAACTATCTAGCATGTTTGAAGGGGAACAGAATATCTTAGATGAAAAAAAAATAGGCTAAAATAATTGATGTCCACATAACCAGCCGTAGAGAGAATACTCAAAGCAATACAAAAGATGAAGAAAGGAGTGAGTATACTTAGGAGGCTATGAAAAGAAAAGAAAGAAAGGTATAATAAAAGAAACATAAAATAGGGTCATAAACACAAAGAAATTAAAATGACAGTATACAATAAATATCCTTCAATAATAACACTAAATATCAATGACTTCAGCTCCTCTGTGAAAAGACACAGGCAAGCTGAATAGATCAAAAAAGAAAACACATCTTTCTGTTGTCTTCAAGAAGCTCATATCACCTTGAGAGATAGACATTGCCATAGGGTGAAAGGATGGGAAAAAATATTCCAAGCAAATGGCACTACGGAACAGGCAGGTGATGCAATTTTCATATCTAATAAATAGATTTTAAATTAAAACAAATCAGAAGAGATAAAGAAGGTCATTTCATTTTAATCAAAGGAGCAATCTATCAAGAAGATATTACAATCATAAACATATATGCACCAAACTCTGGAGCACCCAATTTTATAAAAATAGTACTCCAGGATTATAAAACACAGATTAATTACACCTCAATAATATTAGGGGTCTTCAATATCTCACTGTCTTCAATAGACAGATCAACTGGAAAAAGAATAAACAGAGAAACATCTGAATTAAATGAAATCATATACAAAATGCACCTAATAGACATCTGCCTAATTTTTCACCAAAGCACCAAAGAATGTCCTTTTGACTCAGGAAGCCATTCAAATTATTCTAAAATGAACCCCATTATGGGACAACAAAAACAAAATATTGAAATAATTTCACACAAAGCTTATAACCAACTTCAGGAGATCTAGTAACTACATGAACTCTTAGAATTTAAACAATCCATGCCTGAATGATGAAGGGTCAATGAAAAAAAAATAAGAAAGCAATAAACACATCCCTGATATGAGAAAGAGGATGGAACACAACAAAACCTCTGGGACACTTTAAAAGCAGTTGTAAGGTGGAAGTATATAGCTCTTAATGCACACATTAAAAAAATCTGAGAGGGCACATGTAAATGACTTAACAGTACAACTGAAGACTCTGAAAAGGCAAGAGCAAACTAAACCCAAACCTAGTAGACAAGAAAAAATAACAAAATCAGAATAGAAATGGATGGAATAGAAACACAGAAAACAATTCAAAAATTCAATCAGTATTAGAGCTGGTTCTTTGAAAGGTTAAACCATTCTTCAAAGATAGACCCTCAGCCCAGTTAACCAAAAGAAATAGCAAATCTAAATCAATAAAGTTAGAGGTGAAAGGGAAACATCACAACAGTAAAAAAAAAAAAAAATCCAGAACATTGTAAGGGAATTCTTTACAAAACTATACTCCATTAAATTAAAAAAATCTAAAAGAAATGGATAAATTTCTAAAGTCATGAATACCACTACCAAAGTTAAACCAAGAAAAGATCAATTGCTTAAATAGATTGATAACATAAAAGTAAATTGAAACATTAATACAAAACCTCCTGATTAAAAAAGTCCAGGCCAAAATCTATTCAGAGTAGAATTCTACCAGAGATTCAAAGTTCTAACCTCAATACTGCACCAATACTCAAAAAGACTGACAGAAATGGATAACACTGAAATGCCTTCTATGAAGCCAATATCAATCTAATACCAAAACCAGGTAAATACACAACAAAAAAGAAACTCTACACCCATATCCCTAAAGAATATAGATGTAAAGATACTCAACAAATACTCACAAAGTGCATGCAGACACAAAATAAAAATATTATCTAACATGATAAATTTGGCTTTATTACAGATGTGCAGGGATGCTAAAGTATATGCAAGTCAATAAATGGGGATAAACATATAAATGGACTTAAAGAGAAAAACCACATTGTCATCTCACTAGATACAGGAAAGGCTATAACAAAATACATGTGTTCAGATTCAAAGTCCTAGAGGGAACTGGATTGGAGGGAACATAACTCAAGAAAATTAAAGTTATATACAAAAATGCATAGCAAACATCATTCCAAATGGAGAAAGACTTGAAACATTCCCATTAAAACATGAACCAGAGAAATCTATCTACTATCTCCACTCCTTTTTAATATAGTGTTTGAAATTCTTGCTAGAGCAATAAGACAGGAGCCAGCTGGAAAAGAATAGGTCAAGTTATCTCTACGTTCAGATCATAATATCTTATACATAAGTGATCCCCAAATTCTACCAGCAGACAGAAATTGTGAACACTTTAAAGCAGCAGGTTACAAAAATCAGGAGCTTTTCTAAACATTAATAACAAGCAATCATAAAAAAAGCATACACTGTAAACCTCTGATTCACAATAACTTCAAAAAATATTTAGAAATAAACCTAACTAAAGACATTAGTGATCTTTACAATGAAAATTTCAAATCTTTTGATAAAGAGATAGAGGGAGACACTAGGATATGGAAGTTCCTACTGTGCTTGTGGATGGACAAAATCAATGTTGGGAAAATGACCATCTTACCAAAAGCAAACTATAGATTCAATGCAAGGTCATTCAAAATACTGATAGCATTCTTCACAGAACTAGACAAAACCAGGTTAAAATTCATATGGAATCACAAAAGACCCCAGATAGCCAAACCAATCTTGAGCAGAAAAGAACAATGCTTGGAAGATCACCACACTATATCTCTGATTATATTAGAGAGCTATACTCATAAAAACAGTATGATACTAGAACAAAAATGAACATGAAGATTAATGGAACAGAATTAAAGGCCTAAATATAAGTACTTGCACTTCAGTCACCTGATATTTGACAAAGGTGCAAAGAACCCAAAAGGGAGGATAGACAGCATCTTCAACAAATTGTGGGGGCAAACCTGGATCTCCACCTCTAAAAGAATGAAATTGGACCCTTATTTTTCATTCTGCATAAAACTCAAGTCCAAGTGGATCAAACACCTCAATATAAAACCTGAAATTCTGAAACTGCTAGAAGAAACCATATACAGTACCCTCCAAGTTATTGGTGTAGGAAAGGACTTTCTAAATCAGGCATTAGTTGATCAGGCATTAAGGTCAACACTCAATAAGTGTGATGTTATTAAGGGAAAAAGCTTCTGTACATCAAGAGAAAGAAAGAGAAATAAAGAAGAAACCCACAGAATGGGAGAAAATCTTTACCAATTACACATCTTACAGAGGGTTAATATACAGAATATAGAAAGTACTCAAAAAACAAAGAAACAAAATAAATAACCCACTGAAAAGATGGGCTATAGACTTGCACAGAACATTCTCAAACAAAGAAATACAAAAGATTAGAAACCCCTTAAAAAGTGATCAACATCCTTTGCAATTAGAGAAATGCAGATAAAAATCACTTTAAGATTCCATTTCACTTCAATTAATCTGGATATGATCAAGAGAACAAGATGCTAACTGTTAGGATGTGGAGAAAGAGTAATGCTCATTCACTGCCGGTGAGAATGTAAACTCATATAACTCGTATGGAAAACAGTTTGGAGAACTGTCAAAAAACCAAAAATGAACCTGAAATATGATCCAGTTATAACACTCCTTGGCACATACCCAAAGTACACATCCTATTTAAGAGATACCTGTACAGCCATGTTTATTGCTGCTGTCCTCACAATAGCCAAGAAATGGGAACAGCATAAATGTTCCTCAACTGAAGAAGGTATAATGAAAGTGGCTTACATTACACATTGGAGTTCTATGCAGCATTAAGAAAAGATGAAATAATGATTTTTTTCAGGTAAATGGCTGGAATTAGAGAGTTATGCTAAGTGAAATAACCGAAGTGTAGAGTATGTTCTCCTTCAAATTCAGATTGTAGCACTGATCACCTATAGGTGACTATATGTTTGGATGTAACCCCCAGGAGCCAGGAAAATAGAAAGGATACACAAAGGTAAATGAAAAGAAAGAATCTGAAAAAGGAGGATATTATGAAACAGATGTTACCAGGTGGGGAGTTGTGGAGAAATTGGGAGTATTTGGCAGGAAGTAGAGGAGGGATTTACCTGCAGGGGTCATGGTGTGTGTGGGAAGATGGGAGGTGGGGGAAGGAGGGGAAGGTGGGCATAATGTGGGTGCTGAAACCTGGACCGGAGGAGGCAGGTCTGATGGAAGGATAAAGAGCATGATGAATGAATCTTAAAATGCTAGATAACCCAGGGGGGAATGTGATGCCATTGAGACTCCTGAGAAATGCACAAATATTATGAAAACATTATTGCATATGTATAGCCTGGGGGGGTGGAGCTGTTGTTTGGCAAGGAACACCATGCCAGACAGAAAGCACCTCCCTTTGTGTGGTTGGTGAGAATGGTCCAAGAGACTCCCCAAATAATGCAGACTATTGACAAAGTTCTTGGTTATCTCCCAGAACTAGAAGGTAATACATTACTGTTGAAGACAGGACATACTTGGGATACATGACTTGGAGCATTGGAGTAGGAACTAACCTGGAAGCCTTCTACCTGAAGCTTAGCTCCTGTAAAGCCAGATGATGAAAGGCCAAAGCCAAATGTTAATGGGGATAGAAATCAGTTAATGGTTCAACCGAACCCTAAATTCTATTAACTATAACAACTGACATAGCACACTTACCTCTATTGGTACAGTAGTCACACTACTCTACTGGGGGTGATGTACAGCTATCTAATTGGACTTAAAACTGTTTCAATATGAGTGAACTCATGGGTGGCAATGTAAATTCATCCAAATACATGGAGTTAGTGAGGACATAGATTCTAGAGAGAACCCTAGCTATGTCATGTATCTACAGAAATGGAATTTATTACCATAGGCTAAATGAGTATTTTTATATTTATAGGCATATAGTATACCACTCATCAAAGAAGCTTCTTTTTACAAAAGATGTAGGCAACAGCAGAATGCCACAACCAGTTAGACACAGAGGAACATATGTCTGAGATATGTGAAGGCCTAGGTGACACATCTACAGTTGAACCTCTATACACGAAAGGCTCATAGAACACCGTGAAATGAGGGAAAACTCTCACCATAGAAGCTTCCTTAAACAACAGTGCTATACATAGAAGATCAAAATTGGCAAAATTTTATAGAGTAAAGAGACTGCAGAGTGTGTATATCTAGATAGGATTTCTATATTGAACCTCACAGATCTATGGTTCAGGGATCATGGTGGAAGAGGAGGCAAAAAGATTGTCAGAGCCAAGGCTGGTTCATGAACTTAGGGAAGCAGAGGCTGTCAGGTCACTGGAAACGTGCACATGGAAACTTGTGGCAATGGCGCCATTGTACACAGGACCCACAACAACTCAAAGTAGACAAAGACCCAGGGTGGAGCATAGAAATTGGTGGTGGGCCAGACCTATACTGAGAACTATTGGAGACTGATTATTACTGGAACAGGGGGAGTAGGCCTTACTTACAATCTCTATATTGCCTTATCAGACTCCAGTAGATGAATTTGCAATAAAGGACATCTGGGCAATAATGATCATGTATGATCCAAACTTGATGAACCCATTTTCATAAAAAAAAAAAAAAAAACAGTACTCCAGGACTTCAAGAAAAAATTAACCCCAAATCAGTAATAGTCGATGACTTCAATATTCCTCTCTCTAAAAGACAGGTCAACTGGGCCAAGAATAGTGAACTCTTTTGGTTTCAATGAGCTTAAAAATGTGTACATTTATTTAAATTTTCAAGTTTAAAAGTTTTTAAAGAATTCCTTTATAATATTTTGGATCGTTTTTGAGTCTGACGTGATGTTTCCCCTTTTGTCTATAATTTTGTTGATTTGGCACTTCTCTTTTTATCTTTCTTTTTTTGGTTAACTAAGCTGAGGCTCTTTCTCCTATTTATCTTTTCAAAGGACCAGATCTAGATTCACTGATTCTTTATATTCATCTGTGTATGAGCATTTTTAACTAGACATTATAAGAAATCCTAGGTAAACTTTTTCAATTGATCTTATTGCATCTTTTGATGTTTTCATGTAATTTTTCTGGTTTATTTACACGATAAGTTATATTAATTGATTTGTCCAATGTTATATATAATTTCTTTCACAGATAAATTGCACTTGGTCCCATGTGTAATATCTTTTTAACATTATTGGATTTGACAAATATGGTAAAAAAACTTTGTAGCTTAATTTATGAGGGAAAATGATCTATAGTAATTTTCCCCTTGTGTTACATATTTTCTAAATTTTGATCAGTTCATACTTATAGTTAACTTATGCCTTACATAAAATGCTTAGGACCAGAATTATGTGGGATTTCAGATATTTTTAGATTTTAGAATATTTGTACATGTGCAATTTGATATCACAGATATGAAGGCCCATGCCCAAATATGAAACTTCACATGTTTTATTTATGCACAGTGTAAAGTTAGGTTTACATTTTTTTTCAATGTATATTTTTATTTAATTTTTGTATATCTGAAACAAGAGATCTTAATCACATTTAGATCCTTCCCACAGAATCTCCCGCATCCTGCCATGAATGTTAATAAGTCCTACTGGGTCATTTGTGTACCCAAATGTTCCTGAATGTTAGTTCATCAACTGAAGTGTGGTCAACCTATCCAATGTCACTCTCTTAAGAAGATCAACTCTCCATCATCCAATGGTGATCATCTGCCAATAGTTTCTCAGATAAGATTTAGGTCTCATGCCCAGTTATTCATCTCTGTGCTGATTGAGTTAGCATGGATCTTGTGCATGCTATCAACATTGCTGTAAGTTCATACAAGCAAGTTCCTAGGAGCCTTGGGGACCCAGCTGCCTTATGGTTATCCAACACCCCTGGTTCTTACAATCTTTCTGCCCCCTCTTCTGAAATGGGCCCTACTCTCTGGGTGGTTGAGGACTATCCAGGGACATGAACTTTGCAGTCTTCTACTCTCTAGATATTGTTTAGGTGTGGTTAGCTGTGTTCATTGCCCTCTGTTACATGAGGAAGCTTCAGAGTGAAAATTGTGAGATGCTATAGTATTCACTCTACCTTCTGTTCCACTACATTCTGTGAACCTTTGCATAGACATTCCATTGTATGTGTGTCACTTAGGACTGGGCATCTCACAGACATTTATTTTCGGTGTCTGAACAGTTGTAGAATTTTATAGTACCTCCATCTGTTGCAAAAAGAAGCTTCTTTGATGAGTGATGAGAGTATATTTGTCTGTAAACATAAGGATATATGGCTGTATATATGGCTGTAATCTGTCTTTGACAGTCTGTGTGAAATTCAACACTTTTGTTGCCATTTTACCTCTCAAATTTTCAAATGTGGAGGAATTTGGGATTTAGAAACTTCAGGTTTACAGTGTTCAACCTCTGCGTGGCTCTGGGATCAGTAAGCAGTGAGCATACAATAAAAAATTTCATTTGTGTAAGGATGTGACAAATGTAAGATTCCCTCTAGGCCATATGTCTTCTCCAGATATGTACATTTCCCTCCCACTGAGAGGGTTTTAAGTCCAATTAGATAGCTGCTGATTACACCCAAGATGAAAGTGACACTAATGCACTTTTAGTTTGCTGCGCCAGTCATTGTTGTGGTTATTGGGCTTTAAAGCTGATGGGGGACCATTAGTTAATTTTCTCCCTTAGCAGCATGCATACTATTTTCCGCAAATATGAGAGTTATTCATTCTCCAAGTTCTATCTTCAAAGTATGTCCTGTCTTCAGCAATAGTGTCTTACCTTCAAATTCTGAGAGTTAATCAGGGCTGTTGCAACAGCCTCTGTTATTTTAGTCATCTCTTGGATTATTGTTACCAACAGGCTTCTCCTGTCTGGCACTGTTCTCGTTACCGAGGCTTCAACTATACACTTCCATTTGTGTATAAATATTTTATGTGTATATTTCGATAGGCTTTTGAACTGATACACCTTTCTCTGTTTTTTCACACCACCGAAGCATTATTTATCTCACATTTCTCCCTATCGGACCTTCCCTTCTTCCCCAGTTAAAGTACCCCAATATTCCACATTTTTCACTTGACAGTGTTAGGCTGTATTCTTTCTTTGACAGTTTGTGTGAAATTCAACACTTTTGCTGCCATTTTATCTTTCAAAATTTCAAATGTGGAGGAATTTGGGATTTGGAATCTTCAGGTTTACAGTGTTCAGCTTCTAGGTAGCTCCTGGACCAGTGAGCAGGATTTATTTAATTAATTCAATCCTGAAATCCTTACTTTTGTTTTCATAGCTTCCTGCTTGCACGTTTATTAGATTCTCCTGATGATACTATATGTGCTGATGCTTCTCTGTCAGCATTTAAATATGAACCAACTCTCCTCATGCAAGAACCTTGAAATTACTTCTTCGTGAGTACCTTCTTGTATATTTCTCATACCTTCTTCTGTTTTTCAAAAACTTTTCTACATTTTATTTATGTTTTAAATTTTGACTAATATGTCAAATTCAATGCTACATTTTTTAAATTAAAAAGAACTTTTAATATCTTGCAGAGTGTAGTATATAATAGTAAAATAATATTCACTTCAAAGTGCTACTCTGAAATTATACCATTTTTCAATTTTCAATAAAACACTGTTAATTTTCAAAAATATACATTGTTCATATTTTTCTATAAGTGTGCCTACTGCTACTCTATTTATTTACTTTTTCAAGAAAATTAGTCACCATTTTTGTATCAATGTCTTATTCAAATAATTGCATTTTTGTCAAAAAAGATGGTTAGAGTTAGGAGACACCCATGACATCCACCTGTTTTGTTTGCATGTGTAGTTTGACTTCTTATCCTCATTAAGAAATGATCTGTTAAGTTTAAGGCAAAGGAAGCAGCAATAAATGTTTTAGCATCTTGGATGGATCATTATAGTTGAAAGAAATACAAATAAAATATAAAATATATTGCATGGACCATATGTGTAGGATCATTTCATTGACATTAGCATGCTATGAAAGAGAAATATCAAGGGGGTGCATTAGAGATGGCTCAGCAAAAGCACATGCTGCTTTTGCAGAGGACCCAGGTTCAATTCACAGCACCCACATGGTGGCTAGCAACCTTCTGTAACTCCAGCTACAGGGGATTCCACACACTTTGACCTCCTGGAGTACTGAATGACATGAGTGCATGTACATGCATGCAGACAATATGCTCATACACATAAAATAAAAATAAAAAATTCTTTAAAAGAGAACTATCCACTCTAATTTGCATTGTACCTTCATAGCGTGCTCCAATATTCAATAATGCTTTAACAAAAATTGCAAACAGGAGCTGGAGAGATGGCTCAGTGGTTAAGAGCACTGGGTGCTCTTACAGATTGGTACAAGTAACTCCACTTCATTTTCCTTTGTTTCTTTGGAGACAGCACCTCCCTGTAACCACAATTTTCCTGGATCTCACTATGTAGACCAGGCTGGTCTCATCTCTTAGAGATCCTCTGTGTCTGCCTCCAGAATGCTGGGATTAAAAGTGTGTGCCACAAGGTCAGGTTTGCTGCCACTCAATAATTACAGCTTTAGCATATCTTCATTCATTCCACTTCATAGGAAAATTTTGTTAGACTACAAAAACAGTATTCTGAAAAAATCCTTACTGAGCAATTAAAATGTTTAAAGTGCTGAATCATTCTTCTGTTGAACATAATGCCTTTACCATTTGAGAATAAGCTCATTTTAACCTTCACTTATTAAAATAATATGACATGATTTCAATGATCTTAGTTAATTAATATCTACAATAAACAAGTAGTCGAACTTATCTCTATTTATTTTCATAATCACAGTATATTACTCCATATAAGTATTATGTTTTAACTGAGTTAATAAACATGTAGTCTTTTGCTACTATCATTTTTTCGTTTATTCATAGATGATTATTATTTGTACACATCTTCCAAGAAAACATAACATGCATATTCACTGAACTCAACTCTAACACACTTTTTATAATTAAGTCTAAAAAAATCCTTATTCCTGTCCCATTTCTCATTAGTCCTTTTGTTTTATTTCATATAAATAACTTGGAATATTATAATTATTACATAAGTTACATATGATCTATTTAAATGTTTTAAATACAAGTTTCTTGAAGCAAATTTATTGTCATTGAGAAAAATGGATTTCATATGAAACATGTTTTTATTAAATGATTGCATATTCAAGCTTTTCACGTGTACATATTTCATCTGCTACAGACTAGATTGCTCCAATTCCAGATAAAATTTTAAAATTATGTATCTCCAAAACTGGTTACACTTATATCTCTTCCTATTTGAATTAAAAATGATAGATAAGCAATTGAAAGAAACTAAGGAATAAGTATTTAAAATCTAGGATAACTTTGCAGTTAATAAGAAAAACACCCTGTGATGTTATTAACAGCCTACCTTTATTTGCTACACTACTCAGATGGAGCATATTGTAAACGTACTATGATCCATCCTTGACATGTATGTATTCATTTGTGATTCAGCACAGCCTAATCTGGCTAACAAAGAAATCCAAAACTACCAATGCACTATAAAAGTAAAAGTATGTTTCTGTCATATCACTGCCATAGAAAGAAAGTCTCCAAAACGTGATGAGCAGCAATGTTCCACAGAGTCACTGTGCGAAACATGGTCCTAATTATTTCACCTTTTTAAATAGGCATTCAAAAATTGTGACCATGATAACATGGTACAAAAACATTTGAAGTTTACAAGAAATAAGAATAACAAGTAATGGATATATGACTGATATAGTCCCTTTCTCTAAATTTATATCTAGTTGGCATATTATAACAGATGAAACATACTTTAGTACTTTTGAAAGAGACTTTTCATCAAAAATTTCCTATTTTTATAATTATAATTAATAGAAAGCAAACAAATATGTTCCTCATAAATTTCAAGGAGTGGCTAAATGATCCAACCTGAAAATAGCTTGCTTGAATTTCAAACAGAATTTGAAGAAGCATAGCCACTTATCAACTGAACAGTGACAGTCATGAAGCCAAAGAGTGTGAAAACAGAGTTGGTGGCCCTCAGTACACTTGGTCCAGTGTCACTCTCAGGAGCTACTCCTCTGGCATTGCCTGATCTTCACTGGCACTATAAAGGGAGAGCTTGTGTTGCTATGAGCAGTGCAGCCTGTTACTGGGCTGACTGTCAGAACTGTGTGTGTGCAGCATGATGCCGGCTGTGTCGTTCGGTTGTATCCTCTTGCAAGATGATAGGCTTGTATTTATTTCTAAGAATCTGACTCCAGTGAAAATACAGAAAATGTTATTTTTCAGACAAAGTATAACTCTGGGGTGAGTTCAGGATAACAGCAATGCTATTCTCCAAAAGTCATTAATGAATACTTATTAAAAGCCATCTGAGTGTCAAACATTGTACAAAGAGCATACATTTTCTGTTCTTATGGTAAGTATATGTTAGTATGACTAATAATAATGAATACATATAATAACTCTGTTTCTAGTTCATGCTCATAAACTCAGTGTGAGAAAAGACTTTAAAAGATAAAATATTGAATTAGACAAATACCATGAGAAGTAGAACTCTATTCTAGGAAGCCAGAGCAACTGGTACTAATATGCTGGTACAGGGTGTTCAAGGATCATGAGGCAGACACAGAGTGGGGGTAGAGAGAAGCAGATAAGAACAAGAAGAGTGGAAATCAAGTACATTATCTCCACTGTGACTGTCTGGTAAACAGAATGGATGCTGTTGGACAGTTTTATGAACAGGAGTTGTAAATCTTAATAATGCCACTCTGCTTTTGTGTAGTATATATTGTAAGAGGAGACACAGTAACCCTGGATATAGGTTAAGACAGAGTCATGGAGATGAGGAAATGAGATAGATGATATATATATGTATATATATATATATATATATATATATATATATATATACATATACATACACACACATACACACACACACATATATGGACAGAAGATAGGCAGGTAGATATTTGAAAGGTAGGTGACAGAGAAATATATGATAGATGAACAGACAGTAGCTGAAAGTTAAATAGATAATAGATCATTGATAAATAGATTGATATATAAAAAGTTAAATGTTAGATGGTGAGTAGGCAGATGATTGATAGATGGTAGATAGAAGACAGATTTTAGATGATAGATGATAGATGATAGATAGATAGATAGATATAACCTAATATCATGAGAGAGGTCTTTTGGCAACCTTCATTATAACAGCAAAAATGATCTGCAAAATTGACAAAATACTTTTAAAATTATACTGGAAAATGACTCCAGTAGTTAAGAGTACTTGCGGATCTTCCAGCAGATTTGAGTTCAATTATCAACACCTTATCAGGAACACCCTATAGCTCTAGTTCTGATCTATACCTTCCTTTGACCTTCATGGATACCTGCATACTCATAGGACACACACACACACACACACACACACACACACACACACACACACACAAATAAGTCTTTTGAATATGTGTATCTCTTCTACTTGTTAGTCCCCCCTGATCATTTCATTTCATCCAGTGTTTTCACTATGTCTACAGTAATGAAAGTTTAGCTTTTAGAATTTTCTTGGGACTAGAGAAATAGCTTAGTGGTTAAGAGCACCGGCTGCTCTTGCAGAGGACCTGGGTTTGAATCTAAGCATCCACATTGTCACTATCAACCATCTGTAAAATCAGTTCCAGGGGATCTGACCCCCTCTTCTGTCCTTCATGAGCACTGTATGATGCGAGTGAAATTAAATAACAGGGTAACACTTATACTCATAAAATATAAATAAGTAAACAAATCATTGGATTTTCTATAAGGCAGATATTCTCATGCTCTAGAACTTTCTCATGTGATGAGAGATGACATCTTTTCTGTGTTGACCATTATGGCAGTCACAATATACATCTAATCACCAGGAATATAAGTTCTTTGATTAAGGACTACATGCTTAATTTAGTCTATATTAGTTTAAATTTATGCTCACATCAGAATTTTTGATTATCCATTTCAAAGTATATTTCTAGAATATAACAGCTAGTTCAGTTTTGGAAAAAGTTTGTTTTGCAAGAGACAGACACTAGAAGAGGAATTCTGGAGGCCTTTGTAAAAAAATCTGAGTGATGATTAATGTAGTGATTGTATTATTATTATAGTTCTAGTATATTTTTATATTCCATGTACTTAACTTTTCATCATTTTATTGCTATATACATAAACGGATCGAGTTAACACAAATATGAAAGAAAGCAAGAATGTTGGTCAAATTAGAAATGTACTATAAAAAGTTCACTATTTAATGTGCTCAGTGGTAACTAGATTAACATACGGATGAGTGCTCAAAAGAGCAGAGCTGACATTGTATTCATTGATACTTTCTCTTCAAGTAGGAAGAAAATGATCTTGAAAAGGAAGTACTTGATGTAGTAGAGTCAAGCAAAAGTAATGAAATATTTCACAACTGTAAAGAGAACGAGGAAAGCGTTTCATGGGGGAAGAAGGATATGAATTGCATTATTCAGTTCAAGGGAAAGGAGGAGCAAAGAGAATTGTTAAAATTTATGTGAACTTAAAGTCTACATGACAAGAAACAGTGCTAGACAGGAAAAACCTTCCTCTGAGTTGATGACAAAAGTTGTCCAAGAGACTCCAGAATTACACAGGCTATTGCAACAACCTTGATTTACTTCCCAGAACCTGAAGGTAAGAACCTTCAGCAAAAGCTGAAGACAGGACATAATTGTGGGACCAGATTTGGAGCAGTGGAGCTGGAACTTACCTAGAATTCACTTCCCCTGGAGGCTACCTCTCACAGTTCTGGAGAGTACTATGCAAGCTGCTAAAGGAGAACATCAGTCAATGATCCAACACCAGCTTCATGAAGAAATAACTGCATTGTTAATTGGCACAGAATGCGGCATTGGTGTAGCAGTGGCACTTTAATCTTGGGGTCAGTCAATGGCAACCTAATTGAACTTGAACCCTACTCAATGGGAGAAAACTGACATGTGGTACTGTAATTATAGCCAAATCCGTATCCCTGAAGAAGTAATAGATCTTAGAGAATGCCCAAGGCTGTCACGTCCCTAGGTTAATGGAACTTCTCACTGAGTGCATAATATGTATCCTTATATTTATAATCAAGTATTCCAGTCACCATTCATCAAAGACACTTTTCTTTGCACCAGACAGAAACTAGTACAGATTACCACAACTGGCCACACCCAGACATTGTCTGTGAATTGCTGAAGCCTAAGCTGCATATCTACAACTCAGCACCTAAGCCCGGCACAGCATAGAGCAAGGGGTTTTGAAACTCTCAACTCTCATTAATGAATCTCTCTCATGTGACAGAGGACCAGGTACACACAATGCTGCAAATGACCAAAGTCTGCAGAGTGTGGCTTCCTGGACAGGACTTCTGTATTAAACTTTACTCACCCAAGGCTCAGGGACCACGGAGAAGAGGGAGTGGAAGGATTGTAAGAGCCAGTGAGGAGGTGCATGACCATATAATCCCACAAGTTTCTGGGACCCTGCTCATGTAAACCTATAGCAATGGTGTCAAGCCTGATCAAGACCCATGCAAATTCAAGCAGACAAAAATCCAGCATGGAACTGTAGAAATGGGCAGTAGCCCACAGTCTTTGCTGAAGAAATATCAGCAGCTGATTCCTGTTGAGTGAAGACAAGCTAGTCCTCTTAAGCCACACTGAACATCTGGGAACACTAATTTGACCCAGTAGAACTTAACACAGATGAGAGAATGTATGGATTCCAAGTGGGGAGCTGTGGGGAAAGGGTTATAAAGATGATTAAGACTGACTGAAATTTTCTGTATGAAACACACAAAGATTTGATAAAAACACGCATATACTTGCATAGAATCAAAGCTTTTCAAAGATGTTTGTATAGGCTGTAAAACTTTTAAACAATTAACATTTATTTTTATTTCATTCATGTAGTACATGATTCTTTGCTAAGGCAACACATGTATTCCCTGATTAACCTGATGAATTAGATTAGAAAATATTTCACTTAATTTGCCCAAATCAATCACCTGCTGGTAATTTAATGAAAAGGGGCTTTTCTTACCATATCAATTCCATAAAATTCTCTGACTAAAGGAAAATCAATTGCTACATAATTGCGATTTTTCCTGAGTTTAGAAGAGCATAACATGATTTCTAGATCAATGTACGCTGAAGGGGATATGAAAAATATATAACTGTAAAATTTTAGCCTTTGCTTTTTTTAAAGTATTCAAATTTGCATCCAGCCATCTTAAAAATGTCTAAATTACAGATTGTTACATTACACTGGCTAGAACACAGCCAGTGGGAGAAAGATACAGAATTAATGTTAGACCCACAGAATGTTTATATTTATGCTACAGAAAATTATGTTGATAATTACTGATTTTCTACTTTCATTTTGGTACATTGTTTTTAAATTATTTATTATTTCTTATATTTGCTCCATCGATTATTACTGACTTTTAATGAATTTCTCTCTAATTTCTGTTCTGGAGGGATTCTTGCAGTATTACTCCATAGACAGCAGGAGCATCACTCATCTGGATCAGTGCTCAGAGAGTCACATCAGCTCTCTTTCCTGACTTCACAGGAGCTCATAACCATGCAGGATAAGATGTGAATGATTTTTGAAAACAGGAAAAAAATTTAATTTAATACACAGAGTGTTGTTTAGTGGACTTAGACAGGATTAATATGAAATTTTCTATTAAGCTTTGTTGATAGTTGAGAAATAAGCTAATTGAGTTGTCCAACAACTTATAAAGCTGTATATAAATCAGAAAAACTGGACATTAATAACGTACAAAATTGTTCTAGTTTTCTGACTCTTACTTTAGGTTCTGTCATTATTCATTTAATAAAACATATTTTTTCATTTTTATTACTTTTTTCTTTACTGAGTATGGATGGGACATATGTGTCTAAAGACAGTTTATGGAACTTGATTCTCTTCTTTCATCATTTGAGTTCTAGGACTAAATCTCAAGTCACTAGACTTATTGGCAGACACCTTTATCCACTTAGCTAGCTTCAAACATAGTAAATTAATTTTTGGAACTTTGCTCACTCTGCATGTTTCTTTTATTTAAACTCTAGTACTGGCTGAACTGCCTATGGTCATTGTTGGAAATTTTCATTTTTCCAACTAAAATTCTCATTGGTATGCTCTTGTGCCTTGTATGCTTTTCAACAATAACAAGTTGCACACTGTGGTGCTGCCCACACTTTGCTTAATGGCATTAGCTGCTGCTTTGAGAATCAGTAATGTGATAGCACTTATAAGCATCTTACATTCAAACATGATATTACTTGAAATGAAGCTATCAAGGTCTAAATTTGATTTTTTTTTTATTATTCTTGTTTTTCTTTCCCTTGGCAAATAAGAAATCATTTTAATTAAAGAAGCAATTACATTACTATGTGTAATGAGATTATTCTATTAACAAAAGTTCATTTAGTTTCAGAAGGCTATTATGGTTTACACTACAATTCAGCGCTAAGCAAGTAAATGACCTAAATAAAACAAGGAAAATCTGTAGTCAACAGGCCTTATGAAAATGATTACAAGGTTACATTTAATCTCTACAGCATATTCCATACAATTTAAAGTATGAATTTAGTAAAGTGAGATTCATTTTTTTAAAGAAGAAAATGTCTCTACAATAAAATAGTACATCATTTGTGAATCTCTTTGATTGATATCTTAATTATTGCTTATGACATGAAAACGCAGTGAAGTGTGAAAGCACTGCTACCTTTCACATAGGAGATTCAAAAGTCAATATATTTTTTCACATGGTATTTGTAGTTGCTGGCATAATAATGTGGCACACTTATATAATGGCTCCTTCAAGCAAAACCACCTCTCTTATTTAATGAATGGAGCGGCTTCATTATTTTCTTAACTCATTTTAATGACCTCACGTTCAGTTTGCACTGAACAATTTTATGAAATCCTGCCCATTGGTTGCTTTGAGCAGTGTAGCAATAGCACAATTTTGTTTTTAAGCTGTGGATTCAACACTTCTCATGCATGCTCCTTTGTGTCAAATGTAGGGCAAAGAAATCAACGGTGAAATGTTTGCTGAGATACTAAAGTTCACACTTTGGAAGAAAAAGATGATTTTAAAGATTCTTTAAACATTTTCTACTTAAGAACTCTGAAGGAAAACCTCTGAGATAAATGAGCTTATGTAGCAAGGGGACTGAGGCTATCAGGAGTGGGGTGGAGGGTTTAATCTAAGGAAGTACTACTTCAATGAGTCCTGGGAGACAGGAAACAGGAATGACAGGTGTTGTCAGAACTACCTTGAGAACAAGAAATTAATGATCTTTTTTAAAAAGTGCTTAGGACTGAGTTGAAAATAAATGAATCTCATGAGGATGTTTTGAATCTCATGAGGATGTTTCCAGGTGATGCTGCTGCAAGGAGGTAGGTGATAGGAGCAATGGGAAGGGAAGGGTAGGGTTTACCCATCAGGAACTCCCTTCCTGAGCTTTATCACTTGCCTCCAAAGACTTCCCAGCTGCTTCTCATTTAATTTTGCTCTTTTTATTCTCTGTGCTTAATTCTCTAATGTATTTTTTCGTTCTGTGGGGTCTAATTTTGCAACTGGCTCAGTTCTATAAGTATATGTATTGTCTGGAGGATCTTTTCTAGTGCCCACTTTAAGCAGAATTCACATCGTGAGTGCATCAATGGGTACAGTGTGTGCCATTGTCATTGTAAGAATCAGGGCCCCTTTCATAACTTTAAGGTTCTTTATAAGAAACTAAATAATGAAAACAGAAGGAAACTCAAGGACAATTTTTTGGAAGCAAAGTCTGAGAATTCCCTGAGTATGAAGGAAAGCAGGCTTGGGATTTTGATAGGTGTGTTTAGAGAGGGAGAGAAAGTTACACTTTCTATGTTAAAGTCTGAAATATAGGTAAATCTCAGCATTGAGCTTCTGCAAGTAACTGAGGGAAGTGAGGAGTTGGTGACTTTGAGAGTACGTTAGTACATGTGCCATTAAAAGGACTGTTGTTTCTTCCATTCTGTCTCATTTTTATTATGTCATATTTCTCTTCAGCTCTTAGTTTTAGGTAGTATTCTTCAGGTTGTAAAATGGCACCTCTTCTTTAACACAGGAACGATCTTATCTCAAATAGGTTTTCTCCTAATGGGACACAGAAGTCACCTGCTGTGCATGCATGCATGAGATGGCACTAACTTCAGACAACACCATTTGCAAAGTATGTGATTGATTACTGATTCTTCCATTTGTATCAGAGGATGCCCACATACTGATCCTCATATTCCATAAAAAAAGAAAACAGGTGGAAGGGAATAGCTCTTTTTTCTACCTGAGACCTCTTACATTCTTAACTTCTGTTTTAAATTCCAGACAGTCAAGGAGAATTTCAAAATGTCATAGTTATACCTCTCACAGTCAAGTAAAATATCTGTTTTACTTCAAAATTTCATAGAAATTCAACAATCGCTCAGATCAGTGATCATGCATTTTTTTTTTAGAATTTCAACATCAAAATCCAACAAATACTGGTCTTGTAAACATTCCATAAATCCAACCACTACCAAGTCTTTTATAGACCAATAAATAGGCTAACTTCCTGATAAAAGAGACATCATCTTCCCTTTCCTTGAAACTCCCTTTTGTTATAAGCTAGGGTCTACATACTGTATTTGTTTCTGAACCTGGATAACCACACACAATACAATATTATAACATGTGGGTTTTATTTTTCAGTTTCATTTATTTACTCCTGAATTTGAAATTTCCTCTTTTTATCTGAATGACATATATATATATACCACATATTGTTGAACACATGTATCTAGGTACTATCGGTAAATGCCAGGACTAGAAAGGAGCCAATGAAACTGAAAATGAGAGGCGTTAAGGGCGGAGGACAGGTAAGACAATAGAACACATGAGATGTTAAACTGGATATGGGATGCTAGCGTTGAAAGATTACAGTGGCTAAAGAGTAGTAAGGAGGTCTGGGAAACTGTATTTGTTTATGGTAGTGAACTCAGAGTTCTAATGAAAATGATATAAGGAAAACTCTTACTTATATAAGTTTATTTTAAAAAAAGGAGGGAGAGAGAAAAGATTAAAAAATTATTTTGTGAGCTTGCAATTCTAAGTTATTCAAGTACTCTGCGATATAGGCAAATATTTCTTTAATAGCCTCTCCTAGATTTACAACCCAGTAATATATTCCTCAGGTACTTGAGAGCTGGGTCTTTGAAGAGCAAATATAGAAGGAAATGGAGCCTCTTTGCCTCACTTTCTCTAGTAGAGTCATGGCTAACTTTAGCCTGTGCTGGATTCAATTTGAAGACATTCTACTGTCTTAAAGGTCCTTTGATTTTCCTTCACATGAATCCATTTGGTTGATGCCTATGTTAGTTACTTTTCTGTTATTGTGATAGGACACCATGACCAAGGCGACTTGTAAAAGGAAGAGTTTATTTAGCTTTGATTTCCAGAGAGTTAGAGGTCATCATCATAGAAGCAGGAAGGAAGAGGGAGCTAGAACACAAAGTGGAGTGATGACATCTCCAAGCAGGCACAGGAGGTAGATAGACACTGGAAATCCAGAAACGTTTAAGAACTCTCAGAGACCACCAGTGATGTGCTTCTGCCAGTATGGTCACGCCTCCTAAAGGTGCCAAAACGGGGACAAAAATACTTTGGAAACGTGGGTTGGACATTCTTATTCAAACCATCACAATGCCACAGACAACCTAGTTATTCAAAGAGCTTCAGTTTCATTTCACAGCAGAGTAATCAGCTCACTAAAATACATGCATCATGTTATACCTTGACACTACCTACTAGAGTTAAGAATACTTATTGAATAAAAGAGTCTCTGCAATACTTCTGGATCAAAGATTAGTTGATTACTAATTTCATACATATTATATTTGTGAATTTCATCTATTATAAATGTAGGAAGGCAATTTGTCATGACCATATCTAAACCTAATGCTAACAATTTAACTGCAGGATTTTAAGTACATAGAAACCCCTAGTTATGTGATGTTGACCAATTTTGTTTTTAAAGTGTGATAAAAATGTAAGTAGAGCTGTTTATTGATGAGAGTTTGTTGGCTAATATCCCTGCCCTCTGCTCATTCTCCACATCTATGACCTGTGCCTTGTCTCAGAAACCTTCTAAACATTACAATCAGCTGCCTTTTGATTAGTTGGGTTCAATGAGTCACCATTACAAGGAGGAATTGAATGGGGAGGAGAGTGTAGAACAGACATTACTCTTTTGTTCTCATAACTATGGCTTGGGTAAATCCTGAGCAAGTGGGTCACAATATTATGTGGCTTTCTCTAAAAACAGGCAAAGAGGGAGATGAAGACTCTGGGTCCCAACAGCACGATGAAGGGCAATGTCTCTGGTGACCTGTCTGCCTCCTCTGCTTCCCATCTTCTAAAGGATCTACCACATCCCAAAAGCAACACTTGCTGGAGATCAAGCTTTTAGCACATGGACCTCTGTAAGACAACCAAACTGCAGCAGGCTTCAAGAATGACATAGAGCAAAGCATCTTTCATGTTTATCACCTTCAAGAAGCTCTTTTTATAGCAGGGAATGAGTACATGGATGCACAGTGAACTCATCTGTAGATAACCAAACCCACTAGTCTAAAAGCTAGCTAATTTCACATTGTTACAATATTACTTAGTTTATTTTACTTTTAAGAAATCAGGTAGCAAAGTGACTAATAGAAATTTCAGCAAAAAGCATTTTATTATGTGTTCCCTAATTTAATTTTCTTAAATTATATCTTCCCACATACCTGGGAAAAATGACCTTGGAGGGGGAAGAAAAACAATCAAGAATGTCACCTTCATAATGCCAATTAAAATTGTGTTAGCCATTTTTTCATTAATTACTCACTTGGGGACAAAGTGTAAAAAAATTTACTGTGACTATGACCCATCACCATTGCTTTTAATATAATAAAACAGGATTTATCTTTGTCTGCTGTGCCCAAAATTATTTGAAAGCTAACAGACAAGAAGGCATTTAAACAAACCCTAGAGGGTCATCAGAATGAATTTATAGTTTATAGCTCCATGCCTACATTTTCAGACTGTCACTAATGGGGCAATTATACTCTAATGACCTCTTGCTAAGTAGAAGCCAAAAGTATGATTCAGTTTGGTATAAATTAAATCAAATGAAATGCCTTTCAATTAAGCACTGGTGAGATCTTTCTTTAGAGAATCATTTTTATAGTAAAAAATATTGAGATCACTTAGAGGAAAAAGCATACTAAACTTAATTTATCATCTGCCAGACTTCAAGAAGCATAAATTTAAGTCAAAAGTCATATAAGACTAGCTTTTCAAAAGCTAATTCTATCTTGAAGATAAGAACAATGAAATTTATTTTCTCTTGCTACGTAGAATATTTTATCTAGAAACAAAATTTCTTAGATTAATTTACTCATATATTCATACATATTCCCTTTAGACAAACAACATGCCTTCCTAGGTCCAACTTATCCTTGCCAATTTCTTTGTTTTAGACTTTTATCACACAGATACCTCAACTTTATCTCTCACTTTTCAGTAAGAATTGATGGCTTGAATTTTCCAAGAATGCATTTTCTTCTGCAAATACAGGATCTCGGATGCATGTGGGATACTTAGTGTATGTGAGGAAGGGCTTTCTAATCTTGACCGTGTTCTCATTTATCATGGAGTCATGAAATCTTGTTTTGAACATACTTAAGTAAGTAGTTTTCGATTTTTCTTCTGGTATTTTTGTCCCATGAAAAATCTTTATATTCTACATTTGAAAGCTCTCTCTCCTGGGGTTTCTTAGATTACAAGCTAGTTCTTTTCCTGGTAGCTTAGTGAACAGTAGTTTTCTCCCCAAATCTAGGATCTCTTTGGATCCTGGTTCACAACTGCTCCTCCATGGCACCTCAGACATGGATTCTCAATGGTGTAAAAAGAATCATGTGTGTGTCTGTGTGTGTGTGAGGGGGAGGGTGTCTCCAAGAGAAATTTAACAATGTAACTGTTGTTGTTTTAATTTCCTGCCTTTAATTTCTTTTTATATTTTCAATCATTTATCTTATATAAGGGGCTGTGTGTGTGTGAGTGGACTGTATGTTACAGTGTGCATGTGGAGGTCAGAGGATAACCTGAAGGTGTACGTTCTTTCTTACCATGTAGATTCCAGAGATCAAACATAGGTCATCAGGCTTGCAGGAAAATGCTTTTATCTGCAGAGTCTTCTTACCAGTCTGATTTTTTGTCTATCTTTTTTTGATAGGTTCTCCCAATAGCTCTAGTCATTCTGGAACTCAGGGTACACACCACGGTTTCCTCCACTTCACATGAATCTGCCTGCCTCTGCCTCTAGAGTCCTAGGACTAAAGGATGAGCTACCACACCCAGCTCACGATTTTCCTTTCTTTTAAAAAAATTCAATATTATCAACATAATTGTTTATGTTTATTAATGCTTGTTCTAGTGATATACACTGTTTCACACGGGAGTATATTATCTACAATATATTTACTAATCCCTGTATATGTATATTAAAAATCCCATGATTTTTAAATAATTTATTGAATCAGTGTATATTTCATGTAGAAAAAAACTAAATACAATATTTATTTAAATGTATGCTTGATTAACAGTAAGGCTTGTCTTTGTCATGAATAGAGTCTGTGTCTTCGTCATGAAAGGAGTCTGATCTCATTTTTCTAAAAGAAATGTGGTACATTTACACAATGAAGTTCCATTCAGCAGTAAGAAAAGTTGAAATTTGCCGGTAAATGGATGGAACTAGAAACTGTTATACCAAGTAAAGTAAAACAAACGCAGAAAAGCAAGTGATGTATATTTTCCCTCATTTGTGGATTGCAGCATCCATCTCTTATATGTGAGTATATATACTAATGTACGACCAGGACACAGGAGAATGGAAAGGAAACACAGAGGTAAAGGAAAAGGAAGATCGTGAACGATGGGACTAGTAGGGAACAGATGTTCCAGGAGTGTGGTGAGAAACTGGGAGTGTTCAGCTGTGAGGGGAGGGAAGAGGGACATACAAGGAGCCATGGTGGGGAAGGAGGTCATTCAGAAGAGAGGGGGTGTAGGTGTTATTGTGGGGAGAGGGGGGATAATGGAGGTTCTTGGTCTGGGGAGGGAGGAGGGAGGTCAGATGTGGGACGAGAGTAGAGACGAATGGATTTGGGGGCTAGGGAAACCAGAGGGAAATGTGTTGCCTCTGAAAACTCCTGAGGAATGCACATACCACAGGAAGCAAGAACTGACCTAGAAGTCTTCTACCTGAAGTCTAGTTCTCATAGTTCTAGAGGATACTAGCCAAGTTTTTAAGAGAGAAAAAAATCAATCCTTGATCCCACTCAGCCCTAAAGCCTAATAACCATAATGACCAGCACGGCAAGCTATCTCTATTGGTGCAATAGTGGCATTGTTATCTTTGGGGTACGCGACAGTTATATAATTGGACTTCAAGCACTCTCAATGGGACTGAACTCATGAGTGGCACTGTGAACTCAACCTAGTACACATGGCTGAAGAAGTCATAGGTCCTAGAGAAAACCAAATCTCTGTCATATCTATAAAATTAAAATTCTTGTCATATGCTGACCTCAGGGCAGGAACCTAGAAGCAGGAGCTGGAACACAAGCCATGAAGGAATGCTGCTTACTGGCTTGCTCCCCTGTCCCAGGTTCAGTCTGCTTTCTTATACAATGAACAACAACCTGTCCAGGAAGGGTACCACCCACAGTGGGCTGGGCTCTCCTGCAGCATTCGATAATCAAGAAAATTCCCCACAGACGTTGCCGCAGGCCGATCTAATGGAGACAATTCCCCAGTTGTGGCTCCCTCAATCCAGGTGTGTCAAGTTGACACCAAAGCTATCCAGCACAATCATGAAGGAATATACTATGGTCCTTAATAATAATAGAAACGTTATTAAAAAGACAATTTTTAAATCATACTGTAATATAACATAGATAAATATTCACACCTATACAGTCAAACATGTGCCCCTAAATGCTGTTTAATGTCAATCCATTCACTGAAGACTAATTAACTTACCTGAGTTACAGCTTTAAAAATAGACTGTCTCCCTGCTTCTCAGTGACCATCATTTTCCAGTAGTTCCTTAGATAGGACTGAGAGTTCTTCCCCACTTCCCCACATGTATGCCAGGATTTTATTTGATTTGAGCTTACATGGTACTTGTGCATGTTGTCACCATCACTGCGAATTCATGTGAATAACTGCTCAGCTGTTTAATCATAGGTATAAGTCACAAGGAGTTGTTTTTAATATGTATCATAATAATAGTATTGGGCTCTCCCCTATGGTCTGCAGCCAGTTTAGCCACATGTTCCTAGGTCTGATGTCAGTGTCAGATAAGGACTTCTTATGAAGCGGACCTTAAATACAATTAGGAAGTGACTGATTACTTCCATGATATCCCTGCCACTATGGCACCAGAGGTCATGCCTTGCTGTCCCAACTGTATTGAAGCACACAGGATTCACAGCTGGGTAAAGTTAGTGATTAATGTTTTTCTTCTGGTAGCATGCACAGCATTTTCTAGCACTATGAAAGCGAGCCACCAGACATGAAACTTTGAAGTCATTGCCAGTTTCATTTGTCCTTGTCTTTCTACAGCTTATGTATGCAGTATTCTAGTATCTTCACACTATTCTAGACTCTTCAACAATAGGGTCTCACCATTAAATTCCAGTGGAAAGCCAAGAGGAGTGGAAATGGTTAGAATTGTTCAGGGGTCTTGGCACCACTGTTCAATAATTTCCAAAAAAGGAGTCAACCTCTCCTGCCCCCCCCCATTATAAGGTAACTTCTTTAAATCATTTATAAGGTATATGTATATATTATAATAGATTGTATGGTTATTCCGTTTTTCACCAATGTGATATATAGCCACTGAGTTCTTTCCCTATACTCTTGTTCCTTTTCTATACTGAGAGAATGTTGACCATTTTGTGTCTTAGCTGATGGCATTCTAGAATGTTTTGGAGTATACACAATAAGCCTTGAGAGTGGACAGTAGTAATTCTACTTGTAGCAATAAAAATCTAGGAATGAATGTGGACAACCAAGGACTGTAGTACTGCTGTGTGGTACAGGAGTTAAATTAACATGGCTTCTCAGTAAAACTGGTTAAATGCTGGAGAAGGCGGCTCAGTGTGCAACGGCACTAGGTGATCTTGCAGAGGACCTGGGTTCAGTTCTCAGCACCAACATGGCATCTAACAACTGTCAGTAATTCCAGTTCCAGGGGATCTGATGCCCTCTTCAGGCCTCCATGTTTGTTGTTGTTTTTGTTGTTATGCTGGTGCACTTATGTACATGCAGGTCAATCATTCATAGACATTAAAAAAATAGAATGGATTAAGAACATTATAACAAATGTCTTTTGAAAATGACTGCAAGCTCATTATAAACACTGTGGAAGATTTTTCAGAGCCTTCTGATGTTTTTATGAAGTTACAAAAATGTTTACAAAATAAATACTTCATGCAGAATCAATAGGAAAAATTAAGATTATAAAACAAAACTGGAAGGAAATAACAGAATATAGTCAAATGTTACAATTACTTGGATGATTAATTTCCTTTATCAAAATAATGCAAGGTGATTTTCTAAAAGTTCTAACTTCTGAAGTAAATGTGTTTTATTTTTTTTTTCTTTCCATTAGTTATCATGGCCATGTAGATCTAATCAAGGATATTACATGTATAGGACAGAGATTTACTACTAAGATATTTCCCCACAATTATGTGTGTGTGCGTGTGTGTGCGTGTGTGTGTGCGAGAGAGAGAGAAAGAGAGAGAGAGAACGAAAGAGAGAGAGGTCTTTCCAAGTTCCCACTTTTTTATTCTCATGCTGTCCTAAAATGTGTGATCCATCTACCTCAGCCTTGAGTATTTGGAATTACAGGCATGTGTCACCACACTTGCCTATATTTTGTGTAAGTTTCTATTATGATAATAAAAAAGAATATTGTTTTAAATGCACAGTTTTTCCTATTAACAAATCTGGAATTATAAAGCACTAATGGGACTGATATTTAAAAAATGTAAATCATGACAGCTATTTAGAATCTACGTCTAACAGAATAAAAAGTAAGTATTGATATTTTGATGATTTTTCCTAAAAATGGCACTTCCTGTGTGTAAACAAAGAAACAAAAACCTATGCACCCTCAGAGCAACAGTTTGGAGCACTACTTCGTACATGACCTTTACTACAAATATAATTGCTTATGTTACTTTTCAGTAACAATATGGTATGTACCTATCTTGTATAAACTTTTTGGGACAAAAACATATTTTGTCAGTCAGTAATTCTGTACTCTAGTTTCTTCATAGATTTTTATTATCAGCCAAACACAACTTATTGCTAAGAAATTGAATGTAATATTTTTATCTTCAAACACACAAAACTACAGGAACTCTGGAAGAATTTTCCCACTATTTTATTGCTTCATGGTCTTTTTGGCTGAGAACAAATGTAGAATTTTTGTACCTATTATATGTTTATTTACTTATATTTTACGAAAAACCCAGTATATTCTTTTTAGTTATTGTTTTGATACATTCTCCTTACAACGTATTCTAAGACTGGACTATCTAAGATTTTAGCTAATAAAAATTTCTTTGACTGGTGTAACCCTCATGCATGTCTCCTGCTCTTTGTTCTCAAGGAATTGCCTACTCCAGCTCTGGGTTCTGACTGTCTCATACAACTCAGCAGTTCTTCCTAAAGAGAGATTGTGATGAGCTTACTGTTTCCTTGTATAATTTCTTATCTTTACACTTGTCCTTCCTTTCCCCTGAAGTTACAGTAACTATCATCTCTTTGGGAGTGTCTCTTATATTTGTGGTTAGAAATTTCTGCAGGCACACAGACCCCTCTCAGAAAACAAAACAAAACAAAACAAAAACTGATGAATGGCTATGCTTGAGGGTCACTGCCTTAACTCATTTCATTTATCTGAATGCAACTGACAAATTTTCAGTGAAGAAGATGTATTTAGTTACTCAAATATCTATTTTTTTTGGCTGTGTTGGAATTCAACTCAGAACCTTCACATGTTAAGAAAATGTTCTACCACTAAACTATATTCCCTTCCATGGTAGGAGACTTTAAACGTACTTCAACACTATGAAGTTTCACATATGATACTTAATGCACTGCTCAGATGACTTTTATGGAGATATTTTTAAATGTTTTTGTATTTGTGCTTCCAAAATAGGATTCAAAAACAAATTTAGCTATTGAAGCAATTACTAAAATAATGGGGACTGTCCACATGAACAAAACAACATGAGTTTCTCTAGAGAACTCGAACTAATGCAGATGGAAGAAATACAGATGAACCAATGGCTACAAGATGAAACAAAATAACATATATATATATATATATATATATATATATATATATATGAGGCCCCACTGTCCTTGTCCTTGAGAATCTACATGTAGTTAATAGTTACAGATGAAGCAGATGAAGGAAGGAACATTTTCTTTAATGGCGTGTTGCAATTAGTGGTATGTGCCTTGCTCCTGTCCTGTAAATACCTTTTACTGGTGCTCTTATAAGAAACTCTAATAAAACTCATTAGGAGAGAGAGAGAGAGAGAGGACCTATTGAAGAGAATCCTGACTAATACAGGGATTAACCAAAACACAAGAAAAGCAAATTAAAAAATAATAAGTAAATGAAAATCCCAAACTAAAACCAGAGATAAAATGGTTATAAAATTGGAGATAATTAGTTAGTTAAGGCATGCATAGTTTGCTAAAATTTGTAGGGAGATTTTAAATACAAATGCTTAAAATTTATAAATGATTAAAGAATAATGTAGTCTAAAATTATATAATCATCTGCACTTCTTAAAAATAAGAAAAATATTTTTTGTAACTTACACTAAAGTATGGCATACTGTTTTAGTAATTCAATGAATTCATGTTAATCATATAATGGATTTGCATATGTCTATACATTGTTAAGAAATGGTGGCAATAAAGAGGCACATTTTATTTCTGAGAATATACTTAAAGCTGCTATTAGAAAATCCTGATTTCTATAAAATATTTTTCACTCTCCCTGTCTCATTTACTCTAATATATTTTAACTATAATTTGAAGAAATCTAATCAAGAATTTTCCCAAAATAATCAGAACAATTAGACCAAATTGCATGTTTTTTCTTCGGTATAATACACTGTTATCCTCGCTTGAAATTCAGACAACCAACTTATTTGCCAAATAAGCATCCAGGATTATCAGTAAAGTTAGAACTTAAATATTCTATCAATTATCAGCAAAGTGTGTCTCATTTAAGTGAAATGCAAAATAAATGAAGTTGCTTTGGTTTTAAGTTATCTTTCTCATATAATTAAATCTTCCAGATATCATCCAACAATAGTCAAATATTCTTTGTTTGAAATCAGTCTATCTCTTTCTCTCTCTCTCCTTTCTCTCTCCCCTCACAATGCATATGTTTACTTCATAAGTAAATCTGAAGTAAAAACCACTATTATGACATTTTCTTGCCTAAATACAATTTCATTCCCCAAGGCCTCTTCTTCAATCAAAATAACAGCTAGCATTTACTGTGGGAAGTCCTTTTTCTTATATATTGGTTTTGAGTCTGTTATAATAAATACAAAATGGTGTTTGGGGAGCAGCATCTGACTTATGTTATTATATTAAAAGTTTTCACAGGGACTCTTTATGGAATCCATGGATATTTATCATTTCACCATGGCTATTGGAATGTTCCCTGATATTTATATCATGCATATAAATTCCTTATCATTAAAGTACATCTATTAACTTAAAATAAGACTTATTTTCTTTACATACTATATTTCACACTAGGAAGATCTTAAGCAGTACTAGCTACTGAAGGTTTGAATAGTCACGGGGATGAGAGTCTGAGGGGTATAGGATCTCTATATATCTGTTCAAAATCAGATTCAAGAACATTCTGGCCAGACATAGTGGAACAAATCTTTAATGCCAACACTCAGGAGGCAGAAACAGACAGATCTCTGTGAGATGGAGATCTGCCTGATCTACATATCCAGTTCTAGAACACTTGGGGCTACAAGTGACCCTGGCTCAAGCAAAACAAAACAAAAAATACCAAAACAAACAAACAAATGTAAAGAACCATTCTAGAGTCTGCCAGGCTATTTGTTTGGAAAGCAATAAATATCTCATGCTGACTCATTTAGGTCATGATAGGATTCCACTTTGCCTCATGTTTGAAGGGCTTCATTGGGAATATAGGACAATACAGTCAGTTGCCCAAGGCATACACATATCTTGAACAAATAATTTATGTCTGATATATTTTTTCTTAAAATTGGAGTGCTCTTGGTAGAGTACAATGGCAGAGGAACAAGTTGATGGCAGTTTTGTATATAATATAATGAAACTAACAGAACATTAAAGACATTCAATGTTTTTATAAGCAAATATCTATAATTTATTTTTGATAGTGACATAATATTAGTACATATACATGAGCTAATTAAGTAAATGTGTATAAACAGGTATTACAATGTGTAGTTTCAAAGAATGCTCATAAACAACATTTCAATGTGCCTGTAATGGTGGCCATGGAATAAAAACACCTGAAATTAGTTCCTAGATTGCTGTCTACACTCATGATTTTGGAAAAGAATTTTTTTAATTATTGTAGGTGTTTCTGTGAGTATATATGCACCTTTGCGGGGCTGCATATACCTGTGCCCACTTGCCAAGTTTCAAAGACAGCAACAGTCCTTCAGAGCTGGACTTAATGGTGAGAATTAAAAAAAAAAGTCAAAGAAATAAAGCAAACAAACATACAAAACCCTCAACTTTCATCAGAGAACATTCTTTTTGTAGTAGATGGTAATTAATACAAAGACCCACAATAGTCAATGTGTAAAGAATAAGAGAATGCAAAGTGGTCAGTCTTAAACGGGACAGCTTTGTCACACTCCACCTCCTTAGGCTCAGGGTGTCACAGAAGCAGGAGTAGAAGTTATAAAAGCCTGAGGCCATGGATAACTGAAGTGAAATAGTATTTTAAGGACAAAATAGGGCGTTTGCACATATGAACTCACAGCTCTGATGATTATATGATCAAGACCTGCACATGTTTGTTAGGGTCTGGGTACTGAGCAAGGCAAGCAATCCAGGATACCCTGACGGGAGGACAGGTGTCTGACCTGCTCTGCCTGATGTGATAACCTGGTCCCAGGAAATCACTGCAGATATGAATCTTCCTTTCCCCCACCCCAGAACAGAACCAGGATTTTGGGTTTCGTTTCCTCATTCCTGAACTTCCATGTCAGCCCTACAACCTTCCCGCCTTTACCCCAAAACCCCACCTTTAACTTTCCCGCCTTCTGTAATGGTCAGAAAGGCCTCCCTATATAAACCCCTGCTTTGGCTTTAATAACCGAACTACCCGCTGACGTAGTATCCGGGGAGTTCCTCCTCCCAATGCACTCTGAGCCACTTGAGGACCTGTTCAATCATCCTCCATTCTCTGGCATGGCTGGAGCACAGCAGCTGTGCTGGAGATGGAGACCCACCCACACATGTTCAAGCCAGACAAAGCCGCAGCATGGAAAGGGAAAGTGGTCATCCCAACTCTAGCTGAGGAGCTACTGACAATGGATAGCTCCTTTCAACAGGAATGTCAGTTTTCTTCAGAGATCTGGCCCCCATGAAAGGGCTATCCATGCTCAAGTAACTGTCCAATATCCACACGCATACTGACAGTCCTGCATGGATTCAGTGGGATAAACGGAGAAATGAAATTAGCTATTGTCTTTTAGTTCTGGGAGGCATGCAAGGATTGTGGCAATAGCCTGTGCTAGTTTGAATCTCTTGGACTACCTGATGAACAATTTGAAGGGTAGTTTCTCCTGCTTTTTTTTTCTTAGAAATCTTTCATATATGTATATATATATATATATATATATATATATATATATATATATATGATAGATACTTATGTATTTATTGTATGTGGCTAGATAGATGATATATAGAGAGATACCCATATATTTATTGTATGTGGATTTTTTTAGAAGGACTTTGAATACATACATTTCCCTCTGGGTTTTCATACCATTTAAGCATTATTTATTTCTCTTCTTATTCCTCCATATAATCCTTCTTACTCTCTCTACAGTTAAAGTACCATCCATATCTATGTTTGCCACTTAATAAAACCTGTCTTCTACTATAACCCTCATGAGCTCCTTCTTCTTTTTATTCCCATAGTTAGTTTACATTTTTTTGGCTGTGGTTGAATCAGGATACTCCCACTTAGGGATTGGAGCTATGATCCACGAATGAGAGAGAACACAAGTAATTCACTTATCTGTGTGAGTCTGTTACTTCACTTAGTATAGCAGTTTATAGTTCCATGTATTTAGTTGCATGTTTTATGAGTTTTGTCTTTCTTTGCTGGTGGAACGCCATTGTGAATGAATTTTCATTTTCCATTCATCTGCTGAGAGTCATTTAGGTTGCTTCCATTTCTTAGCTATTATGAAAGAGCAGAATCAAACATTGTTGTGCAAGTAGCTCTGTAGTAGGATGAGTACCTTGGAATGCATGTACCAAGGAATGGTATGACCAGACCACATGGTAGGTATATTTTTAGATTTTTATTTTGCCTTGGTTTGATTTTTGGATTGTTGCAACAGGAGCTCTCTGAAGCCCAGCTAGCCTAGACCTCACTAGGTAGATCAGGCTGGCCTGAGCCTCACAAAGATCACCTGCTTTTGTCTCCCTAGTGTTTGGTTCACAAGCGTGCACCACCTCGCTTAGCTTATTTTTAAGAGTTTTCCATACTGATTCCAACAGTGATGGTACCAGTTTGCAATCTCACCAGCAGTGGATGAAGGTTCCCCTTTTCTTGCATTCATGTCAGTATTTGGTGTTGGATTTGTGTGTGTGTGTGTGTGTGTGTGTGTGTGTGTATGTGTGTGTGTGAATCTTAGCCGATCTGACTGTGGTTAGATGAAATCTTAAAGTGGCTTTTATTTGCATTTCCCTAATTATTAGGATGTTAAACACTTTTTAAAGTTTTTCTTAGCCATTGTTGTTTATTCTTTTAAGAACTCCGCATTCAGATCCATTACAATTTTTTAATTAGGTCATTTGTTTTATTGCTTCTTTGTTTTATGAGTTCTTTACATATTCTAGATATTAATCCTCTGTTGGATAAATAGCTGGTAAAGATTTTCTCCCATTCTGTGGGCTTATTCTTCACTAGATTGGGTGTTTCTTTTGTTTATTAGTTATTGAGGTCCCATTTGTCATTGTTGACCTTACTGCTAAAGACAGATGACACTTTGGACACAGGACTTGGAGCAATTGATATAGTACTGACCTGGAAGCCTCCTCCCTGAAGACTGGCATTCATAGTTTCAAAGAATATAACACAAGCTGCCAAAGGAGAAAAACAATCAATGGTCCTGCCTGTGAACCTGATAAACAAAGATGATTGTCCCAGTAAACTATTGTTATTGGTGAAGGTGTGGTCTTTTTATTTTGGGAGGTAATCAACAACTGTCTTATTGGAATTAAGGTCCCTCTTGATAGGAGGAAACTCATGTGTGATACAGCAAACACAGCCAAGTACACATGGCTGGAAAGGTCACAGACTCTAGAGAAGAAGCTACCTTTGCCGTATCTCTGTATCAAAGTAATTTCTTACAGTATTCTCAATATGCATGTTCATATTTACAGACATGTGTACCCTCACCCCTCATCATAGAAGCTTCCTTTTGCAACAAATGAAGATTATTACAGAATTCCAGAACTCATCAAATGCAGAGATACTTAAGCCTCAGTGAAACATCATCTATGCAACCAAGTTATTTAGAATGAATGTATCCCTTAATTCTCACCAGAGATGTTTCCTTAAGTAGCAGATGGTGGTTAACACCCACACCCACAACTAGTCAAAGTGCAGAGAACAAGAGGCTGCAGATCATTTATCCTTAAATAAGACATCTATTTTAAACTTCTGCCTTCTAAGACTAAGGAATCATTATGGAAAAGGCAGTAAAATGGTTGTAAGATACAGAGGAGGGTGGGTAGATGACAACAAGCAAACAGAGCTTCTAGACATGTGCTCAGTCACTCATACAGATTCACAGCACTGGTGATTGCAGGACGAAGCCCTGTGCAAGCTCAGAGCAAACAAAATCCCAGCATAGACACAGGGAAAGAGGGTTAGAAACCGCAGCACAACCTAAGACAATTGATGGCTTCTGGGGGTGGTGTGGACGACAGTATCTTAAAAGGATTGGACTCTTGGTACTCTTGGTAGGCCTAATGGATGGACTCATACTCAGTGATGTTTGGGACACAAATCAGACTACATGTAGACAGGTAGGCAGAGAGATAGGTATGAGAGTTCATTAAATTGGGTAGGGGCAGTTGGGGACATATGGAGAAGGAAATATATCTAAACTAAAGTATCAAACTATAATATACGAAAAAGTCAAAAATTCAATAAAATGAAAAATATTAATTTAAATATAAAAATAAAAGAAAAGAACAGAAGAAATTGGGAGAGATCAGACTTGAGAAGATCAGGGGAGGGACTGGAGGGAAGGGAATGGTGGTAGACTTGGTCAGAATAACTTCTACACATGTATGAATTTCTCAAACAACAAGAAATAAAAATAAAGAGTGCTTGCTATGCAATCCTAAGCGCATTTTGGATTTTGAAACATCTGCAAAATTAACATCTAGGTCTATGTAAAATGTGATTTGCAAACTCCAAAATTCTCATAGCAAATAAAAGCGATTTAGAATAAAAATTCTCCAGTGTTATCTACCGGATTTGATGTTGTAGATAAAGTGGTATGCTTTTCAAGTATTCTATAGGAATGGAGAATACATACAGAAATGGAGAATATCTAAGTCCCTTGGAGAGAAGGTTTTCACTTAGGAAATCTTTAAAAAATAAATTTAAATTAAAAAATCCCCCCTTTTGGTTGAGAAAGATAAAAAAAATATTTTGACTAATTTTAAATTTTTGGAAATCACATGTTTCTTACGTTTCTCAAACTGCTAAATAAGGTTCTGTGGTTAAGAGCACTAGCTGTTTTTGCAGGAGACTGGGGTTTGAATCCTGAGACCTGCATGGTGGCTAATAACTGGCTGTACATCCAGTTCCAGGGGGATCTAAGTATCTCTGGGTGACACAGCCTGTGTGACACATGTGCACTTACATGCATACAGGCATAGCATTTATGCACATAAAATGAAATATAATCTTTAAAAAATAAGACAATGAAATTCACAGTTATATAAACTATTTAAAAATAGCTCAAGTAACAATAATTCTTGTTTCCTTGTCATGAAATCATTAACTGAGAAATTAATATAATTATGTAGAATATATTTCATTGATCAAAAATTCTACTATAAACTTTGATAAATGGTTATTATGAATGTCAGTCATCTCTGGAACCCCAAGGATATACCTTTAATGTTCAGTCTCAGTTTTTCCAAAAGTAAATTCTAGTCACAAAATTGGGCTCTATGCAGCAAGCAGAAAGCAGAACAAGTGGAATAGATGGGGGAACAGATGATAAATAGTGATCACTGAACTAGAACTGATTATTTCTGAGAAAGTGAAGCTCAACAAAATGAGTTTCTCCAAATGGACCTCAGAATTGTTTTGCTAAAGCACTAAAGGCCACCAATTTAGCTGCATTATCCTCACTGTTAGGAGATGATCTGGAGGATATTACTTTCTGCCCTTAAAAGTAATGTGTGACACAAATACATAAGGTCTGAGAGGCCATAGATCCTAGAGAAAAACCTATCTCTCATTTCTCTAAAAAATACGTATTTTTAAATATATGTTAACTATGAATCATTTTTATTTATAGACAAATATACCATTCACTACTTGTTAAAGAAGCTTCTTTTTGCAAAATATGGAGACTATTACAGAGTTCCACATCTGATCACTCACAAAGAATATGTGTCTGAAAGATGCCCAACCATAAGTGGCACATCTGTAGTGGAGCCTATAAACTTAAGGCACATGGAGCATAGTGGAACAGAGAGTAGAGAGAACAGTAATGCATCCCTCTACTCTCACTCTCACTCTCATCCCTCTACTCTCATACAACAGAATGTAATGCACACAGAAGGCCACAACAGGCCAAGGAATAATGAAGAGAATAAGAGACTAAAGAATGTGTGTTCCTGAATAGGACTTCTCTATTAAGCCTCACCCTCTTAGAGCCCACGGATCGCTGTGGTAGAGGGGGCAGAAAGATCGTTAAGAGACAGGGTTGCTGTTGAACATAAGGAAGCAAAGTTCCAGGCCTCTGGGAGCTTGCTCATATGAACGTGAAGCGATGGTGACAGCATGCAGAGACCCATGCAGATTCAGTCAGACAAAAACCCAGTATAGAACTGGTGAAATGGGCATGAGGCCCCAACCTTAGTCAGGGAACCAGTGGCAACAGAGAACTGCTGGGTGTGGTTTGTTGATCTTTCTTTAAAGAGTGACTCTAGGTAGGCAGACTAGACTGCAGCAGCTGAATTTGTACCAAGGGACATCTGGTTCCAAATCTTGACTCCATAGGCCTTAACATTTATAATATAATGCGTGAAATCTGGTGGGGGAGTTTTTAGGAGGCAGAGATGAAGGAATTCTAAATATGACAAAGCTATATTATATGCAATGCAAAAAAAACAATAACAAGTACACTAAAATAAGTAAAAATAAAAATTCTGAAAAAATAATTAAAAATTGCTAAGAAAGCTCTCTGAACCTCAGTAGAAATTCCATGACAGAAAAAACAAGAAATACAGGATATAGATAACATGAGAAGAATTTTGTGTCCAAGGGATGCTTTTGTTCCAGATGTTACTTGATGTCCAAATTGATCCAATAGTAAGTACATCTATATATAAAAGTAGTCCATATATGTATCAATTATGCATAAAGTTAAATACAATATTACTTAGAAAAATAATGGCACAAAATATTTTAAGTTTACACCATTTATTTCTTGAAAAATACATATATGTTCCCATTTGTGATTATTTATTAGATAAAATACATGTTACTATGTAATTTTTTTCTGTTTCAATGTTATTCAATACTTATTACATATATTGAAATGCAATATTTCTGTTAGAAGCTACATTCAGAGTTTTGGTATTAATTATTCATTTTAAAGATTTTTTAGAAAATCCATATATTGTCTTCTTCACCTATTAGTAATAATCATTTTATCACACAATTCTTCACTGAATACTACTACTCCTTTTTATTATTGGAAAATTTAATTTCATATTTTGTATTGTGATTATAAGAATTCTTTTCATTTCATACATTAACAAATACCAGTAGGGCCTTCAATATTACTGAGCATGTAAAGGTGTTCTTCACAGACACCTGAAGACTGAATCCTGGGAAGGAACACATTGGGAAGAGAGAGCCATCTACAACAAGTTATTCACTGACCTCCACACCTCTGCTGTGGTACATTTGCTCTTACATACAGGCACACACACACACACACACACACACACACACACACACACACACACACCAAAAATAAGGCTTTAAAATCTTTGTAAGCAAAATTACTTAAGCAAGCTGCATTAAATACTTTTGATCAGAAGTTTCTGTGAATCAAGAATGTGGTGATTAGTTGTATACCTTTGATTCAAAGATTTCCAAGTTACTATATTTTACTATGGCTTCATCTGTTGACTCTGCTGAAAGTTATCTCCATGTTCACCTTCACACTTTAGTAATTTTTGTTTCTTTGACACTGGGTTCCCCTCAAGCTTCCTTAGAATGTAGCAACTGGATTTCTGAAACACAATAAAAATGGAGACCCACAGAGACAAACATTCCACTTGCTATTATTTAAAGCTTAAATTGATAACTAATTTCCTCACAAATTTATTATGTTTTCTTGTATTTTTACTTTCTCCCCAAGAGCCTCAAAAAATCTAGATACTAAACACATTACCAGTAAACTACATATTCAGCCCTAATTTTACATTTTATTTTGAGACTCCATCACAAAAAATTCCCTGATTGGCCTTTAATTCATTTCAAGGCAGAGTTTAAATTCCTGTTTCAACTTCCTGAGCAGCTGACTGGGGTTATAAACTTGGCCCGGTCTTGTCTTTGTACTTTTGTTTAAGTATACTGTCTTATTTGATTCAGACTATGAGAACAAAACGCTCTAACCTCTGTGGCTTCTAAGGGACTAGAATGTATTTTTCTTCCTAGTTGTGAAGATTAGGCAATCCAAGACCAAACAGCTGCTTATTCCGTGTCAAGTGAAACACTGCTTACTAGGTCTTGCTGTGTCCTTACACGGAGTAAAGGACAAGGGACTCTATGAGGCTTCCTTTTCTATTCCTTTGCCTTTAAGAGGCACTAATCCTCTTCATGAAAGCTGTCATGTTTATCTAGTGACCTCCAAATGTGCCACCTCTAAAATCATCACAATTTTCAGTGATACAAATTTTCTCCTAACCAAAGCATAAATCAATGCAGCATTTATTTCAAATCATTAAAAAAATCACGAAAATGCAGTTGACATAGATAAAGCCTGGAAGCTGAATGTAGGCCCCTTGCGGCAGGGCAGGGGTGTGCTGACTAGTCATATTAATGAGAGTAGTCCTCTAGGTATTATTCAAATCTGTATAGCAATAACTGTGGGAGTAATGATGGATATTTAAGGAAGACTTTTAGCCTAGTCATAACATAAACAAGGACAACTGGAGAAGGGGAATTAGGGAAAGTATGGAATCAAGGAAAGAGAAAAAGGGTGTGGTTTGTTTCCCCTGAAGAGGAAAAGGGAACATATTTTCAAAGATACCTAATGCTATTTTGAAAATAGACAACCTGACCTGATAATTGTTTAGTTAATGGAGTTAAAGAGTCAGATTTCATAGAATTATGTTATTTGGAAGTCAACGTTATGGAAGATATATAATTTCCAAGAAAGAAGCAATGAACAAAAGATGTTTTGAAATGTTGGCTAGACATAAATATATATTAATAAAGTATGGTATTACAAAATGTGATATTGGAAAAAGAATGATCAAAAGTAATAAAGTGATGGGAATAATACACTGATACTAAAGGAAAAATTTAACATCTTTGTATAAGGCTCTGTTTAAGCTCTGTGGTATATATTTGTAATCCCAGCATTACAGATGTTAGAAGATGGCAAATTGATAGCAGTCTGGGCTATAAACATAGAAAGTTCCAAGTCAGTCTGAGTGCAGAGAGAAACCTTATCTCACAAAGCCCAACAATAGAAAACAAAACAAAATAAAGCCCAAACCATTGTGTTACAATAATAATTAGCTCATTGTAGAACAGTATATCAAATTTTACATGACAAAAATTCCTAAATATAGTTTTCAAACTTCATTTCAAACAAACAAAACAATGTAGATATAGTAAATATAATAGTTTAAATTGTTACAATAAAAGGTATGTTAAAAACATTAGAACTCAAAGGAGATGGGTGACAGGTTTGATTTAGTCTACTAGACAAACCTTAACAATATTGTACGGAGAAGAGAAACATGGGTCTGGTTCGTGTCATCAATTCTAAGGTGAATCCAGTAAAAGTGACTTATGCCACTATGGTGAGACATGAAAGAACAGCAACTGAGGAACTTATTGAATATTTCTGTGAGAGAATTACAGAACTATAAAATACACATAGATACCTGGAACTCCATCCAGCTGATATAAAAAATGCACTTTGCCAATCCATGTAACTACAGTTAGCTTTATTCTGATGGAGACTGGAGGATCATTTTTGTTGAGAAATGAAAGTACTGAGGCTCAAGTCTTAGGGAATCAAAATTTAAAAAGACTATACTGGGGATAAAATACTAAAAGAGACTTGCAGGATGTGGTATCTAAGTCAAATCACTGAAGTATGAACCTCCCATCTCAATACTTCTAAGAATCCTTTTTATATCTTCCCTACTGAAGTACCCTAGCCTGAGATGAAACCCCCATCAGAATCCTCTAATGAACTGAATAGTTTCTTAACTCAACTGATAAATAATCAATAAGAAATTTCCAGCAGCCAGAGAAAAAGACTAAAATATAAAATCTATACTGAACCAAAACCAGAACAAATAACAACGGATGACATACCTTGATATTTTGTATTATCATCTTTAAAAATATTAGGTTAGTAAAACAGGTTCATGGATTCTGAGCGAATGTGCCTTCTCTTTCACATAGTGTGGAATCCTCAGGTTATCCTTGATGTCGCAGACTAGAACAAACATATTGTTAAATTTAGATGACCTCAAAACATTTACTTTTGATGCGCAAAGTAGCAGGAAGCCAATAAAAGTGTTGCTTGGCAAAAACTGAATAAAAGAACAACTGAAAAAGAGAAGGAGGCTCCATGAATCTTGCTTTACTCCTGGGAGAATTTATTTTTCTTAAAGTGGAAGGATCCATGAAATTTGCTCAGGCTATTAAAAGGTGATCAGGAATGAAGAGCTTTGCTTCTAAAGGAAGATGTAAACAAGAGTGTTAGTGCCCATGTTTATTTGGAAACAATTTCTGCTCTCGAGTAACATTCACTATCATAAAAAATTGTGAAGAATTTATTAGAAAAAATGTTTCTAAATTTTACAGTTCTATAGCAGCAGTGTTTATTGGGTGCACTGGATACGTGTCAGGTAATTAAATTAACTATAGATTCTTTTATCGTTTGGGACCGGCCCCTCTTTGGCCTCCATTAAGAAATTTTAAAAGTATGGATTAGCACAGAGAAACTCTCTATCATGCTTCAGCTTCACAAATATAGTGTAGCTATAGAATCTCATATGGTACTTTTGAAAGTCTGTACTTCATTCACACCAGAATAAATTTTATATAAGTTATTTTTAATGTGCATATAAACTCTAGAAATATATGAGTTTTCATTTTTAAATTTTGTATCTAATTATTTTTTAATTTGGAAAATGGTGCTTTCCTAAAATGCAAGCTTGAAATACTAGACTTAGTCAAATGAAATTGAAGCTGTAGTTAGGATCTGAACTCACTACACATATAACTTTGCACATTAAAACTGATTATCACATTGGTACTTCATTTTCAATGTGAGATAATTGATATTGTAATTGATTTTCCCTTCCTTATATGTAAAACTGAGATATTTGTTCACCAAAAAACAGTTCTTAAAAAAAGGAGAAACTCAAAATGTAATTATATGTCATTTTATTAAGAAGAAGGTTGGAATTCAGTTGAGAAGTCCTGATTTCATGGGGAGTTTGTGTGTTTTTGGACAACTCTTCCCAATGATTTTGGTTAGATTACTTTTTAAAAATAAAATTTTAAAAATGTTTATGAGGGTAGCGCCTGTGTATACAAAAGTGTCCCCATGTCCTGTAATGACCATGGAAGTCAGAAGAGGGCGTCAAATCCCCTGGAACTGGAGTTACAGATGCTTGTTGGCCACCATTTGGAAGCTGGGAATAGAACGCCAGCCAGTGCCATTAACCTCTAAGCCATTTCCCTAGCCCTGGGTTGGATTCTTTTTTTTGCGTAACTGTATCATCTTCTTTTTTCTCCACTGGTCTCTTCTACACCTGACCACCAAGAAACTGTTCTTAGAAAATGTAATTTATTTGTATGTCAATCATTAAACGAAATAATTTTATCTTTAAAAAATAACATTTTATCCCAGGTATCAAAAAAACACATCACTTTCAGATATTTGTTTGCATAGATCTTATATTTTCAAAATCTATTATTAGAAGACTTACTTAAATCAGTAGACTATGTAAGAAAAAGAAAAACTGCAGGATACATGCTTGATTCTTATACTGATTAGATTTTTTTAATAATACTTGTTAACCTCTTATGTTAAGAAATGGAACAGATGAATATAATATGAAAAGTAAGTTTGGGAAAGGCTATTTTTTTCTATATTTCAATAGGAGTAAATGGTATCTTCGCTGCCTATATAAATGGTAACAACTGAGCTCCTTCACATGGAGTCACAGACTAGGACAGAGGGTGTGGCCCATCCTTCTGAGAACCTGGAAGGCGATCTGAGCATGGAGTCTGGCTGCTCTGCACTCCCTTCTCATGCATGATCAGTCACCCTCTGTAAGAAAGCCTCTCTCTCCTCCTGGGGAAGCCCATGGATTGCTGTTTAGGATTCTTAACTGTCGAGGGCCCTGTGGTACAAATACATGCTTTGATATTCACTTCTGCAGGAAGGACCCTTTCAGGGAGAGTTGTTGGATACTGCTAATATTAAGTAAAGCCTTGCAGCCAAATGGGAGATGGGCTGTTTGTCCTGACCTAAACTGGTTCATTCATTTTTCTATCCCTTCACATGGGGCTATCACGTGGACTAGAAATCCAACTTCACTACACCTTGCAAAACACTGAAGCCTGGGATACAGAGACATCCAAGACTGGAGGAAAATTTAAAAACGGGGAATTGACAGGGGAGGCAAGGCATGGACAAGACTTCTGAGGTGGGGTAACAGTCAGCTGCTTATATGGTTAGGCTGGGTAATGAACTCCATCAATCCACTAGAAAGGAAGCATGTGGTTTAAGTCTTCAGAAAGCCTCCAGTAAGAGATAAAATGAAAAGAGAAATGAAAGGAGAAACACCCTAAACGGAACTTTTCTTGAGAAAAGCCTGTGCTGCTGTGTTCATAAATAAGTGTATGTGCCACTTAGGGATATGGTGTTAGTCTTGAATTTTAAGGATTGAAATATTTTACAATATCCATATGATTCCATTTTTAAATTAAGGAAATTAAATATCAGAACAAACAGAAAAAATAAATGTATCTCTACTTATAAATATCTTCTTTGAAAATAAAACGTCAGTCTTTTCTCCATTCTTAGTAAATTGGCAATGACTAGTAGAGTTAAATACTGAGGTTATAAAAATGTTCCAGATACACTTGGAAAATTAGTTTTAAGAAAGAATGACATAAACTGAAAAACCACCTACAGAAGCTGTAAAAGTTCCTAGCTGGATAGGTGGGATCACATGTGTATATGTGAGAAGTGTACACACATAGTACATGTACCCTGCCACGTCAGGATATGATTAGAGCAACTTAGAACTAATAAACAAGAAAAACACCAACTGTGTCCAACCTGTCCAGATAGTCTACATGTCTGGCTTGACAGAACATACCTGTCATTGACTTCCCATCTTTCTGTCTGTGCAGAGTTGTAATCATATTAAGATAAGGTGGTTTTAGGGACTCTGATTTCTGTGCACACTGGTGCAACAGCATTTGTCAACAAAGATTTGAGTAAGCAAGTCAGCTGAAAGAGAATGGTGTCTGACAGTCTTGAGAATCTTGGCATCACAGGACAGGGACGTGGGGCTTCCATTTGATTTAACTGCTTGCTCACAGCTGCCACTTTGCTTGTTGAAGAAGGTGTGCACTTGGGAGTCTTAGGAGGTAAGCAGTGGTTGTAGGCAAGCAGTAGTTGTGTGATGTTTCTCCTACCTGTCAGCATCCAGAATCCAGGTTATTCTTTAATGTAACTGGAATCATTTGTTGATTAACTAATTGAAGAAAATGTGTTTATCTTCATATCTTTATGTATTTTGCCAAGTTCTATGAGCGATTCTTGGCAATTAACGGCTGTTGGGGTGCAGTGCCATTTTCTTCAGTGGTATAACTCCTGGTGCGTTGCCATTGCTCCAGTAAATAACCTCACACCCACACTCAGGCAAGAAACTAGTTACACAGACAATGACACAGAACCACAGACAAAAAGAAGACATGAAAGAAACAGGGTCCTGTTGAGAAAAAGAGTTCTAGTGGGTAAGAGCATGGATTAGAGACGGGAGTGGGAAGAGGGGCCAGTGAAACAGTTCAGTATAAATGTACGCAACTGCAAACAAAAACATTAAATTTCTGTCTTGTACTTGTGTGAGCAAAGTGAGTACTGAGCTTCATAATGAACAAAAAGAAAAACCTCTATCTGACAACCACGAAAGAGATTAAGGTGAGGGTTTTCTTTCTTTCCCCCATCTAACTCCATTCCTGGAAGTTCAGCTTTATCAAAATTCTTGTCTCCAAAGTCCTAAAAAGAAGCCCAAAATGTTTTAGTAGAAGGTATATAACCATCCATGCTAGAAATTGCTCATTGAAGCTGAAAATGACTTTTTATTCAAATTCCAATTTAGTGTCTCTCTCATGGCATGGTAAAGGCTAAGTGTGTAAGTTATGAAAATGAAAAATATCATGAAAGGTAATGCCTTATTCATACATAGGAGGTATACAACGTCCATAAGAAAAATGGCATGAAAATTCAACAATAAATACTTTCCTTGGATTGAATAAAACTGTAAAGAAAGCTGGGCTTGATGGCAACATCTTTAATCGTAGAACTTTGGAGGAGTAGGCAAGCTGATTGTGAAATCAAGGCCACCCTGTAATGCAAAGTAAGTTCTAAGACGGAGGGGGCTACAGGGAAACCCTGTCTCAAAAATCTATCTCCCCCAAAAGTGTAAAGTCAAAGAAAGTGATGAGCCTTAAGTTATTTGGAGAGCAAAACAAGAGGCCATCACCATAGCAGACTCAAAAACTCATCATTAATTATTTTCCACGTTTGCCCTTTTAAAATCTAAAAACATTAAGTCACTCCATAGTATACACACATTTCAAAATGTATTTATTTCTAATTTAGATTATTATGATTATAACATGGTCCAAAAATAAGTGTTATTTTTAAGCAATAGACTGCCTTTAAATAGAGCCACATAGAAACAAATATAAGAGAAACAAAATTTGGAGCAGCATTTGGGATTTGCATGTGTCAGATATCATCTTTGGTTGGGGCAATTAGGTAACTGGGGACAGAGCAAAGAATATGAAAATAAGATAGGCATATCTCAGAGTTGAGGTTTCTTATGGTCACAGATGTCATTGTTCCAAAGAGGATTAAATCTTAAAGGAAATTTATAAATTTCTATAACTTTCAGAGATACCAAAATGCCTGTGTAAATTATTACTCCCCTGAGCTTTATGTTCCTAGAAATAAGGTGATGGTAAAATGTGTTAGATAAGTCAGTAGAGAGTACAGCTTCCTCTGCTTCCTGTCAATACTAGAATCCACTTCCTGTGAATCCTGGGAGATCTTGGAACACTTGAAGAGAGAGACAGGAGCACTGAAGAATGACTCCTGCATGCAAATTTTAGTACTCTCTTCAGAAAGCACCCTCCCAAGCAATGGCAGTTAAAAACAATTGACCATTGACCAGAAATGCAGTGTAAGGACGGGTGCTGCTGACAGCTTTGATGTGTCTATCCAATATGATCTGAATCTATGTTTTCCAGAGTCAGAATGGGAATTTTAGGATTCACGAAATTCAAGAAGAGAAAAACGAGCAGAGACCAGGATGGATACATTGGCTGTGCTGCACTAAGCATTTTATTCCAAATATGACTCTTACAAGACCAATGTGTAAATTATATATAATAGAAAACACATGTATTAAAAACACAAAAGCAAATTTATTTAAGAAAAATACTAGAGATAGAGGGACTAAAATAGAGGAAAGGTGTGAGTGCCTGGGCAATCATTTGGGACAAAGTAGACAAAATATATGAAATAAAATTCTGTTACATGTAGTTATTTTAATGAAAATTCTTTTCAAATAATATTTCTTCTTAATGTATACTCATGTACTTAAGAACTAATTGCTAATCTACTACAGATCATGTTCCCACGTGGTCAGTGAGGACACTATGCCCTGTAGATTACAGCTATGGAACGAGAATGGAGTCTGCAAGTATTGTGGTACAACTTGGAGCAGTGGAAACTACTGCTGCCATGGATAACTAGTGAGAAGTAACCACCAGTGAGGATCATCTGCCAGTGAGCATGACCCACAAGAGAGCATTACTCTTCTGTTTGAAGCTAGCTGTAACTGAATTATTATTAATCAACTTTTTACATTTCCCTTCCACAACTCTGTTCTCTCTGGTATAGCTTCATTGGAAAACTTTCTCTTTAATAGTTTGGTATATTATTGATATTTACAAGTCACTCTAAACCGAATAAGCTAAATATTTGCTCTATAAATGCTGTCCCCAAATTCCTGAAAGTTATCTTTATTCCTCTATTTTTCCTTGCACTGTTGATGGTAAGTTTTCAAGTGTCCTGGCTTGGGATCCTTAATTCTTTCTTCCATTTGATACATTCTGTTACTGATGCCTTCTCTTATATTTGAACATTTTTCTAGTGAAGTTTTCAGCTCAAGAGTTTCTATACATTCAATTTTTAAAAATATGTCTCTATCTATATGTTAAGTTTCTGTGTTAGAGTGGTTTATTGTTTCTGTGTGTTTACTTAAAGTCTTAAAAGTGTTAGTGTAAACAAAACCAAAGTCTTAAATAGGGGGAAGAGCCTTGCAGGATGGAGGCGGGTATGGAGTAGAAGGGAGATTAGGGATGATAGAGGTATAATAATCAGAATGTACTTTATAACGTGTATGTAGTTGTAAAAGAACAAATTCAATAAAAGTAATTTTAAAAAGAGTTGTAGAGTCTCCCCCAGAGCCTTCTCCCATAGCTTCTGTTTTGTTTGTTTTAGGGTACCTTACTTTGAGCACAAAATGAGGTCATGAATCCTAAACATTCTTAAAGCTCAATAATGTTTCATGCCATCTAGAAATTGAATCATTATGCATTGAGCGTTCACGAACTTGTTAAATTTGTTCCAGTCTTTTCACAAATTCTAAGCCTGATGATGACTGATCTTACCCTGTGCCATGTCTACTTCAGCACCAGATCGCATGCCTAGTCTAGACTTTCTGTAAAGCAGCATGGGATATTGACCCTATCTCAGAACTAGAGTATGATCCAGGCCCAGGTATGACCACATTCCATCCTTGTTATGTTATTCAGAATGAGGTAGGGGGCTGATACCTAGAAAGGGCCATTTATTCTCAAAGGCCTCTTTCAGGAGATTGGTAGGTTGAAATGCCTTATTCATAGATGGCAGCATGTACTTGAGGCTTCTAGGATTCTGTTTGATTATATTATGGAGGTTCAGGCTTCTGTGTCCTGATCTTTAATAAAGTCATTAAGTGTTATCACCTTATAAGCATAGCACTGGGCTAAGATCAAAATCCACACTTCTACAGACTGTTTACTGTTGACACTGAGGCTATGACAGAGACTCTGTCCTTGGTATTGTTTGGGGGATAGAAGAAATTAGGATCTACCTACTGGTAGATTATATTTGTCTGATTAGTAAGTTGAAAGTGACAGTCATATGATTACTACCCCAGTCCACACCTATTGAATTGGTATTTTTGTCCCATGGTATGCTGCTTAGGTTGTATTGCTGAAGACAGTCTCTTGACCACTAAGGCTGATATTAAAATGAGTTTTACCTGAGTCTCAGAACATATGGACCTGCAAAATCTTGGTGGTGGGGAGCTGGAGAGTGTATTACAGGAGTACTGTAAAGTGTGTAGTTCTGAAGGTGCAAACTTAGGTCCATGTTAGCAGTCTCCTTTTGATACCAGGGCAAGTCTAGAGGAGTTGTTTATCAGATCCCCCATGAATGTACTTGTTTTGTTTTCTGCCTGCTTAGTGTTTGACTGAGGCAGGTCAGGTACTAAGCTTCAAGACATTGGCATATGTTAGCTTTTATGCCTTCTCCCAAATAACTAGAATCTTGGTGCTACTCTACCACATAAAATTGAGGGAAATATAGTAGAAACTGTCACCAGCAAGAGTGAAGCAGTTCTGACAGTTAAGCTGTTGTGTATTCCTATGAATAAGGATTGTGGGCTTTTGTCTGGCTCTGACTTCAACTCTGGGAAGCTTATTACTGGGTAACATATCTAAGACTTGAACTAGACTCCCTGTCCTCTCAGGATGAAGATAGCTCTTTTCAAACTGGAATCCTTGGATTTGGAGAAGTGGGTGATGAGACCAACACTTTCCTTGCTGCTTTCATCAACATCTTTTTTTTTCTTATAGACTGAAACTAGAAACTGTATTCACTTACCTGACTTCATTAGCTTTTTGATATGTGTTTTTGTGTATAAACAGCTATATGTTGTCTGTTGGGAGTTCATCCATGGAGGGTCACCCCAATGATTATCTTAATTGGTTTCTCACCATTTTTATATTTTAAGTTTATTCTTCAATGATTTCATGTAGTTTTTACTTTTGTATTTTAACTAAAAGCAATCATTCTATCACATTAGCAGAATGAGTTGCACTTGGTGGGAAGGTATCAATAATTGTTATATAACATAAAAAGAGCAACATAATTTGCAGTCATATGAGATCCTTGAGTTTTCTGTGTCCTCATCTATATGCCTGAAATTTTATCCAGCATGATCCCTGACTCTACTTAGAAGCTGTTCATGGGGACACTTTATCTATACCAATGATGACCAGGTCACAACTTCTAATATTGCCTTAGTCTCTCAAGTTCTTCAGCTTATTTAAGGAGCATGCTCTGGGGATTTTTCCAAGTGTCGTCCCTTCCGTGAATATGTGAACATAATCCAAACTGACCAAGTGACTTCAGAGTTCGATGGAGGACAGGTCAAAGACATGAAACTGTAGCCAAAGGGTAAAGATGGGAGTCAGGGATGGCGTGTGAACACCATCAGTCTAAGTCAGTGATCCTATACCTGCCAAACCTGATGAGTTCCCCAGGAAAGATGAAGAGCCATCTGACTAAAATTCTCTGCCTTATGACCATGGATTTATCCAAGAGGTGATAGGCTGAGAAGACTTTGCTCAAATCATGGAGGATTTTGCACACAAAGTACCAAGTAGGGGAGAGTTTCCTATCCCCCTAAACTCCCCGTTAAGTGGACCACCTGGAGATGCTATATACAGGACTATCTCTGCAAAATGCAGCTCTGGATTTGATTGCCTATGATACCTATGAGCTAAACCTTCCTAAATTCACCCATTGAATTTTCATTAAAAGTAGTTTGACCTCTGACTCTTACCACCATCTGGATGTCTGGTAGAGACAGGAAGAGAAGGACAGGATGAGTATTGTGGGGAGCAGTTTCTACTCAACCCTTTCCCTGGCTGAGAACAGTTGACTGAGAAGAGGTAACTGGAATGACAGTTGTTCAAGGAGGTATTTGGGGTTGTGAGATTATGTTATGGAGGGGACTAGGACAATGTGGTTACAGCCCACACAGATACACGCACCCACAGTTACACAGAGAAAGGAGTGGCAATGTGTAAACAGCAGGGCAGGACTGGACTCTGACTTGCCATCTCAGAATAGCCTCTTAACAGTTATTCTTCATGTCTCTCCCACCCACATTCTCTATGGGAGAAATAACTCTTTTGAATATTTTTGTCCACTCTTCATGGCTTGCCTTCTTGTTTTCTAGTACTTATCTCCCATCTTCTGACTTCTAACGTTTTCTGGTTCCTTGCCTTATTTCTTATTTAGAATGACTGCAAGGCTTCCCTACCTACTGTGATGTTTTCCTTTGCTAAGATGAATTTACTCATTAAACATTTAATTGTATTTTAGGGACTGGAGAGATGGCTCAGCAGTTGCACTGGCTGCTCTTACAGTGGACCTGGGTTTGGTTTCCTGAACCCACATGGAGGTTAACAACTGTCCCTAACTCCAGTGTGAGGAGCTTGATGCCTCCACAGACATTACAAGACATGGGAGCATTTACATACGTGCAGGAATACACTCATACACATAAAATAAAAATAATAGCTGGGCATGCTGACACATGCCTTTAACCTCAGACATCAGAAGTAAGAAGCAGGTTGACTTCTGTGAGATCAGGGCCAGCTTGGAACAAATAGTGATTTCCAGACAGGCTGGGATTAGAGATACCCTGCCTAATTAATTAATTAATTAATCAATTAATCTTAAAATTAATATAGTTGTTTATATTTTATAAAAACTTTTTTTGAAAAAAAAATAATGAGACCCTTTCTTATCTCAACTACTGAGAGATTTCCCCAAAAGTTATAATTAATTTTTGTGAAGTAAATGTTATTATTTATCTTAAGAAATGTACTCATTATTATACTTTGAATTTTCAGATATGATTTTTAATCTATTTTTTATATTATGGTTATATTCCAGAATAATGTAAGCAAGGAAATGTTTTTTGGCTTAATGTCACAATTGCTTTTGTTTGTTTCACTTTTATTTTCTTGAAACTATTCATTTTAAAGTTTTTTTTCCCGACCTTTGGTAATGATTTTAAAATATGATTTATAATCTGTAGAGTAATTAATGTTTTTTTAAAAATTTCAGAGCCAAATCCCTAGTTCTCAGTTTTACTCCACATGACAGCATTTTCCACTGAAAACATGACAAATAATCCTCAATATTTCCAAATACCTCAGTTGCTAAGCAACAGCTAATGAATTTTCCACCAAAAAGGTTTCAGACCAGACCTTCAGATATCAAATATTCACATAGCCTTTGATGCCTTTATAAAATGTCTTTCTATTGTAGCATGAAAAAGTTATTGGAAATTATAAACAATAACTACTGTAAACACTTAATTGGAAAGAAGTAAATGAAATTATTTTACCTATTACCAAGGTATTTTTTAACATTTTTTCTAAGCAAGTGGAGACAATTTAACATTTGTAAATGAAAATTTTCAAGCAATCTCAACTAGTTAAAATAAATGACTATTCAATATTTTAAAACTAAGCACATATAAGCTTATGCATATTTTTAGTGGTAGTGAACATATTTCAAGTTTCCAATTTATTATTTCAAAACACAGATATTTCCATACATGTATATATTGATTCATTAATATATTATAGTCACTATTAGCTATATTTATTTTTATTATGAGTATGAATATGTATCATGCATGTGTGTAAGTTCACCATGTGCATTCAAGCATGAGAGATCAGAAGAGTGTATCTGAGCCCCTGAAACTGAAATTATAAACAGGGATTAGCCACAATGTGGGTGCTGGGAACCAAACCCAGGTTTTCTACAAGAGCCTCTAGTGCTATTTACCAATGAGACATCTCACATCTCAAAATAGCTACATATTTGTGTAATTTTTATTGATTGACTTTTTTGAGTATTTCATGTAAAACATATCAATAATCTTTATAACCTCTCCCTGATCTTCACCCTTCCATAGCACCCCCACCGGATTTCATGAATTCTGTTATGTATGTTAGGTTCTATTGAGTCAAGTTAGTGTAACCAGAAGTTCCTCAATGCAAGTTCATCCCCTGTGGGCTCTAGTCAGCCTAATTAGAATCACTTCTTTAAAGAAGATCAATTCTCCATCACCCAGAAGTAATTACTTGCCAATAGTTCGTTGGATAAGATTTAGTCTGCTGCTGGTTTCCTCATTTCTATACTAAGATTTTTCCTATTTGAATTTGCATTAGTCTTCTGCATGTTGACACCGTTGTTGTGGGTTCATATGATCAAGGTCTCAAGAGCTTGTAAGACTCTTTTCATATTAAAATCTTTGTGCTCCCTCTTCTTCAATGGTCCCTGAGTCTAGGAGAATGAAGCCCTGTTCAGGGACCTACACTCTGCAGACTCTTATTCTCTATGCTTTGGCTGTTTGTTGCCTTTTGTGTTCACTGTCCTCTGTCATTGAGATATGCATAGAATTCACTTTATCCCTTGTTTCACTATGTTCCCTGAGACTTAAGTATACAGATTCCATTGTAGATGTGTTACTTAGGTTTGGGCATCTCAAAGACACTATTCTCTGTGTATGATCAGTTATGGAACTCTGTAATAGTCTCTGTTGCAAAAGAATCTTTGATGAGTGGTAATGAGCATTCTTGTCTGTAAATATAAGGATTGATATTTAGCATACAATAAGAGATTACTATGTCTAGGAAGTTGACAGACATAGGGTTTTTGCTAGGATCCATGACTACTCTAGCAATGTGTGTTTGACTCTCATTATAGCCCATTAAATAGGCTTTCAGTCCAATTAGGTAGCTGTCGATTACTTGCAAGATAAGAGTGTTACTACTGAACCGGTATCCTTTAATGTGCCAGTTGTCATGGTTATTAGGACCTAAAGCTGGAGTTGGACCGTAGATTGATATTCTTCCTTAACAGCTTACATTATGTCCTTCAAAACTATGAGATTAGCCTTGAGGTGAGTTGGCTTCCAGGTAATTTCCGGCCACTCTGCTCCAATTCCCATGTCTGAAATATGTTCTGTCTTCAACAATAAGATCTTACCTTCAAGCTCTAGGGGACAATGAAGGGCTTGGAATGTCTTGGACTACCCTGATAAATAACTCAAAGTTTCTCCTGTCTGGCTCTGTTTCTTGTTATATAGCCTTCAGCTGTTTACATGGACTCATGTACAGATATTGTATGTGTAATTTTTCAGTAGGCTTTTGAAATAATACGTTTCTCTATGGTTTTTCCATGCCAGCTAAGCACTGTTTAGCTCCTCCCCCCCTCTTTTTCATCTAGCACTTTGTCTTCCATTCCTAGTTAAAATACTCACTTCCCTCATTCTTCCTTGAAACACCTGTCTTCTATAGTCCCTCTTCTCTAGAGCCCCTTTTTCCTCTTTACTCCCATGATTCCCTCTAGAACCCTAGTTCCATACATTTACTTTCAAATTTCATGATTTTGTCTTTTTTTAACTGCTGAGTAGAACTCCATTGTTTAAATGTACCATGATTAACTACATTTTCACTTTATGGGTACATTTTCATTTAGGTTACTACTTTTAGTAGTTGCTCTATTAAACATGCTTTCATAACTTTTGAACTCTTAAGAATAATGTAGCTTGGGGCTAGGGTTATGGCTCAATGGTTAAGAGCAATGTCTGCTCTTACAGAGGACCCAGGTTCAACACCTAGAACCCACAGGATGGTACTGGGAAGTGGCAAATTATTTTGCTACTACATATTCAGGGGAAGAGTCAATGCCTCTCTCTCTTACTCTCTCTCTTTCTCTTAATTCCTAGAACTTTCTTTTTCTCTTTCTTTCCTTAATTCCTAGAACTTGGGCAGATTTTTCTTTTTAATTAATTAATTTATTATTTAATTAATTAATTTTTATTAATTTTTTATGCAATTTTACTCATGTGGTGTAATGTCTGTAGAGGCCAAAAGAGGTCTTTGGACCCCTTGGAACTAGAGTTAAGGACAGTTATTAAGCATAATGTGTCTGGAAACTGAACCATGTCCTCTGTAAGAGCATTCAATGCTCTTCACTCCTGACACATCTTCCCATCCCCTAAGGCAGATTTTCTTAAAATACAAAAAATTGCCTCTAGATATTATAAGCATTCTTGTATGTAATTCATTCCGTGTCTCTTCAAATCTATGTTAGCTTTTTCTGGATCTTCAGAGGATGCCTATCAGAAATTCAGTTTCATGAAAAAAAAATGCCTTGGAATTAAGTAATAAAAGCAGGAGAAATTTAATTACAGAAAAAATGCATGTTCCAAATGATAAGATTTCAGAAATGTACACACTTGATTTTGACAAGTGGAGTTAGGAAAGGCTTTAAAGGCAGGATAGCAACACCTGCCTGGAAATAAAAGTAAAAGCTCACAGAGAAGGCAGAGCAAATGTAAGTCACAGGATTGGCATAGTAAAATCAGAACAGAGAATAATCAAGAGCACAGACAAACAGGAACATAACTGTGGAGAAGGAGAATGAATTTAGGATAATTTTGATAAATAGATTATAAAAGAAACAGAGTAGTTGGACATACAAGATTGCTTGTTATAATAAATAAAATAATGCTTTAAAAGAGTGATTCATGGCTGGAAAGGTGAATCAGCAGGGCAAGACTCTGAAGTGTCAGCCTTGCATGCCTGAGTTCAATCCCTGGGATCCGTAAGATGGAAGGAGAGAACTGAGTTCCTCAAGTTCTCAGCAGACTTTGACATGCATGCTGTGTCATGTGTATCTCTCATCAGTATATAAATAATTATATAAAAGGTTTTCTTTTCTTTCAAAATGTTATTTTTTGAGAATTTTATACAGATATCAAATTTGATTATACCTACATCACCCCACCTCTCATCTCCTCCTGAAAGTCCCCTCACTTCCTCTTCATTTCATGGGTTTTTAATTTTTTGATATCCAACTGAGTTCATTGCTGGGTGATATTGATGATTACTTTTTTTTTAAGGTAGCATGCATAAACACCTTCCATTACTATGAAAGCTAGGTGGCAAAGATCAAGGTTTGAGGCAAACACTATATTTGTTCTGTGGCTTATATATTTAGTGTCTTCAGCAATGTTGTATAATGGTCAATTTCAGGAAGGCAACTGACATAAATGGTAATATTAAATATTGTTTAAGAGTCTTTGGAATCAGTCTATGGGGAATATTTTGGTGGAGATTTGTATTTTACAATGGTTAATGGATGTGATAAGTATTGCTCTTTGTGGAGTACAATTAACTGGGAAAAGAAGGGCCTAAAATGTGTCACTATCTACTTAGGCAGGAATATAACAGTTAACAATGGAGTTAACTGTCCATAGGAATTGTCTTGAGGGAGTTTCATCAAGTGCCTTTCTGTATATCTTGGGATGTTTGGAAGTACAGAGAATTGCAGACTAAGATGGTGATGATCCATATAACTCAATGAATAAAAGATCTTCATAGTTCATGAGAAAAAGACTAATTTTTATTCACAGATAAAGGAAATCATGCAAGGATTTGAAACACTGGAACCCTTTCTAAAAGAAGGCACAGTTGAAATGTATAAATTATAAAATGACATCATCAGTCTGAGAAGTCACAAATTACTAATTATAAAAATGCCAGAATCATTAAAGAAAGAAAAGAATAGAGACTTGAGTGATTAAGAGTACGGGCTGCTTTTGCAGAGGACCTGGGTTCAATTCTCAACAGCCTCCTGGTGACTAACAACCATTCCTAACTCCAGTTCCAGGGGATCATTTGCCCTCTTCTGTCCTCTGCAGTCATTGCAGAACATAGGTGCACTTACAAACATGCAGGCAATACACTCATACATATAAAGTAATAAAGGAAAAGGAATAAAGTATCTGTTGCACCTAGTTCAGAGACGAAGTACTAATAAGAAATGAACACATTCAAGAGCATATGACTTGTTGGACAAGACTCATGAAGAACATTAATAAAGATCAAAGAATTTAGAGGTGTTTTTAGACACTTAATAAAATACTGTATGTTACAGTTCATGTAATACAGCTGAAACAATGCTTAAATGCTTAAATAGTTAAATTATGTTTAAAATCTGCAAAAATGTTTGGCATTGTTTAAATAATTTTTAAAAACTGACATTTATCCTGTGTCTGAATATATGGAATATATTAGTCAAAATATTATACATTCCTCAATAGTGTATTCTTTCTTTAGAGTGTTTCATTCATGCTCTTCAGTAAGCATGGTCTAAGCTGACTGTGATATATTTCTGTATCTTTATTAATAACTGAGATTGAGCTACTGAGTCCACAAATATGCCATGATTTTAACATTTTAAATTGACTCATGTCAGCTTTTCCTTCATGCATTTTGAAATTTTGTCATTTGCTTTCCAGACTTTACATGTTTTCATTTTAAACTGGTCCATTTACGATTCTGAAATGTCTCAAAAGTAATGATAATGAAGACAATCTTAAGTAACAGAGAAAAACCCATTGAATATTGAGTAACAATGGTTACTGTGGATTGATTTGCCATCCAAAGCAAAATAAATGAGAAAACCTTGGAAAATCAGAATGTTGAAACTGTTCAAAATATAGGATAATATTCACAAAACATCCTTCAGAAGTATAGAACATATCAGGGTATTTACAGATGAATATTACTTAGATTATGAGCACCAGTCAAGGTTCATTTTATCTAATATCAAAGATGAACAGAGAAAGCAGAAATGTTGAATGCGTTCATGAATAAACATGTACATATTATACATTTAAAAAATCTCTTAAATAAGTAAAATTTAAAAGTAAAAATAAAAATATATTTGAGATGAATAAATTATACATGGATTAGATAAAATATAGAAAAATGGTTTAATATTAAACAAAAATCCATTATGTGACAAAAGGATACATATTTTCATCCTCAAGAAAGCCACAAAAAGATCAAAGAATTTACTGTGACTAATACTAAAATCAACACCTAAATTTAAACATAATATAGAGAAGAAAAAATAAGATTTATTTAGATATAGTCATATGAATATCAATAATTACCACAATGAAACTGATTTCAGAATAACACTCATATATGAACTACTAACCTACTAGAGAAAATGAATATTCCAATATTTCAGAGTTAATGTTAAACTAATAAAAAAGACAGCATCATCATTTCTATATTCAGAAAACTAAGAATGGAACATACTTTTATATCCTGACTTTGGAAATTTGAGCAAAACTATATGAAATATTGTATTTGCTACCAAATGGAAAAACTTGCCTTATTTCTAGGTCAATATTGTAGCTAGGTTACTGTAATACACAGTAAGATGTAAATAGCATGCAAATAATTCTAAAGCTACATTTTAAGGGACGACCAGCCTTGACAAACCTGCACATGTTCAGTAAACATGCATTTTTTGGATTTTTTTTTATGTGAAGTTGATTGACTCAATAGATGTGTAAGACAAAGATATGGAGCGCTAATCACAGTAAGATGCTAACTTAGGACAAGCAACTTACAGAGTGCATCTTAAACACAACAATTCAGAGATAATCCAAGCTAAGGAATCATTGACCAAGTTAAATAAAATTCAGAAATAAATTGATAACACAGAAGGGTAAGCACATGGCCAAGATAAATATTTTTTCTTTAATCTTCATAAGATAGCCAGAAAAATGGGTAAGGGTATATTATTTGTACTTTTCTTTTCACTTAGTTCTTTTCTTAAACACAAATATCTGTGTAAAGAAAGGGTTCAATTCTATTTTAAAGATAGGTTTGGAAGAAAATCCTTTATTTCCATAGCTCTGTATGTCACTCTGTTATAGTGAGGGTGAGCTATATGATTCAGTTTCATCTCCATGGAACACCAACATGTTTTTGTATGTTTTGGTTATTTCTTAAGTTACTTTATGAAAGAATAATTTGTAATACAACGTACTATTAGACCATATCTCCAGACCCCTTGATTACCAAGGTAACTGAGGGCAGAGCCCCTTCTTTGGAAGCTAAGTGAAGTGAAGCATGCCATCCTCACGTCAAGACAATAAAGCAAAATTGATCGCTCTCGTTCTCTGTTTCTGAACTCATCATAGGTAGGGAATTGTGTGGAGACGCTGATGATTTAGAAAAATAGAGAGCTCTTGGATAAAAGGCCCTTGAGACTTTGAAGACATATAGAACAAAGTTTCCAGCACTTGATATCAAAGTAAGCTTTCATCAAGTTAAACTCTAAAAGTAAATGGCACAGAACTCACCAGCCTCAGACATGTAGGAAAAAAAAATCCCCAAATAAATATGATATTCAAATGTTAGTGAAATTCCTGAAATATATCCAGAATATTTTAAAGAATTAGGAGTGATATAACTTTTTGATATTGCATTTAAATAAATAAGAATGTTCTAAGTAGAAAAGAAAATAGACGTAAAAGCTAAATGTAATCAGATTATTTTAAACAGATTTCACTAGCCTGTGAATGAAAAAAAAACTAAATATAGTTAATTTTTCTAAACCTTTCTAATGTAAGGAAGAAAGTAGTGAGGTGTCATCTGGTCATATTTTAACAGCAAATTCCTGGACCACCTTGCTCTCAACACCAAAATGATGCATTTATTACAAATGATGGCACTATATTACACATCAATCAGAGAAGAAGACAACAGATCATTTCTTAGCTCATGTATCAAGGTTCTTCACAGTATTACCTCCTGATTTTAATGGGTGATTCGACCACAAGTTCTCTTTATAGAAGTGATTTCACCATGAGGTCTCTGTTTTTCTTCTCCTGTAAGTGAATGTTGCATTGTAAGTACAGTTGTATTATAATAAAAGATTGGTCATCCTTTCACTTCTTCACATTCTCTCTTGTACTTGTGTTACCTTGAAATACATTACAATGCCATAAGAATACCTTCCCAGATGCTGACCTTTTAGTCTCAGACTGCTGAGTCTTTGAAATCATGAGTCGGATAAATTCCTACTCATTCCTAACTTGCTGTTTTTGATATTTTATTTTAGCAATATAAGATTACCTAAGTTAGAAAATTAATTTTGAGAACTGAGGCAATTGCTGTTCCAAACATCAAAACCCAGGGAAGCAGATTTGAACTATACAATCAGTAGATTTAAAAAAAAAAAGTAAAATAATAGAGTAGAAAAAAATAGAGACTTTTGTACTTTGATTATACTTTGATTCTAGAACTATTCTAATGAGGGCTCAGGGGAGAAAGGGAGAACCATCTTCTCAGAAATGTGTGTACTTTTATAATCTGACTGTTGGTAATAATATAGCTGAAAAGGGATTTGAGTGAGATCTCAGATGGAAATCAGAATCAATGTTTAGAGTACGAAGTGATGTCATCTTGGTCACACAAATTTGATGCAAACACATCTTGTTTTTAAAGACTTTGTTAAAGATAAAGTTTAAGGGGCTGGAGAGATTACTCAATGGTTAAGAGCACTGCAAAAGACCCAGGATCAAATCCCAGTATCCACATGATGACTAACAACAGTCCTTAACTCCAATTCCAAGGAATACAATGTCCTCTTCTGAGCTCTGCAGGCACTGCAAGGTACAGGTGCACTTACATACATGCATGCATACAGTTTATTCACATATTAATTAATTAAAAAGTATAACTAAAAATATTGAACTACGATATGGGACAGAAAAAAAAAGTCTAAGCAGCAGAACTTTCCAGGTGCTATCTGGTTTCACTTTAAGGCTTACTATAAAAGAGAAGAAAGAAATGTTTGAAAATTAAATTACGATTTGAAGATACAATATGCTCCAGTGGATGGTACCAAGAGTATATAGGCAGCATAAATTAGACATAACACATTAAAAATGGTGGACATAAATATGGGTGAGTTGGGAATGGGAGAAGTTTTCTGAGAGGGGTAAATATGATTAAAAATCCATTGTATGATATTCCCAAAGAATGAAGATATTTTTAAAAGGTATCAACAAACAAAAGTGGAACATGGAATTTAAAAATATATCAATATATCAAAATATAACAAGAAAGGACAAAGAGCAAAGAAGAATTAAAGAGTCGACTGTGAGGCCCTGGTAGTCATTGAGGGCATTCTGGGAAGAGGTGATGATCAAGTAGCACAGGAACAATAGGGATCAAAGGATTATTAGTTGTGTTCTCATTCACTGTTATCCCAGTTTCCAGGCGAGCATCTGGTAAAATCATTGTCACAGAGATATATGTATGTAGATTGATAGCTAGATAGATGATAGATAAATGGTGGTAGATGATAGGTAGTAGATACATAAGGAGAGAATTAATGAAAAGACATAGATGCATAGCTATGTATATGGTTATAAAATTCTTTAATTTTGATAAGAACATTATGCTATTATGACTTAACAAATGAAGTAGATTAAATATGCTTCATTATCAAACAAGAATGAGGGTCTTTTTTAAAACAAGCATATCTATATAAGAAAACATTTTAAGCACATATATGAAATTCTTATAAGTGAACACACTTTAAACTACTATAACTTTATATTATCCTTCAAGCATATCACAACTGATAGAGTCTAAAAAAATATACATGGGTAAAGACAAAATAATTGAGTGAATGGAACAAAGTTTTGTGGACTTAGACATATGGTCATATAGATTGAATACTATGAAAGTAAGACTCTTCATGAAAAAAAAGCTTTAAGTTACAAATTTAGAGTGAAATATTAGCACTCAAGATGGTTTGTCTTATGAACTGCACAGGAAATAAAAAAAAACAATTAAACTGAAAATACTCTTCCTTAAAATTAGAGGAAATTTAGACATTAATTCTTTCAGTATACATGTACTTTAACTGATGAACTACTACCAAATTTGGAAAACAATCTTCACTGACTAGTTTATGGTAATCTGGAATAATGTTATCAAGAGCATTGTCATGCTACTTAGAGCTATTTTATTTCTATCTGGCTTTAATATTAGCAGATTTTTCCTGACCCATATGAAACACCACAGGGAAGAAGGAGAGATAACAATATAGTTATTTGAAAAAGCCACAGGGAAACACTATTTTATAAATTGACTTAACTTGACATATAGTAGATATGAATACATACAAAAATAGTGTGTGTGTGTGTGTGTGTGTGTCTGTGTGTCTGTGCGTGTGCATGGGTGTGTGTGATAGTTTCACTTGACAACCTGATACAGCTGGGAATGCAGAACCTACATTGGAGAATTTCACCCATCAATTGGGATTCCACATGTTTGAGGGGAATTTTCTAGATTGTGGAGTGATGTGGGAGGCTCCAGCTCACTATGGGTTCTGCCTTCACATCAAGTTGAATAAGAAAGTAGACTGAGCACAGTCCAGAGAAGCAAGCCAGTAAACAGTGTTCCTCCATAGTTGAGTTCCTGCACTGACTTTCCTCAATAATGCATGTGAAGTGTAAGCCAACTAAACCTTTTATATCCTCAAGGTGGTTTTGGTCAGAGTGTTTTGTTTCTACAATATAGAAGCTATCATCTATCTATCTATCTATCTATCTATCTATCTATCTATCTACATTTCTATCTACTTATATATATACATACATCTATCATCTAATTTAAATATAGTTATGCCACATTAGGCAATAATGCTCCTCCTAAGAAGCACAGGTCATTTAACAGAAGCCTCAGTGCCAGGGATTGGAAATCTCCCAATGGGTTGTTGGAAGGAGAGTCTACAAGATTTCACTTAAATGTCTCCCAAAATTTGAATAAAAAATCCTTTTCCTGAAGACATCACATACTTTGGACATAGTAGTAAGAAAAGAAAAGCTGGAAATGACCTGAAAGCCTCCTTTCTAAAGACATCTCATAATATCACATGGTACTTTGCAAGTTGCCAAGGAAGAAAATAAATCAATTAGCCCTACCCAGTTGTAAAGCCTACAAACTACAACAATGGACTGCCCAGTAAGATGTCACCAATGATACTTGGCAGCACTTTTATCTTGGGCATAACCAACAGTAATCTAAGTGGATTGAAGGCCCACTTAATAGGAAGAACTTCATGCCTGGTACTATAAACTTAACCAACAGCCTATAAATAGAAAATAAGATTAGTCTCTTTTTTAACGCTGTGATAGAAATACTGACCAAAGGAACTTGCAAAAGGAAAAGTTTATTTAGCTTATAGTTCCAAAGGGGCAAGAGTCCATCATGGTAGGGAGACATGGCAGCAGAGGTGGCTGGAGCAGGAGCAATAGCTAAGCACTCACATCTTCAAGCAGGTTCAGGAAGCAGAGAGTGACTGGAGATCCATCTGACTAGGTGTAAGAACTCTCTAAGCCCACCCCTAGTGACGTGCTTCCTCTTCATGTCCACATCTTCTGAGACCTCCCAAAATAGTGTCACCAACTGGGGACAAAATGTTCAAATGCTTAAAGCCTATGAGGGACATTTATCATTTAAAGTACCGCAGAGTACACAGATGCCAAAGGAGCACCTTCTAATATCATTTTCCTTAGATAAAATAATTTCTAACTGTATTTATTCCCATAGTTAAATTAAGGTCTCATTTTCATCAGAGAAGCTTGTTTTTGCAAGAGATGGGAATATTACAGAGAATTACCACTGTTCAGAATGCAGAGAATAAGTGACCATGCAGTGACCAACCACAACTGATATGTCTATAAAACAACCCCTATACCTAGGCTCAAAGAACATCAGGTTCAAGCCTCAGAAATATTATAAGAGCCCAAGGACCAGAACCTCTGCTTCTATATGGTGTCTTCTAGACATAAGAGACCAACTGAATCCATGAATTCTCAACAATATGATTTGCCTAAACAAGGCCTACATAATGACAACACCAGTTGGCATGCCAAAGTGGGTACAGGAAAATTACAAAGCCCCACAACTAGATGAAAATATATAATCAATCAATTCCTGGTCTCAAAATAAAAGTTTTCTGAAAGAACAAGCACTATAAGTGGTTAACAGATAATCTCAACTGGTCAGCCCTGAACACAGAGGGACATTTCTCATTCAAACCACCACAAGGCCAAACTAAAGTCCTTCTGGAAAAATAGAACATCAGTAAACCAAATGATTTTAAAATGAAAAAGAAACATTATACTGCCATATGAATATAACAATAGTTTGCTTCCCCCAAAGACCTAGCATTTAGAGAATTATTCAAAACAACTTATAAGCACGATACAATAATATATTCTGGTTATGTTTGTGAACTAGATACAAATGTAGACATACCAGTGAAAAGGGAATCAATAGAGAAATATCTTTCAACACCTTATCTTGTGACCATGTTTGTGAGGCTTTTTCTTAAATGCTTATTTATATAGGAAAACCAAGCCCAAGCTACAATGCCATCCCTGGGCAGATGATTCTAATGCATATAATAATGGTATCTGAGTAGGATAGAGGAAGCAAGCCAATAAGAAGGATTCTTCAGTACCTGCCTCCAGGTTCCTGCCTTGGCTTCCTTCCATGTTAGACTGTATGCATCCTGTAAGATGAAATAAACACTTTAAAACCAAAGTTGGTTTTGGTGAGAGTTTATTATTTGTTTGTTTGCTTATTATTTATTTACTTATTTATTTTAGAGTAAGGGTGTTATGCCTGAATGTTCCTAATTGCACCTGTGTGGTGCAGTGCTCATAGAGGACATAAGAGGGCATCAGATCCCCTGGGACTGGAGTGAACGGTGGTTGTTAGCCACCATGAGGTTGGTTGCTGGGATTTGAGCCAGGTTGTCTGCAAGAACAGCGAGTGCTCTTAATGGGTGAGCCATCTCTCCAGGCTCCTGGTCAGTATTTTATTACAGCAACAAAAAGTAAAGTTGCTCACTTAATTAAAAATAAAATCTAACAATATCTGAGTGAAATATGATCTGGCATGTACACAGAAGATAAAATCTGATCCATAAGCAATGCATTGTGGGAAGAAATATAAATCAATAAATAAAGCAGATGAGATGTAGTAAGTTAAATTATTTTGATAAAGAAAATAAACAATGAATATTAATAAGCTATTTCAGTTACAAATGTAAAGTGTGAATAACATTAAAAAGTTTTTGTATGACTTAGGAGACTTCGAACAGTGTTCCAGGGTGTTTGGACAGGAGCCATTTCCTAGGAGGCAAAAGCTATTAGATTACTTCCTTGCTTTCATCACTTGCAAATTTCAGATTTTTAATTTTGACACAATGGTTAGAAAATGGGAAAAAAAGAGAAACAAAACCAAAAACAAATAAAAAATAATAAATCTCAGAAGACTGAGTTTCAAAATTAGTGTTCCTAGTACACATAGTCTTTTGATCTATCAAACTTTAAGTTGCTACAAAATCAATACATATTAAAAATCTTTGATTCTGATCTTCTTTGGCATAGAAATATGTGGCAATATCAATCAGCCACACCATTGCCATGGTAAACAGCTGTACAGAATGTTAAGCTGAAATGCTCAGCACATTAAGAATACTAAACATACTTCCACTTAAAACATTTTCCATTTATACTAGGTTCAAATGGACAGAACCCATTCCAAACTGAGAATTGTCTGCACTGGATAATGTTACATTGCATGGTGTATTTTAAATGAACATGGATATATAGGATTTTTTTTTCACTTATCTTGTGTGACTTTTCATGCATTCTAGGTATTTGAACTCAGGGCTTCATGTTTGTGTGAAAAATATTTTACATTTTGAACTATGTCTATTGTCTGTCTTTTGCAGGGGTCCTGCTCTGAGGTGCAGGAGTCTCACTCCGTGAGGTGAGATCAGTGGTACAGAGTCAGATTCAGGGACTTGGGTCTCTAGCAGAAAGCAATTTATTGTCTGATTTAACAAGCTTGTATACAGAAAGAAGAAAGGAAGCTATGTACAGATAAGCAAACAGGCAAAGCAATTTCACAACAGAATAAGACATAAGAGAAATGTAAATAGTATGTGGGATGTTGATTACATAAGGGATGTTGTTATACTTTTGTGGTCATAGTTCACTGGAGGAAGTGGATTTATGTGGCAGCCATAAATCAAGGAGTGCAAGATGTTTTCCATCCCCCAAAGGTCATTTCTCAGAACAAAGAGCACATCATGATTTTAACCCAGCTAGCTTTGTCCTGCTTGCCAGGCAGTGTCCCCCTGACAGGAGTTACAAGACTGCTATGTTCAGAATCTCCTCCTTTAGCAGGAAAAGTTAACTGTAGCTTCAAAGCCATAAGCTCAATTCATTCTAAGACAAGCCATCTCAGCCTCCAGCAGTCTTATATAATTTTGATAAGGTCATGCATTTTACTATTATGTAAGCATTCCACAAGCTTCATTGGGTTATATTTTCATGAGAAATTGCTTTTCTTGAGGGCATGTGAATATGCTGAGTTCTATTTCTTCCTCTCTCAATTTGAGTATTTTTTTCCATTTAAAAATTCTGCTTTCTAAAAGTTATTTAATTTATTGATTTAAAATTTTCATTATTTTCCATTATCATGCCTTTAATTATCTTGAAATATTTAATGATACCCATTTTACTTTCTGAATATTGATATTTTTGGTTTTGAAAGTAATACCTTCAAGAAATTCAAAGAATTTTAAAATTATTATTTTCCTAGAGAAAATGGTTGAATTTATTATTAATTTTCTGATGATCATATTTTTTATGCGCACTTGGAAACTTATCACAAATCTCATATGGTTGTCAAACCTGTTTTTCCCCATGATATTTATCGGTTCTGTTTCCTCACTTCGCATCTACACTGATAATTTCAAGACTTCATTATTCTTATCAAATTTCTGAAGTTTGTCACTTATTTTTCACAGGAAATTACAACAGCTTTTACTTTAAAGAAAAAAAAATAATGTCATAGGACACAATGTCATCAAATTCTAATACCATATATAGAAAGCTATTTCCTTTACAACTGATAAAGCAGTGGAGTTATTCTTCCCGTGAAAAGCTAATCCGTTTACTCTGGAATTTGTAGCTGTCTCTCTCTTTTAGAAGCCTTACCCCAAAATCTAACCCTTATCTTTCACATACTTTAATCCTTTGGCTTTCCAGTCATTCCTCTATACCTGTTATTAAACTTACTGTAAGGAAGAAACCAGAATGAAACCTCTTTCTTAGTCCTTCTGTCCTTCTTGTTAAAATTAAATTTTTCCCCCTTACACAGAATAAGCATTCCCCTTGTATTTTTAATTTTTATTCATTTAAAACTTTTAACTTTCCTTTTGTCTTTCAATGTATATTTTTACTGATTTTTTGTGCACTTAATACAATACATATTAATCATATTTAGGGCTCTCCTCTATCTGTACCCCACTATAGCTTGTCCACAGAATTTCATACATTCTGTCATGTATATATTAAAGCATATAGAATCCAGTTTGTGTACCTGGATGTCCCTCACTGTGAGTTCATCCACTGGAGCCTGTTCAGTATATCTAGCATCAATCCCTTAAAGAAGACTGACTGTTTTTCACCCAGTAGTTATCAACTGCCAAAAGTTCATCAGCTAAAATTTGGCCTCCTGTCCATTTCCTCAGCTCTATGATGGCTTTTGTCTGATAGATTTTGCATCTTTTGCATGCTGTGACCATTGCTGTAATTTTTTATGGACAAGTTCCCAGAAGCCTCAAAGACTTTGTTTCCTTAAGGTCATGCACCCTCACTGACTCTTCCAAATTTCCATCACCCTGCTACAGGAGGAAGCTTTGCTGGTGTGATTTTAAAGATGTTAGTATTCTATCTACCTTCTGCTTCACTATGTTCTGTGAGACTTCGATGTTGAAGTTTCATTGTAGATGTGTCACTTAGGTCCGGGCATCTCACAGACACTTTTTCTCTTGGTCAGTTGTAGTATTCTGTAATAGTCTCCATATATTGCAAAAGGAGGCTTTTTTGCTGAGTGGTGACTCGTCTATTTTTCTGCAAATATAAGAATACGTATTCAGCAAACAGTAAGAAATTATGTTTGTCTAGGGATATGAAAGACATAAGAGTTCCTCTAAGCTACATGATCTCTCCAGTTATGTGTTTGGCTATGTTTACAGTGCCACATGACTTCCCTCCCACGGAGTAGGTTTTAGGTTCAATTAGATAGCTGTTGATTATTCCCAAGATAAAATTGCCATCAGTATAGTTTTCTGGGCTTGTCATTGTTGCGGTTATTAGGTTTTGGAGCTGGGTTGATTTTCTACCTTAGCAGCTTAAAGTTCTCTAAAGCTATGAGAACTTTTCATTTATATTATGATATTTTTTCATATTTTTCTGTTTGATCCTAACCATACACCAGCTGTACTATCTTTTACTTAGGGTTTGAAAATTACTTTAATCAATTAATCAAAACAACTCATCCTTTAATCAGCACAGTGTCTATTTCCTCCTAAGAGAGAAAGAACTTGAGTCCTGTGTATAGGACTATTCCAAATGATGATTAAAATGAATTTACTAGTACCAGATTTATGGAATAGCTTTCCTAATCTGATCTTGAAGCAGTGGTAAGACTTCTTGAAGAGACTGCATAAGGACTCTTAAAACAGTTATTTTAAGATTATTTCATCTCAATGTATGAGTTAATGAAATATTACTATGCATATAAGATGCTACATAAAGAAATGGTGAATGTATGAATCAAAAGGAGAAGAAAAAAAAAGGGAAGGAAGGAAGAAGGGAAACAAGGAGACAGGAAGGAGGAGGCTTGCACATAAGAACCCAACAGCAAAGAACATATGTTTGTTATCTGTTTTAGAATATTTCTTTTATGTTTATGGATGTTTCCCTGCATATATGAAAATTCATCTGTGTTGCACAAAGCTCACAGAGCTCAGAAGAGGGCATCAGATCCCCTGGGACTGGACTTATAGATGTATGTTAGCTGCTGCTTGAGTGCAGAGAATAGAACCTGGGTCCTCTAAAACAGCAGCCAGTGTTCTTAACTGCTGAGCCATCCCTCCAGCCCCAGGTTATAGAATATTTCTGTTACTACACTGTATTTCTATATTCTAATAGTCATGTGATGAAGCTATTTACATTCTTTATTACCTATTTCTATCCATAACTTTGGCAGACTCTGAACATGTAGAATGAAATAAAATGCTTCCAAATTGATCATTTGTTCTCATTGACCATACGGAATTTAGGGACAAATGGTTTTTCTCACTAATGACAAATCCACTTGTGTGCACAAAATTAAAAGAATTAAAATAACTTAAATTCTAACTGGAAGAGAGTATGTGGAATAAATAATACATAATATACAGGTAGAATATCATTAGTTCAAGAAATTTAAAGATGGAACATTGTGAAAATTGAGTAGTCATTTCTCTTCAAAAGAAGAAAAAGTTTCTTAATTTTCTCTAAATAGAAACATATTTTTTCAACTCACTGAAAATTATCTACTAGAAATTGCTGTAAACAGAATACTTAATGATGAAATATTAGAAGAGTACTCATTAAAGTTGAGAATTATGATACTCAATATCACTATAATTATCTCTCTTAGTTATAGCATACTGGGATAAATCATTCCTCTAATTAACAAAATGCATACTAAAAATCACTTACGAAGAATGCATCACACAGATTCTGAGTGAGGATATTTCAATTAAAGAAATACAGAAAGTAGGCAATGGGAAATGGGGTGGGGGCAATAACTGGGTTAGAGGTGGGGTGATACAGACTGAGAAGAGCAGGAAAGGAGATAAAATAAGACTAGGGCATGTTTGAAAAAGCGACAGGAAAACATTATTTGATAAACATCCTTAAAATATACATCTGTGTATTTTATCTAAACTATATATAACTTTAATGGAATTACATCACCAGGGGCATTACTGGTTTGCCCAAGAGCCATGAATTATCTAACAAAATATCTTCAACACATTTTCAGAGGCTCCAAGAGATACCTAAAACAAATAGGCTGTTGTCATTACCCTGATTTGCCTGCCAGAACTTGAAAATAAGACCATACGACTGCTAGAGGCACTGCATATTTCACACACAGGACTTGGGGGAATTGAACTGCTACTGATCTATATAATTCCTCCCTAAAGAACAGCTTTCAAAGTTCAGAATGTACTCTGAAAGCTACCAAGGGAGAAATAAATCCACAGTTATACTTAGCAGTAAATCTACTAACCACAACAATGACCAGTTCAGCAAGATATCCCTAATGCTGTGATAATGGGGGTAACCAACAGATATTTAACTTGAGTTAAGGCCCTCTCAAAAGATGTAATTCATGACTGATGCTGTAAGACTACCCAAGTACTCATGGGTGGAGAGGTCATAGACCCTAGAGGAGAACCTACTGCTGCTGTTTTCCTAAATCAATAACATTTCTAACTAGTCTAAATATTTATTATTTTATTTTATGTGTATAAGTGTAATGCTGCATGTAGGTGGATGCACCCAAGTTGTGTAATGTCTGAGGGGGTTAGAAGATGGCTTCAAAACTCCTGGAAGTGGAGTTGCAGATGGTTCTTAGTCACTAGGTGGGTGCTGGGAATCAAACCAAGGTTCTGTGCAAGAGCAGCCAGTGCTCTTAACTGCTCAACCATCTCTCCAGCCCATAAATATTTATTCCTATACCAGCAAATAAATATACAGCACCACCCACACCTCATTAAAGACATTTTTCTTCCTCAACAGATGGAGACTGTTACAGAGAATCACCACTAGTCAAAATGAAAAGAATAAGTGATAATGCAGCAGCCAGTACAAGTGATACATCTACAGTGCAAGCCCTACACCTAAAGCATAAGGATCATGGTGGAAGAGGAAACAGAAAAATTATAAGAAACAGAAGACCAGTACACCTGCTACTAGACAGGATAGGTAAGCTCTATCCAAGCTCCCACCCCTGGATGAAGAACTGTAAGCAATCAACTGCCGCTGAAAGAAGGAAAATTGATTTTCTCCGTGTGTGTACTCCCTGTTATGCGCTCCAATTCCATTGATCAAACCTAAGCACACGTACACTGTAGCAAAACTGAATCGACCCAGTGGGTTTTATATGAAATCCAGTCAATATACATGCGGTCACTATAATAATGAATGAACAAGTGGCACAAGTGGTCATGAACTTGAGAGAGTGGTGGGCATGGGAGCAGTTGGAAAGGGAGAGGGAGGGGTGGAAGTGATTCAGTCCAGTACGAGTGTATGAAATTCTCAGAAAATAAAGTATTTAAATAATAAAACACAGAAATATTTATTTAAATTACAGTTACTTGTGTGCGCATTTATTTTTGCACTCACAAAATGTAGCCTGATTGGAATGCAGATGACTGCTTGCCGCATTTGATTCATTCCTTCCACCATGTGGGTCCCAGGGATCGAAGTCAGGTCCTCATGCTTGCATAGCAACCCCTCTCTGACTGAACCATTGCTCAGCTAACATTTTGTTTTGATACACTTGGTTAATGCATATTTATTAGTAACTATTCTTTTTATTTAAGCATTTCCAGTTTTTTAAAAATTTTTAGAGTATATTTAATAAATTTTATGATTTACCATAAGGCTCTTAAAAAACTTCTAAATTATGTCTTACTATGTGATTGTATCTATGTACAAGTGCATGTATCTTGCTTTTCAATGAGTATAAAGAAATTATTCCAAAGACATAAGATTTAGGATTTCTCTTATTGTAAACTCCCTTAAATAATCTCTCTCAAATAGTCAACCTCTGTTAGTATAGAATACTCCTGATGTTCATCATTAAACTCTGACTATCTATAAATTCTTCATATAATAGTTTCTCCCTTTGAATCAGTGATACCAGTAAATTAGAACAAGCTTCTAGAGAATAGTTATCAACAGAAACATGCCATATCCTTTTAATAGACCAAGTTATTACATAACATGTTTTTAAAGTATATACCCAATCACTTGGCAAACATATTTTCAAATCAGCTGATTTCCTTCTTCCTCTCCTCATATCTTCTATTCACTCTTTAAACCTCTGAAAAAAATTATCATATGGATAAATGTTGAATTCTTTGTATCAAATCTTTGAAAACTATCTATTGGTATTAGAGTTACATTCAGGCAACTCAAGGTTCCCACAAAGTCACATATGCTTAAGAATTCATACTCATTATTTATATACAGTTAAGATACTTTCTTGAGCTTGGCAAGGTGGTGCAAGCTTTAATCCCAGTACTGGGGAGGTAGAGGCAAGCTGTTCTTTGTGAAATGAAAGACAGTTTTATTTACATAGTCCCAGAGCAGCTGTTTCCAGGGAAACAGTTTCCCAAACAAACAAACAACACAATTAATTGTCCCCAAAAGTTGCTTCTCATATTCTTATATTGACCTCTAATTTTTCTTCAGATTTTACTTAAAAGCTATTTTCCATATTTGTGTGATTTCTTACCATTAGACCATAATTGCCATGAAGACAAGAGCTGTGGTGGTCTTGTTCAAAGATTATTTCTCTTGTATAAGTAGAAAAATAATGAGCTTTGACTAAAATTAAGTCTGTTGTTATGACTCAAGCCTGCAGTTGTAAAGCTATGGCAGGAAAACCATCATGAGTTTGTTGTTAGCTTGAACTACACAGTGAGTCCTAGGATATCCTGAGCTGAAGAGTGAGACCCTGTCTCAAAAGAAAAAACAAAAACTGTTTCTCTCAAACAAGCAAAATGCTGATTGGGTAATTATATTAGCAAATATTAATCTTTAACTTTTTTATTAAATAAAATTGGCAAACGGTAGAAGAATGGGAGCAGGGCTGTGTTACAGCCCAATAAAATGAACACGTTCATTTTCTTTAAATATAAGAATGGTGAGGCCATAAGTAACAATACTGTGTACCTCTACAACATCAAATTTTCTTTAGGGTAAATTCTGAAGCAAATTTTCTTATTCTTGGAATCTTTTTGCTTCAAATGTTTTCTCAGTCAAGTATACATTAAACATGCCAAACTCTCCTAATAAAGATAAACGACCTCTAAATTCCAACCTTTCTCTAGAGCTCATAAATTTCCCCAATTCAGTAAGTAGTTCTGCCATTCATTTAATTATAAGCACATCTGAGTCTTTCTTATTCTTCCTCATTCCTTTACTGCCTTTTTCAGGCCAAAGTGTCATCAACTCCTGAAACCCAACTCTTCAACTTACCCTGAATCCAACTGCTTCATTTCAGGTTCATTTGCCCAATGAACGTAAAAAGGCTGGTTAAGGGTCAGAATACATGCTATATATTTTTCTTTATTGCTTAATGTCATAAGATGCCCTATACTAAAGGAGCAAAAAGAAAAAAAAAAAAAAAACCTCTCCTCCCCAGTAAAGAATGAGAGATGTATCCATTCATAACAAGTGCCTTCCAAGAAATGTTATTCTCTGAAACAGTGGAGAGACTTGTGTGATGATGAAAATACATGTCAACCACAAGGCCCAGATGAAAGCGATGCTGTAATAAAAATGGCATGTAAAAGTAAGTGCCGCATCAGCATGGATAGGCACTCTCCCCTGAAACACACATCTCTGACACTTTGAATCTCAACCCACTTGTATCTGTGACTTGGTTTCAGGATCTTCTGTGTACTTGAGCAACAGGCAGTGCATAAGGGACATAATAAGAATGATATTTTGTGTTGTACTGATTAGAAAATTAGCCTAAGTTAAGTTAAATGCCTAAGACACAGCTTGAAACAAATATTCTACAGCTAATAAATATTTTTCCTGAATCTCACATCTTTATTTTTCATGCTATACCATATCAATTGATCCCATATCTTATTTCTGTTATAATAGATACTGATAGCATAATACCTAACATATTCTGGCACCTGCTAAATTTAATTATTTTATAAGCTGATAGAACACTTATAATGGAAGAATATTTAGTTTCCATATATACATATTTATGTATATACATATACATAAAAATATGAAATAGAAAACAAATTGAGTATAATATCAAAATATAATTATAATATATAATTTGTTTTGTACTTCTCAATTTACTGGTAAATATTTATTTTGAAATACTGAGGTATTACTTATGACAAATGCTATCAGAGCCTATACCACATCTCCATAAATGAGTCATGGTTCCTAAACAATTCATTATTATTTAATCAGCTTTCTATAAAAATAACCTAAAATAATTTTCTCTTCAATTTAAAAACGCTTGCATTTATTAAATACTTCAATGGTTACTCAATTACAATGTCAGCATACAGATGTGAAACTGAACTATATTTAGAGAAATGACACTACACTGAAATAAATTAGTTCTGATTAGTAATTACTTTATATCTATAAGACTGGTAATTCCTAATACATCAAATGCCTCTTCCAACAATGCTGAAAAGAAGTTTCATCATTGTGAATTTTGACTTATAACTCAATATAAACGATTGCAGTCTCTCTGTAGAGTACATATTACTGTATTGTAAATCATACTGGTAATGTGGCCTTTTATGTAAGTCCTTGTAAAAGATGAAATAGACACAAATTTATTATTTACTGTATTTTAAAATTCTGCAGTTAGGTATAGAATCACAGTGTTTCCTTAGGAACCCATTTTGTGATGCTGTTTTTTAGATTTCCTCATACTGGTACTTAATAGAAACTTTTATGCAATTTCTGTACATGGTCTTCCAAAACATTCACTAAAATGTCTGTTCTTCTAGACATCAAGGTTTACGGAGTAGTGTTGGCTCTGGCTATTCCCAGAAGCATTGTAGCACTCTGGGAAAAATACGTGGGGATGGGGTGGAATCTTGTTCAAGGAGAGAGGTATCAAACCTGAAAATTCTTCTTACTAGAGTTAAAGAAGGTTGGATACCTGTGCCTGTGTAGATTCAAGCTTCTCTCTTAGAGTACTGCAGAGTAGCACCTCTGAGAGTGCAGAGGGCCTCAATTCCAAGTCATCCGTTCAAATCTAATGCAGTCTCTCACTAGAAAGATTACTGATCTTTGAACTGAAAGACAATGTTTCCTTTAAAACAAGAAAAACATGATTCTATTTCTTCACCAGATGTTTCTTTGGTAACATATGTTGAGTAAGTCTACAATGTACAATGCTACAAATCGGACATTTCTTACTCAGGAATTAAAGTCAATAATCAGCAAGTAGGACCTCATTAAACTAAAAAGCTTCTGTTGAGCAAAAGAAGCAACCAAGGAAGTGAAGAGAAAAACCCATGGTGTGGGAGAAAATCTTTACCAGCAACACATCTGACAGAGATTTAGCATCCAGAATGCATAAAGTACTCAAAAAATAAGAATCAAGTGACACAATTAAAAGATGGGCTGAAGATCTGAGCAGAAAGTTCTCACAAGAAGAAATATATAAAAAGAAAAAATAAAGATGCTTAAGAAACATCTTAAAAAATTTTCAACAACATTAATAATCAAGGAAATGAAATGAAAATTAAAAACACAGTAAAATTTCATCTTATTCCAGGCAGATTCGTTAAGATCAAGAGAAAAAATGACACCAAATGCTAGAGAGGATGTGGGGAAAGAGGAATGCTCTTTCACTTTCACTGCTGGTTGGCTTGTATTCTTGTTCAACCCCTATGAAAAGCAATGTGTAGTACTCATTAAAAAATAAAAAATGAATCACCCATGTGACCCTGTTATACCACTCTTTGGCATATACCCAAAGGATTATTCCTATTGCAGAAATACTTATACGTTCATGTTTGTTGCTACCCTTTTTACCTATGAGATGGATGTAACCTAAGTGTCCCTCGACTGACAAGTAGATAATGAAAACCTGGTAAATTTACACAGTGAAGTTCTACTTAGAGGTAAAGAAAGATGAAATCACTGCATTTGCAGGTGAACGGATAGAACTGCTTTGCTAAGTGAAGTAAGACAGATATAAAAACAAGTGATGTATGTTCTCCTATATTTGTGGATTCGAGCACAGAATCCTTATATCTGATTATGTATTGTGATGTAACTGCAGGAATCAGGAAAATTGATAGAAACCAGGAAGGCAAAGAGAAAGAGGGAAACTGGAAAAGAATAGTAGAAGAGAACTGTTACTAAGGGAGAAAGAGATAAGATGATGTATTTAAATGACACCGGGAGGGAGGATTTTAGAAGGAACTATATGGATAAAGGGAAAGAAGAAGCTCAAGAAAGATAGGACTATAGGAAACTGTTAGAATCAAGGGAGAAATTCAGAAAATGCGGACACTTTAAATGGGAAAGGCATGGAGGGAGGGTTAGACAGGGGGAGAGAGGGACAGATGAGAGAGAGAGAGAGAGAGAGAGAGAGAGAAAGAGAGGTACGAAAGAGATAAATAATGCCTAGCAGTGTGAAGGCTACATAATAAGAAACAATGCCAGGCACAAGAAACCTTCCTTTGAGTTTTTAGCCAGGGTGGTCCAAGAGACACACAAAATTACACAGGCTATTTCCATAGCCCTGATTGTTTACAAGAACTTGAAGGAAAGACCCAGGTGCTGAAGACAAACCATACTTCAGACACAAGATTTAGAGAAATGGTGCTGGAACTGGCCTGGAAACTGCTTCCCCTGAATGTTAACTCTCATAGTGTTGGAGAGCACTATGCAAGCAGCTAAGGAAAAATATCAATCAATGACCCAACAAAAATCTCATAACCACATCGATGACTGGCACAGCATAGGACACTGATGCAGTAGTGGCACTTCTATCTTGGGCCAATCAATGGTTACAAAATTGGTCGTAGAGCATACTCAGTGGGAGGAATCTTATATGTGGTGCTGTAATCATTGCCAAATACAAATGGCTGAAGACGTCAAAAATCTTAGAGAAATCTCCAAGGATATCACATCCCTAGGCTAATGTAACTTCTTACTAAACGTAAAGTTTGTATCCTTATATTTACATTCAAGTATCCCAGCCACAACTCATCAAAGAATCTACTGCAGAGTAACAGTCACACAGACATTGTCTGTGAATTGCCCATGCCTATGTGCCACACCTACAATCTCTATACCTGAGGCTCACACAACATAGAATAAGGGGTCAATAGAACACTAATGATTCTCTCAACTAACATTAATGAAGCTCTCTCATGCAACAGAGGACCAGGAAAACAAAAGGTCTCAAATGGCCAAAGCATGGAGATAAGGAGTCTGCAAGTGTGGATTCCGGCACAGGACTCTTATATTAAGTTTCACTCACCTAGGGCTTAGGGACCTTTGAGGAAGAGAGAGCAGAAAGATAATAAGAGCCAGTGAGGACATGTGTGAGCACATGGAAATAGAATCCTACAAGTTCCAGGGACCCTGCTCATATGAACTCACAGGAGTGCTGTCAGCATGCTCAAGACCCATGCAAACTCAAGCACACAGTAACCCAGCATGGAACTGTGGAAATGGGTAGTTGATTCAAATCTTTGCTGAAGAAATATTGGCAATTGATTATTGTTGGGTGAGGATGAGCTAATCTTAAAATGAGAGACTCTGACTAGGCTGACTATACCTCATTGTATGAACTTGCGCTGAAGAACATTTGAGGACACTAACTTGACACAATAGATCTTAACACAGAAAAAATAATTTATGGATTCCGGTTGAGAATCTATGCAAGGGTGCTGGTGGGGAAGGGATCAGAAAGATGATTAAGACTGATTGAGACTGGTGTTTTGTATGAAAAACAAAAATGATGCAATAAAAAATTTAAAAATGTTTTGACCAGCCAGGCCTAATGGTATACACCTTTAATCCAAGCTCTCAGTAGGCAGAGGCAGGAGGGTCTCTGCGAGGTGGAGACCAGCTTGCTACAGAGCAAGTTCCAGGCCTACTGGGTCTATAGGGGGACGCATCTCAAAATAAAATTTTGAATTCTGATATTTTAATTAGGATTCTCAACATTTGCATAGGGAAATATTACTCTTGTCATTTCCATAAGGAAAAATTAAGATTAAAGGGTGACTTTATTTAGGAACACAGGGGAGGCCATGACTGACGATTCACTACCCTTGTTCACTCTCATGTTTCACCTGTACTAAGGTATGTATACTGTTAGAAGAGTTGTAACCAACGATAAATAAAACAATTTGCATCAACATATAAAATGCTCAGTATTGGTAAATTGAGTCCTTTAGTTCTGAGAGTATAAAAAGTCTTCAACTTATTGAATGGTCAGCAGAGTAAAATGGGAGCATGAAAACATGTAATTAGCTTCTCATGGCAGGTTGGGAACCAAAATTGTCCTTGATCCACTAGTTTGATCAACATGACATTTAAGTACATATATGTGTTAGCTAACAAGTGTCAGTAATACCCAAATGGAGTGAATGCCAGGTTAATTAAGAAATGATCCTTGAGGACCAACTGACATATAGAATTGATGAATTAAATCCATTACATTTATTCAAATTAAGGGACATGAAAGTTGCTTTCTCTCATGATTAGAGACTTGGAGTTTCTAAAGACAGAGAAGGTTGTTGCTATGTCTCTTTATGTTGGAACCATTCCTAAAAATGTCACTTCCTATTATTACACAAGCCATTTATTAATATTATATAATAATGGGTCTATGCCTCCTGAATATTCAAGTTTACCATTTGACAACTAATTTCTGTTTTGTGTTGGAAATGGTGTCCTTTCATGAAGCTGCAATCTGATTTCATAAAGGAATGCCTGTGGAATTAAGTATTTAAAAGTATGCTTTGTGTCACTATACTTTGTCTTTCTTATTTTTTACCTGATATTTCAAGTATATAAACAATGTGTGTATATAATATGCATTTTATATATCTTATTAATATAATGGTTAAATGTTATCAATAAGCTATTATTCCTAGAAATATGGGATTATAATGCAGATATCATTTATAAATTGTATCTGGATAAATCAGGTCAGCTAACATGACAGGAGTATCTGGGCACTGTTCTTAATTCCCTCATGTTTTCAGTGTTATATATTGTTTGGCATATGTCCCATACCTTAATAATTCTACTAATCAATGTCCAACTATTTATTCAGATCTTGCAAACATGTTACTCTAAAACTGTGTTTGGTTCTTTTTTTTGTCTTGGATTTTCATTGTTTTATTTTTTTTAAGACAATGTCTCTATATAGCACGAACTGGTCTGGAACTTTCTAGGTAGAGGAGGTTGACCTACATCTTACAGATAGCCACCTTCCTCTGCATCCTGGAGGATGGGATAAAAGGCATGAACTACTAGCTTGGTTGCATTTTTTATTATACCATTCAGTTCCCATCATTTCATTCATAACCTAAATACCTGTTCCTATACTTTTAGAAAATAGGAGAAATAGAAGCTATTATATCTGTAGTCATCACATAGTGATTAAAATATTTCCTATTTTAATCACATTTTAGTTTCATCATGGGCAGAAATGTTTCACAGCAGATATCTTAAAGTACAAGGTAAAGAAAAGCACATAATTTAACCTGGGCATTTGGAAAGCAATTCTTAGTAAAAGAAGCAAAGATTGAAAGGACTGAAAGGATCAACATTCAAGAGCAATGCTGAACCTCGTCAAAACCTCACCATATTCATTGTAAAACCTGTAGACATTATTGGATCTGCATGTGTAATTCAGATAGTAATATACTATCTGAAGTTTAAAGTTATGATGACCAAGATTTTTCCAAAAAACCTTAAAACTTTAAAAATGACTCATTTTCATGTGAATGAATTCAATGAAGGAAAAGATCAAAATGAAATGAGTTATTACTGTTGGTGAAGCAAGTGTTCTATCTAACATTGTAAAACCTGCAAGAGAAATATTCATTTTCTGTACAATACTTTTTAACAGATAATAAAACTTTCTGTATAAAATCTTTGAAATGTGTATGGCATATTTAATCGATAGAAATTATTAATAAAATTTGTTTAGAATTATTTCATTCACAGAGACTCCAAATAAACATTTTGACCACATGTTTAAACATTTTCTGAATTTTGTGTCCTCTCCTCTTTCACTCTTATTTTCTACTTCTCAGTGTTTTTATGCATGTGTATGTGTGTGTGTGTGTGTGTGCAAAATACATTAACATTAAGAATATTAGTAGCAATACATGTAGAAACACTGTTATCATAAAAGTTCAGGGAAATATACTAATACTGAATGTATTTCAAAATTCAAAACTTTTAAACATAGAATATCAGATCAAATGATTTTTAAGACTTGGAGAAAAGATTTAGCGAGCATAGGCATTTGCAACCATGCATAATAACCTGAATTCAGGTCTGCAGGACCCACAGGGTAGAAAGAACCAACTTCCACAAGTTGCTCTCTGACCTCTACATCCATGATCACACACACACACACACACACACACACACACACACACACACACACAAATAAGTAACTTAATGCAATAAAAATAAAAAAAAACAGTTCTTAGGAGAATAATCTTTTCTAAAGCTTATTATATAACATTCCATGCCACATATATGACAGAAGACTTATACAAGAAACCTCATCTCTGTTTTCTCAGCAACTAGATTTCAATACACTAATTCAATGGTTTACAACACAAATATCCTGGAATTTCAGTAATTGTTGGTATGTAATTGGAAGGAGCATTAAAGCCAATGTTTTATAAATGATAAAGTCACAATTTAATATTTATTAAAACAGCATGATTGCGCCTATGAATATATGAGAATATAAATAAATACACACTTACCTCTCAAAAACTGAGTAGAAATAACAATTAAAAATGCACTGGTAGCTTCTTTTATGTTTGGATGAACTAGCAGGTGTTTTTTTTTTTTTAATAGACCTAAGTAGTACCTGAGAATATGAAATCAAGATGTATGTAATTTATGCTCCCCATGATAGAAAGCCACTCATTACTGATTTTCTAGGAAAATTATTTCCAAAAAGGTCACAGTAAAACCAGGGAAACAAAATACAAAAAGCCTCCTAAGCAAGCCTTCTTCATCTCTGCCTTCATCTCTTTAGCAATATCTTCTTATTTTAAGAGAATGTTATTAAGCTCTTTATAGTGGACCTGGAGAGATTGCTCAATAGTTAAGAGTGCTTGTTCTTTTGCAGAGGATCAGAGTTCATTTCCCAGCCCAACTGTGGCAGTTTACAACTACCTTGGAACTTCCATTGGTATTCAACTCCTTCTTCTGGCCTCTTGGGGTACTGCACTCAAGTACATAAACCCATAGATACACACATGCACATGTGTGTGCACATACACACAAACACAAACACACACACACAAAATAAAAATGAAAATTTTAAGAAAAATATCTTAATATCTGTAAAATGTAAATGTAAAATGAATTTTTCCTATTTGCTATTTCATTTCACCATAATTATATAACATTTTAATGTCAAAACTTTGATCAAAATAAATATCTATATTTATTTTATTAGCACAGTCATTCCCCAGTATGTGATTCTCATCTGACTTTGTGGTGTACATTTGCTGACAGTGAAGTAATTGCACCAAGATGCTTCAGTGATCCTGCTACAGTATTTGCGGATGTGGTAATAGTTAATCTTTTGACAGTCTGTAATTTAGGATATTATGTCTCAAGCTCTTATTGTAGTAGCATACATAGGTCAGAAAGTACAACATTGCAAATATTGAATATAAGGTAGTCAGAAAAAGAAAATTCTCAAAAGGTCAGCTAGTCCATTATGTTTTATTCCTCTGATAAATGGCATCCATAAAATAGAATTTGGACATTGCACTTCAAAGATTTTAAAACATAAAGACTAGAAATTTGGCATGAATATGTAAACCCATAGAAAGTAACTGCCCACATTTATCTGACATCAAATATTCACCCACTGTGAGAACAGTGGGGTCACTGCAGTCTCTGGTGAATAGAGATACTTTTCACTTGCACTTTTTGCTGGTATTAAAGGCAGAATATTTTCTTTAAAGTAGTTTAAAAGTTATTCAATTTATTTTGTACTTTGAGAGGGAAGAGGAAGAGGCTGGATTGATGGCTTACTGGTTATGAGCATTAGAAGGCAGAAGATTGATCTATGTTGACAAAATTCAGAGATAAACACTCTGCCGTCTCTTATGCTCTGCACATGTGCCAGTTATTCTTGGTACTGATCACCATTTCTGTATATGGAAGATGCTTTGGTGAAAGTTAAAAGATTCATTAATTTATGGGTATAGCAAGTCATTACGATTGGAATAATGCTGTGTCTATTTCACAAAATAATAGTTTTAGGTTTTCTCCATATCTCGTGAGGGCTCTAGCCTCGGGTTTCTAGCCTAATAGCATGATCAGGTATAGACTCCATCCTATTAAACAACACATAAATTCAAACAGTGGCTGGTTATACCCATAACCTAGACTTCTTATTTTGAAGTTGTTTACAAGGGGTTACATAAACCCTCTAATATTATTGGCCATTGCCCCTGCTCAAAGGTAACCATCAGAACTTGATGGTAAGATCTTATTGTTGAAAACACTGTATACATGAGTTGTAGAAGAATCTAAGAAATCAAACTGGTGCTGACTTCAGAGCTTAATCTTTACTGCTTAGCCAGAAAAGTGCCAGAAGGTGTTATGTATGCTACCTAAAGAGAAAATTTATCACTGACCTTACCCAGCTCTGAATCCTGCAAGCTATAAAAACTGGCCTAGAATGAAATGTCCACTTGTAGCAAGAGTGGGACAAATATTATAGGTATAATCGACCACTCTTCGGATTTATGTGTTGTTTCATAGGATGTTCCATTGATCTTCGCATCTATTTTTGTGCCAGTACCTTGCTGGTTTTATGACTTTTCTTCTGCAATACCGTTTAAAATCTAGTATAGTCATGACCCAGCATTGCTCTTTGTGCTCATTGTTGCTTTCGCTGTACAGGATGTTTTGTATTTCCATAAGAATTTTTGAATTTTTTCTAATTCAACTAATGCTAGTTATGTCATGGGGATTTTGATTGGGATTGCATTTAATTTATACATTCATTTTGGTAGGATGGTCATTTTCACAATATTAATTCTTCCAATCCATGAGTATGGGAGGTGCTTCCATAGTCCGGTGTCTTCCTCAATCTCTTTCTTTAAGGAGTTTATATTTCAGCATATAGATATTTTATGTCTTTGGTCAGGTTGATTATGAGATATTCTATTTTAATGAGACTATTGTGAATAGGAGGGTTTGCATATACTCTTTCTCTTCAATTGCTTGTTATTGATACATGGAAAGGCTATTGACTTTTGTAGATTGATTTTGTAATTGACTATTTTACTGAAGATGATTATCATTTCTAGGAGTGTTATGGCGGAATTTTGGAGATCTAGGTATAACATCATGTCATCTGCAAAAAGGAATGTTTTCCTCTTGTTTTCCAATTGATATCCTTTAACTTCCTTCTCTGGTTTTATTGCTCTAATAAGAGTTTCAAGCACTGTATTAAAAGGAGTGGAGATCATGGATATGTTCTGGTTCTTGATTGTTTTCCACTTAAAAAGATGTTGGCTGTGGGTTTGTTGTACATAGCTTTAATGATGATAAGGTATTTTCACTCCAGTCCAATTCCCTTTAGGACTTTTATCACGAATGCATGATGACTTGTGTAAAAGGCCTTTACTAAATCTATTGAGATGATCATGTGATTTTTATCTTTGTGTCCATTTATATGATTTATGATGTTTATGGACTTATGTATATTGAACTATCTCTGCATCTCATGGACTAAAGACAACTTGATCATGGTGGATATTCTTTTTAATGTGTGTGTATGCAATTTGCAAGTATTTTGTTGGGGTTTTTGCATCTATGTTCATTAATGATATGGGTTTACATATTTCATTTTTTATTGTGTCTTTATCTGGTTTGGGTTTTATAGTGATGCTGGCTTAATTGGAAGAACGTGGGAGTTCTGACTCTGTTTCTATATTTTTGAATAATTTAGATAATATTGGTTGTAGATCTTTCAATGTCTCGTAGCTTTCTGCTGTAAACATATCTGAAAAACCAAAGATTTTTACAGTCAGGAGGTATTTTATTGTTGTTTCAATTTCCCTATATGTTATGAATTTGTTTAAACTGTTGATCTCTTCTTGGTCTAGCTTTGGTAAGTCCCATAATTTTAGAAATCCATCCATTTCTTTTATGTTTTCAAATTTAATGGCATATTTTTATTTTGTAAAGTATAACTTTATATTATTCTGAATCTTTTTGGTGTCTGTTGTGATGTTTCCCCTTTCATCCCTGATTTCATGATTTTGAGTTACTCTTTTACTTCTGGGGGGGTTAGGTGGACTAAAGATCTGTTTATCTTGTTTATCTTTTCAAAGTACCAGTTTTTAGTGTCATTGACTCTTTGTATTATTTTCTTTGTTTCTATTTCATTAATAGTTCCTTTTAATTTGTCATTTCTGCTCATCCTCTGGGTTTCAATTTAGTTTGTTCTTGCCTTTCCTTGAGTTTCAGTGTTGTCATTTATTTGTTCTCTACATTTGTTAAATGTAAAAATTAGAGCCATAAACTTCTCTCTTAGGAGTACTTTTAACATTTACCAGAGGTTTCATTGTGTTGTAGTATCCTTTTTGTTTAGTTGTAGGAATAGTTTTATTTATTTCTTCATTTTTTCTTTGACCCTTTTATCATCATTCATGAGCGTTTTGTTTATTCTCCATGAATTCCTATACTTACTAAGTTCTTTTAATGTTGATTTTAAGCTTTATCATATTGTGGTATTATAGAATGCATGGAATAATTTCAGTTTTTCTGTATTTTTGAGGTTTATTTTCTGTTCCAATATGCAGTCACTTTTAGAGAAATTTCCATTGGGTTTTGAATAGAAAATGTATTCTTTGGTGCTTGGGTAAAATATTTAGTAGATGTGTATTACATCCATTTCATGCATGGTATCATTTAACTCAGATCTCTCTATTCTCTGTCTGGTTGACATGTCTAATGGGGACAGTGGGATATTGAAGTCCTCTACTGCTAATAAGTTGGTTAATTTATGTCTTAAAATCCTGCAGTGCTGTTTTTATGAAACTGAGTACACTAGAGTTTGTTTTATACATATACCAAGTGTTCCTTTGATCAGAATGAAGTAATGAAGTGACCCTCTTTATCTCATTTGATATTCTTCTCTTTCCTCTATACCCATGATGCATAAATTTCGTCTTTTCATGGTGTCCCTCATTTCCTGCAGAGTCCACTCCTATGTTTTTTAAATATTTTCATAATCTTTGCTTGAGCAACCCAATTTCTTCAACTTTATCATCCGATCTTGATATTCTGTTTTCCGTTTCATTCATTTTATTGGTGAAACTTTTTTAGTCATTTCAAATTGGCTTATTGAGTTTTTCACTTCCTTCTTCATTTCAGTCTGTTTCCTCCAATAATTCCATCTGTTTTGTGAATCAGTCAAAAATTTGTCCTTTTCTTTTATTTCTTGATTTTGCTTGTGTGCTCTTTAAATTTGTTGAAGTCTTTGATCATGTTGTGATTGTTATTTTAAATTCTGTGTCCTGGGTAATCTAGGGGGTTCTCATTATAAAATTCTTCTACAGGACTGGTGGTGTTTGATTGGGACATATTACTTTTTGTTTTTCATATTACATCATTATTATTTTGTTGTGATATTTGCATGCATATTTCATTCTTTGGGATTATTATATGGAATTCAAGCCTTCCTTTGTTGAGTTGAATAATGATTCTGTTTGTATCTTTATTTTCCTTATTTGTTTTCTTATTAGATATGAAAGTTGGTTGGCCTAAACTTCAAGTTATCTCTTTTGATTTTATGTATCTGGGATCAGATGAACGTTGTCCAGCAACTTATGAGTTCCTACAGAGATCCAAATCAGTAGCCAATCAAATAATTTTAGGCTTTCTTCTAATATCTGGACCCCTGCCAGGGAGCAGGTACAGCAAAATTTGGAAAGCTCACATGGCAGAGGGTGGATTCATGTGCTTTCAGGCTGTCTATAAAGATCTGGTGCTCTAGTAAAGGAAATAATATCCTAGCCCGGCATCAGTGGGGGGCGTGCAGATGTTCACAGTGTGGAGGAATGGACACAAAGTGATCTCAGAAGACAAAAGTTTCAGGCAATCTGCAATGGTCTGGACCACAGGTAAAGAGTAGAGAGGCCTAGACCTGTAACAGTGGGAGTGGCTACAGATTGCCCAAATGTAGGGCCATGGGGAAAAATGCAATTTGGGAGGCTCATCTGACATGGGGGCCAAATTCATGTACCCTAAGGCAGTCTGCTAAGGTCTAAGCCCCTACTCTTTAGTAGTATTGTTTGTTTGTTTGTTTAGTTTTTGTATATTCTAGAAACTACCACTTTTTCAGCTGGTAAAGAATTTTTTCCCATTCAATAGGGTGCCTCTTCAATTGAATGATTGTGTTTGTTGCTATACAGAAGCATTTTAGTTTAGTGAGATTGCATTTGTCAATTGTTGACTTTAATGCTCACTTTATAGAAGCCCTGTTCAGACAGAATGTTCCTGTTCCAAAAAGTTCCAATATTTCTCTACCTTTTTTCTCTGTATGATTCTGGATATCAAGTCTTATTTTGAGGTCTTTGATCCACTTGGAGTTGAGCATTGTGCATGATGAGAGAAAGAGTTCTTATTTCATTCTTCTGGGTAGATTATATATTGATTTATATATGTTAAACCATCCCTGCATTTCTTGGATGAAGGTAACTTGAGGAATAATATTTTTTTCATTCTTTAATTCAGTCTGTATTTTACTGAGAATCAATTTTTGCATCTATGCTTATCAGAGAGATTGCTCTATAATTTTATTTTATTTGTTGGGTTTTTGGTTTTGATATTAGAATGATATGAGTTTCATAGAAAATATTTGGAGAGCTCTTGCACTTTCTACTTTCAGAATAGTTTGAGTAATGGTGTAAGTTACTCTTGGAAGATATGGTAGATTTCTGCATTGTATTCATCTAGTCTTCGGCTCTTTTTAGTTGGGGGTGTAGTGTGAAAAAAAAAAAGGAAGCAAAGAGCAGTTTTCTCTCTGTCTGCTATGAGGGATGACTTCTGCTTGACTGACAACTGAATAGCCAATGGCTTACGGGAAATGCAGGGAAGCCTGGGTGGTACACAGAGGAGGAAGCTTATCCCAGGGGTGGATAGTAACCCGCCCCCCAGAGTAAACAGGGTACACTTCTCCTCTGTGGCTGGCTATTCGAGGGGTGGGGACAGTTTGCCTGGCCAGGCCCTCTCCCAACAGCCAGATGTGGTCAAGGGAGAGACCACAGTTGTGGCTGGGGTCAGGAATCAGATCCAGGGTTTCCCTGGCCCTAGGAATCAACAGCGGTGACAGGGGCAAGAGAAGCCTTATTCCTCCTTAGTCCTATGTAGGACCAAGAAATCCAGGACACTAAATGGATTACATGCCCTTGCACCCAACCTGGATCTGTTGAAAAAAACAGCTGATGCAAATGAAAAGGGATTTTCCTGGCTATGTTAGACCTTGTATGTGTATATTATGTTAACTTCTGAGTGTTTTACAGATATGAAACCCAGTTGAGAGACGTCAAACACAACTGAATCAACAAGAATGGAATGTAACTCATACACAGTACATGGGTGAAGTATAGCTATGAAATTCTGGGAGTTCTATGGGCCTTTAGATGTTAAAGAGTAAAGGTATATGACTGCTAACTAGCAATTCTGGTACCAGGTGTGTGTTGCTCCCCCTGTGAGCTGTTGGCCAATGATGCCTTGGAAGCCCCTGTCTATCAAACAAAAGGCAATTGCCACATTATAATGCTGGCCGCACACTGGAAATGGACAGTAAGACCGTATTACTGAAAATGTGGCATGGCTGGAGCATGGAAAGAGGTCTAGCTGGGACCCAACTAAAAACTCCCTGCCAATGGATGGCTGGCCTTCATGATGCTAGAGGGCGCTATGCAGACCGCCATGGGTGAATGGTCCTAAAAAGCTCTGCTTAATGACAGACCTTGCGTGCTTCACTGTCAGATGTTCTACAGGTGTAATAGAGGCTCATCTAGTATGTGCATCCTCAGCATATTCATAATTGGGTTCAGGGCCCATTCTTCAGGAAGGGCACACACGCATCTGATATTAGGAAAAGAATGTCGACCCCCAATGGTGAGGGGGAGAGTTACAAGCCCCCATAAAGAAACTACCAGATAAATAGGATGTGCCCACTTAGGCACTGCCTAAGCACTTGTGTTTACACCCATAGGTTAGGTCATTCGATATTTGTGTGAATGTTGCTTTGCTGTTGTTGTTATTGGGGCTGTTACTGTTTTATAATTATTGTGTTTTTACAGTAAAAGGAGCATCACTGAAGCAAGAGGATAATCCAGCCACAGTGAAAACAACATCACCCTATACCTGTTGTCCTCTCTCCCCAAACTCCTTGCTCTTATGGCTCAGGGATTCTTGTGGAAGAGATGGTGGGAAGTATGTGAGAGCCAGAGAAAAAAAGGGGTGGGCTTTAGTGTGAAAAAAAAGGAAGCAAAGAGCAGTTTTCTCTCTGTCTGCTATGATGGATGGACTTCTGCCTAACTGAAAACTGAGTAGCCAGTGGCTTAAGGGAAATGCAGGGGAGGCTGGGAAGAAGAGAGGGGGCAAGGGGTGAAGTATCCATCTTGCATGTGCACTCCGGGGTTACTGTGATCAAAATGCAAGCTCTGTCACTGGAAACCTCCCTCCCCCTCCCTCTGGAGATGAACTTTTTGTGAGTAACATGGAATAAACTAATCTCTCTAAAGAACATTCTCTATTCGTTCAGTACGTTCAAACCTGGAGGTGGGAAGAGGCTGAATGCCGGGTCCTGCCATGAGAAAATTTATGCAACAGGGGATTTTAAGTTCATAAATCTTTCTCATTGGTTGTTCTGCGCATGTTTAAAATACTTATGCTATTTTGACTTAGTTATAGAAGGTCCTACAGATCTAGAATATATATACTTCTTTTAGAGTTTCTTATTTAGTGTAATATAGATTTTTAAAGTATGTTATAGATCACTTAATTTCCTCAAGGTCTCCTTTTTTTCAGTGTTGTTTGTTCTTGGTTTTCCATGTCTTTCAGGTGCATCATTACTTTATGCAGTGTTTCTGATTTTCTGTTGTAGACTTTTAGTGCTATACCACTTAGGACTGCTTTCATTGTACCCCATTAGTCTTGGTATAGCTTGTTTTATTTTCATATAATTCTAGGAATTTTAAAATTTAATTTTATTTCCCCAATGATCCAAATTTCAGTCAGTGGTGTAGTGCTTAGTTTCTATGACTTTGTGTACTTTTTACCATTTTTTATTATTGTTGATTTCTATTTTTCTTCCTTTGTGATTTGGTAGAATACAAGGTATTTCATATTTACAAATTTTGTGATTTATTATGTGATTAATTTTGATGAGAGTTCCATGGGCTTCTGAGAAGAAAGGATATTATTTGGGGTTTGAGTGGAATGCTTTCTAGACATCTGTAATGTTCATGGAATTTATGGTGTCATTTAATTCCAGGTTTTATCTATTTGGATTTTATCAGTTTGACCTGTCTTTTGATGACACTGTGCTTTTAAAGTTGCCCGATATCACTATGTTGTTGTGAATGTGTGATTTTTAGATATAATAATTTTTTTTTGCAACATTGAGTTCCCCAATATATGTTGTATATTTGTTTAGAATTATATTATTTTTTTGGGTGTATTACTCTTTTAATGAATACGAAGCAATCATCTCTGTCTCTGATGAATGTATGGCATAATGCAGTGTGGGCCTTAGCTAGGCCACCTGGCTCTGATAAATAAGAGAGTGGTTCCTGTGGATGTGGCACTCCACTCTGGATAGGCATGACACCAGTTTCTGCCCAGCATCTGGAGAGAACTTGCACCAAGATGATCTACCTGGGGACAGATTACTATTGGCTGCAGTTGGGGACACTTCTTAGGGCGATTGGGTAACTAACTCATATAACCTCTTGCATTTCCGTGAATAAACGAGTTTGCTGTGGCTCACCCTCCACATGCTTCTCACCCAGCTCCCGGGGTCTGCTTGTTGATTCTGCCCCACTCAACCCCTCATGGCAGAGACTCTTCCTCCCCCTGGGGCTGGTCCCAAGCACAGTGACCTCAACAGATGACTAGTTTTAGTTTGAAATCTATTTTGTCAGATATTAGAATAGCTTCCCCTGATTGTATCTTAGTTCATTTGCTGGGAATATTTTTTGATCCTTTTAGCCTAAAGTGGTGCTGATCATCCTTGATGAGTTGTGTTTCTTGGAGTCAGACAATTGATAGATTCTATTTTCTAATCCAATCAGTTAGTCTGTGTCTTTTTAGATGGGTGATAAGATCATTACTGCTGAGGGATGTTATTGACGTTGTAGAGCTTTTTTCTTATATTTCTTTTGCTTGATTTTACTGGAATAATGTATTTATTCTTTCCATTTTATTGACTGCGTTTACTCTTCTCAGACAAAAGTATTTCATCAAATATTCTTTGTAGATTTGGTTTCATGCACAGATATTTCTTAAATCTGCTTTTATTGTGTAAAGTTTTTCTCTTTCATTTCACTACAACTAATAGTTTTACTGATTATGATACTATGGACTGAATCTGTGTTATTTCATGATTGTTTTAACATTCATCTAAGCCTTTCCAGTTTTCCTAGTCTTCATTGAAAAATCAGCTCTTATTCTGATAGGCCTGCCTTTATATTTAACTTGATTTTTCTCTTTTCCAGTTTTCAATATCTTTTCTTTGTTCTGTGCTTTTGCAGTTTTGACAATTATAGGATGTCTGTGATTTCTTTTCTGATCCTATGTATTTGGTTCTCTGTATGCTTCTTGGACCTTGATCATTATCTCTTTCCTTAGCTTTCAGAAATTTTCTTCTTTAATTTTATTAAAGATATTTTCAATGACTTTGGCCTGGACTGTTTCACTTTCTACTATGCCTATGATTCATAGATTTTGTCCTTTAACAATGTCCAAGAGGTTTTTCATAGTCTGTTATTGGGTTATTTTATGATGCATATATTTTTTTGATTGAATGATACAGTACTCCAAGCTTGTCTTCAAGGTTTGCTATTCTCTGTTCCATTTCCTCCACTTCCTTTTTGCCTCTTTCCTCTAAATTTTTTTCTGAATTCCTTATGTATTATTGTGACCTTTATTTCAGTTGGCTTTTCTTCAGAGACTCTATCTCTTTATTGAATTATAATTTCATGTTTTGTTTTCTTTCAGTCTATTCATTCAACTTTTTGTGTGTTTTCATGTCTTTATTCATGATTTTATTAATATTCTCTTTGAATTTCTTGAAAATACTTATAACTGCTATTTTGAAATCATTGACTTTAGCATATACTATGGTACCATCTCAGGAAACACTGCAATGCAGGTATTAAATTTTTTGTATTTATAGTATCTTAGTTATTTGTGTGTGTGTGTGTGTGTGTGTGTGTGTGTGTGTGTGTGTGGTGTGTGTGTGTGTGAATGGTACATATGACATAAACATCTCGGCTTTTATCATTATTGGTGTTTCTTGGTTTGGGTAAGTGTTCTCGTCTTTATTGAATGCTTATTTGAATCTTTGTTTGCTATTTCCTCAACTTATCAGGTTATTGTCTAGCTGACTAGTGTTTGGTATTATGACTTTAGCCACTTTATGTTGACAGGAGAATGAGTCGTAAAAAGTGATCTCAATTAAGATAGCAATAAATGCAATGGTTCCAGTACTGACTGCTCAGTGTCCTGGAACAGCACGGTATGCAGGTGAACAGGTTCTCTAATAAATTAAACTTTGAGAATTCCTAGGCCTTGGGTCACAAGTAACTTATGAATTTAAGCAGGTCTGAAAGCAATGCAAGTCAAGGAAGTCTCTCAAGGGCAGGCAAGCCTCTGACAGCTGAAATGATGAGAAAAGATTCCAGGGTGTGTTTGAAAGGCAACTTGCCATGCACATATGAGAATTCTCCAAGATGAGGGTCCACAAGGGTCTTAGCATAGCATAGGTGTAGGGGCAGGTCAAGAAGGTGTGGGAATGGGTATGGACCACATTCTGTTTGGGAAAACCCCCAGGAGCGTTCAGCTGTCCTGGAAGAGCTGAAATGGTACAGCCCAAGGAGTTGTGGGAATGGAAACCCATTTCAAGTAAGCAAAAGCTCCCAGGGACAGGCAGAGCTTAGATGGTGATTGTAGAATGCATGAAGTTGTGGAAAAGGAAACTTGCCACAGCAGGACTCCCCTGAGAAGATTTTTAAAAATGTATTTATGAAGGCCTCATAGGGATTATTTGAGTCTGGCATATTATACCCCATTGTGCTGAATATTCATAGAGAGTGCTTATGTAAAATTAATACTTGTCTTTAGTTCTTGTAATAGAGGTTTTTAGTTTCTTTGCCTTTGAAAACTGGTGCTGCAGTTGTATTTTATGCTCTTTGAATCCAACTTCTTGGGTTTATTTGGTGGAAATACAAAGAAGTGTTCCTGGCTATACAATACTGTAAGAACCAAGTCTCCAAATCCTCTTCAACACAAGGCCATGTCATCTAGAGACATTGAAGGCTGTTTCTACTGCTAATAATGACACATGTAAGGTAAAATGCTATTCATTTAACTGAATGGCATACTGTTTCCTGTCGTGTCAGTAGTTTTCTCCCAAGTAGTATACAATTGTGATGGAAATATTGGCTCAAATTCCAAGGCTGTTATTCTTATCCTAGGAAAACAGATATCAGGTCATATTTTCAGTATAGCATACTGCCAAAGATCCATCTGGTGCTTTCAAAGACAGATAGCAAAATATTTCATGTGAACTCAAGTCAGTATTTTTTGAAACAGATGTTTTGGAAAAATGACACAGAAACTGATAAAAGTGTGTCAGCTTCTTTTAATGTCAGAAAAATCCCTTTGAGACAAAGCAAGATAAATTTCTCCAGGGCTTACTGTGAAATCTGAAGTGTCATTGGAGAAAGAGCATTCTGACTGAACGATAAATCTTCAAGTCTGAGTTCATAAAAGTGTTTCTGGTTTGAAAGGATAAGTTACACATCAATAAAATAGAAGCCATAAGTGATGAATTTTCCTACAAATGTTTAAGACGTCTATGTTTTACTTTATTTCTAGTGTAAAAGACCTGCAGATTATAAGCTAATATACTTTTAATATTATAAGATTTTTTAATATTTGCAGGCCATGTTTAATTAATTATCCAATGAAAATATTTGAAAATTGATATTAAATAAATATCGTGATTAGGAATTGTGTAGTAATTTTTATATAACATATTTATATATTCTTGCAAGTATAAGTGGCTTTTGGACACATAAATTGGTTCCAAGTATCTCTTGCACACAGTAGAAAAGTTGGTCATTCCATGGTGGCAAATTGAAAGAGAATTTCATTGCCTAGCGATTTTCTTTCTACACTCTTGGGGTCCTTGGCTTTCATTTGAGCTTTTCTGCTTACCTGTCAGAAATAAGTTAGTCTTCCTGAGAAGCTGTTCCATCATTTGCTTGTTGTCTCTCAATGGAGGTTCTGCTAGATTTTCATTCTTTCTTCCTACATTTAAAATAATTATCTGTTTCTAAGCTCGTACTGTAGTGTCCACATGCATTACACTCGAAGATAGCTGTTTAGTATATCTATATCTTTTGGGATTTTTCTGAAGAAAAATAAGTATATAACTCAGGTTCCTAAAAAGATAGAGACAGCACATACATTCTTACCCACATTTCTTCTGCCAGTCTTCTGTGTTTTCTAGCCCTCTTTACTTCTTTCTTCATAATGTAATTGTACATGTCTCTTTATAAATTACCGTGAAATCTCATTCTTCACATGAAAATAGCATTATGTAACATGGAATCCACATATCTAATATTCTGTTTACACAAATTTGTGTTTTAGTTATTCAATTTTCTGACTCTAAGTCATACAAAAATTGAAAATCTTTTACAAAAGCTTAATAAGTGTAGTCCCATTCCTTACTATTATCTAAATAATTATTATGAACATGTAAAATTAATTGTATTTCATATAGCATATGCTGCCACACCAAAGTTACAACAGTATATAACAGAGACATTATAATTTGAAAATAAGTTGGAAGGAGCTGCTTATTTAAAACTACTTAAATCATACATCCAAAAAGAAAGAGTTTCCAATATGCAATACTTTTTGGAAAAACATCCATGGGCGTCTAAGAAGAACAAATTTGTTAGTGTTCAGGTGGAATGTTAAGTAAATGTCAATATTATTTATGATGTCATTTAACTCTAATGATTTTCCATTTAGTTTAGGTCTGTATTAATTGGTGGTGAGAATAGGGTTTTGAAGACACTCACTATCAGTGTCTTAGGATAATTTTTGGCATTACATGTTGTAGTGTTTTTTTATGAAATTGGATATGCCTCCATGTGTGCTTAAAATTGTAATGTCCTCTCTTGATGTAAGGACCAATTGATGGGTATGAAGTGACCATCTTTATCTCTTCTGATATTTTTTATTTGATTGTTAGATGGCTTTGTTCATTTACTTGGAATAAAACTTCCCACTCTTTTACCTGAAGGTAGAGTGTATCTTTAGCAGTGAGCTGTATTTTTTGGAGGAAGAATAGAGATGGATCATGTTTTCTAGTCCAATTTGATGGTCTGAGTATTTTTTTAATTTTATTTTATGTGTTGTGTCTGCATGTATGTAGATGTACAAATGACATTCAGTGCCGATAGAAGTCAGAAGATCTCCTTGGATCCACTGAAAATGGAGTTACAAATGGGACGGTTTTTAGCCACCATGTAGGTGCTAGAATTCAAACGACAGTCTTCTGGAAAAACAGCCATTGTTCTTATCCTATGAGCCATCTCTCCAGCTCCCCAGTCTGAGTCTTTCAATTGGGGAATTGATATCATTAATATTCACAGATGTTTGTGAAAGCTATTAATTAATTCCTGACATTTCATCTATTTTTTTTCACATACGATTTTCTTTTTTCATTCAATTTTAGTAGAATTTTGTTGAAAATAGCAGTCTGGGATGACAAATTTGATTTCTCAGAGTGTGACATACATCTTTCCAGGGCTTTCTGGTTTTAAATGTTTCTATTGAATAATCAGATGATTTTCTGTTTGGTGTGATTTTATATGTGACTTAACAAGACTCCTTGCAACTTTCAATACTTTTTTTTCTGTGTTTTAAATATGTGTTTAATTTATTTTTAAATATTTTTTTTCCTCTCTCACCCTCCTTTGTGTTCTGTTGGCTTCATGGATCTGGCTGGACATATCTTCTACTGGATTTAAGGAGTTTTCTTCTATGATATTTTTCAAAATATTTTCATGCCTTGGATGCAGTATTCTGTGCCTTCTTTTATGCCTTAAATTCTAATATTTTGTCTTTTCAGTGTATACCAGAACTCTCTTGTCTCATTCATATTTTTAAACAATTAATTATCATTATCATTAATCTTTACTGAATTGTACTTTGTCTTCTCACCCTGATACTCTGTTTTCCACATCATCTATCCTATTGGCAAGGCTGTCCACTAAGTTTTAAATGAGTGTTCTTGATATTTTTTCTCCACTTTCATTTTATTTTAGCTTTAATTAAGCAAATCTGTTTATTGAACATTATTTTCATATCTTGGATTACCTTATTTTATTCAGTTCCTTATATTGTTATCTTGGAGTATATTCTTGCCTTCTTTAGGTTGTTTGAAAAAAGTTATAGTCATTCTTTATATTGTTTTCTTGGAAGGTCTTCCTAATCACTCTCATTGAAAGCCATTACTATCAGATTATCAATTTTGATGAAAGACATGGTATACTTTTTCATATTGCTTTGTTTCTGCATTGGGTCTTGGTAATATGGGATTTCCTTGTTGGTTTTCTCTTTATCTTTCTTTTTTTTTTAATTCAAATACCTTTCTTCTTTAAGTCTATGTATTTACAATGATGAGGATAAAGCTAAGTCATAGCAAGGTTGATGTGCCATTTTTCTCTTTGATATGGGCATTTAGGGCCATAGGCACTATCTTTATTGTTCCTTTAAGAGGACTGGGTCAGTTCAAGCTTCCTTCAAGGGTCTATGGCTTGCACTGCCTTTTGTGGAACTCCTAACACCTGTGGGATTTATCCTGTGTCAGGCTGAATTCCCATCATGGGTCCCAAACTTTTGTTGTGTTCTAATTATTGAGTTTTTGCAACTACCATCCCATAAGAAACATATAAAGACTCAAATTCGACATACTATCCTATTATGTAATTGGTAAAATTCCAGATATAATTTTTTTTTCTTTACAAACATAAAACATAGTAATTAACAATTATTCATCAATTACAGTTCAAGTTTCTAACTTAACATATGCATACATGTATGTATATGGGCTGGATAGCTGTAGTGTCAACTTGACACACCTGGGGTGAGGGAGCCTCAATTGGGTGCCTTCACTGGACTGCTTATGGCCATGTTTATGGGGTATTTTCTTTATGATTGAGTAATGTGGGAGGGCATAACACACTGTGGACAGTGCAACAACTTGGTAAAATTATCTGTATTGTATAATAAAGCAGGTTGAGCGTGGGCCGGGGGAGCAAGACAGTAAGGAACATTCTTTCAAGGCTTGTGTTTCAGCTCCTGTTCTCCAGGTTCCTGCCCTGAGTTCCTACCTTGGGCTCCTTTAGTGATGAATTGTGACTGGAGAGATGTGAGATAATATAAGTCTTTTCTCCTCAACTTGGTTTTGATTAGAGTCTTTTGTCACAGTGATTGAAACCAGAGTAGAACAGTATAAAACTTTAAAGAATGTTTTATCTATTTTTTTATTTCATATACGTATGAGTGTATTGCCTGCCTGTGTGTAATTGCGCTTGTATTGTGCAATGCCTGCAGAGGTTAGAAGAGGGTATCAGATCCCCTGCAACTGAAGTTATGGATGGTTATTAGCTGCCATGTGGGCGCTGGAAACTGAACCTGGATCCTCTGCAACAGCTGTGATTGCTCTTAATCATCTTCCCAGGCCCAATATAACTTTTAAAACATGGCATATACATATATATGTGCCTAACATTGCTATGTTTATGAATATTTAAATATATATTTTGCACACATTTTGCTCAGCTTACATGTGTATAAAATTGTATGAATGGAGATATATGCATGTACTTAATATGCCTAGATTTTGTATACCCATATATAACTGTTAGTGTCAAAATTTATGAGTGATTTACTTGTTTAGAATAATTTTTTAGTCTCATTTTGCCTTAAGATCTCTTTTTCTTGTATTATCTTTGTGACCTTCTATTTATGAGAGATTACATTTACATTGAAAATTTTCAAATTTCACACAATATATTTTTGTCGTATTTAGATCCCTTGTCGTATCTGCACAAGTTTTTACTACCCTCCACAATTTCATTTACTCTATTGCCAGGGGTCCCATAGATCCTCAAACAATACTGCCCATTGCCTTTTCTCTTGGCTGCCCACTAGAACTTGACAGTAAACTGTATTGTTAAAGACAATTTATGTATGAGCTATATAACATGCAAGGAAAAATCAAGCTGATATTGATTTCAAAGTTTCAGTGAGTAGCTTTCACAGTGCTGGAAGGTACTTTGGGTGCTACCAGAGAGAAAATTAATCATCAACCTTACTTACCTGTTAATCCTGCCAGCAACAACAACTGACCTAGAAAGATATGCCCACTGGTGTAATAGTGGCATGAATATTATAGGAGTAATCAACCACTTTCTAATTAAATTTAAGATCTACTTCAAAGAATGGAGCCCAGGCATGACACTGATATAGGAACTGGTAACCTGTGGTGGGAAAAATCAAAGGACTTAGGGGAGAGCCTAATACTATTAATTTGATAAACAGAAATAGTATTAAATTGATCCTTAATGATACAGTGCTATAGCCATAGATTAATGCATCCTTCAGCTCTCAAAAGAGAAGCTGTCCTATACATCAGATGGTGATAAGCGCAGAGACTCAATACTGGCCAATATGCAGAGAATAAAAGGCTGCAGAGTGCTACCCTTAAATAGGATAGCTATATCCAATTTCTGCCTACCCATACTTGGGAATTATTGCACAAATGTGGCTATAAAAATTGAAATAACCAGAGGTCAGGAAAGGCCATATGGAAACAGAGCTTTCTAGACAGTTTGGAAGTTACTCATATGAACTCACAGCAATAATGACAACATGCACAAATCTCAATAAGCTCAAACCAGACAAAATTCAAGTACAGACTGGAGGAAGTGAATAAGAAACATCAACAATACTTAAGAAACAATTGGCAACTGACAGCTATTGGGACAGTGAATATCAGTCTCGTTTAGTGAGATTCTTAATCATTTAACCAGATTCCAGTGAATAAACCAAACACAAAAGGCATTTCTTATTTATTTTTTTTGAAATAACTAGGACATTTCAGCAGAATCATTTTTCAAGTTCAGAGTTTTGGTAATTGTATCATAATTTTGTTGTATTAATCTCTTCTAATCTCAAATTTTTCTAGAAGCTTGTAATTTCTTTCTAGAAGCTTAATGATTATCTAATTCTATGTTTTCAAAATGAATACACTGACAATATATACTATTGTGTAAATTAGAAAGAATATATTATATGTTTAATATTCATGATTTGCATTAACTTGTGGATTCTTGTTTTATTTTGGTCAACTTTTTGAGATTTCATTTTAAGTCGTTGGCTGTTACTGATTATTTCCTAAAGCCAATATTTTATTAAGACCTTTAAAAATAGTAATGCATTAATTCCATTCTGTCACACTGGTTAAACATGAGTATTATATAAAGGAAAATGTAGTCTCTACATGAAGCATTTGCATAGAAGATTTTGAATATAAAATGTAGAACAAATTATTGATTGTTGTTTTATCAGTTTATTAAAGAAAAACAAAACTCTTAAATTGAATGGCCACTTAGGTGAAATATTTTTAAGTGATATGTATTCACAAAGTATATATTGATTTCAATTTTGCATGATTAAAATGATAAAGGTTGTACAATAAAGGTCTGAAAAAACCATGCATTTTCTAGATTAATGTATTCATATTAGCATACTCTATATTTCAGAATAAATTAATTTTGATATTTAAGAACTGACTCTGAAACATAATGGAATTTAGTACAGAATGATTTTTGAAAAGAATCCACTGTGCTAAATAAGAACAGGCCATCTCCTAGCTATATGCTAATAAATTGTTAAAATTAAATAAAAGTTATTTCTTCTCTCTGATTTATTCCCAATTATCTGTGAAAACTTTGCTCAGATTTTCCACTTGACATTTAACATTCCTACTTATGGAAAAAGAAAAATCTGAAAATTCTATTTTTGTACATACTTAAGTCACAATTTGAACAAAACCCAGCTATTTTTGTTTTAAAAAATATTTTTGTGATTGTTTTTGTTTGTTTGATTTTTTTTGAGACAGTATCTTCTGTGCCCCCAGCTAGCCTGAACACATTATGTAGATGAGGCCAGCCTTCTTCTCATAAAGATTTGCCTGCCTCTGTCTTGACCTTCAGAATTACAGGATTTAACAGCTCACTTTTACCCATTATGTCTTTTTGCTTCAAAGATATACAAATTAAATAAGATTTGCATCTGTATTCATAATAACTGTAACAAAGTATAACAGTTTCCAATAACTTGGAAATTGACAATTTTTATAGGAACTGTAAATCATTACATAAAGAAACTTCACTTTTGTTATAACTCTATATGTAATTATTCCTTATAAAAATGTACTGCTCAGGAATGTAAGATGCCTCATTCCTTTGACATTTTAAATATGTAGTGCATGATTGTCACAATCTATGTCTTAATAGTGAATTGATCCATCATAGAGACTTGGCTATGAACATAATCTGTAGTAATGTTTGGGGAACTGACAGCTGTTAATTCTTTAGATTAAAGTTTAAAATATATAATTGTATAAAATTATTTTAATTTTTAGAGTACCTTAGACATCATCTTGAATTTAAAGCATTTAGTTTTCATAACAAAAAGTAATATATTTATTTGCCTCATTTTTCTAAAATTTATGTATTATACTTTTTAATGTTTTGGTTACTCTTACAGTTTTCATACAAATTTGAAATGTTAATAAATTTGGATCATCAAAATAGAGGAACTTCAAAGAAAAGTTAGACAACTTGGGTATATGAATATTTGAACCAAGATTCAATGGAAATGGACGAACCTTGGATGCAAACCTCCAAGGTCATCCACACTTCTACCAAGGCAGGCACAGATTGCTCCTAAGCCTAAAGACCTGTAACTGAATAAACTGAATAAGGTATATTCAGGTATCAGTATCTCAGGGAATGTAGATTTCACATCACTCTGCAGTCCAAATTGTAGAACCCTGGAAGGTCAAACACATACTAGAGTTGAAGCAAGTAGAAATAAAACCTTAAGTTTTTATTTACATATATTATATTAATAATAATTATATAAATAAATACCAAATATATACAATATATTTATATAAAGTTATCACATTACTGTAGGGAAAGACTCATAAACAATAGACAGAATCAAGTTAGAGAAATATATAAATTAGGACGACATAGGAAATATATATGACCAAGACTCACACTGTTACCTTTGTAAGGCAGCCCATGATTTAACACCAGGATCAGGAGAGGCAGCATCAGCAGTTCCCTGACACTAACCTGACTCACTTACTATAGCACATTCTGACAGTCAGACTTTCACAAACATGATGAGGTTACAGAATTGGTCAGTCTGTTCAGCATTGCTGAGATTTTGAAAGCTTATATGCAGTCAACAATGTCACTTAATGTCTTTGTCCATTAACACATTTGAAATATCTATAGATGCTGACTCAGTTCTTCTTGGTAGAGTGAAAAATGTATTTGTATCCAAATAGTGACAGATACTTTTTGAATGAGGTCCTTTACAATACTGAAAAATACTATGGAAAGGAAAATGATGTCAATTTTATTAAACATTGTTTCATAATACTTATAAAGGCATCTATGAAGTAGAAAACCTTTTAAAATGATGGTAATTGAAAAGGATTTTATCCATATTCCAGAGTATCTTATGATACTTTAATGAATCAAAAACTCAAATGAGTTAGGTTAAATATTTTCACTTTCATCTAGATAAATTATCCATCAAAATTATTAAGAAATATCTGAATAAGTTAAGAACTAGCTTGATCCTAAGCAATGATGTCATCATTGGTTGTATCCTTTAGATGTGTATATGAAAAATCTATTCATGCTTAAGTGTATTTGATAGTCATAATTAAATTAATATAATATTAAAAGCAAGTTAAGAATACATTTCTTTTTATCTTTTCAGGTGAGTTACTATGGTTATTTGTAGAGAGCTGCGGAGTGCAGCGCCTTAAAGATGGCGCCTGCTTCCACCTTCCACCATCCCAAGGGTGAGTGCTCTTTAGGAGTAAACAACTCCTTATTGGCTATGACTGAGGTCTAAGCATGCTTCCATATGTGTGTGCCTATCTACTGTTGCCACGTGGCAGTTCGGGATTGGCTAGCAGGAGAGTACTTAAGTTGTGGGCGAGCTTTCCCCGGGGTCAGAAGTCTGAAGTCAGAAGTCAGAAGATTGTTCAAGGTTCCTGAATAAACTGCACAAAGAAGAGTCTGGTGTTGCGTCTTCCTTGCTGGAAGAGGTGGTCATGACAGTTATTTATGTGGTTTAACATTTGTTTTATTCCTAATTTATTTTTTGAAGATATTCTTACCTCATGTGATGAATTCAGAATCTGGTGAGATCACTGAATTTTTATCTAAGCTAAGGTGGCTTAAATCTGGTTGGAGGTAGCATTAATACATGGATGAGTAAATCTTCAAAATTTGTTCATGGATTCATGAATGTTCTTAAATTCTTATCAGCTTGCTGTACAGAGCACATGCAGAGGCAAAGTGAAGTCTGCCTTATCCCTAATCATCGAGGAAAAGAGAGAATACAGTTATTTGCTACTAGAAGATGTGTTTTCTCTCTCTGTTCTTACAGGCAGCCAATGCACTCCAATAGACCCTTCTGGGAAAGTGAGTGTTTCAATTTACCAACATTTTATTACCCTCAGAATTAAAGCAGATACATGTAAGGACATGTAAAAAAATTATAGATCTACTGTACTTGCCCACTTCCAGCTGGACTTTATGTGTCATTTTGCAGTGGACTTGCTCTTTCAGGCACAAACCAGAGTGAAAGCCACCAAGTCAAGAACACGTTCGATCCCATTGCTAGCCCTTTAGTTCATAATCTGACCTGAATCAGATCAAGCCTTGAGAGTCAAGACTAGAAACTCCCCACATCATGTAATGGTATTTATGTTTAGTTTTCATTTATTAGTGTTGTTTGGGAATTTCATAGAATTAATTGTGATATTTAGATCCCTTCCCTATTTGTAACTCCCCCTTACTATGCCCTTCCCAATTTCATGTATTCTTTTCAAATCCTGGCTAACCCACCCAATTTCATATTGACTCTTCCCCTCCCAGCAGCCATAAATTGCCAATAGTTTCTTAGATTGAGTTGGATTTGTTACCCACTTGCACACTTCCAAGCTGAGAGTTTTTCTGGCTTAAGCTTACTTGGTCTTGTTTATGCTGCCCCTATTTCTATGAGTTCATCTGAATGCTCAGTTCTCTGGAAAATTGCTTCCTATTGGCTATTCAAAACCTATGGCTTTAAAAAAAAATTCTGCCACCTCTTCTACAATGATCCTTGAACCTTGTGTGTCAGAGATTTGAGTAATGATATCTCTTATTCAGAGATAATGACTCTGATGATATTTTTCAGAGTTATCAAAAACAGTGTGTCTCTATTTTCCTTCTGTTATTATTTCTATAGGTTCCAATATTTCAAATCATTCACTAGATCTGTAATATTTTGTTGTTACTTTGTAAATTCAATGCTAAAGTGGCTTTTGTTTTTTGTTGTTTGTAGTGGATTTCCTTGATCTTCTTTATAAAAATGAATTTGTTCAGTGATTAATTTGAACGAGTCTTCCAAATATTTGTGTTTTGAATACATTTATAAATTTGTTATAGAATGTTTAATCACCAAAGCCTTTCATAAATTTTATGCAAAACACTGCAAACAAAATATTAACCTTGTCAATTATCTAACAATTTAATTTTATAAATAGTTTTTTATCTGCTCCACAGTACATTATCACCATAAAGTAGCTTGTGCAAAATGTGGACAGTTTAGTCAGTACAGGTATTTGCACTGATTTAGAGTTTTAAAATTTCATTAGAGCATTATTTACTTTGATTTCTGGGATCTTCATTCTCATTAAAATTCTGTACTGAAGGTAAGTGCTCACTGCCCTCCCCCAATCCTGGCCTTGGTGATAGCAGACTGTAGCTATTTGTAATGCAGAGACAATTTAGTGCAATTAAAAAGATAAAAGCTTGCTTGTTGACAGGGGACTGCCTGGTTTAGGTTACACATGGCATAAATCAGCATTTGATGAAGTCTAGTTTTAAACAGGAATGAGCAAAGTAATTGGCATTCAATTAACTTCAGTGATAAGATGGTATAACAAGATTGCCATTGAACACTTAGTACCAAGACCTTCCTGAGCTCTGCTTTTTGTTGTTCTTTTGTTTTTCTTAGTATAAACCAAGTACCCTTGAATAAAGTCTTATGAAATCAAATTCCAAGAATGAATCAGTTTATTAGTCTTATTGTGACATTCTGCTTATCTGAACCTTTGATACTGTTTATGCACAACTGATAATAGCTATCCTGTTCAGTACACTACTTATCTGAAGCAGTGATTGCTATGCATATAATTCTATTGTAGCTTCTGTAACTCAAAATTTATCAAAATATGCTCATTAACACCGAAAGTAATGATATATTTACTTTCAAGATATATTTTTGGTTTCACCAAATTTTCATTATTTAGCATTTTCAGTGCCATTCCCCTTTCCTCGTGCCCCAGAAGTTTTATTACATGAAACAACAAGAGCATTTTAGGATTATGAGTATATCTTTGATTAATATCAGGTTTTTTTGTGATCAACTGAAAATTTCTTTCACTTTTTATTGTAAAGGTCCTCAGCAGATAAGGCAAATTATTATATATAATAATAAATAGTACCAGGTGTGGTGATCCACTAATTTAATTCCAGCCCTCAGGAGTCAGAGGCAAGTGCATCTCTGTGAGATTAATGTCAACCTGATCTACATATGGAACTCCAGGCTAAATATGGAGATCTGGGCCAACTGAGGCTCCAGGGAGACACTGCCTCAAAATACAATAAATAAAATAAACAATGACAATAAAATATTTTAAAAGAAATATATTTCTTCACATGAATGGAATAATGTTTATATGAGGGAGAAAGAAAGAGAATACACAAAGAAGAAAACACAATAATCTCAGACAGATGACATCCAAATATGAAGAGAACAATGCTTAGTATTTCAGCATTTCTTATTTCATTCTAAAGATAGTAATCACAGGTTACTGACAACTTATTTGCTTAAAACTTTGTAAGCATATTACATAATAAAAATGCCAATGAAAGATATTGCTCAAAATATTGTGCTTTTATAAAAATTTCAACAGTATTTCATTATTTTATTTCTCATGTTATAAACACTTCTAGAAGAATGAGATCTGCTTTGTTCTTTTACTAAATGATATTTTTATTGATCCTTTGAGACTATCATAAATATGTTTTGATCATATTTAGGTCCCCCATCCTCATATACTCTCAGACCCAGCCCTTACTCTCTCTGGCCCCTCACTTCATGGCCTGTATTATTTCATTTAAGACATATTGAATCAAACTTTCATTCCACAAATACTGTTAGATATTAGAGCATACCCTTGAGCCTGGTCGACAAACTTGGTGTCACAATCTTAAAGTAAGCTGACTCTTCATCTCCTAGCATCTATCAATTGCCAGTAATCCCACAGCTACAGTACAGATTCTTGTCCACCTCTCACTGGGTTTTTAATCTCATTTGGGCTTAAATAGGTCTTCTGTATGCTCTTACAAGCATCGTGGGTTCGTATGTGCAATTGTCCAGCTTTGCCTGGAAAATATGGTTTCCTTATATTCATCTACCACCTCTGGCTCTTACAATCTTTCTGTCCTTCTTCCTTGAGAGAAGAGTATGTGGAATAGGTGTGTTATAGACAACACTGCAGTCTCTTATTTTATGTACAATGAACAGTTATGAATCTCTGTGTTACTTTGTTGTCTGCTGTAGGAGGATTTTGTGGAGAGAGTTAATAGATAAGATGCATTAATACATAGGTAAAATAGGTAATTAGGAGGTCCTAGTTTAATACTCTGCCTACTTAGCAGGATGGTATTAGTAGAATCTCCCCTACACAGGTTCTTGGCCATGAAAAGAGTGCCAGGTATGGGCACCATCTTGTGAAGTGGGCCTTAAAACCAATCATAACGTGGTCGATTACTCAGATAATATCCATGCCACTATTGCAGTATGGAATATCTTGCCAGTCTAATAATTTTTTTGTAGCTCTCAGTGTTCATATCTGGTTAAGGTTGATGAATACATTTTCTTCCAGTAGTTTGCACAGCACCTTCTGGTACTATGAAAACTAGGCAGTAGGGATGACTCTTCCAGGTCAGTACTACCTTGTTCTTTCTTGGTCTTCTAGAACTCGTGTTTGTATTATCCTCAGCAATAGGTTCTTACCGTCAAGATCTGATTGGGAACCAAGAGCTTTGGAAATAACTAGCATAGTGTGAGGGTCTATGATGACCCTCTGCTCAATAATTCCAAAAGACACTATCCATTTATGGCATGAAGTTTTTTGTTGTTGTTAGCCTATAATGCCTCTTGATACGTTGTCTCTTGTTGTAAGTAAACTTCATTTAAACTCTTTTAATTTATGTGTATGTATATATTTTAGGAAATTCTACAGTCGCATGTTTCCATAAAATCTTCTGGAAGGCTTTTAGTGGTAGCTGTTCCTCTCCATATTATCTCTTCAACCCTGCCCTCCCATGCCCACGGCAATTTACACTTCCTGTTCAACATTACCCTCTTCTATTTCTACTCACTTCAGTTTATTTCTCCTCTCAAGAAACTCCCCTAACTCCTGCACGTCACCTAACTCTTTAACTGCTGTCTATGGATTCTCTAATAGATACCAAAAGATTCAAAACTGACATCCACATTTAGACAGAAAATCTGATATTTGCCTTTTGGGGTCTGGATTACATCACTCAGGACAATTGTTTCCATTTTCATTGACTTAATTTGTTTGAAAATTTCATTATTCTTAACAGCTGAGTATCATTCCATTATGTAAATTCACCATATTTTCGTTGTCCTTTCGACAGTTGATGGACATCCGGATTATTTCCATTTCCTGGATACTGTGCACAGAACAACAATGCATGATGAGCATGCATCTCTCTCATGTTATACATCATTCTTATGGGATTGCCCCAGAGTGATAGAGCTGCATCATGGGATACATCTATTTCTGGCTTTTAGAAGAACCTCCACACTGGTTACCATAGTTCATCTTCCAGTTTTCACTTACATCAGCAGTAAGTGTTCCCTTTGCCCCCATTCTCGCCAATATTTATCACCGTTTGATTTTTGGTTCTTGTCACTTCTGATTTCCACTCACATTCAAGTGCTACTCTGTTGAGAAAAAAATTAAACTATATTTTAATGGTACTACATTTTAAAAAACATTGTCATTCCTTGGTTTATATGTAAGACAACATGGATTCTCAATGTTTTCTCCCACTGCAGTGGTCAGGAATCTAAGTCTATTTCACTTTGTAAAAAAAAATAATAATAATAATTACCCAGAGGTGATTGTTTGATTACAAACTACCCGTTTTCCTTCATCTAAGTGGATTGTATGAACCACACAATGTTAGAGTTGCTTTTTGTGGCCCAGTGATAGTCTCATTCCCTCAATCACAGCACATTAAAACCTGGACATTGCTGCCTTTTACCTGTTCGTCCTTTTATTTTAATTTTTGTATTTGTTTAACGGGGACTAATGGGGGGAGTGGGTGACCCATATGCCCTGGTGTGTATGTGGAGATCAGAGGACAACTGGTTTGGAGTCATTTCTCTCCTTCCATCACGTAGATCCTCGGGACTGAATTATGGGGATCAGTCTCACTGACAAATTCCTTCATCAACTGTGAGGCATCTCACCAGTCATGGAGATTTTTTTTTTTTATTACCTAAAACCTAGATCCAATAATGAGCCTGACATTTCAGTGCCAAGACACATATTTCTACTATGATTTGGAGGTTTTCAATGTGTATTTAACAGATAAGAGCTCACACTGTAGAAATGGAATTTTTAGAGTAAGATTCGAACTTTAAAAAATGTAGTTTTTGCTAACAAAATTAAAAATAGTCTGTAAACTAGAATTTTATGTTTCACTCTACAGAGGCAGATGTCTGTAAGTAAATTTTAACTCCAAGAGAAGAAATATCCTATGTCTACAGCCTTGCCAGACCTCTCTGATGATGAATGGCAGAAAAAGAGAGTCACAAAAATATTGCCACAATGGAGCATGAATATATCCAAATATTTTCTAAATCTTGAAAGATTGCTTAACCATAATAACACTAAAGTGTTTGTTTGTATCAATAAAAATATAACAGGCTAAAGAGTTGCTTATGACAATAGTTCTTGGAAACTTAAATCTCTATCTCTATTTACACAAAGTCTTTGCTATATATTATCTAAATAATCTCTCTAACTCAACCTTCAATTTTGAAATAATTTGTATATATATTTAGCTTTCTTCTAAGGTGTTAGTAAATTTTCTCAAAGGAGATATTAATGCAGACACTAAAAATGATGTAGAAGGAAACAAAAGGACTAAAGTATCATCATTGACACTGAAGTTTATAGTTGTGTCATTGTAATAGTAACACCATTTTTAAAAACATTCTATGAATTCTCTAAAATGCCTGTGACATGACTTGGTTTTAAATATATTCAATACACTGTTTAAAGTATTCTATTTTCTATGGGAGCTGAAGAGATAGCTCAGCAGTTAAGAGCCCTGGCTTTTCTTGCAAAAGATTGCAGTTCAAATCTCAGAACTCACATAGTGGCTAACAACCATCTATTAACTCCAGTTCCACACAATCCAAATCCAACATCATCTTCTGTCCCTCACTGGCATTTTATGGTACTTGCATACATGCAGGCATAACACTCATACACATAAAAATGTAAAATAGAATATTCTATCTTCTCTACTGCAGTCTCTTTGAGATGGGGTTAATAATCTGTCATGAGCTCTTATTTCTTTCTCAGTCTTTTTGAGCTATACAGATTCCTTCCGTATGCATTCACCTCTCCCTGTTCCCCATCTAAAACAAACTTAGAAGCAGGAACCTTTGATGGCAGTACTTAGTAAGTAGCCTGACGAATGTTCCAGTATGACTTCTTTGCCTATCGCAGTCCTATTTTTCCATCACTACATTTCAGCAGGAGAATCCATGCCAAAAGTTCAATGAAGTTTTCCACTCTCCCTTCCCAGCTGCTTGTCTTAAGTTTCCAGCATAAGGAGCCTAACAGCCTAGAAAATAGAAAACAAAACAAAACAAGAAAGAAACTTTATTTTCTTCATATTTTTCCTTCATAATTCACCTGGGTTTCAAACAATATTTTGTCTACAGCTTTATTCAGGAGAGATTTCCTATATCAAAGTACAAGTGAAACATGAATATACCACAGATGGTACTTCTGCATCAAGGCGGTTGCCAAGCAACAGACAGCCATCAAGGACACTTAGCATTAGCAAATCTCCAATGACTAGAGGGGAGCCAATGCTCTCCTTCAGGATAACACCAGCAAAATTTGTTGTTATTAATTCTTATATGTGATTTGTTTGGAACAGCAAAAGCAGAAGATATTCAGCATTGGGAAAGAGAATGTATGCTATTTGGAATTAAAAGGCAGGACTTACAGTCAGAAATAAAAATTTAATTAGTAAAATAATTACTTCTGAGGCTGGAATGAACAGCCGAGAAGAGTACTTACCTCTGCTTTCATATGTGTCTTGGACCCTGAAACTGTCTAAAGTCTGAGTAAGAATTTGAATTAGCCATACTATTTAACAAATTGCAGACTGAAAACCCTCAGTATGAAGAACATTCTTAAGTCACAGGCCTCTGGTTGAGAATGATAGTGCGAAGAATTAGCAGAAAAGCTCTCCTAAGGAGCAATATTTTCTGTGTAGTATAATTTAGGAATGGCTTAGATTTAATTTGAGCATAACTATAGGTTCTTCTGTGGTTTGTTCCAGTGAAAGAGGTTTATTTGGATAATTGAGGTGAGAAGCATGGAATCCCACCTGGAGGGAGGTGATTTAAAGTAGAGATATGGATAAAACTTATGGTAGCTAGGGACTTGGGCCTATAGTATCACTGATTAGTATGAAACTTGAAAGCAATTAAAATGTTTTGTGTAAAAGGCTACAAGTCTTCAAAGTATTTATGTGTTACATTTGTTTTTAGCTAAAGGAAAATCTTATTAGAGTTTAAAGAAAAAAAAAAACAGGGTAGGCAAACTATACATGTCAGCACCTCCCTGGAGGATGAGAATGGAGAAGAAGAGGCAACAAAAGGCCATGCCATTTGAGTTAATCCATCTTGGGGGTCAGTCACATGGCTGCAAGCAGACAAATGGCAGGGAAGAGGGCTTTAGAGAATGAGTCGGTAGCCCAAGGTACCAGAAAATAGCCTACTGGTTCTTGCCAGCATCTAAAAGATGGAGACAGAAAAAAATAAAAAAAAAGAAAAGTTGTATGGCAGTGCTTAGTAAGTAGCTTGAAGAACCTTCCCCTTTGACTTCTTTACCTATCACAGTCCCATTCTGCCATCACCATAGTTTAGCAGAAGAATCCATGCCAAAGTCAGAACTCAGAATGATGGGTAGATTCAAGGCAGCTTGTATGGTCTGTGCCAGTGGGTAGGAATTCTGAGAAGGAAAACTGCAGGGATAATTATTCTGCCTGTCTCTTTATCATGGCTTATGGTAAGCATATCTTCTTAAGGGTGAGCTCACTTTTCTGGAGAGTGGTCCTTTGCTCAGGTGATTGACCAGCATAAGTGTAATGTTGATCTCCGCCCTGGTCATGTATTTCACCTCTTTACCAAAAGGAGCAGATTTCCCTTAATAAGACCTTCCTGCTGCTGTGTTGATTACCTTCTGAAGAGTTAAGACTAAAATCATTTAGGAGATGGGCTAAAATTGGAAAAGTGTTGCTTATTTTCATCATGAAAATCCAGAGTTCCAGTTCCAGAACATTCAGGAGAAGGAATCAATACCTTGAATCTCTGGCCAGGAATGCAAGAATGAAGCCTCAGTTTCTGGTCTCCTAAATGTGCATCTGTGTCTGAAGGCTAAAATTAGGGCGTGGGCTAGAAATCCAGGCCAGACATTGATCTTTATGTCACTGATTTTTGTAGCTTTTTCTTAAATGGACAGAGATAAGCTTCCTCTGGTAATCATAGCTAAATAGAAGGAAAGACTTCTCTATAAACTATGAAGCAGATTAGACCAGAACATAGCATCATGAAGGCTTGGCTCTGAGAATAAACAGGACAATTCAGCAAATCTCAGTATGATTTGTGCTGGCCCTAGAGCCCTCTCCTCATGTCCTTTCAGGAATATCTGCTTCTGGGAAAATAACTGGCACATGGCAGAACTCCCTCCACCAATACAGACAGATGACTACTTCTGGACCCCTGCTGTCTAACAGGGATCTTTATAACAAGTATCCTCCACTCAGATAGTCCACAAAGGAAAAGCAAATCTGTTTCAGTAGAAATTTCCCTTTTTCCTTTGTTTACAATGAGATGTGTTCTATAATTTTCCTTGTTTTCCCTTCTCCTGTTCTTTTTTGTGTCACAGACATTGCCTCCAAAAATTCTATTACATAATTATTATTTCTCAGTATAAATCCAGCTGCAGATAGATGGCTATGATTAGCCAGAAATTAGTGTTTTTTTAAAAATTTCAACCTATATTCTTCATGAGGATTAGAAAACAATTTTAAAAATATACTCCAAAACAGCCAGGCTCTGCTCAAGAAGATATGCCAGCTTTGTGAAAATGGCACCATATACTCGGTGGTAGAAGGAAGAAACAGAAAGAGAATTCATCCCACTCCTTTGATTTGTCCACACATTCGAATGAAAAGACTTGTATATTTATTTTCTTAAAATTATTATTTTTATTTCATTTGTATGAGTGCATTCCCTGAATAAGTGCATTGAGTTATGCAATGCCCACATTGGACATAGGAGGCATCAGATTCCCTGTAACTGCAGTTACAGATGGTTGCTAGCCACCATGTGGCTGTTGGGAATTGAACCTAGGTTCTCTTCAAGAACATCCAGTGGGACTTAGCCACTGATCCATTTCTCCAGCTCCTATATTTACTTTTTAAAACAGCAGGAATGCAAAAAGAGTATAGGCAATTAGATACCTTATTTTCTCACTGTTCTATAGTTTTCCCATAAAGTATTTTGAAACAGTGGCAAATCACATTTCTCCAAGAATAGAAGTTCAATCAGATTTTAGTTTCCTCCAGTTTTATGAAGATATTTTTGAGATAATCCCAGAATTAATATATTTCCTAAGATCTACATTGGGTACCCTGGTATAAATGCATAGAACAGATAAGGCAATAGACTTTTCATTCTAGTGGGTATATTAGCTTTCTGTTTTTAAATACTCTTTATAGATGTTGCAATTTAATCTTTTTATTAAAATACAAAGTGTATGGTATGATTTCACTATTAGTTCACATTTAAAGGTAGGTTTATAAATGATGGGGTAGGGAAAATATTTTTACTGGAAAATTTATATTTCAAAGAGCATGGTATGGCCTTGGAAGTAAACTGTGACAGAATACTTTAATTGTGTATAGTATCACAAAGCTAACGTAGTAGTCAACTTCCTATCACTATACTAGATTATATAAGATCATTATTTTTTTTTTTAGAAAAGTCTTTTGGGCTCAGAATTTTGTAGTTTCTAGTGTAATATCAAGCGATTTTACTGCTGTGAAGCTCTTCCAGCGGAGAGGTAGAAAGTCCATGTTAGATCAAATTGCTTACATCATGGCTAGGAAGCACGGAGAAAAAGGTATTAAAGTCTAACTATCCTCTTTCTCCTCAATATTCCGAAACTCCAAGAAGCTTTCATCACCTCCCAACAGTTTCGCCTTAAGAACAAAGCATTTGGCATGTTGACCTTGGGGAACATTCACCATATAACAGATAGCATTCTGATAGTATTTCACAGTGACTCATGCCCAAGGAACAGTTTAAAAGGCATTCAGTCCATCCTCAAGAAACTCAAAGTTTTAAGTATTTCTCACTATCTAAGTCTAACTTCTCCTCTAAAGTTAAAGCAGATTCAACTGTGAGCTGCTGAAAAATGGAAAGTACTACATACTTCCAATGTACCATAGACGAATGGGCACAGAGTAAACATCCCTATTTCAGCAGAACAATAAGAAAATGGCAAGACATTGTCAATTTACTTCCAGGCTGACACCCAATACAGCAAATAATGAAAATTATAGATTATCCTGTCTGTCGCGGGCAGTATGATTTTATTTTGTTTCTTCTAAATTCAGCTTCCCGGTGATCTTTAAGTCTTGTGAAAATGTTTATATTTTTAACACAGAACCTGCCTAAATATGTATGCCCGGGTCAAACTATAGGAGCAACAAAATTGTCATATCATAAATTTCCAATGCAAATTTATAATTTCCAGTACAGGCTTTAATTTCATTTTCTATTAACAGCACTGAACACACTACTGCATAGGTATGTTATAGTTCAAGTTGTAAAGCTTGAAAGGCTTATTTGAGGCATACCTCAATGTTTATGCAAACTGGTAATTTAATCATCCTCCTAGGTATTCCTTTTTTTATGCATTTGATAGATAACAGATGTCCAACAAAGCTTCTGTTCTGAAAAAAAAATTGACAATCCTGTTCATAGCTACAAAGAAAAAAATAATGTAATATTTACATCATGTGGGCCACACTGTGACAGGAGGTAGGACTTTAACAGCCTAGGAACCATAACCCCAAGTGTCCTTATGGTTGTAGCCACGTGACTGCTTGTTTAGGGTGACTCTGCTGGCAGCCCAGAATGTTTTCTACCAACTGTCACAAATTGTTAGCACTTCTGCCTTGCTTGAGCCACCATTTCACCTTCACCTAGATTTTCAAAGTGGGACCTGCTTGTGGGGACCCCTCGCCGACAGCACACTTGCTGTCTTTCCAGGCTTTCCCTTGCGATAACAGTGCCAGCTACCTTGATTCTTTCATTCTACCTTTAAAAAAGTATGAAAAAACAAAAATATAAGCAACCCTCTGCCCAAAAGAACACAAAACATCAAACAGAACTCATCAGACCTCTTTTTATTAGACCATTTGAAATATGCTTCAGGGACCTACACAGTGCAATGCTACTTGAACTTAAAAAGTAAATCTCAATGTAATACGGAGCATGGTATGCAGGACACCTTTGGACTCCTTTAAAAAAAAAAATGTGTCCTGAAAAAGAAATTTCTGAAACAAATTTGAATGTCTATATCCCTAAGCCGGGGACATGGAAGGTGGCTTTGGAGATTTCTGCGTGTGTCCAGGCATACTTCCTATTTCCACGACAAGCACTTGGTTGCTTTTCACAAGCTAGGCTGTTCAGCAGCTGCATTTTCCTTGCCATATAGGTTTGCATAGACTCATTCTTCTCCACATGTCAAATTTTCCAAATCATTTTTCTTTGCTTCTTTCTGCTCTTGATTTTTACTGTAAATATCATCAAAACATTCAGTAAGTACCCATGTAGCAAGTTGAATACCTTATTCCTTGACATTTCCACCAGCTGATGAGCCACACCATTACTTTTAAACTTAAATCCTCCAAAACAGCAGGCAATAGAAAAAATGCTTCATTTTTTCCCACAATCTAACAAGTGCAGCCTCTAGTCCAACTCTAACTAGAGTTTTATTTCAATCTGAAATATCATTCACATGTGGATCCTTTACTATCTACATTTCTATTAGCTTTTTATTTATCACATAAACCCTGAGGATAATCACTGTTTAAAATGCAAATGTGTGTTAGATTTCTAACCTGTTCCTTAAACTCTTCCAAAACATTTTCGTAAACTATTTCCTCAAGTACCTCCACTTTAGCAGTGATAGCATGATCAATAGCCTACTTCTTGGTACCAAAATTATGTGTTCATTGTCTTTATTTCATTATAATGAAGTAAATTTGAGATAATTAATTTAAAGAAAATAAGGTTCACTGGGCTCACAATTTTCAAGTTTTCTATTTCAGCTAGTGAGATCATTTTACTTGATCTTTTGTGGGAATGCCACACAACATAGTAACCGGACAGACAGTGGGGTAAAGTGTTACTTCATGGATATGAAACAAGAATAGTATTTCCTGGATTCTCATAGTCCCTTTTCAGTGTATGACCAGAGTGCTGTATGGACTCCAGTTGAGGCCTGAATTCAAAACTTCCATGGGAACATTATAGTAGTACCACTTTTATGACTAAATCCTTAATACATGGTCCTATGGAGAACATTCAACATCCAAACTACAGAAGCTGGTATAATTTTCTGAGAAGAAACTACAGGCAGCTTTTCCTGACTGAGTACAGGACTGAATTTTGCTCCCCTGGTTACAGCTCACAACTGAGAAGAAACTTCATGGTCCCAAATAACTAAATTGAGCCTGAAGTTTTCACATGGAAAATTTAGGACAAAATGTTTGAATATACAAGGAACGGTGCATTTGGGGGATAAAGCAAAGAGAGGGGAGGGGCAGGGAGAGCAGAGAGAGAAAAATCTTTGGTAGCTGTGAAAACATAAGCGACTGTGAAGAAAGTAATGTTTCATGGCTGTTTAAAGCCTCTGGACCTTAGAGAGTATGTGATATAAACAAACACTAATTTTCCTTCAGTGGTCTATGTAAATCTGCATTTCTAAAACAGTGGTCTAAGATAAATCTGAAATATCCATCTCTTTATTCTGTAAGAAGTAGAGATTCATCAGTGTAATCACATATCCTGTGGAGGCATTTAGGGATAACAAAGAGAATCCACCATTTTAGGAAATATTTGGTAATGTTGAACATCAATACTCATAAATGTGAAAAGGCCAAAACTATTCACAATGTTTTAGAATTTTATTTGCAGTTGTGCTAAACTAGATTTTCTTCACTTCTTCCTCCTGTCCCTCCTCATTCCCCTGACTTCTCTCATTTCTCTTCTTCTCCCACTGTCTCTACCCCCACACTCCACTTTCAGGCACGGGTACAAAGAGATTACCTAAAAATGTTTGTAGTTCATGTGTGTTTTTATAATTTAGTCCTCTTTTCCCTGCCAATTCAACTTTCTCTTGAGAAAACATGTGCACTTCTGTTTGATAGTATCTACTATCATATTTTGGCAGATATTTTAAACAGGTTCTCACCACAATAAATTTGCTTCATTGTATGAGGACCAATGATAAATAAATAACAAGAAAAACTAATATTACAATATCTATGGAGAAAAATAGGTATGGCCATTATCTTCAGAATGCAGTCTAGGAATATTTGATGCCAATAGAAAATGGTGCTGCTCTGTAATATACAGAGTTGATAGGAATGACCGAGTCCCTGAACATAATGTCTGCTTCCGTAATGACAAGTGGACATTGTAGTCAGACAGTAGAATGAAAATACTGTCTACTTACAGATAAAATGATAATTGAGAAAATTATAAAATAAACCTGGATTGTTTTCTGTCAAACAATCTATTGCACATGTGAGGTGTCACCTGATGTTCTTCACATCATGTTATAAGAAATAGAGCTTTAGATTATGGCACAATAAAATGCCAGTGTTGTAGATGCAACTACCACTTTAAGTAATATATCTTTGTCTCTCATTCAGACATCTCTGGCCATTGGCTTCATGAAATTGCAACCACCTCAGTAAGGCAAAATCTGAAATATTTATAGCTCTTAATGATGTCAGTAGTGAAGATTTGGTGGTGAGAGGAGCTGAGATTTCTGGAAAGGAAACTAAAGTAACTCAAGAGCTAACTAAGGTGATTTGTCAAAATTCCATGAGAAGTGGTAACAAATATGTTGACCAATGGAGAAAAAACCAATATTACCTTGTGAGTTCAATCTTTGGCCAGTAATCCTCCAAGATCTATCTGTCTCTATTGCCCACCCCGCAGTTCTGGAATAACAAAAGTGCACTGCCATGTCCAAGGATGCTGGGAATGTACTCAGGTATTCATGCTTACATAACAAGTACTTTATCCATTGAACTATCTCCTCTGCCAAATATTTGTTCTTAAACAAACAGTAACCTGCATAAAGTGGGACTTCATCTTCTTACAGAGAAAATGACCTTTTTGGATGAATGTATTAATTAATAAATATATTCAGAAGAATGTACCCTAAACTAACTTGAAGATTTCCTTTGGTTAACTAGTTTACTAATTCCTTATTGTCTACTAAAACAGAGTTATATGGGTTCTTACTATCAGGCAAATATTTCATATATATGATAATGCAGAATAATGGTAATATCCCCAATAAACAATAATAGTGAGCCTGAACTTTGAAAATAATACAATAAAAATTCAACAGAATTGTTTGTGTTTGTGTCTAAAACAAAAACAAATATCTACTGCTGTCAGTTATATGACATTATAGAGCCTTAGCAGCCACATGGCCAAATCTTTGTTATATCTTGCAGTAGGATGCTTGTTCCTTGTCACCGTCAATTTGAAATTTTACAAAAATTAGAATCATAAGACAGCAAGAAAAGCATGTTGCATATTGCCTTTTTCCCTCTAGCTTACTATCGGTAATCTTAAAAGTCAACAATGTCAGATTTCAATTTTGTTGTTCACTGAATCACCATCCTGTGAACTGGCAAACTGAACTTTACAGCTTATGCTGCTGTAAATGTTTCCTACACAATGATTAAAGCAAGAGAGAGAAAAGAACACATTTGAGCTACCTGACAATCGATTTTATTTTATCTTTGTTTAAGCAGAATACTTTAAATTTCTTCAATTAAGAATGTATAGATCATTCGCCTATATAGTCTATAATTTGTATACATATTAATAAATTTATACATATAAAGCAAAACTTGCATATACCAAGGGATAACCAACTCCTTTGATTATCATTCAGCATTTATTGAAATAATAATAAAAACATACGTTTGGTCAAGTTTCTACTACATAGAATGAACTCTTCAAGCTGGGGCTTATGTGGAAACTCAATGACAGTACTGGCTGTTGTAAAAGATTTCAGAAATGTCTACATTGAAAGAAAATTAATGAAAAAGGAATTAGAAGATAATCTGCAACTATGCTGACATATTTTTACATTGAAAATCTTTTCTCTAGGTTCATAGAAGAAAATCCGGAGTGCATTTTTGCCCACATATAAGTTTTATTCTCTAATGATAGGTTGAAGACAATAATTAGTAGTATCAACAGTGATGGCAGTAAATTCCTATTAATATTCACACACTGTATCCAATAGCTAAAAGGCATCATTACATTTAGACGAGATTGAATATCTTATTTCTTGGAGTGGAATGAGAACTCCTTAGAAGAATTATTTTAGCCCAAGTCTCTCACTCAGAATTTCTCCTTATACTTTATTGTAGAACTTAAGATAACAGTAGGATCATAATTGAGAGTATCCAAGAGAAATTCTGAGGAAAGCAGAAAAAAATATCATCTATAAAACTGGAAATCATATTCAAATTAATATTTTCATTACAAGAAGAGATTAACAACTTGAAGACCAAAATATTGTTACTTTAGATAATAATTTATTTTAACATGGAAAATTTTCCTGAATTTATTCAATTTTGTTAATAAATGTGTGAAACACATGGGGAGAATACTAGGTAATGATGTCTGTTTGAAAGCTTATAGCTTGCATTTCAGTGTGTGTGTGTGAGTGTGTGTGTGTGTGTGTGTAGAACATTAATTTAAATTACTGAAATATTTATTAATTCTAATGAGTACTGGGAGAAAATAAGCATCCTTCTCTAATAAAGCATAAAAAAAAGACACTCTCATATTGGGGAATGGTACTTCAGTTTATCCTACAAGAACAGAGAGACTATCAGAAACAGAAAAATAAGAACATTTACCAAGCTTTTCATTCAGATACGTATTCTAGAAAACAGTTTGAATAGCATTTCTAATTGAGAAAAATATCATTTAAAAAATCCAGCATGTGTTAAGGAAGGTGGGCATTAATAACAAACAGTGACAGCTACATAAGTAAACTCAGTATTTACATCTCTGTGATCTTTTAAAACAGCTGCATCCTAAACTTGAAAAATTAGATATTAATGTTTAGCTATGTCTATTTTGTAGATTTTATTTTAGATACACATGTTCTAAACAACTTAAGATAAGATAAAATAAAATTATTTCTCTATTTCTTTGAAAAATATACCACAATACCTTGAATAGTAGATGAGATTAGATTGAAATTAATATCAGATTTCAAGGAGACCAGAGCAGCCTTCCAATTTTTTCTGAATTTCCCCATACTTTCCACTACAGTGTGAAGTCTTCTACTTTGATGACTCCACCTTGCCAACCATGAGAAACAGAAACTTCTGAAACTGTGCTACCAAATCAGTCCTTCCTGCTTTGACTAGTCTATGTCGAAAAGTTTTGGTCATAGACTCACAAAATTAATGAACACAGTACCACATCATCAAAATCTGTAAAAGGTCAAAAATGTCATCCTTATTATGGAAGCAGAGTCAACCTGCAACAGTTCCATTAATGTTCATAGCAGACAGGCTGGCACAGGATCAGACATATGGTTAGTTTAGTGCTCACAACAACAGCATTAGCCAGTATAACAGGATCCTAGTAATCTTGTACACACAAATACTAATGAAGTAACTCAGGTACACCATGCTATAAACATCTAATTATATGGCTATAAATAGTGATATTACTGCTACTATCATTCATATATGTGTCTTTTTTCCCAGCCGATGTATAAACATAAATGCAAGATTCCAGGAGCCTTAACATATATGACAAAATTCATGAAGGTCTTTGAGTAAACTATGGGGTTACGGATAGGAAAGAGGGGGATAAATATGATTAAAATGTACTGCAAGAAAACTACAAATTTTTTAAAAGTCTGAAAATAAAGTAGCCTCTAAATATTTTTGGGTGGTATCATGGAAGAATTAGTGATGCTTAATATTTGAAATAAAACAAAACAACAAAACAAAGGCCTGAATAAACTTGCATTATCCACAGGACAATAGACTTTAAGCAACTAAAGCTAAATTACTAATGAGAAATTCAAGCCATTATTCCAAATGACTCCTATGTAACTAATTGTTAATAGATACTCTTCAGTCTATGAAAGACAACCACCACTTTCAACGGCTTTTGATTGCACATATACTAGCAAGGGCTTTGTTCAAAGATGTGACCATCTTTAAAAGCAAAATTCAACTTCAAAGGCACTTATAATGCACACATAGAGGGTGCCTTCTTTAAGGTATTTTCAGTTCTTGGATGAGTTTTCATACTATAAATCCAGACTTTTAAAGTTAGTGAATAAAAAGATAGGTCCCATAAAAAGAAAATGCACTTTGAAATGCCTCACAGGAGTATAATTCAACTCTAGTAAAATATAAAATAGGACATTCTTGCAAAAATTATTAAATAAAAAGGTATTAAAATTTGACAGAGGTCAGTAACATCACTTTCCTTTTCTTTTTTAATACCTCAGCAGAAACAAGAATGTTAACACTAGAAATTTTATCAGTGGTAGTCAATATACTGAAAATCATTAGTGTTTCCAGCATATGTCTCACACCTTCATAGCAAATGGGACCTCACGTTTGCAAGTGAAAATTGTCAACATATAAATCCAATTTTTTTTATTTGTGTGGTATTCATGCGTGTGTGTGTGTGCACGTGAGTGCAGTTTGTGTAGATGATTGTGGATATGTCAATGCATGCATGTGAAAACCTAAAGTTGGCATTGGCTGTTTTCCTCAGTAATTCTCCATTTTACTGAATCCGGGTCTACTACTGGGTAGGAAGCTCACAGATTTTAGCTAATCTAGTTACCCAGGCTGTCCTGGGGAATCCCCTGATTGTGCTGCCTTTGTGTTTGGAGTACAGGTGCCAACCAGCACAGCACTTGTCATTTTACCTAGGTCTTGGTGATTTAAACTCAATTCCTCATGATTGCATGGCAAGTACTTTTTATGCACTGAGCCATGTCCTCAGCTACGTAAGTCATATTTTCAAATTAGATCAATTTCATTTTCTACAGTTGAATATATAATGCCATGTATGTCTGTTGTTAATATTTAAAATTTTTTTATTGAATCATTGTGTATTTCATAAGAACATCTTCATCAATCTTAATCTTCATACCTCCTTCCCCACACCTGCACAGCCCCCTAACTAGAATCCATGCATTCTTTCATCTGTGTCAAGTTAGTGTCCACAAACAGTCCTCAGTGCAGCTTCATTCACTGGGGTCTAGTCAGCCTATCCAAAGTCCCTTACTTTAATTAGCTGACTTCTATATATTAAGTTTCACTCACCCAGGGCTCAGGGAACACTATAGAAGGGAGACAGAAAGATTGTAAGCGCCACCAAGGGGGTGTGTGATCATATGGAACTAGAATCCTACAGGCTCCTGGGACCCTGTTCATACTAAACTACAGCAATGATATGGGCATGCTCAAGACCCATGCAAACTCAAGCAAACAAATCCCAGCATGGAACTGGAGAAATGGGCAGCATTTCTTTACTAAAGAAATATTGGAAAGAGACTGCTGATGAGTGAGAATTATTTTTTTAATATTGCATTTTTTATGTCCAAAGATAGGTCAATGGCTTCGGGCTGAGGAAGCTGAAGTTATTTCAATTATAAGTTGTTATTATAATGTATACAAAATTACCATAATTATTTAAGCAATGGTAACTGTAAAGTTGTGTAATCTAACGCAATGCAGAGAAGGTGAAGTTGAATGTATACACATCACTAGAGGACAGCCTTGATCCTCTGGGTGCAGCCTCACTCATCTATGACTGTTGTGTGTTTAAAAATCTTTCTTATGCACTGGGTTATATGTAGCCTAAGCTAGTCTCAAGCTTGCTGTATAGGTGAGGTTGGACATGAGCTCTTGATCTTCCTGTCTCCACCTGCAAAATAGTGCATCATACAGAACTGTATAAGCATTTATTGACTTGGAATGATCTATGAAAGGTTTAACTATTTAGTTTGTTATTAAATAAAGATGGGGGACTAATCATCTCAAAACAAATAAAAAATTTAAAAATTTTCCTGGAATGGTGGTGGATGCCTTTAATCCCAGTTCTTGGGAGGCACAGGCGGAAGCAGGTGGATCTCTGTGAGATCTAGGCCAGACTGGTCTCCATAATGAGTTCCAGAACCAATGCTGGTACCTGTTTTGTACTACTCCATAGAAAGGGATAAGGGCTAACCTGAAGAAATAATGGCATTGTGCTATCCAAAAGTATTATACTTCTTTATGTTCTTGGTTTTGTTTTTTGTTTTGTTTTTGTTTTAAATTTCTCCTAAGGGATCTAATGGTCTGAAAGCAAAACACTGCAACTTTAGGAGAAAACACTATTCCCACTGACAGACATACATTTCCTTACACTGAAAACAAGGTAGGGAAGCCTGACTTATTCCAAAACCTCAGCTCTTATCTGAATAGCTTTGTCAAAGGCTACCACACAACCCCACAGCCCCTGAGACTTGCATGACAGTTATTTTTTTGATCCTATTGCTGTCCTCTTAGCACCTCCCAGTAGCTAGTTCTCAAAGGATTTACCTAACTAGGATGCACTAATGTCTTAGACTGTTGTTTCCTAATGTTCATAAAAACTGGTGTTGGTGTTTGATGATTCTGTGCCATAACTTACCCCCAGATCTGAAAGCAGAATTCTTCCCTTCAGATTTCAGTGTGTGTCCCAGCTCTCTGTTACTGAGTTTCCAAAACTCAAATGCTGAATATTAGCAGTAGTTACATGCTGGAAGCTTGCTTTGGTTAAGGTGTAATATGTGCTGTCTTTTTCACAGTGAGAAGGAATAACCTTCAGTGATGTGAGGGAAAAGCATTGCTGGAGTTGAGGAAGTGAAGCTCCCTCTCTCTTTTTCCTTCTTAATTATTGGAAGAATTCATCCCACCAATGGTCATTTTAATTGTTATTTCTATTATTCAGAAGAACAAGATTCAGGGATTTAATTTAGAACTCATTTTGTCAAAACTATTTAGATAAAATTTCAGCATGAAGCCACAGTACTACACAAATCACCAAGATATCACTTCAACTTAGCAAAAAAGATTCTGTTCAAGAGGTAAGTCATGAAAAATTATCCCCAGAATCTGAAATTTTAAGATTAATCTTGTTTGACAATTTCATATAGTTAGTATAAAATCTGACAAGTCAGTAAAAGAGAATAGCAGTTGCTTAAACACAGGGTATTAAATATAAATAATCGTTTGTACAGGTATTGGAAAACTGCAAAGGTGAAATGGAATTGAGGAAATAAAAGAGACCACTACATGAGACAGCGTCTAGAAACTGGGAATCACAGGTCGGCAAGGAGTAGAGAACCATTTCCATCGCAACGTTTTGAGAAAGAGGAATCTAAGATATTAAGGCAAGACATGCACTTTAAAGGAGATTTCAAGGACAGTTGAGACTCAACACTCTCAGGAGAGGGAGTCTGGAGGTAGTGCCTCTGAGGGGAAAGCAGATGCGCAATGTGGGAAAGAAACTGCGAGGACAATCTGGAAGTATAAAGAGACAGTGAAAGTTACATTCACTTTTGTGATCCATTAGAGGTCCCCTGAAAGGCCTTGGAAGAGGGAGCTAAAAGGATAATCACAGACAAAGGACAAGCAAACAGTAAGAAGTTAGCACCCGTTTCCACTTTCCTGCCTTCCTGTGCTCCTCTAGCGTTCTGTTTGTAGATCCCAGCCGCGAGTCTGAGTGGACCCCGTGAAACTCCAGAAACAACAGCATACCAGTAAAGAAATACAGGATACAGAAACAACAAGGAGAGAGAGAGGGTGGGGGAAGCTTGGAAAGGATTTCTCATTGAACATGGAGCTCAACAACTTGATAAACTGAACAGCAAGTTGCAAGAATCCTCCTGTGCCCTCCTCCCAAGCACTGAACTATGGGTACATGCTACAATGCTATAGGACTCGGCTGTTTATGAGGGTACTAGGTATCTGAACTCAGGTCCTCACATTTCAGTGACAATCATTTTTCCTAACGAGTCACCCCCCGCCCCAGAAAAGCAGGGATCTTATAGACAGTTGTAAAGTAACTTTTCATTTTCTATGACAAAATACCTGACAAAAGTAACTTAACTAGGGCTTATTTTGCTTAAGGCTTGAAGGTACAGACCAGCATGATTAGGAAGGCAGGGCATGAGGTGCACAATGTGTCTAGTTACACTGTGTCTGCTGCTAAGAAGGAGAGTAGTGAGTGCTGGGGCTCCACTAGCTTTTACCTTGTCATCCACTGCAGAAACTCAGCCAATGAGGTTGATGTCACGTACACTTAGAATCATTCAACTTCAATTTAACCTCTCTAGAACTGTTTACAGAAATCAGAGGCTTGTCTCCACATTTATTCTAATTTCCGTTACATTGACAGTCACGATTAACCATCACAGTGGGCATTGATTGAAAGCAAAATGCTTTATGATCTTAGAGGTAAATGGAAAAATTAAAGTAATTGTCTTAGAGCTTATAACCAAGAGTTTTTATTCCTCTAGATTTCTTATTTTATATGTGATGATTATATTGAAAGATTCGAGCTAAACATACAAAAGATGTGTTGAAGCAAATAAAAATCATCTCTTATCCATAGTGGGCAAGTGAAGCTTTCAGAGCAGAAGATTCCATATGACTCAATGGCCATTATGGCTTTAGAAACAACTGTTTGAGATTTCCTTGGTAAGATTTCTCGTATGTACACAAAATACAAATTTTCATTGCTTCATATTTTAAAATAATGGTGTTTCATACAAATATATTGTGTTATTGCATTTATGAATGAGGAATTCTTTATGTGTAAGAGCCGGGAAGTCTGAAAGTTTGACAACAGAATAAGGATGCTAGATTTTTGTAAAGCCTTTCCACAACTTTTTATCTGAACATTCTGTGCTGTACCCAGTGCTTAACCTGGCCCATGATAAAATATGTTACAGCTGGATTCATCCTCCCACTTGCATTTCACATCACAGATAATTACACTTTGTCTTTACCCATGATTTTCATTTCATTTTTACATTCACGTAGATAAAGAAGCATTTGATTATCATGTAGTGGACTATTTATCCTCTTCACATTCACAGCTGAGTTAATTAAGTTAGTTAGGAAACTGTTTTCTTCCCTGTTATATTTATTAACTTTCAGAGATTTTTACATTACAAAATTTAAAATATCATGAAACTTAATAATTTAAACAAGAGAATACATCCCATGAGTATTTACAATGAGCTTCCACAATGAATAGAAAAAAATTACACTGTCATTTCAGGCAGTAGTAGTCAATTTTATCCTTCTCAAATATTACTTCCAAATCTTAGGCCTGAAATTTTATATTATTACTTACCTTTAAGTTTTTTCTCTTCTTATTTGGGGTAAATATTTCATTTCTGACACTAAGATTAAGTAATAATAAAAAAATTCTCAAGAATGTGTCTGTATCCCTAGGTCTGCTCCTATTGATTTTCCTGTCTGAAGGTATAAAGGAGAAATCTCTGATTGAGAAAGCTGGCAAGAGCTACAGGCTGAAATTATGACATAGAGCGGTTTAACATGGAGTTTGAGGAAATACAGAAGGTCATGCATGTATATATATATATATTACATATAATATAATATATGCATATATAATCTATAACTCTACCATAAATCCTCCATACAGCTGAATAAAAAAGCCATTAAAAATGAGGGTTCTGGGGCCCAGAAAGTTGACTCAATGGTTAAGAATACTGACTGCTCTTATAGAGAACCTGAGTTTTCTTCTCAGCATTCACAAGAAGGCTAACAACCATCTGTAATTCCAGTTGCAGGGGATCCAATGTCCTCTTCTGACCTCTGTAGGAATTATATGACACAGGTGCACTTACATACATGCAGGCAATACAGTTATACACATAAAATAAAAGTAATAAATACGATTTTAAATGAGGACCCTGATGTTGCCTGTACTTACTGTACCATGGTGTACGTAAACTTGGTAGTTTCTTCACCTGAAACAAGACTCTTCACCTGTCAAGACCCTTTTTTGTATAACTTAATACATAATTTAATGCTAAGTATAAGTGTTAAGGACTGAATTATTAACAATACCTGTCACTTAGGTTTTGCCCTCAAAGATTACCAAATTGTCAGGCAGTAATCATTATCATCAATCATTTGGTATTAGAATATTATCCATACAAATAAATGATAAGTGAAAAATTTAAGAGGGTAGATGTTCTTTTCTCAAGTGAGAATTTTGACATACATACAGTGTCATGCAGTTAAAGCAATTACTAAAACAATCTGAATATATCATCACAATGTATTTGTTGGAAAATCCATATCCTCATGAGCAAGCTTCAGGAGCTGTGCAAGTTATTGTTGTTTGTGAGCCAAGTTTCTATGCACCTACAGAACTAGTCATATGATTGATATTCAATATATTTCAGATAGCTAAAACATGAAATGTACAGTGTACTTGAACACCTAAGAAAGAATACTTTTGATGATAGAAGTTATTATGAAATTATAATGAATTTACAGCATAGCACACTAATCAATGTTATCAAGTGAATGCCCTTGGCATTCACATCTTGCTTTTACATACCATATGTGATATAGAGTATATTCCTGATGAGATATACACAGACAGGCATGAAGGAAGAGATTCTTTATGTCATTCAGTAAGTCTTCAGAGGAAAAAATATACAAATTTAATTATATAAATTATATAAATTATAGATTGTATCCCTGAAACTCCCTAATGATCATATGTGTTTTGAATGTTAAAATTGACCACTAGGCTTTATGCATGCTAAATAACACTGATATACATTTTCAAATTGTTTGCTCTAATTTAATACACATGGAAAGAGAACAATTAAGTGAATGGATCAATCTACAGTGTGTCAGAGAATAATTATTTTCTCATGATTTTCCTGAATCCCATAATTTGTCAATGAACATATATACAACACCTCTACATGCAGTGTAGTGAATCATTATTCATATCAATAGCAATTAGTGAAAACAATATAACATTGAACATATGTGCTGTTTTTTTGGACTTGCATCCATGGTCACTTAGAGATTCTGAATAGCAGTTATCACTTATTAAATAAATTATATAATTCCAATCCAAGTAGAATGACAAGATATCAAATACGCTCTGTTTTATTTCTTACTATTTGTTATTTCATAAGCATTAAAGAAATAGGCATTATTTTATTATCTCAATATCATCTGCCTGTTTTTTAGTGATAAGTGTTTCCATGAATTTTCCTGGGATTCTGAAAAGCCTTGAAATAAAAAAGCCATGGTGGAAGGTTTGTTTCACCTTTAGAAAGACCCTTTGGCATCCGTACTGGAAGCATGATCACATTCAAGGACACTGCATCACCTGGGGGCTCTCAGACTCAGTGTCAGGAGCAGAGTTTGATGTTCTCTCAGAGATGTGAATAACCTGTGATTACCAGGACACATTTCTTCCAGATTGACTTGGAGAGCATATTTTCTTTTGTCTGAGGATCCTTGTCTCTTCCAAAGCAAAAATTTTAGAGCATCATATAAACCAGGAATCTTTGCTCTTGTGACTTGCCATTTAGAGTCAAGCTGTGCAAAGACCTATCATTATTTCTTGGACTGAGTGCTAACTGACATTTGGAATGTATTTAAGAACCAGTGATCAAATAGAAATGCTTTTAGAAACAATTCTGTTTCTATATAATAGTGAGGAATAATGCTTTATTTCCCTTGTTTCTATTATATCTTTGCATTTCTGCAGCTTTAAACTACATTTTTACAACATGCCTTACAACTTTTGCAGAGCTTATTACTGGAAGAAGCTACAATAAAATAAATTTTATATATACTTTCACAAAAAAATTGATTAACATTTTTCTAAACAAAGAAATACAATTGCATCTTTGGGGCTGCAACAGAAAACAGAGTCTGGAAATAACTGTTCTGTCAAATTTCATATTTATCTTGAGATTATATTTAAGTGTGAATATAATATGTGTATTAATGAAAGACACTAAAGCTAATTTGCAAACATGATATTTTTAATTACTATTAGGATTTTTATTAACAGTCTCTAAAAAAATCAAAACAAACTATTTTTATCATTCTCTATGACACACACAAATTCATTAACCAACACTTTAAGTCATCTTAGAGAATTCAAAATGTTTTGTAAGTAAATTAATACATATATACATTTATATTAAATATTTCCATAAAATTCATTAAAATATGTTCATTAAACTATATTAAATTTACTTGAAATTTAATTTCCTCTAAAGAGAGAGAGAGAGAGAGAGAGAGATAGAGAGAATAGACATAAGCAGAGTTAGCAATGTAGGATTCCACCTATAATTGGGACACACTTGTGAAAACACAGGAGCAGAATAACAGACTCCACATTTCAAGGAGGATTTTACTGTCCTATGGAACTGGCGACAATGTGCAAATCTCAACAGAACAATTTGTGGAATACAGGACAGGATGATAATTTTGACAGCATAGGCTACTGCTATTTGAACCCTTTCCAACACTAATGCTTTAGATATGTGTGCCTTGGAAAGACTAGATGTTGGCAAAATTAAAGAAATGCTTCAACAAATTGAGTGACACTGTGCAACCCCAAACTCTGACTCTGGGGAAATTATTTCCCTCTGTGGGGATACAGCTGGGAAAGTACTAGTCTCTTCCCATTTAATCTTAGCTTTAATCAGTCTGTTGTACTGTAAGGATGTTAATCTTGATAGGCTTAATGGTCAGCAAGGGTCTGAATTTATATCAGTTGCTCAGAATTTGGAATCAAACACAAACTGAGTAAGAAATTAAACAGCAAACAGCAGCAGTCAATAATCATTCACTTGAACTTTAGAGCTGATATAAAACTATCAGATATAATAGTAAGGATAACACTAGAAATTGAAGTTACCCAATATAATCTGATTATAAATTCAATTGAATCTATTAATTGTTATAGACAAGTAAAATCTAGGTACTTAGATATACATATAATAAGACAAAAACTCACAAGTAAATAATGCATTGATTTATACTCAGAAATTAGTCTTTTAAAATATTTTTAAAATAATGACTATGTAAAATAAAAATATTATAGAAGCATAATGATACATAGTCATTAAACATTTATCTATGCTATTTTGATACAATTATGAAAGAAATTCCGTTATTTCCAAAACAAGAAAGAACCAGTTATAGGAATGAAGGACAGAATCTTCCAGGAAACTGTCTCTCTGGTGACTTCCTATTGATAGTATCTCCCCATATACATCTGAAAAGTAATATATAAATCTTAGCACATTGAAATAATAAAAGTATATCATTATAATTCAGTAAAAGCAACAAAATTTAACAATTTAAGTGAATCAAAGATAGGAAAGCAACCACTTTCAATAATATTTCTTGTTTTCTAAGATTTCATAAGTAAAAGATCCTAGGACTCTGGGAAAGATGTCTTATTTAATGAGATAAGATTAACTGATCTGTATAAAAATGTAAGCAAGGGGTTGGAGAGATGTCTCAGAGTTTAAGAGAATTGTCTGTTCTTTCAGAGGACCTGGGTTCAGTTCAGCACCCATATGGAAACTAACAACCATCCCTAAATCCAATTCAAGTGAATCTGCTGCCCTCTTTGGACCTTTGTGGACATTTCATGACATGACTGCACTTACATACATGCAGACAATAAACTCATACACATAAAAATTTAGAATATTTTTAATATAAGCAGAAATAAAAACATAGGAACTTTCAAATGTTGTATATATGCATATACAAGTGAAAATGCAAACAAGTAATATCAACCTAGAATTAAACTCATTTTTTTCTATCTTTAAAACCTAATGATTGGCATTCTTTGTCAGCTTGACACAACCTAGAACACCTTGGATACGGGATTGTGCTGGATAGCTTTAGTGCCAACTTGACACACCTGGATTGAGGGAGCCTCAGTTGAGGAACTGCTTCCTTTGAACTGGCCTGTGGCCATGACTGTGAAGCATTTTCTTAATTGTTACATAATGTGGAAAGGCCTAGCCTAGTCTGTATGGTGCCATCCCTGGCAGGTTGTTCTGTATTGTACAAGACAGCAGGCTGTTGTGTAGATAAGCACCTTTCTCTCTGCTGCGAGAGGCAGGCTTCCAAATGTGACAGTCAACTAACCAGTGACTTAATGGGGGAAGTCTGTTAGAGATGCTTGGGAGGATGGGAAGTAGAGAGAGGGGCGTGGCGCCAGGGCTCCATTCTTGCTGGTGTGTTCCAGAGGTCCAGGGGGACTTATGATCAAAATGCAGTCCCTGCCATACAACACCTCTGTCTCTCTCCCCGCTGGGGATGAATCCTTTGTAAGTAACCTGGAATAAATTAATTTCTCTAAGGGAGTATTCTCTGTTTGCTCAATCGGTTCAAATCTAGGGGTAGGGTGGAGATGAATGCTAGGCCTCACTCTGAGAATTCATGATACATAGGCTCATCATAGACCAGAGGAGCAAGTTAGAAGCACCATTCCTGCACAGACTGTGCTCCAGCTCCTGTCTTCAGGTTGCATTCCTACATACTGGACTCCCTGATGAGCCCTGTGACCCAAGAGATGTAAGCAAAATAAACTCTGTCCTCCCCACGTCAGAGTATTTTGTCACAGCAATTGATTCAAACTAGAACAGGCATTGTCTATGTTGTGTTGGCCTGTGGGCATGTCTGTGAAAGATTGCTTTGTAAAGGTAACTGCTATGAGAATTGCAGTTCACTGTGGGGGATCCTGAACTGAGAATGGACAAATCAAACTGAGCAACTGTAATCAAGCATATGAGCATGTATGAAATCATTTCACTCTGCTCCTGACATGGGTATGCTGTGGTTAGCTGTCTCAAGCCCCTGGTGCAGTGATTTTCCTGTAGAAATGGACTAGAACCTAGAACTGTGAGTCCATAAACCCCTAACATACTTTTTGTCAAGGTATTTTGCCACAGCAACAGAAATAAAACTAGTACAGTGTGACAAAATACACATGACATAACACTTAATGAGTCCTTTGAAAATACGAGGTTCAGAGGTACTAAATAGATTTACAACCTTGAACAAACATCAAAAATATCTAGCAATTTAATGGTTTTCATCTTGTAAGACTGAAACTTTGTACTCATTAAATAATCTCCTAATTTGTTTTCAAACCCTAAGCGTTAATAATGGCCACACAGATCTTCTCTATGAGTTTTTAAAATTACTGAATCATTGTGTGTTTCACACAGAACATCTCAATCATTCTTAATCATCTTTATGTCCCTTTCCACACCAGAAACTTCCATAGCGTCCCAAATGGAATCCTTACATTCTTTCATTCTTTTATCTGTCTTAAGGTCTATCCTCAAGTGACCTAAGTGCAGGTTCATCCACTGAGGGCTAGTCACTCTACTCAGAATCTCTCACTTTAGGAAGACTAGCATATCTTCACCAAACAGTATTCAGATGTCAATATTTCTGAAGCAAAGATTGGGGTCTGATAACCATTTCTCAAGTGCTATGCTGGGTTTTTGTCTGCTTGAGTTTGTATGAATCTTGAGCATGCTGAAGTGATTGCTGTAGGTTCCTATGAGCAGGGTCCAAAGGGTTTGGATTCTATTTCCATTTGGTCACGCATCTCCTCACTGACTCTTAAAATGTTTCTGCCTCCCCATTCCACAATGGTCCCTGATGCCTGGGTGAGTGAAACTTAATATAATTGTTCTGTTCAGGGAACAACACTCTTCAGATTCTTAATATGCATGATTTACCCATTCGTGACTTCTGGGTTCCTGGCCTTTTGTTGCATGAGGGAGTTTCATTAGTATTAGTTGAGAAATTTACTAGTAACTTAATCTATCTATTGTTCTATGTAATGTAAGCCATAATTGTAGAGGCTGCATTGTAGATGTGCCGCTTAGGCATGGGGAATTCACAGACAAAGTCTTTGTGTCATCAGATGTGATACTCTGTATTTGTCTCCATCTGGTTCTAAAAACGGTTCTTTGAAGAGTGGTGATTGGGATATTTAACTGTAAATATAAGGATACATATTTTTCCTTTAATAAGAAATTACATTAGCCTAGGCATGTGATAGCCTCGGAGAATTTTCTAAGATCTATGAATTCTTCAGCCATGTGTATTTGTCTATTATTACAGTACCCACACATGAATTCTTCCCATTGTTTGTTCTTTACGACCAATTAGGTAGCCATTGAACCCAAGATAAAAGTGCCAGTATTGAACCAGAGTTGAATGATGAACCAGTCATTGATGTGGTTATTAAGTCATGAAGTTGGTGTTGGGCCAGTGGATAGTTTTCCTTTGGCTATTTGCATAGTCCTCTCTAGATCTATGAAAGCTAGCCTTCAAGGGAAATAGTTTCCAGGTTAGTTCCAGCTCCATTGCTCCAAATTCAGTCTCTGAAGTATGTCCTGTCTTCAGCAATAAAATCTTACCTTCAAATTATGGAAGGAAGGCAATCAAGGGCTGTGGCAATAGCCAGTGTAATTTTGGGAGTCTATTGGACCACCATGGCCAACAACTCAAAGGAAGGTTTCTCCTGCCTGGCACTGTTTCTTGGTGTGTAGCCTTCAGCTGGGCACATAAGTTCATGTAAAGATATTGCATGTGGAATTTGCCATTGACTAATATGATTCCTTCTGGTTTTTTATACTAGCTAGGCATTATTTATCTCTCTCTTCTTTATGTCTCTCTCCCTGTCTAACTTTCCCTCCATACCTTCCCTCCTTTAAAGTGTATCCATTTATCCTTTGATAATACAAGTATCCTAAGGCCCCACCTTTCTTGAGGTCTTTTTTTCCCCACTATACCTATAATTTCTTATACAACCCTCCTTTCCCCATTCCATTTTAATACCCCCCTTTTATATAGTTCTCATTTAGTAACATCTGATTCCTAATAATCTTCTCTCCTGGGTTCCTTCTTTCCCATTACCTCCCTGGTTCCATTCCATTTCCCAACTTTCTGAAGTTACATCAGGATACATACTCACATATAAGGGTTTGATGCTAGGATCCAAAATTGAGAGAGAACATAAGTCATTCATTTTTTCTGATTATATGGTACTTCTCTTAGCGTAACATTTTCTAATTCCATCCATTTACCTGCAAATGTCATGATTTCATAATTGTTTATCGATGAGTACAATCACATTGTGTAAATATACTGCATTTTTATTATCTACTGGACAGTTGAGGTACACTTAGGTTGCTTCCATCCTTTACTTATTCTGAAAGGAGCAGCAACAAACATGGAAATCTCTGCAATTGGAGCAGTTTTGGGTATATGCCGAAGAGTGGTGTAACCAGATCAAATGATAGATTCATTTTTAGTTTTAAAGAGTTCTCCACACTGCTTTCCATAGGTGTCATAGGTGTTGAATGAGTTTACAATCCCACCAGCATTTGATATCATCTGATTTCTTGATCTTATACACTCTGGATGGGGTAAGATGAAATCTTAAAGTGGTTTTAATTTACATTTCCCTAATTATTAATGATGATGAACACATTTAAAGATGTTTCTCAGCCATCTTTATTTCTTGTTTTGAGAACTCTCTGCTCAGATCCTTAGCCCATCTTTCAATTAGTTCACTTGTTTTCTTGATTCTTTGGTTTTTTTAGTTCTTTATATGTTCTCGACATTAAATTCCTGTCAGATATTTAACTGGTGATTTTCTCCCATTCTGTGAGTTTTCTCCTCACCTCTTTGGTTATTTCTTTTGCTGTACAGAAGCATTTTAGTTTATTGAGGTCCCACTTGTTAAATATTGACCTCAATTCCTGAGCAACTGATGTCTGATTTAGAAAGTCCTTTTCTACACATACATCTTATATGTTATTGTCAATGATTTGTGCTGAAAGTTTCAGAGTTTCAGGTTTCACATCGAGGTCTTTGAACCATTTGGAGGTGACTTTTGTACAAGGCGAAAGATAAAGGTCTAGTTTCATTGTTCTACACATGGAGATTCAGTTTTGCCAGCACCAGGTTCTCTTTCCTCCAGTGAGTGTTTTCACCTTTGTCAAATATCAAGTGGTTGAACTTGCATGGGCTTATGTTTGAGTAGTCAATTATGTTTCACAGGTTCAATTTTTGTGCCAGTACCATGTTGTTTTTATGACTAGAGCTATATAATATAGTTTTAAATCTGGTTATCTGAGGTTGGTCATTTTTGGCTCTGTACAAATTTTAGGATATTTTTTCTAATTCTGTAAAGAATGTCATGGGTATTTTGATTGGAATTTCATTGAATGTATATATTGCTTTGAGTGCGATGGTCATTTTCACAATATTAATTCTTCCAATCCATGAGCATGGGAGGTCCTCCCATTTTCTGTTGTCCTCATTAATCTCTTTCTTTAAAGGCCTAAACTGTATATTATAAAGATCTTCAATGTCTTATGTCAGGTTTATTCCAAGATATTTTTTTCTAGAGGTTATTGTGAATGGGAGTATTTCCTTATACTCTTTCTCCAATTGCTTGTTATTGGTATGTAGAGAGGCTACTGATTTGGGGAAATTAATTTTATAACCTGCTATTTATGGAGTTATGCTCATCCCCAAATCCATAGATTGAAGATATAAAGCTCAGTGACAGTTGAGGGATACTTCATCTGAGGTTTTTGTTGTCCACCCGAACTTGGTGGTAAGACCCTCTTGCTGAAGACAAAACAGGATATAGAGCAATCATTTCAGTACTGCACAGAAAGATTGCTTCCTACTGGCTACTGGGGTGAAATATCAAGAAACTTATACAGCTGTCAACTGCATGGACTTCAATGATGACTTGTGTGGAAAGATGGGTCCATTTGTGTAATAGTGCCATGAATGTTATGGGTGTAATCAAGTGCTTACTGATTTTATTTAAGATCCAATCTACAGGAGGAAACACACCTGTTATGACAAATCTGGCCAAGAACCCATGGTTGGGGAGTTCCCAGTCCTTAGGGGTGAACCTAGTATTGTTATTTTAGTAAATGCATATACTATCAAACTGTCCTCTAAATTCATATCTCTCTACCTTTACATGTGTTCAGTTCTTGAACCTCACTGGAAAAGCATCTGTGGTTTCCTACACAAGACCAGCAGAAGATGAAAAGAGTCAACAATCTAACATGGAGTAGGAATATGCTCATACACCCAGCCACTTAACTGAGGAGCAATGGACAATTAATGGCTTCTAAGAGAGGGCTAGTCAGTTTTTCTTTAAGGTTGTGACTCCTAGGAGCGTAATCACGCTCCAATTTCTGACCCTACACCCAGAAGAATATAGGCAGAGAAAATTGGAGTCAACTGGTTCTTAAATTTAAAAAAAAAAGGACATGAAGTTACATGAGTGAAAGATGGATCTGAGAAGAATGTAGGGTGAATATAATCAAAATATAATGTAGGAAACTTACAAAGAATTCATAAAAATCTTTATTTTTAAAGAAAGAATAATGACACATAAAAATTGTAGAAAAATTCATAAGAATTCAAATTGATTAATCTTAATATGAACCTGTATTTTTGGATTCTGATTTTGGAGAATTAATCTAGGACCCATGTTAAAGACCATTGTGGGGTTGGAGAGATGTGTCAGTGACTAAGAGAACTGGCTGCTCTTGCAGAGGACACAGAACCCACATGGCCGCTAACAACTGTCCATAGTTGCAGTTCCAGAGAATCCAGTGCCCTCTTCTGGCCTCTACAGGTGTTGCACATCATGGGTATACTTAGGCACAATACACTCATACACATAAAACAACAATAATAAAAACTATTTTAAAAGGAATATTGTCTATGTTAACTAACCCTCTGATCAGTAACCAATTTTATCACTCTTTTCTCAGAGCAATTAGAACTTTCAAATAAAACCCATGAAAGAATGTATGGATTCCAGTTGGGGGGCTTTTGGAGGTTACTGGTGGGGAAGCAGTTATAAAGATGATTAAAATTGATTGATAAGTTGTGTATGAAATACACTCTGATTTATTTAAAAATTATTAACATATGCATATTTATTTGAAAATAGAAAATGTCAAGGTTTGTGGATTTTATGTATAAAAATATGTTTAGATCCAGTGCTGGGAAACTTAATGAATTCATGGAGTAGAGTTTCCCATAGTTGATAGTAGCTAGATGAGAGTCACCAGTTGTGTTTATGTTAGGAAGAGTGCACTTTTACTAGGCTGCCCATGACCCTGTGGATGACTACATACCCATGCATTTATGAGAATCACCTAATTGGACTCACTTAGTAAAAATAATAATAGGTAATTTTTAAAAGCTTTTGAATTCCTAGAAGAAAAATTTAATAGATGTTTATAATTTTTAAAACTGAGGTCAGTGGTGAATGCAGAGACCTGCAGCTGCAGAATGTGCTCAGAATAAGTGACATTTGAACAAGTTCCTCTAAGGTTTAGGAAATAGTCTAGAAGAAGGGGCAGAGAGAATATAAAAGCCAGAGGATAGGGAGAAGGACTATAAAATACCATCTTCTGAGCAAGACACAGCCACTACAATAAAATCTCACAACATCTGTGGCTGGTGCACTGGGATCTGCAAAAGAATGGGCCCATGAACAGTCAGGCACAGGTGGAGAAGGGGATTAGGGATCTTAGCCTTCACTGATAAACTATTTGATAAGGATATAGTCAAGGAAACAGAATCATTGCCTTCAGTTGTATAGTCACTGAAGTCCCCACCACACAGCAAAAGACAGTCCTGGTGCAATGATCACACAGATGGCCATGGTTAAAATAAATGTGTCATAGAACATTAACAAAAGTTATAAATCCAGGAAAGGAAAAATTAAGTGATAGGACGGAAGTAACTGACATGGGAGAAAAGGAGACTAAAGAGAGTGGAGAAGAGAGTAATATATATATATATATATATATATATATATATATATATATTATATAAATGTGTATATATATATATGCGTTATATACTTGTATAAAATTGTTCAAGAACAATAATAAAATAATACAAATGTAAAATGATATAGAGTAGTATCTTGATATGTCAGACAATTAGACTATCCTATACCTCTATATATTTCCAAGATTCACTAAAGAAAACATAAAATTCTATCAAATATGATAAAGCAAATTCCATAAGTGAAAAATAGATAAAATTTCCACAATGTATCTGCTATAATTAAGATACAGAATCCTCCTCCCATAATAAAGATTAGTTTCTTGAAGGCTTAGTCTCCATTTTGTGGTGGTATTCGGAGAAAATTCGATCATGACAGCACTCCTTTCATCTGTGAGTTAATCTGTTGAGAATTTATAACTGAATGAGTAGTTTCAAAGTGGGATCTAGTTGGAGGAAGTTGGTCACTAGCAACACAGTGTACATTGGAAGAATATGTCTTATCCCTATGCCTTTTCTCTCCCCTTCCCTTCCTTGTTTCATAAAGTGAACATCCTCCTCTGACACACATTCCTGTGACTTTCATATTCTCCCTTATCATAGGAACACTGCAATGGATCCAACTGACCACAATTTGGAAATCATAATCCAAATGAATATTACAATATTAAATTATTTTCCTGAGGCATTCTGTAACAATGGCTAGAGCAGGATTAATACAAAATCTTTAACTTTTTAGTTAGGATCATGATGTGATCAATAATTGCGTGTATATGTGTGTATATCTCTATGTGTGTGTGTGTGTCTCATAAATCCTTGAAGCCATATAATCAGCATTAAATTCTAGATTTAATGTTCACTGGTAGTCATAAATGGATAATGGATGTCACTGAAATGGTGTTCATTCTGTGCCTCCAAAGCCCTTTTCTCTTGTGAAACATAAAGACTGATATTATTATAGTTTATTAGCAATGGATTTCTACTATAAATGTTTTACAGTTTTCAAGAGGAAGCTTCATATTAAACAAGTACCAGTGAAACCCGTCCAGAAGGGTAAGTAAATTCCTACCATTATATTCCCTGCTTTCCACATATAAAAATAATGATCAGCAAACTCTACCAGGAAAAAATTTAGCATACTTTTAAATGGCATTTGCCATTTTAGTATTTAAACCATTAATATTTTCAATAAGGATGGTAACTATTTGTTTTGTTTTGTTTTTGTTGTTTGTTTTAAGCCAAAGAAAGGGTCTCCCTATATCCGCAGTTGGCCTGGAACTCACTATGTAGATTAAGCTGGCCCCCATCTCAAAGAGATCCACGTACCTCTGCATCCTGAGTGGTGGGATCTACCTACCTTTGCATCCAGGCTTAGCTGTTCTCTTTGACTAGTGAAGATCTTGCTCCATAGGGTAGAAAATGTGCAACTATATCACTTTCTTCTTTTCACGTGAAAGATTTTAGTTTTAAAGACTGATCAAGGAAGGTCTTATTTTGTGAGTAAGTATGCATTAACTATTTCCAAAAAGAGTAAGAATAAACTTAGTGAAGTGATTGATCTATTTAAAAAAATCTGTGTACACCAAGTCAGGCACAAACCACAGTTATTTTTCCTGAAAGGATAGAAAAATAAGGTAAATAATTAAATTTCAAAGGATCACCAGTTAATGAGTGTCTAATATGTAGTACAAAACATCTATAGACTCAACTTCCTAATCAAATCAGCTTCCTGTCACACTTATGAACCTTAACGTATTTTTTAAACTTAATTCCTCTCTCTTAGCTAACTTTATATCAGGCAACAAATTTCAGTTGTCTTCTGTTTCCTTTCGGCTTTTAGGTCCATAAGAAATTAGGAGATGAAGGTATTTGGTAAGCCACAAATATAGAATAATGAATTTCTTATTTTAATATTTATAATGTGTTTTCAAATTAATATTTATTCATAAACAATTTCTTCCATTATACTATGACTGATTCAGGTCTCACTTTTATTTTCCTTAGGGCACTTGATTCCATTACAAAATTTAAAATTCTTACTGAATAGTTCCCTGTCCTTGAGGAGAAAATGATGAAAAATACAATTCAGTCCTTTGTGTATCATGTGATACTAATGGTTTCATATTATGTAGGAAGGTCATGTTAAATAGGGAAGGCTTCGGTACTGGCTTAATCCAGTTCAATTGTTCTCTGATTTCTCACCTTATACAGACTTTATGTTTCTTTCACATTCCAGTTTACTTCCTTTATTGCAATAAAATGAATACAGAAATTCCAAGACTCCCACATGCTAGGGTGTCTAGAATTAAAAGTGTGTGTGTGTGTGTGTCCTACCATAAGAATAATATATCCCTTCCTGAAAGCTTCCAGAGGCACTATCCTAGATTACAGTCTAGAACTGAAAGTCCCAGAACATGATTTCTAGTATATTCTATTCATCAAGGCCACCACTCGTTTACATCAAGATTTCATAGATGGAATCAAGTTCATAATACATGAAGAGGATACACGGGAGGTGTTTGGCAGTTCCACATGTGCAAAATATGATTTTAATCAATCCCTGAAGTTTTACTCTCTCTCCCCTTTCTAGTTTCCCTTGATGCCTTCATCCTTACTTGATCTTTACTGCAAATGAATTTTCTTTTCATGCTACCTATTCACAGAATATTGGAAATCCATTTGGTCAGAAAAGCTCCAACAAGTTACATCTCCTAGAAACAACAGTTCACAAGTACTTGCTTTCCCTAATCTGTACACATAGTGTACTTCTTCTCCAGGGATGGTGCTACTTTCTCAAGTTTTGTGGTTTAGATTCATTTGCTATTCTTTTACATTAATTCAGATAGAATGAAAAAGCATTGCAAAAATATTTGGAAGCAGTTAAGATATTATGATGTTGTCTTTGCATTTATTAACAATATATTTTCTGATAAGTGGTTTAGTTCACATTATCTATAAAAAAGAAACAATTTTTAAAAATATATTATTAATTACTTTTATTTTATATGCATAAGTTATTGTCAGCATGTGTCATACAATGCCTGCAGAAGTCAGAAGAGGGCATCGAGTCCCCTGGAACCCAAGTCACAAATGGTTGACAATAGTCACAATGTGGATGGCGGGAAACAAATCCAGGTCCTCGGCAAGAGAAGTCAGTTCTCTTAACTGTTGAACCATCTTTTCAGTCCTGAGAAAGAATTTTTTCTCAGATATCCTCAGTGTATAAAATAAACTGTCCTACGGAAAACTCTAAATATATTATCTGACATATAATCATTGCTTGAAAAGAGGCAAGTACTCTCATTAATTAATTTATGCATGCATAAAACGCACATGTGATGAATAAAAGAGCTATGAATGGCACATTAAGATGCCCTTGCCCCCTGAGAATCTCCACTCTCCCGTCTTGACCCCCATTCTAGCCTTGGTGCATGCCCGCTCCTGCTCTTCTGCCTCAGATCTCTAGACTGGCTTCCCAGCCCAGACCTTCCAACTGAATACTGATCCCCTGCACCCAGACTAGCTCAATCCTCTGGCTTAGTTTGTTAGATCCTCCACAAGTTGTACTTATCTCAACCGTGTGTTTGGCCTCCTGATCTCCCTGCCACAGACCTGCCTACTCTTCTGGGATAGCTGACCCCACCACTGCTCCTTGATTCACCTGCACCTTGAGCGGCTCCACTCTCTCCCTGCATTGGGTGCTGCTTCTAGACTTGTCCCAAAGCCTGCTCCTGCCCTTCTAGCCTCCTAACGCAGACCCTCCCCCACTGCATCCTTATTCCCCTACACCCAGACCAGATGCATTCTCCAGCTTCGGGCCCACACCTAACCTGGCTAGTTTGCTATACTCTCTCCAGGCTGTTCCCAACCCTGTCTTGCCCTTGGCACACCTCTTGATCCCCTGATTTTCTTGTCATTGACCTGCCTACTACCCGACAAGAACCTGAAGAACACAATAACTTTTCCTAACTAAGCAAAAAGCAACCGAGCTACATCAACAATATAAAGAAAACCGAACTTCAACTGAGCAAAGGAAGACTAGATTTTCCTATTGACACAAAGAAAAGAAAAAGAAAAAACCATTCATATGCCCAAACATAATGTAAAACACAAATAATTTGAAAAACCAAGAGATATACCCTCAAAAACCCACCAGTCCTACAGACGTGTACCTTAATGAAAATCACACTATGGAACTTGGTGGATTGTTTAAAAGAACAATCAGAAACATATGTGGTCAAAGAACTTAAAAATACACAAACAACCCAAAGAAATTAAAGAGGATAGGAATAAACTTGTGACAGAAGGAGATAAAGGAACAGAAAGAGCTTGAGAGTGAGGGACAGTAGAAAACAGATGAGACCAAGGGTGAGAAAATGGGGCTATTCAACTGAGAATGGAAGATGTAAGGTCATAGAAGAAATGATGGGGTTAAAGAGGAAGAAGGAACTCAATGGAGGTGGGGTGATAGGAGACAGAAATTATCAAAGGGAAAATGAGGGTACTTTAACTGGGAGAGAGGAGAAAGGTTAGACAGGGAGAGAGATAAGAGAAAAAATGTAGGTGATGTGAAAAGCCAGAGGGAAATGCATTTACTCAAAAAACCTTGAAAAATACAATAACTGAACATGAGCGCATGTGTATACCCAAAAGCTATGTAGCAGGAAACACAGTTCCAGACAGGAGAAAACTCCCTTCAAGTTGTTTGTCAAGGTAGTGAAAGAGACTCCTAAAATAACACAGGCTATTTTTCACAGCTCTTGATTACCTCCCAATACTCAAAGGTAAGACCCTATTGCTGAAGGGAGAGCATGCTTCAGACACAAGACTTGGAGTCATGGAACTGGAACTGACCTGTAAGCCATCTCCCTGAAGTCTAGCTGTTATAGTTCTGGAGGATACTATGAAAGCTCCTAAGGGAGAAAATCAAGCAATTGTCCAACCCCAGCTTTAATACCTAATAACTACAACAATGGCCAGAGAATAAACTATAGTGGTGCAGTAGTGGTATTTTTATCCTGGATATAATCAACAGCTCTCAGTTGGACTTAGAACCCTCTCAGTAGGATGGAACTCATGGGTGGCACTGTAAATATAGCCAAAAAAAAAACATGGCTGGAGAGGTCATAAATTCCAATAGAAACCCTAACTCTGTCGTATTTCTAGACAAATGAAAATTTTCACTATATCCTAAATATAGATCCTTATATTTACAGACAAGTTTACTGTACACATCTCACCAAAGAAACATTTTTCCCCACACATAGAAATTATTGCATAATTCCACAACTGATCATACAGAGAGAATAAATGTCTGAGAGATGCCCAGCTTTCAGTGACACTTCCATAGTGAAATCTCTACACCTAGGGATCATGGATCAGACCAGAACAGGGAGTAAAAAGAGCACAAATACATCCCTCAACTCCCACCCTCAAACTCCCTCTTAGAGCAGCGTGTGGTGTACACAGAAGACCACAGTTGACAAGGTTTTAGAGAGTAAGAAACTGCAAAGTGGGTGTCCTTGGATAGGATTCATACATAAAAACATACCTACTTGTGGCTCAGGGTCCATTGCAGAAGAGAGGGCAGAAAGATTGTAAGAGTCAGGGTTGATGCTTGAATATAAGAAAATAGAGGTTTTCCTGCCTCTGGGAAATCGATCATATGAACGTGCAACAATGGTGACAGCATGCACAAAACCCATGCTCAATAAATCAGAAGAAAATGCAGGATAGAAGTGGGAAAATGGGCAAAGTTAGCCATGGAAATATCGGCAACATATTACTGAGGGGTGAGGAAGAGTTGATCTTTATTAAGGGACTGTCTCTAGATAGGCTGACTATACTCCAAAGGATAAACTTACACCAAGGCACATCTGGGGCCAAGTGCTTGACAGGAAAGTCCTCAATATAATATATATGACAGATGTATTAAATTGATTTTGGGGGGGGACGACTATGGGGTGTGTATGGGGGAGGGATCTAAATTTGATTAAGGTCTATTATTTAAATTGCAAAAAAACTCAGTAAAAATACACATACAATGAGTGATACATTAATTCTATTCTTCTATTTATCAATGGGAGACAATTCTGGAAGCAAAACCCTTCCAGACTACTTGTGAAAAATAAAGGGAGGCAAGTGTATGTGAAATGTGCACTCTTTGGGAGTTATGACTTTATAAATCATTCAAAGTCTAGATCGGCAAGCAGATGGTCTGTGGAATCCTGTTGTACACCATTTTGAACACTTATCTTGTAGGTCTGGCATTTGCCCATGGTGAAATACATAACTGCCTATTAATTTCATTGTGAGCCTTCAGTTAGTGAGGGAGACAGGTTAAAACAAAAGAGCTATGAGCATTGTTTATGTTTAAAATTCTTGCACTTATATTCATTTCAGTCTTTTAAATGTACTGTTGCTAGGTTTGTAAAAACTTATGATTAAGTAAATCTGATGAAACCATATAATTGGCAGTTCAACTATACTGTCACTTGATATATCTCATGATCAAAATTTTTGCGTCTTTGAAGGTCCAGTAGCATTACAAGAGCTATTTGTGTGTGTGTGTGTGTGTGTGTGTGTGTGTGTGTGTGTGTATGTGTCTGTGTGTCTTATTGAGACAGTTTCTTCTCATAATCCCAGCTGTCCTGGAACTCGCTATGTAGATCAGGCAGGCCTCCATCTCAAAGAGATCCATCTGCTTCTGCCTCCTGAGTGCTGGGATTAAAGACATTTGCCACCATGACTGGCAAGAGCTATTTTTTGAAATGCATGTAATTTTCTATATAGAAGGCATGATCTAGATAGTGCAAAATAAACAAAATATAACGATATATGTTTAACACTTTGATTATTTTATCTCTTGTTACCATAACTACATATGGTGTTGCTTCTCATTATTAATAACTTCAGTAGCAGAATTGGCCACATGGTACAAGCAGCTGTGTAAATGTGCTACATTTGTGTCTGGGCTCTCCTGAACACTGAAAGCCTTTCATGTTACCTGATATACAGATTAAGAACCATCCTAATTATAAAACATGCTGACAACAGAGCTAAAGAACTCTGCCCTGCATTACTGGAGCTCAATATGCAATAATCTGGTCTTTACCACACTTCCCACTTGGTCCAAATAATCCAGTTATTTGCACATTTTAGCACATATTTTTATTAAGAAAAATTTGCTTTCACAATGCTCTAATTATCTACTGAATTAAAGTAATAAAACTGTAATTCAGCATGTAAGAAAAACTATGGAGATTTAAACTTAAAGTGGCTTCTCTAGCAAATTTTAAGTACCCATTTCTTCCAATAACCAAATTCTTAGTAATTGCCACTTTAATTTTTGAAGTCAGTATGTAAATGATAAGCTTAATGTGTCCTTGTTCTTGTTGAGATAAGAAGCAGTATTTTAAAACTGATCAAAATCTTTTCATAATCAATAAGTAAAAATATAACCACTTGAGGAAAACTTAAATGATTTTATTAAAAATTAAGCAGCAAGAAATAACATCTGTAATGAATGCAATGTTCTATTAGGTTACTGATGTCAAACAGTTCAAAATAAGAAGAACATGAATGATATGAATTGAAACTTCCTCATATTAAAAGGAACTTGATTATGTTGATGCAGGCTGCATAAATTTTTCCATATAAAATAACTGAATTTTTGGTGTCATTTAAGAAATGAGATTCATTGATGATTAATCTGAATACAAACTTCCTTAGTTCAGCACATAAATAAAAATAAAGACTTTAGCAAGTCCAATCTACAGGGTTTATGTCACTGCTAATCCAAAGAAGATCTATGCAACCACAGTTCTGTTATGATGTTTGTAAAAATATGAGTCATTCCGTTTGACAGAATGACTTGTTCTACAGTGAGGTTCGGAAAAATAATTAGAAGTCTGCGATTCCTTTGACAAAGAGATTGATTTTGAAAGCTTTTCAAGTTTATTCATGTCTCATGTACCATAGCTACTTTATAATTGGCCACTGGATTTACATACCAATTTGAGAAAACATTAATAACTTTTTAAGTTAAGTCATCTAAAATTCCTTAGTTCTAATCCTGACTAATTATTTTGAATCTCAAATATTTTTGATCATTAAATATCGTTAGTAATGCTGTTACCCCTTTAAAAATAAATTTATATTTGAACAGTCTTCTTTTCTATACCTTCTTCTTCCTGCTCTTCCTGTCTCTAAGATACAGCTAGAGACACATAAGGTTAACAACAATTCTGAACTAATGGCAGACTATCATTATAATTCCACATATGACTGAAATCCTCTCTCTCTCTCTCTCTCCAATGCTCCCTCTTCCCCCTCTCTCTTTCTCTCTCCTTCACCATATCCTTTTCTCTTTTTCAATACAATAAATTTCTGGAACCTGTACCTCACCCAATACTGTGTCATTCAAACTAAATCATTTCTTCTTTCTTCCTTTCTAATTTTCCTATTCCTTCAATTTTTGAGGGAATTAAGCATGTGAGGATAAGTATATGACAGAAAATTTGAACAAGCTTAAAGATGGGTTAGAATAAGGGGGAGAAATAGGATAGAATCAAGACAGAAACTTAAGCATGAACAGAGAAACATAAGAAGACAGGCAAATTTTTTTAATGATTCTCATATTTCTTTCTTAACACAAATATGTGTGTGTGTGTGAGATGTGAAGACACAGTACTGCAGAATTCATTTAATTAGTCCTCAAGACTTGTAGACTGGCCATCTCAAAGATATCTTCAAACTAGATTCTTAATTTTCTTATTTTCTCTAAATTTCTGTACCTCATTAGGACTATTCTATGTAAGTAGCTAATTTTAAAACAGTAAAGACTTTAAAGCAAACTTCTGAATGGCAGTTTTATTCTCATTAGATGTGATGACTAATTTTGATTCTCAGGTTGAGTAGACTAAGAAAGAACATAAGACATTAGGGAAAATATATTTTGTATATATAAAGGCACTTTAGGAGAGGATTGACTGGTAGGGCAAGTTTTTTTTCTTGCCCCCAGGGCTTCCATGCCAAGATAGTCTGTATTCCCTGAAATGTGAACCAAAGCAGTTTGGTCCCTTTAATTTACATTTTATCAAGCATTTGGCTATAACAATGAGAAAAGTAATTTTAAAAGAAATTGGTACTAGATTGAGGGGAAAATGATGATTGATCACCTTTCATTCTATTTTGTATTAAATTCTCCAGAAAAATGAAAATCTTTTAAAATAAAGAAAATTAGTACTGGGACTTTTGCTGTGAAAATCTTGGCTATGTGGCTCTTTGGAGCTTAGAACGGGTTTGTGGAAAAAATGTGTCAGAGTGTGGATCTGCTGGCTAGATCAGCCCTAGCGTGCACTGTCCATGGTGAAGACATGTTGATGTAGAAATTTTTAAGTTTGTATTTCATGTTTTATTAAATATATAATCAAAATCAATTTTCAGAATATTTAATTTTTCATTGCTTAATCTCCTTTGAGTCAACCTTCAATTTTCATCATTTCAATTCTCACCTCTCCAAATTTATAATTTAATCTTCACTAACACTAACTTTTATATTACATAAAGTATATATTTATAAACATAATATTTTATGTAATTCTCATCTGTTTGATTAATATATTTTGCAGATTGTCTCATAGTTTTTTACAAAATGAGACATACTATCCAATTAAGAGATTTAGTATTTTATCTAAAATGTGAACTACAACTAAGAACTTTCTTCTACATTATGTCACAGTCATCTACATAAAATGCAATATGATTTTAATATGGATTCTTCCTTTTAAAATATTTCCACTAAATGCCAATCATACAGCTCCCCACTATTGCTTATTTTCTATTCTAATCATAAAAATCAAACTTAAAATTAAGTGCAAAACCTTGATACTTCTAACAAATACTAACAATCTTACCCAAACTTAATTATCTATTTTAGTCTGTTTTAATTTTTAATAGTTGAACATAGTTCTTGAATTTATAAGCATTACATGAATGTATATAGTTATATATAAATTAAAATTTCATCAGAAAAAAAAGTTGTTCCAGAAGTTAAGAATTAATACCAATTTTGTGACTAATAGTACACTGACCATTCTCCTTGCGCTATATGGTTAAGTATTGTCCACAGTGATCCTGCAGATATTGCTGTGTGGTACCACAGAACAGCTCACTGGCTGAAGTGAAGATAATAGAATGACCTTTATCAAGGCTACAGTGATATCCTGCCTGCATGCCCTAACACTAATGTTAGGGACTTATATAAAACTTATATTGTTATTTTTTTTTGTTTCTTTGTTTATTGGGTTAATTTTCTTGTTAAGTATAGGAATAGATTTATTTTTGCACTTTGACAATTAACTCCATGACCTTAGTCAACACAAGTCAATTTTATTAATAAATTATTTTATTCAGTGAAGAAGGTTATAAAGAAATGGTTGGACCATGGGGTTCAAATTTTTTTTGTGTGCTTTTTGCTCCTTAACTGATAATTTTAAAGGAACGCAATATAAATACTGATGCTTATTTTCTGGCAAATTCAAATTTATGAATAATTTTAGTGATAACATCAAAGCCAATAGGCCCAAGTGCACATGAAATTAAAATATTTGGGTCAAACTATCATATATTCTTAGAAAGTATTTCAAGAAAAAATCTGGGGCTGCAAGCACAGCTCAACAGTGAAGTGTGCTTGCTTTTCTTTAAGAGAACCTGAGTGCAGCTCCCAGCATTCATGTTGAACAGTCCATGATAGCCTGTCAGTAAAGTTTATAGGGATCCAACTTCCTCTTCTGGCCTCTGTGAGTACCCACACAGATGTAAAAATACAAGCAAAGAAGTGTGCATAAATAAATAATAAAATAAATGTTTTTTTAGAAACAGAAGATCCAACAGGTAAGTCAAAGTTAAATAGTATATATTCCTTGGAATACACTTAAATTAATTCTATAATATATAATAAAAGTAATTACTGGGATTTTATCAGGGGAATACCATAGTGGAAATGATATTTGGAAAGACTCTTCTATTTCATACTAAAATACTTATGAGTTTGGAGAGGATGAAGGAAAAGGTCAGATACATCATTATTCAGGATTAAAATAAAAGTAATTTAGTGATGAAATAGTGCAAATGAGAAGAGCTTTCTAAGAGACTGAAAACAAAGGAGTAATACAATTATTATACAATGAAGATGATGAATGGCCAAAAATATTCTGATATAGTATTCTGGCTTTTCTCATATAAACATAAGTCTAAGTGTAGGCAACCTAAAGAGGGCATGGTTCCTAAATATTACCATCAGAAACCTTGCTTCCATTTGCATCATAATCAGTAGGAATTGGACAGAAACAAACAGTTGGTGAAGCTAGTTCTGGTCTCATTTTTCAAAACAGGAATATAATCAAAGTTTTTTCAGACAATCCTTTACATCTCGTTTATCAGAAATGCTTCACATGGCCACCGGCCCCTGATTACCATGGAACCTGATTAGCAGGTTCTCTCCTGATTTCAGTTGGTTGGGGCCTATAACAAGCTGCAACAAGACACTGGTAATAATAATATAATTCTTTGACTCAAGTGGGCCACAGTGTAGCAGGAGGGAATTTCACTGAGATCCCTGGAAATCACACTACCTTCTTGCTCATTTGGGATCCCTTTTAATGATCTCCTTAGTCCTGTGATATCCATGTTGCTGATTAGTCCACTTGCATGTGCTGTATTTGGCTTGCTGGAATCTAGGAAAATGTATAACTACAAATAATTGTGATTACAAATTTGTATGTGCATAAATATTGGGAAAGAAAAAGAAACAGTAACTGGATGGGAAGTAAGCAAATAAATTAATTAATACAAAAATTATACTAATTATAAAATATACATAAAAATATGCAGAAGTTAAAAATTTAAACAGTCACTAAATTATTATGTTAAGATAAATAATAAGCTTCACAGTTGTAAAGATTGAGTCATAAATATTATGTGTATGTATATGTTTGAAGACACATATAAAATCACTCAATGTATCTACCCTATTAAAAGATAATTAATAGCACACTTTTATCAAATGGAATTAGTTAAATCGTTGCAGTTAATTGTTTTGGAAAAATATTATATGTAAATGCATAAAATAGCAAAATTGTCCCGAGAAATACTGCTGTTCCTATAATAGTTAAAAATAATCAAACTTTCAAACCTGAAATAATTATAAAAAGATATATAAATAGGTGTGTTACTTTAAAAATGTTTCAAAAGATAATAAATTACTATATTTTTATCTCAAAACCAAGGACTTATTAAAATATCACTAGAATAAATAAAAAGAAAATAAAAATGATACAAAAGCAAAGTTTAAAACAATATATATACATTCTAAAACAGGAAAGTTGGGTTGAGTAGATGGAGGGAAAAATGTGCACACTAAAAAATGAATGGATATATAAAATCGAAGATGGTGGAACAGACAAGTAAAAAATAACATTCATAAGTACATTTAGACCTCCTGATCAAAAAGCAAACAACATAGAATAAACTGACTGATGAGGTCATACAAATTCTAAGAGAAAAGTCTGAATCAGTGGCATTAAACACAAGAAGAAATATTATTTAAAAAACTATATCAAACACACATAAATGGAATTAAAGTCTGAAATCATTGAACTACGAAATTTAAAAAGAAGTTACAAAATTGGCCGTCTTGTATAAATAAAATTTTATGGTAGAGCTGGCTGGATACAGTAGCTCTAGCCTATAACCCCACAATCACAAGGCTGAGGCAGGGTGAATGCTGTGAGCTTATGCCAATCTGGGCTACTTAGTAAATTTAATTCTACTCTGGCTACAGTTTGGAATTTTGTATCAAGAATGAAAAACAATGCTTGTAATCAAATGTATTCAGATACAGTTAAATGAACCAGTTAAAATTAAAGGAAAATATTCTCATAAATTTTACTGTTGTAGGTACTAAATATATTTCTGTCATGTATTCTAATATGAAAATTAGTGTAGAAATCTCATCTGAATATCATTTAATTTCATACAAGATTTGCCTGTAATATATAAAACTACTGGTGCTCATATTTGTTGTATATGTTAATGAACACATTTTTAACTTTCGTAAGATAAGATTATAAAGGAAAAATTTTCAGTACATGACCTCCAGTTATATATACATAAAACTGAATCAATTCTGCGTCTGCTGAATTCTAAAATTGATGCATCAGTGGGCAGGTTCCTCCCTAGATACATATGGGTGCTTTTCATTTTCCTTTTCTGCAGCCTGCATCATGTCTTTAAGGCCACTAGAGTAACATCTAAAAATTATCGCTTCAGTGGGTCCTCATAGATTGTACCTTTCTGATTTCTCCTCATGTTATAGCCTGAGCAACTGCCAGAAAATTACAAGACATTTTAGTTGTAGTATTTTGTCACTTGAGGCATATCGCCTTGGCTGAAAATCCAGAGAACAAGTAAAAAGGTCAAATAGCTTACCATGAAAGAATATATAAAACTCCAAGTAAAAGTTAATTCTCAAAGCTCTTGTATGATAACAGGCACAAAAGTTACATCTTGACTCTCACATTTTTGACTAAATGTATGTGCTTAAGTTGATAGTAAACTTAAATTAGTCAATCGGGTCTTCTAAGCCCGAAGTATTCATTAAAGAGGAAAAAATTGAAAATCCACTGGAAATATTTTAAAATCTAAACAAAAATATGCTTTATGAAATGCATATTTTCAATCCCTCAGCACTACATTTCTTAAGTTAGAAATATTTGAATGAAAATGCCAGGATGCAACGTGTGGGAAGGTGGGGGTTACTGTGATCTGATGGGATAGTATACGCTTCTTTATGGAAAAAAAAAGTATCAAGCAGTGCTTAAAACAATTATATGCAATTATGACAATCAAAAGTCAGCTACATTATATGATTAATTTTTCTGATTCCCCTCTCTGTATTTTCTGCATCTTGAACATTTGAGCAGAGTCTTTTGGATGGTATGAAGAGGTGGGCAGAATAAGGAATGAAGATAAAAATACATTGTATTTTATAAAGTTGATTTTTACTATTATAGAGAGGATTACTGGAATATAAATTACAAGAAATAAAAAAGATAGTTAAAATAGATTCAGGATTCACAGTTGCATTTGATCTGTTTTACACATTAATTCTTAATGCTGTTTCACTCTCAGTCTATACAGGTGGCAGCAGTGGGTTCACACTGGTTTTCTGACTCAAAACCCTGGCCACATCTTGATTGTTGGTGCAGGTATGTAAGAGAGCTTTCAAATTTGGGTCAGAACAGCAAGAATTGGGAAAATGGGTAAGGTTAAAATAATGAAATTGTTTGGCATAAGGTTCTGAAAAACCAGAAAGAAATGAATAGCAATAATAATGATCAGTAAATATTGCACTGAAGTAGCCAGCACTTTCTAAACATTTTGAAAATATATCCAATATTTTGTCAGGACAAGTATGTGAGGCAGGAACTCTGAAATTTAATGTTCTCTATATCATACATCAAAGCTAATCAGTGATGAAAGAACTGTGAAAAGGAAACTGCATAGCTTTCAAAGATCAACAGGATAGTGAAGTATTTTCTACGGTAAACCCAAAATGTTTAACAAAGAATAATAAATTCAGCATTAATATTCATTTAACAGTGTGGAAAATGAGCCAAAGAGCAAGATACATTATTGTCAACCATTAATGAGACAAAGGACTCTATAAAAACAACTATAAAAAAATTCACACTTGGTGGCAATGAAATGAATAACAGCCAAAGTATTAAAGATGTCCTTGACAACAGAGTAAACCCAGTCAGGCTATGAGCATGTGAAAATAATTTTTAAAATATTATCAAAAACTAAATTAAATACACAATATTATATGTCTTTTATTTTCAAGAAATATGAAAAATCATTAATAGTTTAGCACCTGAAAACATGGAATAGCAGTTGCTTATTTATTGCTGCATGTTTCTTGGGTAAGTACTTGGATACTAATTATTATAACTGAGGACATTTGTGTACACAAATCCAAACATTGCACATCTACCTAAATGGCCCAGAGAAACTTCTTACACATGTGTTCTATAAGCAGATGTTTTGAAGCAATAAAATCAAGAACAAAAAAAAAAAATCATCGTTTACACTTACATATGAATTACATTTATTTATAAAAGCTAATTTAAATTGCATTTTAACAGTAGTTTAGTTCTCAAATAATCCTGTGAGATAAGAAAATGTATACAAATTATATGATTAATAGAGATACATGCATATGTGGCAAAATGCAAAACTGAATAATTGAAAATATTTAACATAATCAAAGTAATGGTATCTTCAAACGTGCTCTAGGTATTGAAACAGTGATACAATATGGTTGCTGTACTATTCTATTCATTTCTTATTGTAAGTGCCTATATATATTTAAATTTTATGTTACACAGATTGTATGTATATGCCTTATTCCAAAAATATTTAACATAATTCATTATTTTTGCTTTAGAGGACCTAACATATAGAAACACATAGATAAATATACACAACAATTTGTAGCAATATTGTCCAGAATAAAATGGAAAAATCTAACAAACATACAACAATTTGTAGCTATATAGTCCCAGAAAACTTGGAAATTATTGCTAAAGAACAATGAGCAATAAAGATAAAACCATGTTTGTTTAATATTGATATATAGAGATCATTGTTTATTGTCAAAACACATAGAAGCAAAACATTTAAATGTAGAAAAAATTAGAGAAATGTACATTTTTATTCTATTTACGTTTTTGTTATGGGGAAGGTGAGGATAAGTAAACAAAAACCTTTGCAATGTTTAAGAAAATACATGAAAATACATGATTTCTGAGCATCACCCTGGAGGGCATTAAGACTAAGGACTGACAAATGGAACCTCATAAAACTAAGACGTTTCTTGGGTTTCTCTACAGCAAAGAACACCATCATTCAAGTGAAGGGGAAGACTAAAGAATGGGAAAATATCTTTGCAAACTATATATCTAGCAGAGGGTGAATATCTAGAATATATCAAGGACTCAAAAAACTAAACACCACAAAAAAAAACAACAAATTAATTAAAAACTGGAGCAAAGAAATAGAGAGTTCTCAAAACATAAAAAGAAAATGTTTTTTTTTAATGTTTTAATGGTAAACATCTCTAGCTACAGGAAATGAAAATTACAACTACTTGGAGATTTCATCTTACCCCACTCAGAATGACTAAGATCTATAAAATAAATAAAGGCAAATGCTGATGAGGATATGGAGAAAGAGAACTCTTAAGCACTGATGGTGGGAGTTCAAACTGTTTGCAGCCATTATGGAAATCAGTGTGGAAGTTCTTCAAAAAGTTACAAATAGATCTAGCACATGGTCCAGCTGTGCCTCTCCTGAGAATATACCCAAAGGAATCTATACTCTATTACAGAGCAATGTGCTCATCCATGTTCATTGTCACTTTATTCTTAAAAGACAGATAATGAAAATTAGATGCCCAATAATTGCTGATTAGAAAAAGAAAATATGGCACTTTAACATAAAAGAACATTATTCAACTCTTAAGAAATTATGAAACTCACAGGTAAATGGGTGGAATTGGAATATATTATCCTGAGTGAGGTAACAAAGAAAAACAATGGTCACACAATTTCTCTCATATGTTGATACTACATTTGAAACTTTAGGTAAGTGTGTTTCAATTGGAAAATTCATAGAGGTATTGAAAAGTGTGTCATGAGATAGGAGTTTACTTGGAAGGAAGATAAAATACAGTGATACAAAATGATTGGATAGTTGAGTTAAATGGGGTGGGGAATTGGAGGGCATGGTGGAGAAGGAGTGTGGGGACAAATAGCAAAAAAGCAAGAGTTTTGAGAAAGACATACGGAAAACTACTACTGTAGAAGCTTCTTAAAATATCAATACATGACTCTCAATTTTCATTAATGAAGCTTCCCCCCAACACCATGTAACAGAGTGTCTGTAACACAAAAGATCAAAAATGGCCAAACATGGAGATTAGGTATCTATAGAGTGTGGGTCCCTGGACAGGTCTCCTATATTAAGTTTCATTCACCCAAGACTCAGGGAACATTGTGGAAGAGGGGGTGGAAAGATTGCATGGTCCAGGGAGGAGGTATGTAACCTTACAGAAATGGGATCCTATAAGCTCCTGAAACCCTGCTCATATGAAACTACAGCAATAGTTTCAGCTTGCTCAAAACCCATGCAAACTCAAGCAGACATAAATCCCAGCATGGAACTGGATAAATGGGTAGCAGTCCCCAATCTTTGCTGAAGAAGTAATGGCAAATGATTACTGTTCTGTGAAGATGATCTAATCTTCCTAAAGCAAGGGACTATGGATAGGCTGACTAGAACTCAGTGAGTGAACCTGCATTAATGAACATTTGGGGACACTAGCTTAACACAATAGACCTTAACACAGATGAAAGAATGTATGGTTTCCAGTTGGGGGGCTATAGGGGGTTCTGGTAGATAAGAGGTTATAAAGATGGCTAAAATTGAGGTATTCTGTATGAAATACACAACTATTTAATAAAAACTCCAGTAAATATACAAATATTAGAGAGTTTAAATTAAAATACTGTATAATGGGGAGTGGGGAGGTGGTAAAATCTCCTTCTTCCTACAAGACCCAATTGCTTAACAAATAAAATACCCAAGGCAAAGAATTAGCTCCCTCCTTTGGATGTGTTGAAAAGACAGAACTACCATAGACTATGAAACAAACTTGGTATTACTCTTGGTTGATCTTCAGAAATTGATGGTAAAACCCTGTTGTGGAAGACACTACATATATGAATTGTAGAATAAATTAGGAGAATTATGTTAGTACAGATCTCCAAAACTTCATCTCTACTGGGTAGCTTTCATAAATGCTAGAAGTTGCAACTGGAACAGAAAAATAATCATCAACCTCGCAAAACCACATATGTATACAGCTAACTACAACAACTGGCCTGGTGAGAGACACCCACTGGTGCAATAGTGGCACAGATGTTTTGGGAGTAACAAACTACCTTCTGATTGGATTTATGGCCTTCTACAAAAGATGAATTCATGCCTGGTACTTCAAATGACATTTTTGTTGGTCTTTTTGAAACATGGTCTCCCTGTAGGCCCAAATATCCTAGAACTTGCTATATAGAGTAGGATGACCTGGATCTCAGAGATCTGCCAGCCTCTGCCTCATGAGTGCTGGGGTTAATAGTCTGGTCCTCCACATATTACTCTCCAAATGACATTTTGTTATACATATAGATTTGTGAATCTCTCAACTCTCACCAGAGAAGTTTCTTTTTGCAGCAGGTGGTGATTAACACAGAGACCTACAACTAGTCAACATGCAGAAAATAGGAGACTTCAGAGTGCTCAACCCTAAATGGAATACCTATATTACACCTTCTCCCACAAAGGTTTGGATATACTGTGGAAAAGTAATCAAAAAGATTATAAAGGCCAGAGGTGATAAATGAATCGAAGGAAATTATTTTCAAGGGACATATAAAGACAATTGCACATATAACCGAACTGCTTGTGACAGTACTGCCGAAACCTGTGGAAGACTAAGGCTGCCAAAATTCCAGCATAGAAGGAGGAGGTAGGCAAGAAGTCGCTGCCACAATAGGGTCACGCAGATTGCTTAGTGGTTAATATTACTGCCTGCTCTTGCAGAGGATTCTGATTCAATTTCCAGCACCCACATGGTGGCAAACAATGGCCTGTAACTACAGTTCAAAGATATCTGATGCTTTCTTTTGGCCTCAGAGGGCATTGTACATGGGTGCACTTACGTTTCTGAGTTCAAAACTCTCTTACAAATAAAAGAAAGTCATCAAAGAAAAAGTAAAACTCAGCTGGGTGTGGTGTCTAATTCATGTCTTTAATCCAAGCACCACTTGGGAGTCAGAGAGCAAGAGGATTTCAATGAGCTGAAGGTTTCCCTGTTCTCCATAACAGGTTCCAGGCCAGCCAAGGCTACAGGGAGACTCTCTCAAAGAGTTTTTTTAAAAATAAAGTAAATATAAAAGGACCCCCTTCCCTATATGAGGAATTATTTTCAATTGATAGCTGCTGGGAGAGAGAAGGAGCTGATTTTCTTGAAGGATATGATGCCAAGTAGGTTAAACATGCTCTAGGGGATCAACCAATGCCCAAGACGATTGGGGAACACAAATTAAAATTAATAATCTTAAAAATAATAGAGGCCATGAAGTGGGTTAGTATGCAGATGGGGATGAATTCAGGAGGTTCAACAGGAGATCTGAATATAATCAACATACATTGAATGAAATTCTCAAACAGCCACTAAAAATATACTTTTCATAAAAAAAGAATGGCATTTGGATTGTAATCAGAAAGTGCATAAGTTTAATTTATTGACTTTGGTTGAAAAGAATGATTATCACTTTGTAGTTTTTCATTTCTTATTTTTCAAATAGTATATTTCTTTTAAAATCACCTGAACTTGACACTTCTTGAAAAATACTAGTATAGATATGTATATGTGTATAAATTATGTAATATGAATACACATATAGCTATCTATGTGTGTATACATGTTTATATAAATTTGTTTTGTTGTTGGGAGCTGGAGAGATGGCTCAGTGGTTTAGAGCACTGGCTGCTCTTGCACAGGACCCAGGTTTGATTCCCATCACCCACATGACAGCTAACCACCATCTGTAACTCCAGTTACAGCGAATTCCAATGTCTTCTTCTGACCTCTGTGAGCTTTAGGTAACACAGGTGCCCTTACACACATGCAAACAATATACTCATACACAAAAATTAAAAATAATACATCAAATATTTTAAATGTAAAATAATTAATTGGTATTGTTTGTAAACTTTGATTTTTACTATAATCTAATATATACATGGAAATACAAAAGATACAAACTCTAATTTGACTCTCAAATAAATCAGATATTCAAACTGACATCTGCCTAAATTGTAACTTCCTTCTTCATCTGGCTAGAAGGCAGACATAAATCACTGAAGTATTAAGTGCTGAGAAGGCATGTTCAATTTGTTTTAACAGCACATTTGAGACAGCAGCCAACTCTTCTCAAATACAATCAGAAATCAGAAATGTTTCAAGCAGAAGATTGCAGGGACTGTGGGACATGGAGGATAATTAGGAAATCTCCAGGTGGTAAAGAAGGAAATGAATACTCAACAGTTTAACAAAGCATCTAGGAGAAAGGCGAACAAGCAAGCAACCTTGTACAAATTAAAGGTGGTACTGAATTAATTAGTAAAATAGGAATGTGGATAGACTTTTAGAGTTGATTTTGGACTGAATTCAGTCTCTCTCCTCTCTTTCTCTCTCTCTGTCTCTCTCTCTCCTCCTCTCAACACACACATACTCAGAGGGATAAAGTGATATTGAATAAAGTAGAAATGGAATAGGGATACTAATTCTTTGACAATAGCTTCTCTTTCACACTGTTTTAAAACAAAATGTCTCACTGAATTAATGAAGTTCAAATAATCTTACATAAAAACTCTATACATAAACATTCATTCCATTAGCATCACTTTCCTTCTTAGAGTCCTATAAATCCAGAAGTGGTCTGTGATAATAAGAATAATTTAGATTGCATACATATACCTATGATAAATTGTTTCTGAATTAATGTTATAGTTATATACAATCAAATTATTCAGAAGAGATTGGACAGACTAGCTGCATCTAGCATGTGTGAATTTAATGTTTTTCACATAAAAAGCACCATAGTTTTGACATTTTAAAAAGAATTTGGACTTTCAGTTATTTAAACTTTTAAAGAATGCGGGACTCTAAGTTGCACTATGTTTAACTTTATGGTATTAATATGAAATCTGGGCAAAAAACAAGAAGGCTATGGTTTAACAGTGATGTTTGTGTGTCAAGTTGACAAGGGTGGAGTATACTGGTTATTTTTTATTATGAACTTGATGCAACAAAGAATCATCTCAGAATACAGAACCTTAGTTGAATAACTGCCTCATCAGATCAACCTATGATCATGTTTATAATGAGTTATTTTGAATTATGATCAATGTGAAAGATCCCAGTATACTGTGGACATGATCAACCCTAGATAATTACCTTCCTCTTCCAACTTTTAAAGATCTTTATTGTTATTCAGATTAAGCTCCCATTTTAAAGTCAGTTGATTGAAAGCTTTTCTAGATATTTTTCTGTTGCTGTGATAAAAACACTATGACCAAAAGCAAATTTGTGGAAGAGTTTATTTGGCTTACACTTCCATCACTGAGGGAAGAACAGAAGCACAAGAAAGAAATGAAGTAGAAACCATTGAGGAGCATTGCTTACGTCTTGCTCTCTCCTTACTTCTTATACAGCCCAGGCACTAGAGCAAAATAGAATGAACAAAATAGGTGACAATGTTGGAAACACTTGGCCTAAAGTTGATGTCTTTGAAGCATGTGGCAGTCTCTAGAAACTGGGAAAGGAGTGAAATAGACTCCTAGAAAAAAGAGAAAAATCACATACCTACAGACACTTTTTTTTGTAGGCCGGTAAGAACCACTGCAGACTCCTATTCTTCCTGTGCAAAGTATCCATAAGATAATAAGCTTATATTGCTTCAAACAATTAAATTTGTGATGATTTGTTATAGCAGCCAAAATAATTTATACATACTTTTTTGGACAAAAGTCTGCAAAATCATGAAGAGTATACTACATTGATATTGAATAAACACTCTCCAGAATTAAATGACATTAATGAATACAAATTTCTTCTCATTTTTATTCATTATTTAATATTTCCAAATTTATAAAATTCACTATGATTCATATATTAGAAAGTTTAAATTCAAGTAGCAAAACTTTCTGCTTAAGTATCTAACTCACAAATCCTCTGGTTGTCTGTATGGCATTATTTTATTTTCAATAAAACATGAGGACAAAAACCAATTCATTTACCTTAAAAATGTTCAAATAAACATTATGATTTAACAAATTCTGCCAAGAAATGTCAAAAGCAGAAAGAAACATGAATAATTTTTAATACCAGATGTGAAGCAGTTTTTCCTAACATAAAGTCCAATTACATTAATGTCTCAGCACTATGACGGCTGGCACCCTGGAGATCATCTCTTTAAAGTACAGACAGATAAAAAAAATAATGATAGGTTTGTGTGAGATTCAACCTAAATGTCTATATGTAAAACAGCAGAATAATGTCCCCTAGCACAGAATCACATTTCCAAATTCACTTACATAGTACTGTAAGGAATACTAATTTTACACATTAGAATCTCTAATCTGATAGGGGAATTAAATATAGTTTTTCCTGCCAGAAAAGTTTTAGTAAAAGGATAAAGAGATGCTGGGCATGGTGGAACATGCCTTTAATTCAGCACTTGGGAGGAAGACAAAAGCAAAGGAATCTCTGTGAGTTCAAGGCCAGCCTGCTCTATATAGCAAGCTCCTGGTCAGCCAGGTCTCCAAAATAAGACTGCTTCATGCCTTGTCATGAAAAAAATAAATAGGAGAGTAAATTTAACCTGTGATCCACATCCCAAACTGAGGCCACTGAGGTCATTATGCTGCTGCACTTGCTCCACAAAGAGGTTAGAGTACGCCAATGTTAAGTCATGTACCTACAGGACTCTGACCTTCCAGAAAGCACCTAGTTTTTCTAGCATGAACAGAGGTTATCTATGAAATGGTAACACATGTATATATGATTTGACATCACATAATGTTTTGCCTACAGTGGTAATGTGTACAATGGCTCACAATTGCTCTTTTGTGACATTTGAAGTGATAGCGTTTTTCACCAGAGAAGAGCACTCAGACATAAAATATTACCAAAGGAAAGTGTTTATAGATAGCCAGTGACTACACTGGGGATTTGATCCCAACCACAGTGCCAGGCCTTCCTCAAGGAAAACCACATCTAGGGGTAAAAATTTAAGTTCCTAACAGCAACGGTGGAAAGCCCCTAACACTTCCTTTTCTGCAAGAGCAAGCCAAATGGAGCATGCAGAGCCATAAATCTGTAGTTAGTAGGAAGAACTTCCTGCATGCTGACCTGTTCTCAAACCTAAATCTTAGTGCAGCTGCGTCAAGCTTTTCTATTCCCACACTTTTAGATAACTCCCTTTGACTTTAAGTACTGGGTTTAGATGGGGCATAGTGTAGTTATGATCAATCTTGAGGTACAGGATGATCACAGGTATAAATCTGTCTGACAGACTGCTCTAGTAGATGCCTAAACGAACTAGTGTTCTGCAAGTTTGGGCCCACTCTCAAAATCTTAATTTAACAGTCAGTAAATATAAAGTTCAGGGTACTTGTAATGTTGGTACTTGTAATGTTGCTCCATATAAATATATCAATGACATAACATGAACACATGAATAACTAACATGAAAATTAAATTATATCTCTCAAATTTACTGCATTTTGTCAAAAAATTTTCCATGTGCATTTACTTCTGTACTCTCTAATATTTTACTAATTCACATTTCTACTTTCAATAACATACTTTTGTCTTCCAATCATTTGGCCTTATTAGTCCACAATTTCCATTTTCTCATAATTACATGACATTTTCAGATCAGTTTGGAGCCAAATAACATCATGGACAACCCCACATAATTATATGTATAATTTTCTTGAGTATAGAGTATTTCCTATATACTTAGGCATATATTACTTCACATATATATATATATATATATATATATATATATTCTTCATTATTCTTTTGTCATTTGGGGTACTCAGATCTTATATGTAAGTGACATTTTAGTAGTCATATGTTTTTGAGACCTTAGGTAGTGACTTTTTCTCATGGTGCTGGGTTTGAAGCAAAAGCCTCAGATATTACTGGCACATACATGTGTTTTCCATCATTTTTCCTACTATAGGAGTCAAACCCTGTGATACTGCTAAACTCATTGCAAAAGTAGATTATTGAAAAGGTAATACAATGGCTGAATAGGATCAAAACATGTTACAACTTAATATGAAAATATCATAATGAAATATATCATATTGTACAAAGAATAAATGCTAAAATATTAAAAGGAAAATAATTGCAGTATATTTCTCAACTTGTTAGATTTCTATGAAATGAACTATAATAGGCTCAGAAAATATACACATTTGCCAACATGTAAAGAGATAGAATACAGAAACTGATCATCAATGGTTAAAAACAGTGGACCTGATACTAATATTCTACTAGATGTATATAGTATTAAAATGACTTGTAATGACTTTTTTCTGTAACCACAATATAATGCATTTCAACTCTAACCAGAGAAGTTTCTTGAAGTAAAAGGCAGGCATCACAGAGACCCACAACTAGCCAACGTAAAGAAGAATATAGAGTGTTCCGCCCTAAGTGGAACATCTATATCATGCCCTTCCCCTCACAACTCAAGGAGCATCATGGAAGAGGCGGGAGAGGGGGAGAAGGTTATAAGAACCACATGCAGTGTGAAACTAGAAAGAAAGAGTGGATTCCAGACAGCAGGACAGTTCACATATAAACTCATCAATTTTGACAACATGGAAAAGACTTGATCAATCTCAAGACAAACAAAATCCCAGAAGGGAAGTGTCAAAGTGAGCATGAAGTCCCACCCGGAACTAAGGAACTGTTGACATATTAGTGTCACTGGGAGAGGAACTGTCAGTTTTCTTTAAGGGTGTGGTCTTCCATTAAGTCTGCCATGCTGTAGGGCTGACATCATTCAAGAAGTATTTGGGTAGCCAAAAGTGGACTTAATGGGGGGAATAAAAGGAAAATGAAAGTGAGTGGGAAGGGAAATAATGGAAGTGAATGTGGCAGGAGTTGAGAAAATCAGAGAGATATGATCAGGATACACTGCATGACTCTCTTAAATAATCACTATTTTTTTTAAAGATAAGTAAATGTGGAGGAGCAGCAACAATAACACATATCGCTGTTAGTATTAGTTCTAAAAGTACGTGTACTTTTCAACCCTGACAGAAGTGTACATCATAATAGGTGAATTTAATGTCGTGAAAGTAGCATTTCAACTGCACTGAGTAACAAAAGTTGTAACCATTATATTTCTTAAGCTAATTGCTTACTATAGTGCTTTGAATTTTTTAATGTCTCTATAGGCTCCAAGTATTCCAAGAGTTGATCTGTTGGTAGCTAGTTTATGGAGGCTTAGGCTGTGTGGTCTGCCAAAGTAGCACACCACTGAGAGCAGGCTTTGAGAGTGCACGGCCTTATTCCACTTGCAATTTCTCTCTCTGTTTCTTCTGCCTGCTTGAAGATGTGAGGGCTTAGTTTCTGTTATGGCTTTCTCTACTACATGCTTCTCCACCATGATGCACTCAACCCTCTAGAAACACAAGCCTAATATATAAGAAACTAGTAATCCTACATCCATTATTTTAATGAATAGATCTTATAGATTTCAACCCATCTATTTCTATTTTATGTTTGATCTTAATATTAGAATGTAATTTTATTCATGAAGCCTAGTAATAGAAATTGTCCTTGCCTTACTTCCTTTTATTCCGTTTTCTAATAACTTTATTTTTTGCATTTCATTTTTTTTAAGTTAGCAAGTATTAAGCACCAATTACAAATTGAAAAGTCAGGAATCTGAGATATTTCAGCAGGTTTTGCATATGACTGTCTTCCAACAGGCAGACCATGGACAGATGCTATCATCCCAAGCTTGGTTGCACTCATCATAGCTAAGCTTGTGGACTGTTTCAGCGAGAGAGGAGGGGACTGGGAATCAGCCACACCTCCTAACCAATCAGTAGGCCCTAGTAAAACAAGGGGTAGGGCCTAAGGGAATATAAACTAAGAAGGCAGGGGGAGAGTCTCTGACATGTTGTGCAGCTGTGGGGAAGTCACAATGCACCCCTGGATGGAAACTTTCCAGTGCTACTTTGGGAGGGCAGCATCCTGCAAGTGAACCCTTACCCATTGTTATGTAAATAACCTCAGTAAACTCACCAGTTTGCCAGACTGCAGTTTGGTGAAATCAGACCTTTTTTTTTTTTCTTTTTTTTTTTTTTTTTATGTAAAGACCAAGGGTGAAGGAGGAGAGTCTGGATGTCTTTTGCACAGAAGAAATTTTAGCTACAGCAAGTAATTGGATTCTGAAGTAGACCTAGTGACCTGAGTTCAATCCCTGCAGGATGAGAGCTGACTCCACAAAGCTGTTCTCTGACTATTACATATGGACTGTGGCACTTGAGCTCACACCCCACATCAAGTGTACACACAGACACACAGACACACAGACACACATACACAGAGAGAGAGACAGAGAGACAGAGAGAAAATAAATAGGAAAATTATTTCTCAAAATAAATGATAAAATAAATACTACTATGAAATCTACACTATTGTAATGATAAAAAGCATACAATGTTAAAGATTTTTACAGAAAAAAAAACAATGAAATCAACCTAGATTTCAAAAGAATGTTAATAAATATCAAATTTCAAAGCTTAAGATTCTTTAGCACAATGGTATTCTATGTTGGCTCTTAGCCCTGTCTAGTTAAAAATTTAAATGACAACCAAGAGGAAGACAGATAAAGGGTGGTAAGATTTGTAGATAGCTGGAAGCTGGTAATGATAACTAGTGCAACATAAACAAAATCAGAAGGGAAAATTGGTTTTGACCATCTGTTGTGCTGTGTAGAATCACAGACAGAATGCTCTAGAACTCAAACAAATGTCTGGCACTTTTCTCATCTCAGCCCTGTAATTCCAGAGAAGTAGAAACCTCTTGGGAGTAGTTCCTTTAAAATAAAACTGAAAAAAAACAAAACTGGAGGCTATAATTGGATGTGCAAATATAACTTGATTAGCAGAATGCATTTCTTAAGACTTCTAAGAGAGAGAAAAATGCAGTATTTGTGAAATGAAAGGTTAACTTGGCTGTTTTATTCTCTTTTCTTGGTTCTAAACATGATTTTACACAAGATTTTTATTTTTGTCTTTGGTATTTATTCCCATGATTATTTCTCAAACAAATTCTAAGTTCAATGTTTAGGGCTTAGGAATGGTCACTGGAGCCAAAGAGGAGCAGTGAGAGCTGAGTAGAGTATTGGCACAAGTTTGAGTGAGTATCTTCTAAGTGGGAGCTCAGTGGCAAGAAGAGACAGACTTGCTCTGAATGCTGACTGTTCTCTAGGAGAATTGTAGAGACCAAAAGCAGCATCCTGAAACTAAGTTTCTCCTTTTATTACTCTCTTACTTTCTCTCTCTGTCACTTGGTCTCTGTCTCTGTCTCTTGTTTCCCAGCCTGAAGCTTGTAGACCAGGCTGGCCTCCATCTAATAAAAATCTGCCTGTCTGTGACTCCTAGGTGCTAGGATGCTAGGATTAAAGCATGCACTATCAGGCACAACTATTGCTTCTCTTTTAGATCTCCTCTTTCTATGGAACAAGGACCAAAATAGTAAGATCAGACAATTTCCAGGCTGGCAGAAGCACTTTGGATGTGTATTTTAACATAAAAGCTTAGAGTATAAAATCGTACAAGCATGTTATGACTGACCACAGTTTCTTTGTTCTAACTGAATATTTTTTGTGAAGAAATTGTCTCAGTCCTATGTTAATATTAATAATTAGAACATACCAATGTTTATTATGGAGCAGTACTTGGCCTACTTAGTTAATGGAAATTTGGAATATGTACTTAGCAACCTCCCAATGAGGTCCTCGCCAGACCTTCTTTTCCACACTTCTAAAATGAGAATAATAGTACAACATTCCTTTTTAGTGTGCATATCTATGCTTTATGGTAGTAAGATAGTTGAAGAGTCCTATGTTAATCTCCTCCACAAGTTGATTCTGAACAGAGTCTCAAGGTTCCTCAGTACGTGAATTTCTGTGTGTTTTCTGTTAAGCATCCAAATTGTCTCACTCCACTCAGCCTCTCCTAGCAGACACGTTAGGAATACTGTCTTCAGTGCTCAACCACTGAGATGACCTTCTCATTCTCAGGCTGGAGTGACTCCAGCTGGAAAACAGGCAAGCCTTCCTTCTTTACCAAAATACAGAAGAAATTGAGAATCTTCACAAGTTCTATTGCATGTCTGAGTCTGAGTTGAACTTTCTTTGCAGACATCAGATTCTAGGTAGTGCTAAAGTTGCTTTCTCTGTAAACCCTGATCTGTTTAGAATCTCTAAGGGACACTTCAGAACCCTGCCCCCAATTTGAGAACCATACATGTCAGGTTATATTTAAGTTAATACTGGACATTGGGGAGGGAAGTATAAGTCAGTTAAAAAAAAAAAAGGCAGACATCATATTTCTCAGGATCCTAAAATTAAACAGTAATATAATCTGTTATGTTACAGTTCTGGCAGAATGCCAGATTTATGTGATACTGCGTAAAAATGTCCTTGAAGTCAGAGACATTGATCTGAGCGTTTGCTTTCCTCTTTGTCTCTGCCAGACTATCTCTGTGTTGTGTGTGTGTGTGTGTGTGGGTGTCTAGAGGCTTGTGTGTCTACTTCTGTGTATGTTGGTCTGCTCCTCAGATTCTCTTCAACTTCCTGGTCTTCCTGTGATCTTCCACCTTATTAATATCAGGACTTGGACATCGTAACAAGGCCCTATGCTCAATCTCTAGTATTGTTAAAACAATAAATGACCTATAGACTATCCATAAAAACCTGAGAAAATGTAAATGTATGTATGAAATATTTTTAGAAAATATAACATGTGCAGTTTTGTCCTGAATAAGACTTCTTACAGATGAATTCCTAGAATTTGAATTGTGGATCAAAACTTAACACTATCTAGTTTTATTACATATTTCTACATTTCATTGATTACAGAGTTTACTATTCCTACTATATAAATAGGAAAGCTCATTATTAAAGTTCATGTTTTAAAATATCCTGGTTAGAAGAATGTTTTGTTATGCTTTTTCATTTCTGTCCTTGAATGAAAGTTTTTATATTTATCTTAATTGTGATACAGATCAAATATCTAAGCTGATGTTCAAATTAGTATTACACATTATTGGCAAATCATCTGCATTCACTGTGCACTGTTTTCAGCTCCTTGTGAATTTTTTTACTCTCATTTGATGAATTCTGATTAAAGATGTTCTTTTCTGGAGTCACAGTGGTATATATTCTTCTGTTTTTCTTTTTAATTTATTTTGTATTTTTGCTATATTATTATTATTATTATTTAGTTTTCTATAGCTAAATTTATCAAGTTTTTCTTTAGATGAGTTATTCTCAAATTGAAAATTGTCTTTTCAGTAGCAAGCCAAAGCTTAGTTCATTTTTGTTGTTGTTTTTATGAAGATGTCTAAAATTCTATATTTAGCCTTTAAGAACTGTGAATCAACCAGAGACATAAATATTATTCATGGAAATAAATTCTGTGGTCCAATTTGTGGAACTCTCCTATCTCAGTTTCTGTTCATCATTCAATGAGCTTAGGAGATTGACACATTTGCAGCACTGTATGACAAAAGACTGATCTTAAACTAGAAACTTGACTGTCAAAAAGACAGTTATGCCACTCCTTCCTCTCAATGATTTGCTTCTTTACAGTTTTGACCACCTTTTGATAGCTTTCCAGTGCCTTCTTGTATTTATTTAATGTTGGTTTTGTTTCTTGTTTTATTTTTCTAGCATTTACAGCTATTATCTATGAGAAGTTGATTTAGTCGTTGCTTAGTTGTCCCTTGCCAGGAGTGAAACACAAACATGTAAAATCTTGAGTCATAATTACAAAACTTCACTTTGTTAAGACTAAAGGAAGGTTTCCAAAATAATTATAAAACTCTAACCAAAGGAGATTTTACTCTAATCTTTGCTCAGATATTTGCTTTCTATATAATTTTCATTAAAACTTATGTCGAAAATTATATCATTGAGAAGAATTTCGATACTTTTACTACTGACAGCAAAATGCTAGTCTGGTTTTAACAATATCATTATTTCCAAAGTACCTTACAATAATCAATTACCTTATAAAAGCAGTGTTGCAGTGAATGAAGAAATATCATTATCAATCTTATCGAGTGGCAAAACTGTGTCTTTATTGAAAATTTGAGAATATTATTTGATCAATAATCTATGCTTATGAAGGTAAGCATAAATCTTGGGGTTGATATTTAATTTATGGAATGTTGTATCTGTATGAGTGATAGGACAGAATCACAAAACACAAGTAGCAATGTTAAAGAAGAAACCTGGGATCTATCAAATTCTTTTGCTTTAAATCAATTTTTTGTGCTTTGTTTTTGAGACAAGATCATTCTATAACCTCAGCTGTTCTGAAACTCCTTATTTAGACCAGGCTAACCTCAAACTCATAGAGATCCACCTGTCTATTCCTTCCAAGTGTTGGAGCTAAATGCATGTGCCCCACCTGGATTAAATCAGTTCTTTACTGAAAGGGAATATATTTACTTTAAGGATGTTTGTTTAACTTCAGCCTGTTTGAAGGAGTGCACAACTCAAGTCTAATGGTCTCAAAAAGGTATGAAGAGCTCATTAGCATATCAGGAACATTCCAGAGCCTCTCCAGGAGATTTCCCCTTTTCTTTTATCTATAGATTTCTTCTGTTTGGAAAAGACTGGCGAAGACTTTATTCTGGGATCTGAATTACTTTTCAAGATTATTGAAGTATCACAGGAGTTCAGTCAAATGGAAAACTGATAACTAATATCCAGAGGGCATTGCTAGCAAGATAACCCTGTCATGTCAAGAAACTTGAGAAATGATCATAAAGAAACATTTTTAATCTATTTTGTTGCGATTGAGAATTCTGACAGAAATTCCAATATTTGTTCAAGTTACAAACTATACATTCTAAATTTCTAACCTTATAATTCATAATGCATGCCTATCATTTTACAGAAGCTCTGACGTTCAAATCATTTAAATTTCAAAATGCAGATTTGTTATCAAAGACAAAGTAAAATAAAATGTGTCTTTCTTCAATAATAAGCATTATATTTTTTCAAAATATATTTTTTTGCATCCCACAATTGACATTTATGTGTCATTAAGAAAAATCACTTGGATATTCAAGTAGAATTTTCTATCAATTCAAACAAGGAGATCAGAAGATTTCAGTTAGCTCTATAGTTCTTTCTAAAAGATTTTTGCAGTATTTATTATTGTCTAGCAAACTGAAAAGTGATAACATAGTATTAACCTTTAAAAGTTACCAAGTATAAACAAAGAATATAAATGGAAAACTTAAGACAATTTTATCTTCCAATAATTTAACATAGTAAATATTTTTATTTGAATGGCCCTCAGGAAGTTTGCTTACAAGAATCCATAAAATTTGATCAGAAGTTTAAATTTTTAGTATTTTGGAGAATTTAATGATCTATATTGTTTTCCACTGAAGTCAGGGACTTAGAAAGAACAAAGTTTAAAGAAAGAAAAAACTAGAATGGGAGAAGACAATTCTTCACATAAACTCTGGTCAAAACATTGGCAGGTCTTAGAATGATGTACACTCAACAGATCGCAAGCACTAGACATGACTAGACACTGCAGATTTTTTCCACTGCTTACAGCAACAAAGAATGCTGTAAGCATTGGCCAAATTGTCCTTCCAAACAAATCACTACATGCAGGAAAATTTAATGCTAGAAGAACAGGAGGATTACAGAGAAAAATTAATTAATGGGAAAAAATGTCCCTGATTTGGAGAAAGTCATACATTCAACACATTTCTGAATTTCATCAATATGATGTAGAAATTTACCCCTTAATGGGGGGAATTTAACTCAGTAAAATGCTTGTACTGCAAACTGGAGAATATAACTTTTATCCAGGGCACCCACATAAAAAAATCAGCATACACCTGTAGCCCCAGCACTGGGAGGATGGAGATATTAGGATCCCTAGGGCTCACTGGGTCTATCCCTCAGTCCCTCAGTCTACCCAAATTGGAGAGTGCTAGGTCTAACTAAGAGAACTGGTCTCAAAAACTAAGCTAGGTGCCATCTGAAGAATGATGTCTAAGACTGCGCACTTGCCTACAAACATATGCTCACACATGTGTTCAAACACAGAAGTACATACACACGTATCTATACTCACATGTATGTGTGTATGAGAGTCTGTGTGAGTTTGTGTGAAAACTATATCTGGAAACATTATAATCAAAATGTGGTTGACCCTCAAACTTGAAAAGAAAATCTTCAAATTGGAGACAGAATAAATATCTTCATTTGCCAAAAACAGTGATATATGTCTGCTCACTTTCTTCAGAAACATTTCAAAGTTGTATGTACGTGCTGAAAGGGTTGAGTAAGATGAGAGGGTGGAGTTCCTTCCTGCCCATTTATAAGCAGAGAAAATATATTTTTCTGTATTCATTGTCTATGAGCTGTTCAAATTCCGCCACAGGAAACTGATCTGGCTCTGATAACAGTGCCCTAAGAATCAGGATGAGCACAAAAGAGGTGCTAGTTATTATTTAATAAGCCACATATACAATAAAAATCCTTTATCTGATGATGTATGGTTATAGGTAAAAATTAACAAAAGTGAATGTCAGAAGAAGCACAGTTCTCACATAATTATTCACCTTGGCCATTTTATTCCTAGGTTTTCAGCTCATAGGAATGAAAGGAAAGTAAAAGTATATTTTGTAACAGAAATGCAAATGTATAAATAAAAAAATTTAAATTGAGAAAAAACTATAAGGAAATATAGCCAAAGGCCATCCAAGAATATTTTTAAACATTTCAATCAGAAAAAATATGACTTTGCACATATATGTATATCTTGGTAATAATTTAAAAAATCTCAACGTCGTCTTTCCAGTCAAGACTGAAGCAACTTCTTTAATAACCCTATTTTAAATGTTAACAAATACATGGAGTACACTGTACCAACTCACTATAGACTACTTTGTGAGGACAAAATCGATGCTTCCTGATCATTGACTATATATACACAACCACAGTTGAGTTCTGAAAAACATATCTCCAAGTATTGAAATGATATAAAATGTTTTTCTTGCAATCCTAACAAAGTACTAAGTACTAATGCCCCATCATTAGAAACCAAGAATTATAGCTTTAAAGTGAGAACATAATGAAAAAATAAAATGATCCAATCAAATCAACAACAAAGACATTATATATCAAAATATACAAGATTACTGTCATCTGAACACAGGCACTGAACATTCTTAGGCGCCACAGGCATAGCACTCACTTCCTAGTTCTTCTGGCATACTAACCCCACCTCTGAAGACCTTTCTGGAGCATCTGCATGCTTTACAGGAAGTGGTGTCCCCTATATGCCTTGGACAGAAGCCCTACTGTATCACATGCTTACTCCCAATACCAGAGGCCAATGCTCTGCCTACTGATACTCAAACCCCTATGTGTCAGGATCCTTTTCAGCTCTAGCAGCTCCCCAGTTAGGCACCATATGTCATTATCATAGCCATCCTACCCTTTCTGTCCCAGCTGCAGTGTCTACTCAGTACTCAGGCCAGAGGCCACTGTCACCTAAGTCTTTAATACCCCAACCCCCACCATCTCAAGATGCGATACAGGGCACCTGACTGCTGCCAAGATCAGGAACCACATGCCACCAGTCTTGCAACATACCCCCATTTGTGCTAGCCTGCAGGCTCTCATGAGCTCAGAGGCCAGGCATTTCACTAGCTGAACTCAAACCACCTTAGCTACCCTATTCAGGAATTAGCACCAAATGACAGGGAGACTGAGCTTCAAGCATCTCCTAGCAAAGAACAGAATATTAATTAGGGAATCAAATGTTAATGCAAAGGAGGACAACTACATCTTATACTATATCCCTACACAGGTCCTAAAAACTAATATTTTCCCAAGATTTGTTGCTCAATGACCACTTTCAGCTTTTGGTATGACTGTGTGGAGCAGTTCTCTGATCATGCTAAATCTTTATTGAAATCAGTTCCTTATTAATATTTCACATTAACCACACGTTTCATTTCATAATTCATTAAGAATAAAACAAGGAGAAAAAGAAATACCTGATTTAGAGATAACTAGAATATATAAAAGTAATTTCTGTAATTTAACAAATATAATTCTATATCTCCAATATTTATGAAACATTTTATGAAAATAAGTCTACTTAATCCTTAAGTAACTTCATTTGAAATACATATCTAAAAACAAATGTAATAAGGCTATTTGGAACTCAGTTACTCAGTTACTCAGTACTAGATGTCAAGGCAGCTCACATTTTCTGAAACTTAGTATCTTTTGAATCAGCAGAAGTGTTTTGAAGCACCAAGTTTTCAAACATAGAATTTTATACTTTTGTTCAGACTCTGATTTCAGGCTGTTTTAAAAATATTTTTTAGATTTAACAGTTATTTGCTTAATAACCACTCTATTTGTAAATTTTCTTCTCAGATTGCATTATTGTCGCCCTTTTAACTTTCAGTTTTTATTCCATCATTCATAACCATTACACTTATAAAAGGTACAAAATTATCTGCAATTTTAGTTACCCAAAGTCAGTATTGTTGATATTTGATCTATGACTAAGCATATGTTATATGGGTTAATGTGTATGCATGTACATATAACATTAGGATGACCATAAAAATCATGTACATGTGAATATAAACACTGGAATGAATTTTTCCAATTTGTGAATACTTAATCATATTGGCATATAATAAACAGCAATTTGGAATATTTAGAAGAAAATAGATATCTGTTTATGAAATATAAAAATGTAATAATTTTATAATTAGTTTATAATCAATTAACAAATATAAACAAATGCTTGGAGCTGAAGACATTGCTCAGTGGTTAGTAGCACTGACTGCTTTTGCAGAGGACTTCAGTTTGATTCCTAGAACCCAAATGGCAACTAACAATCATCTGTAACTCTAGTATTAGAGGACTGGACACCGTCTTCTGACCACCCAAGAGCATTGCATAATACAGGTACACTTATCCACATGCAGGCAATCCACTCATAAACATAAAGCAAATATAATAAATACAATATTTAAATAAATAAATAAATAAATAAATAAATAAATAAACAGGCATGAAATTTTTCTTTGCTTTTTTATCCCAGAAATGTTTCATGTTTTCCTGTGTATATGATGATATACTAAACGGTCTCTTATATATATCATTCTATGTGTTTCTCCCTATTGGATCAGATTCTTTAAAGAGAAATTATGAACCCATACCAAATTTGGATGATTGTAGAGAGGAAGCTTAAAATATCGAGCAGAGATCTATCTAGCAGATATACACATATTACCAAAGGAATAACCCATTGCTTACAATTTGATATATTCATAAAAAATGTTTTCTTTTTATTACCTTATGAATTAAGGAACAACACTGAGGTCGTCCTAGCAGAATTTATATAATTAGAAAGATTGCTCATTTTTAAATTTGTTGAACCGTGGCAAAGTTTTTTTTTTTATATATTAGTTGCTTTTTCTCAAGATAGAAGTTGTTTTCTACCTTACACTTACTTCCACCAAACCAGGAAGCAGAAAAAATACAGCTTTAATCTAACTTAGCTTTCCTATAAAACTGGTGACTTCAGAGAAGGACACTTTTATGAGTTGGGAAGAATAAGTCTCTGATGATTAGATGCCAAGTTATTTAGAGTGGCCACCATTGATCTCTTTATATTTGCATCTTTCAAAGCAAAATCATATGCAACTAGTCCCTTTTTTCTCCAAAATTTTACAGCAGAAAATACTTAAAAGTTGATTCAGTCTGACCTCAAAACAATGACTTCTTCAAGAAAGAGAAGAAAATGCCTGAAATAAAGTCTCCTCGAAAGGAGTGTTTAGGCTAGTATTTTCGGCTCACTGAAAGAGTTTGCTGGATTTCTGAGAAAGGGTGAGGGAATAGCTGATTTCTACATAATATGAACTCACGTACTCAGCAGTTTTGGATCTCATATCAATGACCCAATGGGTTATACTCCTGAAGAAACGAAGAAAACCTAAACAAGAAGGCAAAATATAATAAGTCAGCTTTTATGTAGGGTTTCCCAGTGTGACCTGCACATAAATCGTGTAAAAACATGATGCCTGTTTAGGTAGACAAGTGCCATTTGTTTGATTTTGCAGTACCAATCATCTGTACTGATACTTTATACTGGTGAGACTCAGTATTAGTTCTAAGTACAAAAACTATGATTCTTTGTTTTATATTTAGAAGTAGTTGTAAGACCTGAAAACTTAAATGTCTCATGGACTATTAGCCTCTATTTCTTCTTTCTTCTGTTTCTTAATAAAAAGGGAAACTTTAAGGAGAAATAGAGAAATAACTTGGAGTTTTAAGATATAAGTTTTAAAGAAAAAGGTACAGTATTTAGATTCAAAGTAGTAGAACAGATTGTTAATTCTATACATTTTATCCTGTTTCGTACTGTTTGTGCTGTACTGTGTTGCTTTTACATTGCTACATGAAGAGTGCTTTGGCTAATACAAGACCTTGGGTTCCACCCCAGACATGACACAAATGATATAAAACCACAAAAACACTCACCAGGATTCATTTAATCCCATAACTTCAAACATTTTGTGGTTTTGTTGATTGCTTAGTTGTATAAAATGTGCCTGAAGTATAAGAAAATATTTTTATGTGCAAGAAGGTGTTAAGAACATTTAAGATTAAAAAAAAAGCTACAAGTTTATATAAGCTTCTTTCATGTATGAGATAGAGCTTTTGACTGTGTTTTCGATGCTGGTGATGTATTAAAATGTATTAAGGTATGTTAAATATATTTAAATAGAAATCCATATATCATGGGGCTGTGTATCAATTGGTTGATAAATAGGTTCTGATCAAAGGTTTCCAGAACCTAGATAGACACAGGATTTCTTTTAGAAGCCATAGTTCAGTGTTCACTAATTCATTTTTTGCAAAAATGTAATACATCATAACTCCTATGAATAGAAAGAAACAATTGTAATTGATTAAAATATTATGTGTCTCAGATACACAATGGAAAGTCTTAGAGAGTGACAATTTATAAAATGGAGATGGCAAAGATGACTCAATGCCAGGGAAATATAAATTTATTGAGGTTAATACCTCTGCGTTGTATTTTTCAATCTTCTCATGAATTCCAGAATTTTTTTTCTTTTCAAACAAAAGTAAAGTTTCTAGATGAAGGGCTCATTTTTCATGAGAACAATAGCTGGGTTGCTGTTCTTCCTTCCTGGAATTCAAAGAAAGTTAGCTTTCTTAGATGAAGAGACAATCATTAAATAACAAATATTATAATTTATTTAGGTCAGTTACTAATACATATTACTTACATTACAATAGATGCCACCAGAATTTAAAATCCATTAAAACAATGTCATATAAGCCTTACATCCTGAAATGTCTCTGGAGCCTCATCATATCATATTCTTTACTTCTGTTCTCTTGCTCCTGGAGAAAACAAAAGGGTTAACCCAGCTTGGCCTTTTTTCCAGACTAGTATGAGAACAGTCAAAAAAAGCTAGGGATATCAGAATCCCTTACATTATATATGCAGTTATCATATCCAGGGAGATCGTTAGGACTACATAACAATAGCACAGCTTTAACCCTTGCATAACCCTTCACTCACTCTCTCTGTCTCTCCTAGATGACTACTTTATACTACCTTTGTTCTGTTCCAGTTTCCATGATTTCTTCTTCATCATTTTTTTTTCTTGGAAATTTAATCTGCTTCCTAGTTCACTGAAAAACAGAAAAAAAAGGGAATGAGGAGTAGAATAATCTTTTTTAAAGAGATGGTAACCTGGGACTGTATGTGCAGCAAATGAGGCTTTCTAGAATGTTATAGGAATATGTGAAAAACAATCAAAGAATGAAAGAAAAAAAAATCCAGAGAAATTAGCAAGGAAATAAAAATGGACTCAGAAGAACTTGAACAGGACAATGGAAACTAAAACAAAGTTAAATGAACACACATAAGTACATGGTGAATATACATATAAGAGAAATATTCAGTTGTCATATTTTCTATAAAAGCGGTGAAATAAGATATAGGACATAATTTTATTGAGCATAATTGTATTTTAGGGACTAATTATCAAAACTGAACAGGAGAAAAATTAAGAGAATATTTTTGTATTGGAAAGGATCCTCTAGAAGAACATAAATAGGATATACATATATATATAATAAAATAATATACTTAACATATACTATATATTATAAAATATATAATAATAAATTATATATATGTAATTTATTAAACTGGCTTACATTGCAAAGCCATACACTGACCAACTGGTAGTTGAGGATGGGGCCCTCAGCAGTTACAGCAGCCCTACAGTGAATGTCTCACACTGGAGATATGAACATGGTAACTGCTCAGTCTGCACTAGGTGACACAGGAATCCCAATCTGGTGGTGAAAATTAAAACATTCCTGGGAAGCTGTTGTTCCTTAGTCAATGATGGAAGTTTGGATGTTCTGATTCTTTTATCAACAATATAATCAGCCACAGCAGCAACAAGCTAAATAAACTTGATGGCAACACGGAAGGCCACACCAGTAAAAATTGAATAATTTTCCTTTTTCCATGACAATTTTTATAAGAGCTGTTACCAGAAGGTGTAACCCACAGTTGCTTTGAGTCTTTCTGTTAGAGAGCAAATAGCTATTTGGCTGGGATAGACTATAAATTCTCTAGTTTATCTGTTGAAAGACCCACATTTCCTGTTTCACTGGCCAATCACCTGATCACAGGACCACCCTTAGGAAGGTGGGTTCAACTTAAGCTATACTAAATAGGTCGGCAGAATACACAGTGTGTTAATGAGGTAGTGAACTTTTCCTGCCAGGAATCCCACCTCCCAGGGCAGGTCTGGATCTGGCCACAGACATGTAGTCTCTGGAAGTCTGCCCACTTTTCTGAAGAATTCAGAAAAGAGTAATCTTTCCTTTTCTTCTTCATATCCTTTTTCTAAACATGCTTTCTCTAAGGCTTTGAGCTGCCCTAGGGTCTCTACTTTTTCTCTAAAGCTCTTTCTCCCACCCATGTGGCTGCCAGTCTGCCAAGTATCTGACTCCCCCTTGCAGGCTCTAAACCTGCGTGACTTTTTGGCTTCTTTTCTTTTCTCTCTATTCTCTTCCTCCAGGCAGCTGCTGAGATCCCCAGTTTTCCTGTCTTGAGGAATTTTCTTCAAATTCCAATAAAATTGCCCTAAAGCTTCTGATTGGGTCCATTCTTAAATTCTTTTATGAATGAGACTAAGAACCCACTAGGGGACACTCTCATTTCCACATCAATTAAGTCAATCGGATATTTCTTCAGTTGAGGCTCCCTACTTTTATTAATTATATTTTTGTAGCTGTGATAGACATCATGACCAAAGCAACATGTAGAAGAAAGAGTTTACTTGAGGTTACAATTGCAGAGGGCTAAGAGTCGATCATGGCAGGGAGGCATGGTGGCAGAGGGGGCTGAAGCAGAAAGCAGAGTGAACACATACTCGAGCAGGCACAAGAAGCAGAGCATAACTGGAAATTTGGCAAGACTTAAAAGGTCTCAAACCTACCCCCAATAACCTGCTTCCTCCTGCATGGCCACACCTCCTAAAGGCTCCATGACCATTCGCAAACAGCACAAGCCAGACACTGGGGACCAAGTGTCCAAATACTTGGTGCCTCTGTGTGCGGCCTTCTCATTCAAAACATCACAATTCACTCCTAGGTCCCCATAGGTTCATAACCATATAAAATGCAAAAATGGATTTAGTCCACCTTCAAAAGTCCCCATAGTCTTTATCAGTTTCAAAAGGCCAGGGTTCAAAGACTTCTGAGATTCAAGGATGTAAACCCCTGTAAAATCAAGAGACTTATTACATATTTCCAATATACAATGAAATGAATTCACATTCCCACTCCAAAAGGGTGGAATGGGAGCATAGTCAGAAAATACTGAACCAAAACAAGACCTGAAATTAGCAGGGCAAACATCTACTATAGTTGTTCCATGTCTGACTCTGGGGGCTTTCAAATGGCTGAGAATACTCAGTCCCTCCATCTATGCTGCATCTCTCTCTTGGGCTGGTCCTACTTCATGTATGCAGCTCTCCTTGGCAGAAGTCTCACCACTCTAGTATCACCAACCTCTTCTTGGGGTCACCAGTGGCAACCAGGCTTCACTCTAACAGCTTCACACAAGGGCCTGTCCGGGCCTCTTAGCCTCTCAGAGCCTTCTTTATGCAGGGACACCCCTGATGCATTTCAGCCCAGCTTGGCAGCTCTCTGAAACTCCAAAGGAACAACCAATGACCCTTCATTTTGCATCTTTCATGCCTTTAAAGTACAAAACTGTCAAATTTGACTGCCAATTTGGGATGTATCCAGGCCCATTTCATCCACATTACCAGCAGCTTTTGTGGGTTGCAGTTTTCTAGGAGACAATCCCTTAGGCTTTCTATTCACAAGTTGGAGGTTTAGCTGGGTGTGGTCTTGCACTGAAGGTGCTCTTTCTACTGTATAAGTGCAAATCCTAGGTCTCCCCTTAAAGGCTTTAATCCCCTTATCAAAGAGAACCTCTCATTCAGCACTTTCCTTGGCTCTAACATTAATCTGCCCAGTGCCTCTTTTTCAATACAAATTGTACACTTTGCATTTCTGTCTGCCTCACTTGCTCTTTTTCACTGTATATCTGCATACTATTCAGCATTAATAACCCCTCAATTCTATGTGAAACTATCTGGAAATTTTTTCACTGAAGAATTCAGTCTTTTTTTTTTTTAATTAACTTCAGGCAAGCTCTTAGATGGGCAGACTGTAGTCATATTTTTTGCTAAAATATTGCAATATCTGCTTAAGTCCTTGTTTATCTCTGGAACTACTTTGCTCTCAGCACTACCATATTCCAGATTGCTTATGAAATGGGCCAAAAGCCCAGTAGGCTCTGTTTACAGTATTCAACTGCTTTTTCAGTCCAAACTTCCAAAGTCTTCCATATTCTTCCAGAAACCTACATGTTCAGGTACTTTACAACAATACTCCACACTTCTGACACAGACATTTGTATTAGTTACTTTTCTGTTTCTGTGATAAGACCCCATAACCAAGGTAAAATACTGAAGAATTTATTTCAGCTTACAGTTCCAGAGATCTGAGGGTCCATCATGACAGGAAGGCATGGTTTCAGAAGTGGCTAAGCAATAGGCAGTGTGATCACATCTTTCAGCAGGCACATGAAGCAAAATAAGACTGGAAGTCCTGCAAAACTTAGGAACTCTCAAAAACCATGCCAGGAGATATGTTTCATGCACCATGACGACACCTCCTAAAGGTTTTTTGATCCTCAGCAAACCACAGAAGAAACTATAAACCAAGTATTCAAAATCCTATTTCAGTGTATAAGTGATACTATTCCATTTAACATTCCATTATTCTTGGACTCATAAATGCTGACTATAGGAGAAACAGTACTGAAAGAGAAAACTAAAACATAAGGAGGAGACGAACACAGAAATCACTTTGAGAAATGGTTGCTTATATTATCTGGTTACAAAGATGCCTACAATTATCTGGGTTGCAGGAAAGAAATTTCCTGGCCATAGAACCCACATTCTACTTCAACTTCAAACCAGTTGAGAACCAAAGCCATAAAACATAATCTTCATTCAAGAGTTTCTGTATCTGTAAACTGGCTCAAGTCTGGAAATTGATTTATGGGCTGAGATTCTCAGGTACTACAATTCTAACAAGGATTCCTTTCATTTGTTCTGGAATTCTTCTGCTTATACATATATAAAAAATAATTAATAGGCTTCTTACATATTTTATTCCTCAAGACACCATGACTAGTCAGTACCAAATATCCATATAAATTATGCAATTATAGACATATAATTTCTTTGCCTGTGGTGCCCATTATAACTACGCTTACTTTGCCTTGGCAAGTCAATGCTGCCACTTACCTCCTCCTATTCTGGGGTCCAATTAAACCCATAATCTTTAACTTGTCCAGTTGAACTGCTCTATTTCCCACCCTAAATTCTGACATGAGGCATGTGTTTGTTGCTCTTCCCAAAATTTTGCATCTTGTAGTATTAGTGAAAGATGTGTTCTATGGGTCCTCCCATTAAAGGACTAGGCTTTAAACACTGAATTGATTCAAGCACTCCATGTTATCTGAGCCTTAAAACCCCGTTATCAACCCTAAGCCAAGGAAGATCAGACATCCCCAGCTCCTTCTCAGTAGGCCATCTTTTCATAAATATTTTAGCTAACAAAATGAAGAATTTATACCTTTTAACACTGGTGAGTCTAAATAGTAAATCTAAAATTTCTTCTCAGTGACCCTATATCAATAAACTTGGCTTCATCCATCTTTATGTTTCTTCTACCATTATCCCACACCTTTAAAATCCATTCTCAGAAATATTCCCCAGACATGGGGAATTTAAAAACTTATTAAGTTCTTTAGGAGTACAGTAAAACTCCTCCAGGAATAGTTTATAGTTCACCTCTAGGAGCTTGCATAGCTTTGAGTCTAATAATAAGTCTAGAAGCAATGGGGGCGTGGTTCTAGAGGGACACAAGCCTTGTCTTGTCTGATATTTTTAGGGAAAGTCTTTTTCTACTCTACAGAGGAGGCAGGATTAATTTATTTATGTAAATGCAGATAAGTCAATACTGTCCAGGCAGTGGTGGGTGTTGGGTGCATCCTCTGCTAATGGTGGGAACTCTATTTCCTCAGACAGAATGAGTCCACTAGAAACTGATAATTCACACCCTCAGTCTACTTAGGGTCCTCCACCTGTCCATTTTCTGAGTCTTGGGATCACATTCTTTTCCAATGATTGCCTTAACTTTAACTGCTGACATTCTTTGAGACTGGGAATTAAATGTGCATTTAAGTCAGTTAATCATATAATAAGAGCTTGGGTTTGGTTTTCTGAAACTTGAGCTCTATGGGTGATGGAGACAAGATTCTTCCAGAGCATCGTTAAGAAACTTTAAAAGCTTTTGTATGTGCATCTGGAGTCCTCAGTTTTGGCAATCTCTCAGTTTTCTTTTTCTTTTTCTTTTTTTTTTGTTACTTTATCCAAAGATACTAAAAGAAACCAGCCAGCACCATTATTTTCCTTTTATTCCCCACAAATCTTTTAAAATTTTAAATACAGAATCACAAAGTTCCTTGAGTTAAACCAGGAGAATCAAATGCATTTATCTTCTATAGTTTTTTAAATAGTTCACACAATGGATTTTCAGTGCTTTTTGTGATACTAAAGGAGCATTTAGCAATTGTATATTTTATTTTCCCAGAGAACCTGTTCTAGATACTGTCAAGTTTATAAGATAAATTCATCCTTACAGTTCTGTTTCTCCTGAAACAGTCCTGGTACCACAATTTCTATTAGTCATGATTCTCTAAAGTAATAGAATCAGTTGGATGAAAAAAGATACATACATATGTCCAAACACTTTTTCTTAAGTCAGCTTATATGGAAATAGTGACACCTGAAAGGCCGAGTCTGGCAGCTGTTCAGTTCATGATGCTAGGTGTCTCAGTAATCCCTGTCTGGGGGTGAAAACCTAGAGGATTCCTGAAGAGAGAGCTGCTGCTTCTTAGTCAATAAAGGAAGCCTGGAAATTCTGGTTCTGATATCAGCAAAGGAATCAGAAACAGTAGCAACAAGATAAATCCCTTGGTGGTAAAAGAGAAAGCCAAGTCAGGAAAGCAGAATACTAGTCTTTCTGCCATGCCCATTTTTATCTGGGCTGCTCTAGAAGGTGTATCTTTACACCTCAATTAAGGCAAATCTTCAGTTGAAGCTCCCTCCGATTTGCAAGTTGGCATTAATATTCACTATCACAATACTAAATACAGGTATAATCAGAAAAAATAATGACATGTATAAGTAAATCCAAACATATCAATAGTTGCAATGCATATAAATAGCTCAAATACTCCAGATCAAAGGCAAGAATGACTAGCATATGCTTAAAATGTATCTAAGTTATAGGTAAAAGCTGTACTTTAAAACATCAGGTTACATCACAAAATGATTAAAAATAGAAAGAAGAAAACTGACATGCCAGCCTCACTACACATGGGGCGATGTAATGAATTGCAGACATACAGTGATACCACATAAGAAGGAAATCTCTATAAATGTGAGAGTTAATAGTTTTTCACTGCATAAGAGACAACACTGAAATTTCAAACAGTGAAATGAGTCTGTGGAAAAAATTGGATAAAAATGTGTGGAAAACAAACCATATGGTTTCAAAGATAAATCATCAGGTTTAAATTTCTATAATTAAAAATACTTCTTTTAAAAAGAGAATGGGGCCTCGAAAGATAGCTCAGCAGTTGAGAGCACTGGCTGCCTTTGCAGAGGACCCTGGTTCATTTCCCAGCACCTACAAGGTGACTAACAACCATGAGATGCTTTAATTACAAGAATCTAACACCTTCTTGCCTTTGAGGATATTTCATACATGGGTGCACTTATATACATGCAGGCAAAACATTCATACACATAAAATAAAAAAAAAATAATTTAAATGAGAGTGGGAAAAATAGATCCTATTACCCATCTTGCCTGCCAATATCAGCCAGGAGTAATTTCCTCCTGTTGAACATAAGGTATTTCATAGAAATAACATCACTCTGCCACTATGGTAGAACAGGAAAAACAAAACAAAACTAAACAAGACTAAGTTTAAGTTATCTCATGAATACTGGAGAAAAAGAATGAGAAGGTGGAGGAAGAGGAAAAGAAAACAAGAAAGAAGGAGAGAGAGAAAAACAGAAAGAAAAGATAAGACAGAAAGGGAAAAATTCTCTGAACTACAATAAAATTATGTTATAGTACGATACTACCCACTAGTATTTCTTAGATAATATTAGGCATTGCTTCTTCTTTTTAACATAAATACTCTTATTAAAATTCCCTTTTATGGACAATGTCCATGTGATCAGTTTTGGTACTCTGTAGTAGTCTCTGGTGCAACAGAAGATTCTTTGATAAATGGTAACTGGGATACCTGACTGTATATATAACGATACATATTTTACACTTAGTAAGAGGTTACATTAGCATAGGGGTGTGACATCCTTGAGGATTTACCTAAGATCTATGACCTCTTTAGTCATGTGTATTTGGCTATGATTAAAATAAAACAAAATGATACTTTCACATGTTAGCAACAGTTGGGTTCTCAGATCTGTTTCTTCATTTGACATGCTGTTTTGACTGAAGAAGTGGTTTCCAATGGAACTGCAGTTCGAGGGGAAATCCCGAAAGGATTACAGGAACCCCTATGGATTGTTAACTGTATGGAGACCACTGCAATAAACCAGTCAATAAAATACGGTGTAGCCATTGAATTAATTTTATTTTTATTATTTTCCATTGAATTAATTTTAGGATGTCAGTTTCTTCCATGGCCAGCATGTTTAAGGGAAACTTGAATTTGTATTAATTAAATTGGAAGAATTCTCTCCTTTTTAAGGCCAGCAATTGAATACAGGAGCTTGGGAAAACACTCTATCATTGAGCTACACCCTATCCCCAAACAACTGCAGCTTTTCTTTAGTTGCCCATGGCCTTGGGCTCTGGGCTCAAGGGATTCTTCCTACTTTAGATGCCCAAGTACATAGGATGACAGCAATGGACCAAAACTGGCCATTTTAAACTTGAATTTATAATTACTCTATTGCCAGATGAGATTATATTTGCTTTTTGATTTTTTTAAGTCAATTAACATTAGTAGTGTTTTAACACTTTAGAAAGCCTTTCTCTGAGCCCATCTGACAATATTTACTAGTTCTTAGAATCCCATACAAGGAAGGAAGACAGATTAGAGCAGACTTTGCTGGTTCTAGGTTGCCACTGACAGTAGGATATGGAACAGGAATAGAGTTGGTTTGATGGTTCCAAGTCACATGGTCTTCCTTCATTCAGCTGCCCACTGCTGTCTCTGAGGAAGAAGAGCTGATGGTGATTCTGGGAGTCAGTGGTCCATACTTCCATGGCTTTATATGATTCTCCATATTTTCTGGACAGAGTTACTCTGGCTTTTTGGAGTAATAAGAGGAGGCTCCACTTCATTCACATTAATTGCTTTCACACACATGACACAGGAACTGTTCTAAAATTCAACTCCATTTTATTTGACACAAAATACAATATGGCTTTGAAACAGCAAACACAAAATACAAATGAGTAGACATGGTTCTATCTAATTTATAATTATCAGGAAGACAAGGCACTAAATGAGTAGCAAAAGAGGAAACTTGATGGAATGATGCAATTTTTAATGCCTATACTTTTGGAATCCCCACTCTCTGTTGTCCAAAGTGCACACCTGATGAGTTTTGAGCCGTTAAGGGAGGTAGCAGAAGTGAAAAGCCTGGTCACAGGCTCTGCATGCAACACACTCTTCAGAAGTAGCAGATGCCTGATTAGGTTGACATTCTATGTAAAGATCTATAATGTGGTCCCTGCAGATGGCACAGTTCTCAACCACAATGTCCCAGGCCCATAGGGCTACTTTATTACTATATTTTTCTATTCATTTCAAAATACTTCTCATTCACACCAATATTGGTGCTGCTGGGGGTGTCCACCTCCATTGCTGCTGCCATTTTGGAAACACATTGCTTCTTTCTTTACCAGTTACATCAGCCTCTAGTCTGACTTTCTTCTAGATAAGGTTATTAAGATACACAATTATCAAACCATTCCGAATTCATGACAGCTGTTAATCTAGAGAGAAATCATACTTTCTAAATCCCTATCAGTGCAAAAGCAATAAATCCATTTTTTTTGCTGGAGGGCAATGACAAAAAAAGAATGGGCCACAAATGTAATTTTAAAAGAGCCAAAAGACACATCACTAACAAAATAGAAAACACAAATAAAATATGATGATGGAAATGCATAAAACAAAAGTTAATATATGACCTAATACTCATAAAACAGATGTAAGAATAAATAGGCTAAAAGTTAAATATTAAACAGACAAAAAAGTAATTCCAATTAAGAACTAAAGCCTATATATTCAAAATTAAAGATGACTTTTAAAAAATATATTTTGATATGGATAATGAGAGGCTATAGGATGTTTTGAGTAAATTTAAGATTGTGAATATGGAAAATTAATAGAAGAGTTTAAATTCTTCAAAATAAAAATTTTCAAATAGAATAAAAAGAAAATGTCTGGGCTAAATAAAACAAATATGTAAATATTAAGTACCATTTACATGGAGTAAAAATATTTCCATAAATAAAGATAATGGTTAGATGGCTTTAAATATGAATCTTAACCAATATTTGTGTATTAGATCATTTCAATTTATACAAAGTCTTCTAGAGAACATAAAAGTAACAGCATCTCAAATTTATTTTATGTGAAAAGTGTATTGTTGATCCAAAAATGGAAATTATTTGTGCAAATATCTTATTTGTGTTAAAGGCTGGCACTCTGCTGACCTCATTCTGATGTCTGTTATTTCCCTATTTCTGTTTCTCCCTGCAGCTTTGTTTTTGATATAAGTTGAATCATTGGTCTTACTGTTCTTACTAAAGGTAAAGGTGTTTTTCTGAGTCTTGACGTCTGTGTTCTTCATGTTAAATTAACAAAGGATATTATAATCAGTGGACCATAGAAGCTGGTCAGAAAGGACTGACCATTACATTATTGAAATAAGTTTGTGCTAGTGACTAACTGCAAAATCTCGCTTTTGTACTTGGCTTTGCTTGCTTGAAGAAGGTAATGAAAGACCTATAAAAAGACCCTGTTGCTTCAGTTCAGGGTTGCTTTCCTCTCCTAGTCCTGTAGACAGTAAGTAGGCCGGATTGCAATCATAATAAATTTCTCGCCTTGCTACATGTCCATCTCTGAGCCTAATTGGATCACAACTCCGAGACCATAACAATGTGCACAAATATTGATTCAAAAGGAAAATATTTGTGCAAACATCTTATTAACGAACAAAAATCAGCAGCATAGATAAAAAAAAATTATCCTGGGCTTGTTTTTATTGCAGCAAACCAATTTAGGTTTAATTGTAAAGAAAAAGAATTACTTAATATATTTATCAACTAAAGAGAAGAAATATGACTATCTTGGCTGTGTAAGAAAAATTTGTTCAATGCGTCTCATCAAGCACACACACACAAAATACAAACCTCAGATTAGAAATAGGTGTGGGGGGGACAACACATCAAAAGGAAAACTTGTGAAAAAAAAATGTCAGTAGTGAGACACTAGAAGCTTTCCATGAGCAAAGGAATCATCAAATCCATTTAGTGTTTTACAGGTAGCACTAACAAATGCAATACAAGTATTAAAATATAAAATTCAAAAGAGGGAAATGCAATTATTATTGAATGCACATTGCAAAACCATGAGGGTGTGTGTGTGTGTGTGTGTGTGTGTGTGTGTTTCAAAAGAGTTTAAAATTACTGAACTGTAAAAATAATTCATAAGATCCCTGATACAATATAAGTTCAAAACTCAATTGTATATTCTATAGTCTTGCAAAGTTAGAGCATATAATTAAAAATAAATATTCATTACAATGACATTATTTGTTGAATGTTTTATTTTCTATCAAAGATTGGCAAATAGTAAAAGGAAATGTGTACTATACTTATGAATAGGAACTAAATAATGGAAACATCTCCATTTTACCCAAATTGACACAATGAATTTCTAGCTAACATGCATTGTTCTTTTTATTTGTTTTCAGAAACTGTGCAAGCTCATTCCAAAATGCATGACAAACAAATGTTTTAGAAGATACAAAGCCAAGAAAGAAAGAAAAAAGACTAGAGTGTCAGTTTTTAAAACTATCAATAAGACTATTAATTAACACAGTGTGGTGTCATTGGTTTAATTGAACCTGCCAGGGGAGTAGAGACCAGAGATAAACACACACACACAATAAATGACTTCATGTGTGTTAGATAAGTTATTGAAGTTAATAGGAAAGAAAAATATAAACAAAGCTGACCTCTCAGTTTAGGACAATTAAGTCATTTATGTAGAAAATAATAGATCTCAACATTAAATATGAATGTTACTATATGTGGCATGTAGATTCCAAAACCCAGCTCCTAGTTTTTACTGCCTTTCAAAAGCCCTTACCTCTGAGTATGGATAGGATCTGTGATGTTTTCCTAGTAAACAGGACACAGCAAATGTGATGAGGTGTTACTGCTGTGATTACAATGAATTGTTAGCAGAGTTTCTCTATTGACCCCTCCCTTCTTGTTATTAAACAATAGGAAGCTATCTGGGGAAGTTCATACTGTAAGCTACTGAGTATGGCCTCTAAGCAATGGCTAAAAAAACAACTGAGACTTTTGTTCTAATTAGGATACAAGGAAATGAATTCCACAACAATCATCAGCCATGTGATTGTGCAAGGATATGTTTTGCCAGTGAAATATCAGAAGAGATTGCAGTCTTAGACAGCAACTGCAACTATGCAGAACACCCCTAAACAAACATTCCATCTAAGCCAGAATATGATGCCTTTTTTAGAGAAATGTTTTGATGATAAGTATATGCTGCTTCAATTTTGTATATTCATGGTAATATTGCTATGGATCAATAGGTAACTAATGGAAAATGCTTATTAGGAGGAAATACTTAAAGACACTTTTAGGGCCAAGGTGTTGGGATTTTTTTTTTAATTTTTAGTTTATGTGCATGAGGGTATTATCTGCATGTATGTAAGTACGTCTGTGTCATGCAGTACCTGCTAAGGTCAGAAAATGCCTATGGAACTGGAGTTATGGACAGTTTTTAGTTGTCATGTGGGTGCTGGGAACCAAACCCTGATCCTTTGCAAGAGCAGCTCGTTCTTTTAATGCTTCTCCATCTCTCCAGCCCCTTCATAGATTTTTAAATAATATATAAAATAGTACTAATTATAAAATAATTCACTGATATATTTATTAAAATTAAGAAACCAATAAGGGGGACCTCATTAAACTAGAAATATAAACACAGAAAAAGAAACAACCAAGGGAGTGAAGAGAAAATCTACATAATATGAGAAAATCTTCACCAGTGACACATCTAACAGAGGTCTAACATATAGAATACATAAAGAACTAAAAAAAAAAAGAATAAAGAAAACCAATGACCTAATTAAAAGATGGGCTAAGTATCTGAGCAGAGAGATAAAGAAATAAAGATGGCTGAGAAACATTTTAAAAAGTGCTCAACACTGCTAATAATTAGGAAATTGAAAATTAAGTCCACTTTAAGAGTTCATCTTACTCTAGTCAGATTGGTTAAGGTCAAGAGAACAAATGTAACAAATACTGGAGAGGATTTGGGGAAAGAGGAATGCTCATTCACTGTTGGTGGGGCTGTAAATTCATACAACCCCTATGGAAACAATGAGTGACCCAGGAAACTATTACTATTGATGTAGTTTCGGCACTTTTATTTTGGAGATAATTAACAGTTATCTAACTGGAATTAAGAACTTATCAATGCAAAGGAACTATAAATATAGCCAAATACACATGACTGATAAGTTATAGATCCTAGAGAATCCTACTTTTGCCATATACCTAGACCAAAGTTATTTCACAACTTTATTCTAAATATGCACCCTTCTTTTTAAAGACAAGTGTACCTTTCACCACTCATCAAAGAAGTTTCTTTTTGCCACAAATGGAGATTAATACAGTTTTCCACAACTTGTCAAGTGCAGAGAATAACTGTCTGTGTGAGTCACTTCACTCTAAGTGACTGACACATCTTCAATGCAACCTCTATACATGAGATGAATGAATCTGTCAAATCTCACCAGAGAGGTTGTCTTATGCAGCAGATTGTGATTAACACAGAAACCAACATCTTGCAAATTGCAGAGAATAGTAAGTTGCAGAGTGTTCAACCCTGAATAGGACATCTAATTCAAAACTTCCTCCCAAGGCACCGGGATCATTGTGGAAGAGTGCGCAGAAAGATTGTCAGAGCTAGAGGTGGTAGAAGACCACAAAGAAGTAGAATTTTCCAGACAGCCAGTCAGACTCATATGAACTCACATTCATGGTGATAGCATACGTAAGTCCCATTCCAGCTCAAACCAGACAAAATTCCAGTATAGACATGGGGAAGTGGGAAAGAAATCACATCCCAACCTAAGTAACTTTTAGTAACTGATTGCTGCTAGGAAGGGAGCAGACAGTCTTCTACAGGGAGAGGTCTCTTGGTAGGTTGTCTGTGCTCTAGTGGATGGACTCATGCTGAGGGATACATGAGGACACATAATGGACATAATGAATTCTGGGGAGGGACAATGGGGGAGGTGCAGATGGGGGAATAGCATCAAAAATATTTCAATGAAAAGAATTTTAAACACAGGGGCATAAAGAAGTGATCACAGATTTCATTTTACAAAGGAAACAAAATAAAAGATTGTATGCATACATGTGCAGGCACACTTGTGATTACATGCTCCAAGTCATTAATTATCTGTTAATACGTGGCATCTCCTTTTATTTCTCCAGATAGGAAAGTTGTGAAATATCAGAAGACTTCAAATACAGGAAAAAACTGGGAACCACAGAATCCTTGTATATTAGTAAGAGTGACAATTTATATGGGCAATCTGGAAAATAATTATTTTCATCTCTGAAGAGTGGATAAACATGCCATATTAACCAAGAAAATTAGCAATTTCTGTGTATATATTCACATGAGTATTATATATACATATATATATATATAGAGAGAGAGAGAGAGAAATATACAGATATAAATATATACCAGGATAAAAGATACAATAGAAATGTGTATAATGGCTGTCAAGGTTCTAGGCACAAACAAAAATAACAAAATTTTGGTGTATGTACATTATAGAATGTATTTATGATTTTAATAGACTTTTGTCTGAATTTGAAATATTTTATCTCTTCCCTAAATTAATATGATTGAATAAAAATATGTATGCTATATTTGTACATATATGTATGATATATTCACAGTATAAGATTATTATGACAAAATATTTAATATTCCCTCATAAATATACACATGAGACAAACTTTAGGCAAAGTTGTATAACAATACATGCAATATTACTTTTACATAAAATTTGGAAACATCTAAACTTATAAAATATCTTGACTATTATATATCTATATATGATACAGAAATCGTGTATATATCAGAAACCGCTGAGGTGGCTTGTGGATGAAGAAGATGTAGTAATGTAAAGTCTGAAGGAAAGTTTAACTATTAGCATCAGCGATGTATTTTTAGGGTAAGTGGCTCATGTTAATTTTTATTACCTTTATATTACATGTTTTCCACACTTGAAAGTGTATGAGTATCTGAATTCAAAGTGTAAATCTGAGATCTGGTCACAGAGCTCTGTCAATACCAAAGAAGAGGGGTTCTAACTTTCCTGCTCATATCAACATATATTTTCATTCTCAACACATTTGTCTAACCAGTTTTGCATATACAAATACATGCAGAGTTGGCATATTAAAAAATCAATTCAGTAGTGATGTCTTACAACAAAACAAGTGCAGAAATTTGGACAGTGATACATAAGAAGAGCGAGTCACAAGAAAGGAGTTCCTCTCTATTGAGGATACAGGGTATGACTCCTACACTCTGTATTATGGAAGTTAGCTAACTGCAGGGATGCATAATTTCCTTGTAGAAAGATGGATACATATTCTTTCTGGAGAGCTTAACATATTTCCCTGAGTCTGGATCTACACTAACAGAAGCAAGCATTGAAACTTATAAAGCATCAACCAGAACATATGATACTAGTAAAATGTTACCCCAAACCAAATAATATATGTGATATATGAATTAATATAAATATACATCTATTCCATGATAGAATAACTTAAGGTAATATAAATGAATAATACTAACAGATACGTAATTATATATATAATTTGTATGTATTATCTAATTGTTTTCCAATTGGTCCACCATAACCAACAGGGTAAATACAATATATACATATAATTTTTGACAGTGCAAATTTCTTGCATACTTATTAAGTAAAAAAAATTAAATAAAAATACAATATATTTCAATGTAGATCATAAACATATATTCCAACTTAAAGTATGAACATAAATTTTGGGTATTATATAGGTAATGTTTTTGGCATACAATATGTTTGGGTGGTTGCATTAGTCATACTTCAATTTAAAAATTTATATCTTCACTATATCTCAGAAATAAAATGAAATACTATGGAAAAATCTCAAAAATAAAATGAGATTTTTGGTTTTGAAAGAGAGTGAAGAAAATTCTAAACAAATTGTCTAAAGAATATTGACTATGTAAAGGCAATACTTCGGAATTAACATGCTAATCATAGAATTGTGATATTACATGTTTGTGGAAGTCAGCATTATATTAAATAAGACAAATGTCTAATTATTTGATATTTACCAAGTAATTGTGTCACTACATATTTGGGTAATTCAATAATACATTAAATAAAATAAATCTTTAATTATTGGTCTAAATATCTTAAGTTCACATAATATGAAAATATGCAACTATTTTCTCTCTGGGAAATGGTATATAACATTACACATCTCTTTGGGCACATACATCAATGATAAATCTACCCCACATAAAGAATTGTAGGTGAAGAAGCTATGTGTGGTACCCCAAGTCTTTAATCTCAGTATTTGTGAGGCAGATGCAGGCAAACTGCATATGACTGAGATCAGCCTGGTCTATACAGCGATTTCTGGGCCAGCTGGGGTTACAAGGAGACCCTGCCTCATAAAACCAAAAATATTTTTTAAAAAAAGAATTGTAGGTAATCAATCACCAAGAGGAAATCTTCTGTTGATTTTCACTTATTGTTTTTAAAATATACCCTCAAAACTGAAAAGCACAAACAATATGCTAAATTGTTTTATGTATAACAACAATATTTTATTACCTTTATTTTATGTGTATCAATGTCTCCATGTATATATGTGCACCCATTTTGTGCAATGCCTATGGAAGTCAGAAGATGACATCCAATCCCTTGGAATTAGAGTTACAAATGGTTGTTGGACACCATGTCAGCAGTGGGAATCAAACCCTGGTTCTCTACAAGAGCAGACAGTACTTTCAACTGCTGATCCATCTCTTTATTTCCTTATTCATATATTTTAATGGATATTTTCTTCTTTACATTAAAGATGAGTGAAAGACCTATGAAATTTACTATTCCAATAAGGTAGAGACAAACCATAGTCTTCCAAGTTGATGGAATTTTGTGAAGTTTTTATTGTGTGGACACAAGCTTATTTGTTTCTATGATTGTGCTCAACAATGAGATACTTCAAATAGTTGTATAGATGTTGTTTGGAAAAGAGACTATAATAACAGTAATGGTGTGCATTTCAGTTTATTTTGGTAAATCTAGAGATTGTTACACTTTAGACAACTGAGAGCCATCTACGCCTTAGTTACCATTAAATTAGGCAGGACACTCAGGTTAATGTTTGGAAATTAACAGGGAACTATTTTCCTAGTGTGTTTTATTAGTTTCATTGTTTTATGCATTTAATGGAATCGTATAAAATAATCATTTCTTGATTGTATTCGTGTGTGAGAGAGAGAGAGAGAGAGAGAGAGAGAGAGAGAGAGAGAATCTGAGCATTTGTAAACTTGAAATGCTTGATAAAATTTCACATCAGGATCAACACACTTGAACGAATAATTACATACTCATCAAGGGAGTCAGAAAAATACAGAAATAGTGTACCTTAAATACTAAAAATGCAATTGTAACAGCATGTGCTCAGATTATATCTTTCTTTTTCAAGTTTTTTTTTTCTTCTAGTATTCAAAGAGTTTTTGAAACATCTTAGGTAATAACTTGAACATGACAAGAATCTTCAAACACTCCTTCCATCCACTTTCTCTTCTGCCCTCTCTTCCTCATTCATTTCTTTATTCTCTTATTTCCCCCCTCCCTTCCCGTCCACATTATTTACAAGGCAGAGGTAAAAAGTAAGGTATTTATTCTATTTAAAACAAATTCTTTTTGAATATATTGGTAAGACTGTTAGTCACAGAATTAACAGTAATAGTCACTTCAAACTGATGTAGGCTACATTATGATAGATTGAAAAGAATCCCCACTAGATTGTCACCTCCATTGATGTATGCTGTATGGTATATAGTTTCACCATGGCGTTCCCTGGATTGACAAGTTTATGTTGTATCATGACTACCTGGAGGCACTGGCATCTTAAGGTATGGGGGAAAGGAGAGCAGAAAACATTGAGTTAACCATTTCATTGCCATTGCTACAAAATACTTCCCCTGTGTGTGTGTGTGTGTGACAGTTGACATCTAAAATGTATTATAAACTAATATTACCAAACCTGCCTAAAACTTGTACAAAACGTGAACCACTGATTTAGTTTTGACAGATCACTTGATAATGAGTTGCAAATTTATGTGCAAAATAGGTACTATACAGAACTGTGGGGGTTGTATATATGTAATAAGATGTATGAAAAACCTGGAATTGGACATGTAACACATACTAATTGACAGATTAATTGACTGACATGTATTTAAAACATCATTATCATCAATATTCTTAGATACACCATTTAGTCTACCTCAAGTATCTTGCAAATTTCTTCTTAGCCATATCACGTGTAGACTAAATTTAGCTGGAGTTTCCCTCTGTTCCCATGGAGCAGGGCACATACACTGGATCCAACTGCACCTACTAGTGACAAGAGTGACAACAGCAGTGGCAAGACACACCTCTAAGAAACTGACAGAAATGAAGGCAATATATTCAAATGCTTTCCAACCAACCAGTGACTTGAAGGGGATGGCCTGGGGGAAAAGCAGTGAATGCTTGGTAAGTGGCCCACACTGCCAGAAGACCACAGTAATTCTGAACAAAAACCTGTAGGCCTCCATACGAGATTGTCCCTCTCCCTGGTGATAAATCCTTTGTAAGTAACTCCAGTAAACCCTGATTTGTCTAATCCGATAGTAGGCTCTGTTTTTCTCAGCTGATTTGGAACCAGATGGGTGGGGCCAACAATAGAGCCTCATTGCAAGAGGAAAATTCTTAAGACACAAGCCTGCCTGGAATCTTACAGGGTCTTTTAGAGGGCGGTGATGGTAGGAAGGTAGATCACAGGTGATCATCTGAGACACATCCTTTTTATTTAAAGTTGCAGAACCAGGCCTTGGAGTGAGGTAAGCAGAGCAGAGGTGAGGTTGCACAGAGCAGAGGTAAGGTGTTCATTGGCGAGCAGCACAGTTTATTGGGTAAATTTTGTGGGATTATTGTACTCAATATTAAACACATCATCACTTTTCAACTTCTGCACTCTCAGTGCATAATAAATCTGAATAACATAACACAAAGTCCTAGAAAAGTGTATGAGAAAAATTATTTTAATCAGTCAAATTGCTTTAAGCTTTTAATTTTTAAGGAGGCCAAAGTAGTTAATGATCTTTAGTGTGCTTTCTTGAACTTTAGTTTGCATTCTTTGTTGCATATATAGAAAATATGGGAAAGACCAAATAAATTGAAAAAAACAAGAACAACAAAAAATTCCCCCCGTTAAAGAAGACCTCACTGAATGTATATTTTGTATAGAATTAAACATGCACTAGCAAATAAATCCATATAAATTAAATATCTAGATTAAGAATGTTAAAATCAAGGCTGGAGAGATGGCTCAGTGGTTAAGAGCAGTGACAGCTCTTGCAGAGGACCTCTTATCAGTTCCCAACACTCATGTGGTGGTAAACAATCCTCTGTAATTCCAGTTCCAGGGATGCTGATGCCATCTTCTGACTTGTGTGGGCATTGCACAACACAGGCACACTTACACACATCCAGGCAATACACTCATGAACAAAAAAAAAATTTTTTAATATTTAAAAAAATGTTAAAGTCTACAGATTTTGTCTGTTATCCTCTGTGCAAAAATTTGAAGTTATTTATATCCTCTAAATTATTTGAATACCTTTTCTACTAAAATAAATAGAAACAGTAGATAATTTAGTCAACATATAAATGAATGAGAAATGGTTCATATTGAATGTCTTAATATATTATAGAATATTAGGCATCCTTAAATCTGAAAGTGATGTTACTTCTACGTACATACTTAATAAGTGAAAACTTTTATAATTATGATCAAGCAACAGTGTTGACACTGTGATTAATAATATAATAAAATTAAATGTTAATTTCATACATCAAGAATATTTAAGATCTTTAGTAAAACAAAAATTTCTGATAAATAATGTGAATTGAAAGCATAGACAGCAGGAGTAATATGCCATATTGGGGAATTTTTAAGACATGCTATTGTGTGAAAAATGGGGAGATGGTCCTTTGATATTTGCAGAGAGTAATGTAGCAGGTCCCTGACATTACTTGGAATTTGACATAAAGATTGCACTATTCTGGTTACAGTTAATTCTTCTGTCTACAAAGACAACAATACACTTGTTACTTTGAGGCCTACCCCTAATATATACATGCCTTCATGTCTTTTTGATAAATATTATAAATTAAATTTAAGCACAACCCTTGTTCCTCCTTCAGAACAGCTTCTCCAGTTTCTTCTCTGGATTTTCATAAAATTCAACTCTAGATACATTTTCCTTCCTTTGGGGGTAGGCAAATTTTCTATTTCATCCTTTGTACATCTGTATTTATTGGAAAAATTTTAGAACTGCCTTATCAATTTTCCTTACTTTTGTCAGCAGACAAACTTTTCAAACTTCAGATGTAACTTTTTAATGAGTGGTTGTTCCAATCAGGCTTCAGTTTAAGGAATTAATGAAGAGATAACTTTTATAGATAGAACATTTTTAAATGCTCTTACTTTTCAAAAGTGACAGTGATAATCCCTCCATATTTGCAGGTGGAAAACAAGTTTAGAGGAGATTCAAAATTTTCCCACATCGCCCTGAATGTAGGACCTGAAGATGTGCTAGAAGTATTCAGATTTTAAAGCCCCATGGAACAGGTATGATTACATGAATGTAAATTCACTGAGTTTGTCATGGCTTTTCCCAAGCATACCATTCCTCACAGAAGGATTTGCAGAGCTTTCTTCAGAATGCTTTCATGTAAAAAAAAAAAAAAAAAAAAAAAACGAAAAAAAAAAAAAAAAAAAAACAAGAATTAGTGCTTATGTTTCACATTTCCCCAAAAGTGAGGAAACTCAACTCTGCATTGCCATGTGGGGCTGAAAATTAGAAGCCACTCATTTGTTTTCTATCAAAAAAAATTCCAATATTCAGTTTCAGAATTACTCCTTTCATTTTCCATGGCTCTTCTTCCTAAATCATCTACATATTGCATTTGGCAGCTTTCTGTCCATAACTGCATTTCTGCACAATATTCAAAGAAAGGCAGTAGTTTTCACTGTCTTCTCTGTGTCCCCACACATTTCTAATTCTTACCTTGGTTAGATATACTGCTGCTTCCATTCAGGGGCTTTTCTGTTTGATCTTATTTTAAGATCATACATTCTGGGAATTGAAAGCAAACAGCGAAACTCTGAACAATAATGGAAATAATGTTATCATCCAAGTAGCAATTTTACATGTTGATGATAAACCTGAGATAGACACTTATCTTCCAGCAGAGTAACAATGCAGATTTGAGTCTTCAATACTTTGATGTATATTAATTTTTATTCATTTTAAAATTATAAGATTATGAGATCTATAGGAGAGAATAAACATAGAGCACAGGGAGCAGCCTCCATTCACACCAAAATGGAAGAAAAATGGCAGCTAAGTTAGGTTCAGCTGTTGTGTAACATATCTAGGGCTTTATCACTCTGGAGGCACATTCGCCACATAATAACAAACTACTGAGACAGAACCACTTTTATCTAGGTCAGAGTGACAGACTCCAAGTGTTACAGAGCTTGAGGAAACTGCAGTTTGCAGTTTGAAACATCAGGAAGAAGACTGCAATCTGTAAAGATTTTCATCAAATCTCCACACTGCCTGATAATCTTCATCCAATACATTGTAATTACTCTAATGGCTTATAATAGCATAGCAGTTTTGATTTCAGAACCTACCAAAGTAAAATGAACCACATTTTATGTTGACTACATTTATAATAAGATGCAGATGGCAAAGGAAACAGATGCCTCTGACATCATCTCTCAATTGCCTTCAACTTTTGCAGACACTGACAGCCTGTAAATTCACTCAAAGGGATACAAGATAAGTCAGGCAGCTTTCCAATTCTGTTTCCAGGCTTTAAAAAAAAAAAAACACTGGCAGCATTGCTACTGATTTCTTTGAGTCATACAGTGGTAATTTCACAAAACTAAATTGGATTCTAAGTGTGTAGGTCTTCAATGTAAAATTAATCACCAGTGAAAATAACTAGGAGCTTATTAGTAACTACTGACCGTTTTGGTTGACAATGATAGAAAGGATAGGGTAGGCATGGTGTGATGTTAAACATCTGTAGCTTCAGGGAGGCAAATGATAGGAGAGTTTGAAAGAAAGAAGCATATCCAAAATAATTCACTAGACTTAAGTATCCACTCGTCACAAACTTATTTCTTATTAGGTGAAAGAGAAAGAAACTTTATTCAGTATTTCCATTTATATTTTCAAAAATGAATCATATAGTTCTAAAGAACTTTCAACATTTCCCCAGTGATTTCATTGATATACAAAGTAAAAGGGATTCTTTTTATTTTATTTTTCTTTTTCTTTCTACAAGATAAGTGTTTAGAAGATTTTTCCAAAAGGATAAGGAAATTTTAGTCCATCTTAAATGCAAGAAATGCTTGGGTAAAGTAGCAACTGCAAGGCCTTTAGTAGTATTTGAGGTCCCAAGATAGATTAGCACAGTTATCAAAGAACACAAGTTAAACAAAGTCTTTTAAAATCTTCCCATTTTCCCAACCCCACATAATATATTTTTATCTGTATCTCTGTAGCACAAACATTTTAGCAGAAAAAACTTTCAGAAACCAAGGCAAGGAAAGTGATAAACATAAAAATAAATGCTGCTAGGCCAAATACGGTGCCTATTTTTAAAATAATCTCTCTGTGCAAATAATAGACTGAACATACTCTTCACACACATGTACAAGAATAAACAAATTTTTCTAGTTAATATTCAAAAAGTGGGTTGGGAAATATTAGTGCAAATATCTGCTGACCTGCAGCATTTAGTCCAGAAACTTTGGATATCCTAGACGATCCATCAATTTTGAGCAGATGTTTTCAATTAGTTTAATTTCATTTCTAGGCAGATTTTGCTTCCAAATATTAGTATTAGTTGGTGATATTTCCCTTTCATAAGGGAGGTAAAAAAGGTTTGTGGAAGTGGCAAACAGTATTTGGTTTAAACTAGCAGGAGACAAAGGAATTCCAAGAAAAGCAAAAATCCCTTCAGTAGTCTTCTGAGGAAAATGAACAATATCTTCAAACTTGACCAGATGGTAGCTTGTAGGCAGCAAATCTGTATTTATTCTCAAGGCTGCTGCAGTGTTTGCTAGCCACAAATGAGACAATAAGGAGACAGCATTTGATTGGGATTTTTCTAATTCTTTCCGCAGAGATTCATACTCAAAAGCATAGCCTGAATTTAAGTTACATTTGCTTTTACCTTCCTCTATTTTAAATAATTTTGCTAAGTGCTCTGGTACATTCTTTAAAGTGTAAAGACTGGGTTTACTACTGTATAGCATCGAATAGATCCAAGCTCGAGGGTCTCTTACTATGTACAATGCCCTCATTGAGGTTCCTAAAACTTCCTGAAAAAAGTGAAGCTTCAAAGTCCAGCTACCACTACTTAAACTGAGCACAGGACGGGCACTTGGGTAATAGTCCAGGTGTCTCCGCAAAGCCCTAATATATTCAGCATCTCTATCAAAGACTCCTTTCATTCTACTTCTTTGCTCTGGCAAAGACTCTCTCCTTTTAAATTTTCGTTTTTTGTCCTTATTAGCTGTAAAATATTGAGCCAGTTTACCCCTACTGGATTCATGTAGATGGATGTTTTGCAAGTGTAGTTTCGTGTCCTGGACCAAAGATAGCAGCCACCCCCGAAGTAGACGAAAATGTCCACTGTGGATATCTGCTACTTTCCATTCACAAGCATCTACAAATGAGTCAATTTCAAATTCAGTTTCAGGAATATCAATGTAGGCTGTAGGAACTCTGATATAGAGAAAATCACTACTGTTGAAAAAAAGCTGTTTGAGAATTTCAGCTCCTGAACCAGGAAGTGAGGTAATGACAACATCAGGAAGATCCACAAGATGCCTTTCAGAGGTCACAGCCTTCTCCCTTGCCTTGACTTCAGTCCTTGTCCATTTTGCACAGATGGGCTGAGTGCAAGTGCTCCACACATCCAGAAGCTCAATAAACCACAAGGCAATAACAAGTATTAGTACACAACGCATTAGCTTTCTAAAAGAAAGGTAAAACCGCCATTGAAATGTTAAAATAACCAAACTAACACACAAAATGAATCCAATAGCTATATTAAATTTAAACCCAAAGGGGAAAACAGCTCTATCATGTCTTACAGGTTTTACTATTGCTTGAGTGCCTAAACCAAACTGGGTAATTTGCTCCTGATCAGCCACATTGGCAAAGCCACCAAATCCTAGGTAATTGTATCTGTTGTTCAGGTTTTGGTAGTCAGTTACAATAGAAACAATTTGTTCAGTATTATTGACACTGAGGGAAATCTGAAGTCCAGAATCAGAACTGTCAACAAATCTGCAACTGGAAACATTGACATATGGACCATAAAAGACATATGCGATTCTTGTGATTGTGGATTCCATCTGAAATGTGACATTAACAAACTGAGTCCACCTCTTCTTAAATTCAGCAGCTTGCTCTGCTTCCTGTATATTAGCCACTGGACTGTTGCCATGATGATCAAACCAAAACATCTTATAGTGTGCATCCCACACATCCATCATGGCCCCGTTATACCTATTCATAAATCTATATGGGATGTATTTAAAATCAATATCCAAATTATGAAAGAAGGCACTGACAGAATTTATTGGGGAAGCTTCTTGCCTTTCAATGTGATCAACAACAAGCAGAGTTTGAGAATTTAAGAGAAGCAAAGCACGATACACACTTTTTAGTCTCATTGCTGAAGAGTAAGCAGACACTGCTTCCCCACTCACAAACATCATTTCTCCATGCTGAGAAGCAGTAATGATTTCCCCAGCAGCATCACCGACCTCTTCACCAGTCCACTTGAGCCACTGTGCACACTCTCCCAGTTGACCTTCCCATGGCTTATTACACTGGCTGGAGGGTGATGGTGCAAAAACCAACACATTGTTAAGGTGGCTCAACTTTGGGCCATAAAGAGCTTCAGAAACAAATACTTGCCCATTTGGGGCAAAAGTGAATGAGTTTTGATCTGGATGTTCATGTCCTGGATTAAAACTTCTCCATCCATCAATCCAGGAATATGGCTGAAAGTGAACTATGTCATACACAGCCCGTCCCCCCAGCTTTCCAGATTTAAAAGACACAAAGGTATTGGTCTGTGTGTTCGGCAGTCCAGCCCCGTATGTCACAACACCCCAGTTAGGAAATGTGTGCATTTTTGCAGTACCATGTTCGACCGGAGGCTGTGGGGTGAGTTTCGGGTCATACCAGATGTATTCAGTGTGAAGAGTACTCCACCTCTGGGCAGTGGAAGGAACCATGGGTCCATCTTTAGGTCGGTGCTTTCTAATCTGCTGAGCTAACCAATTCCCAGCTCCATTCTTTAAGATGAACTTATCCAAGAAAACCAGCTGGCTCTCTGGGCCATAAAACCAATTATAATTGGAATCTGCTATTCCAACAGTTCTTTGATAGCCTGGGAGAAGGGTACCGTAATAAAACCAGAAGTGCATTTTTAACCAGTTATTGTCTAGGTTGTTGATGTTAAAATGGCGCTGGGCCAAAAACACGTACTGTGTGACTGATTTCGACGTGTAGCTCCCATAGGCCACACCTTCATCCAAGGAGCCATCAACAATATGATTCAATAGAAACATTGTCTTTTCCATGACGTCCACTACGACCTGCTTCCATACATTCGCCTTAGACCCTTGATTTACTCCCGTCACCAAGGCCCCTATGAGTAGCGCCATCATATTGGTCGCCTGGTGGTTATGGAGAAGTTGCTTGCCCCAGGAGCGAATCTTGGAATACTCATACATTTCCTCCGTTACGAGCCCTATTTTGTCTAGGTACTTCTGTTTGCGGTGACTATCGAACAGGTTGTACAGAAAGTCAAAGGCAGTAGCAAAACCCGTCAAGGAGTGGCCTAGGGGAACCTCGTCCCCTGGGGCGTTCTCCACAAGCCAGTCTTTGTAGCCCACCATCCTGTCCATGTATTCGAAGACGAACTCCAAGGCAGCTTTGTCCTCCGGGCTTAGCAGACAGTACAGTGCTAAGGGAGGAAGGTTGTTGCCGTAGATCTCGTTCCACTTGGCAGCAAAGTCCACATGCCTGGGTGGAGGCAGGTAGTATGTCGGGTTGGACAGCATAACTGTCACTGCGTTTCTAAGGGCTCTAAAGAGATGCACATGGCTCGTGCGAGACTTCTGTCTCATGGCTTGCACTTCTCCGGCATCGAAATATAGACTCGGGTGGCGCTTTGGGTTGAGTCTGAAATCTGGCAATTTCTGCGTCTTAAAGTGTTCAGCGTCTGTGAGGACTGCCCAGTCGGAGTCATTGCTCAGGGGCGCCACACAGGCAGACAAAGGCAACGCCAGCAAGGTGAGAAGCAGGCAGCGGCCCGCACACCTCAACGCCATGACCCATGGGGCAGCGAGCTCCAGAGGCATGCGTGCCGGGCTCAGGACCTAAGCCGCAACCATGCGGCTCCAGATGAGCGTCCCTGCGGGGTGAGAGCCACGTGCTGGGAGGTCGGGGGCACGCGCGGCTCACGCGCCGCAGGGGCAGGGCGCGGGTAGTGGAGAACACGCTTCGACGCTGTCTTCCGCGGTTCTGCTCACAGGAAAGTTAAAGTTGGAGGAACCCGAGGCTGCAGCGCGACCCGTGGCGCTCAGCGAGCAGAGCGGGAGCACAGGGCGAGTCCGCACTCCTTCCGCAGCACAGGCCGGTCCGCGGGAGCTAAGGAGAGCCCGAGTCCGGCCCACGGGCCACGCGGCGGCTCTCCCAGCCCCGGCGTGCGTGACTCGGGTCCGCGCGGGCGCCGCCGCTCCGCCTTCCCGCGCCTTCCGGGTCCTACATGGCGGAGCGGCGCTCAGCGCCCGGCGGCGGGGGGAGCGCTCGCGGCCTCCTGGGTGGACTCCATGCGCGCAGCCCGGATGCGGGCCGGGCGGCCGGGCAGCGGGGACGGCGGCCCCGGGGCGCTTCTCTTCCAACCAGGAGACCACTCCGACCCGGAGGGACAAGTGCCCTGTCCGCCGCGACGAGGCCTTGCTCCTGTCCCCTTTTCATGACACTCCCTTCTGGGGGAAGAAAAAGACAGGACGCTACAGGTAGGTTGAGGAGGCACACGCGCAGTGAGCTGCTCGGGGGACGCCGCGCTAGCCCCTCCTCGGACTCAAGAGTGCGAGGTGACACCGAGCTAGCCCTCCCTCGGTGTGCGAGGATCGACCGCCGCACCAGCCTTCTCGCAGGCTAAGTTCGCTTCCGCGCTAGCGGGTTTCCCGACCCTTCTATGGACGCCTTCGGCTCCTGTACAGGACACTCCAAAACGCGACTAGGAGCTGCTAGGTGTCCGCTCCCCCAGCCACCCGCCCTTCTCACCCCCAGTCACCCTGAAGGTGACGCCGCGGGCCGGCCACTCCGCGGGCAGCAGGCAGGGAAAGGACGGCGGGCTGGGCTGGGGCATGCGTCCGTCCTCCCTCTCTCCCTCCTTCCCCGCCGTCCTCCCTCCACTGCTCCCTCCCTCCCCCGCCTCCGTCCTCCCTCCCCTCCTCTCGCCCTCCCTCCCCCGCCGCCGTCCTCCCTCCCTCTCCCCCGCCGCCGTCCTCCCTCTCCTCCTCCAGCCCTCCCTCCCTGGCCGCCGTCCTCCCTCCCCTGTGGACCCGTTCTCCATCCTCTCCCGCGGTCTCCTGCCGTCCCCAGGCCGGCCGGCAGGGGGAGCGCTGACCCAGGGCCAGGCGCAGCCGGGTGCGGGCCTCGGGAGAGCGGCGAGTCTCAGGCGCCACAAGTCTCCCTGCCGTCCACACGCTTCAGCACGCCCCACCCGCCTCGCCTGTTGCTCCTGCGAACTCGAGACCGTAACCATGCCGCCCCCTCCCCCACCGGGAGCAGACAACCCGAAACGGCAAGTCTGCTTACCTCAGGCAGGCTGCGGTCAGGTCTGCCCGCCGCACCCCGCCACGACACGGGCACGAGCGACGAGTTCGAGAGATTGCTCTGACAGGGACGCGGGCCGGTGGAACAGGAACTCCGCACCCCGCCGCGGGGGCCCGGCACCCGGACAGACAGCGGCGCCACGGCTCTCAGCGCGGTGTCTCCTCAGCGCCGGTCTCCTCAGAGCGGGGTCGCCTCAGCGCCGGGTCTCCTCAGAGCGGGGTCGCGTCAGCGCCGATCTCCTCAGAGCCGGGTCTGCAGCGCGCGGGGGTCTTAGGGTATGGGATTTTCCTCAAAGCGCCGGTCTCCTCAGTGCCCGTGGTTTCCTCAGCACTGGCTGTCCACATCGCCCGGTCTCCTCAGAGCGCCGGTGTCCTCAGCGCGGGGTCTCTTCAGAGTGCCGGGTGTCTTCAGCGCCGGGTCTCTTCAGCGCGGGGTCTCCTCAGCGCAGGTCTCCACAGCGTCCGGTTTCCTCAGAGCGCCGAGTCTTCTCAGCTCCCGGGTCTCCCCAGCCGCGCTTGGCACCCTGACACGCCCGCCCTCCGGGAACGCCTGGCGCTCGCGGGGGCAGCTTCGACCACCGGAGGTAACCCGCTGGCGGCGTGCGCTCTCAGTGCGCGGCTTCCAGTGCCACGCCGACTCCAGTGGAGCGCCAGCGACCCGAGGCCTGGAAGTCCCGGCGCGGTGGTCCTTTCTGCAAGCTGTGACTGCCTGGCCCGCGGAGGGCGAGAAAAGGCGAGTGGAGCCGGCTGGAGGGGGCGGGGCGTGAAGGGGAGGGGCGGGGCTTGGGGCGGGGACTTAGGAAGGCGAGAGTCCTGGGAAGCCCGTCTGGAGAGGGGGCGGGGCTCTATCAAGAGGGGCGGGGTGGGACGATGGCACCCCGCCCGAAAGCGAGGGCGTGGCCTACGGAGGAAGGAAGCCAGTGGACTGTCCCGTGGCTGGAGCAGCTTGCTCCTGCAATAACCTGACTGGAGTAGTGGGAAGTTTGGGAGCCTAAATGTCTTAAGATTTTTCTCACCTGGTTTTAAAACTTTTTGGTTTGGGGAAGAGAGTATCTTAAAGCTCTAGGGATGACAGGAAGGAAGAGTTGTAACTGTAAATGTGAATGATGGGAGAAGGGGGCGGGTAAAGGGATGGATGTTGACTGTGGAAGGACATTGATAGTCACCCTTTGAGAATGGACAAAATGAGTGCTTTTTTGAAAACCAGTGGCAAACTGGCTGAGGTCGCAGAAATCAAATTATCCTGGTTAATACACTGGGAACCACTTCGGGAGCACTATGTCAAGTTCAGGGGAAAGCAAAATTGACTAGTCAGGTTTACGGATTGAAATTTTCTCCCGGAGTGTAATAGGGGTTCATATTATAGAACAGGCTGAAGGAGACGTAACACAGACAGGAACCAGTAATCACTAAAATCTGCAGACAGGTTTACTGTGGTTACTATGCCACGTATGTGTAATCCCAAACTTGGAAAACTGAAGGCAGGCTGTGCTGTGATTCCTGTTGTACTCATCCAGAACACTTCACAGATAATCAGATTGCACTTGGACATGGGCCAACCCACAATCTGGCCACCAGTATCACAAAATAATAGCTTCGTAGTAATAACTACGAACTGTCAAGCTTCACCGATGAAAACTCGGTCCATAGTCAGGGATTACTAAAACTTCAGTTTCCTTCTGTCTCTTAGCTTCTGCTAAAACGGATAGATCCATGAAGAAGTAAAAGTAGTGAGAAGTTTGAATAACTTCTTGGTAAGAAGCAAAGATAAGAAGATCATGTGCAGAGGTAAACTGACATCATTTAGCTGTGGGCTGATAATGCTTACATTTTGCGTTGGAACTCTGCCCCAGTAAAGTGATCAAAGTAACTTTTGCTTTGCTCCTTCAATAATTGTGCATATTCATTTCCTTCCATGGAGTGTCCACTACCTAACCATCCCCTTACTGTAGCTGCATATTTTTCTGACTACTGAATTTCTGTTATCCTGGTCTCAACTCATAAAATCTTCAGTTTCCCAAGCCAAGCTACTTCCCCAGCTCTTCTTTGTATCTGCATTGGGTTCTTAGATTATTTTATGGTTACTGTTTCGGCTGACTCAGTTCTCTATTCTAAGTGAGACCCCATCAAGCCAGGAGTAGTAAGTACCTGCACAAGCTTTGTATCTGTATTTGAAATTTATTAAACTTTAAACAGCTGGTTTCTTTTTAAAAACTAATTTTATAGATTTGAGAATTTCATACAATGCATTTTCATCAAGTTCAGGGCTCCCCCTCCCCTCCACTTCCACCTTGCTACCCCCCCCCCCCGCTATTGTAAGTAAGTTGTATTTTTAAAAGGCCTGTGACTTCTAAAGTGGTCGAATTTGCTCTTGGGTGTGGGTCTATCCTTGGAGTCTGGTCACACTACCAGGTGACACCCCAATAAGGAGAATTGATTCTCTCTTCTCCGTCTGCTACCAATTGCTAATAGATCTTGAACTTGAGTAACACTTGTCTCCTTTAACAATAGTTATTTCTAATTAAGGACCTCCCTGCAGACCAAATGCTCATAAAAACTTGCGTTGTCTCTCTGAATACTGCTTGATGAGGGAACACTCGTGTCTTCCAGTCTCCATTATGGAGGAGTAGAGTTAGTAGAAAGGTGTCCCTAACTTCATTGATGACTCCATTTTCTGCAGCACAGAGGAGACAAATTTTTGTAAATACACTGAGTACAGACCGTTTCCCAGAACAAAATCTGGACAGGGCAAATTCATTCTGTGGTTGCACAGTGCCCCAGTAATGCAGGGCCTAAGGACATCAGGAAAAATAAGTAGCAGTAGAATATGCCAGACATATAGTGTAAGTTCCATTGAACAGTATATGTTCAGGTATTTCTGATTTTTTTTTTTTTAATGTGTGAATGTTTTGCCTCTGTAGGGGTAAATTTACAGTTTCTCTCAGCCTAGGGGAACATGCCGCCAAGAATGTAATTGACAGAAATGAAGCCAGTAGAGTCAACTACTTTCCAACCAATCAGTGACTTGAGGGGGAGGGTCTAGCAGGAAAGCAGTGAAAGCTGGGTAGGAGATATGCAGGTGGGCAGCTTGTCTCCATCTTGGCGGCGTGTGCCAAGGTCCACTGCACATCTGATCAAAATACTGGCTCCCCCATACAAAATTTCTGTCTCTGTCCCCAGGGATGAAGCCTTTGTAAATAAGCACAAATAGGCTGCTTTCTCTTAATTGGAGAGCATTCTCCGTTTACTCAATCCATTCAAACCTAGAAGGGTGGAGCAGAACACAGGGCCTCACTGCAAGAGGAGAATGCTTAAGACAGCCTAATGTATATGCACGCAATGTGCATGAAATGTGGGTGAAGTCCAGAGGAGAGCAATAGAGCCCCCCTGGAACTGGAGTTACAAATAGTTGTTAGCTGCCATGTGGGTGCTGGGAACAAAACGTGAGTCCTCTGCAAGTGCAGCCCTTGCTCTTAACTTCTGTGCCATTTCTTCAACAGCCTATAGTTTCAGATTTATGAATATGATTGTGACCATTTTTAGTTTAGTAATGGATTGCTCCAGGTTCAGATGTTGAGGTATTTTGAATTCTAAGCCCTACAGTGCATCTGATCTGATGCAGCTAACCTTTCAGTATTCTTAGATCAGCTTTTGTGCTAATTCATTTTGAACAGGCATCTATCTTCTCAGAGTTCTGAAATATGAGTGCATTGAAATAAAACAGGAGCCACATCTGAATCATCCAAATCTCTGATAGAAATGGTCATAGGTAAATAGTACTATTGAAAGTGAAGAGACTTTTATTTTTCCCTGTAAAATATAAACAGATAGCTCCAATTATCATTCGTTCTACACATGAAGATGTTGAAAGTTAGTTAATTATAAATAATGCATCCAACCATAAAAGGGATGAGCTAGATTCTGTGTTATTGTACTTTAAAAAACCTTTATGAGTGTGGCAAGAGACACATACACCAACAGCTGCTACATTCAAAATCCTGGAACAGTATTTTATTTTAATGAACGTGAAGAACAGTAGAGTGTATTGCTCTGGGGATTTCTCTCTGTATAAAAGGATCTTAAATCTACATGAGATTTTACACAGTGATTTCAAAATACTTATGAAAACTCATTTTCTTTATTTGCGTATCTTTCAACCCACTGTCAACCACCCAACTTACATTAGAGACAGTGCTTTCTAGAATAGCTCCCCAGTACTTAAGCCTTTCTGTTTTCTCTTCTTCCCTCCCCATTTTTTCCTTTTCTATTTCATTTGTTTCTTTCCCTCTCCCCCTTTTCTTCCTTAGTTCATTTTTTCTTCTTCCACCCTTTCATACCATGTCCCTCTCTACCCACCCTCCCTCCTTCTCCCTCCTTCTTTCTCCTCCTCTCTCCCCCTCCCTTCTTCTCTCCCTCCCTCCCTTACTTCCTTACTCCAACCTCGCTCCCTTCCTGCCTTCCTTTCCTTCTTCCATTTCTTTCCCTTATCCTCTTCCCTCCCTATCCCTCTCCATTGCTTCTTCTCTTCCTCCCTTCTACCCTTTCAACCTCTCCCTACCACTTCTCTCTCCCTCCCTTCCTTTTTCCTTTCATGTTTATTCCAGAGCTTTGGATTGTGTGTATATTGAAAGCTGAGCATATACCACCACATCCATTTTATGGTGGAAGAGAAAAGGTTGTAAAATTCTAAAGTGGGTTGCTGAATTCATAAGATACTTTTCTCCTGTGTTGAGAAATTTGTTACTGTACAACATGTAGTTATATCTATGACTTGCCACTACTTTATTCATTGATCTTTACAAATGGGAAGCCAACCAACATTTTAAAGAGATTTTTGGAAAGATTTTTTTTTAATTTAAGAAATGCTTATTCAAGACTTATTCTGAGACTTAGGACATACCTTAAATAATACTGTATCATTTTAAAGAATAAAATATAAGCAATAAAACAAGCTAGCTACTATATAAAATCCTTTCACTGATTTTTTTTTAAACCCACAACCTATTATTCTGGAGGAATCTTAAAAATTGGATCCAAACATGCAAAAACTGATGTCTTTCAGCGCAGAACAAGGTACATATTTCAAATGCACTGGCTTATACAGCACAACCATTGGATTCTAGGGTGGCTTTGCTAGTCTTCTCTTAGCATTGGCCTTTTCAGTAAAGTTTTGTCTTTGCAAGCTCAGGTACAGATACCTTGAGCCACTTACCAGGGTCAGGATATAGTAGATTGATCCACTAACAATATGAGAAGTGGTGCTGGGATCAAAACATAGGGATACAGTAACTGAGACTGCATAGAAACAGATACCAGAAATCTGGTCCAAATTTCATCTGTTACCCAACAGTATTAGGCCATACAAAGCCACAGATTTAAAGAAGGGCATAGCATCTTGAAACACTCTTTAGCAATTTCTTTTGAATACAAAATATCTCAAGATGACAGAAATTTTGTCTGCAGAATTACTAATGAAAATGTGGCTACAAGTATGACTTGAATGTGTTTATCCAGCTGCACAAGAATCAGTATGACAGCAACTTGATTTATAAAAAAACAACCAAACAAACAAAAGTACCAAAGCCAAATCTGAGGAAAGGCTTTCCCTGTAAGTCACATAAAGCTAGTGCATTTATAAATAAGAAAATATATGACCATTATATTTGCTTACATATAATTTTTACTTTTATGTGAGAAAAAAAAAAAAGCTTATTTAAACCTGAAAACGGGTCACAAGAAGTTTTTTCCAGGTCTCTTCCACTCTCTGTCTACTCTATCCAGCCCCCTCACATATATTTAAACCTGCAGTTCCTATATGGGCAGTTTTGTTCAGCAGGATACATTTAACAACATGTAGAACATTTTTTTGTTATTAGAACTGATGTGGTACAGAGAGGATGCTTTTAATGCTTATTAAATTCCAGCCAGAAATTCTGTTAAACAATTTACAACGCACAAAACAGATTTCCACCCTCAATCACAAATCCTTATCTTTCCCAGAATATCAACACTTAACTCCATATTATTGACCCTAAAAACTGATAATGTGGGATTACAGATTCACATTTTGCGTCTGGCTTTTATATGAATCCTGTGGATGTGGGGCAAGAGCGTTACCTACTGAACCATCTCTCCAGGCTGCTAAAGGACAGTCTTAAGAGGTGGGGCCTTGGGGTAGTGATTAAAGCATGCATTCTGTCTTCATTAACATATATTGGGTTAATGAAATAAAATTAAAAATAAAGTTCCTTAGCTGTGCTATCTAATTTCCTAGTGTTTAGTGACCACTGGTAGTTAATGGCTATAGTACTGAACAGAACATCTACACAGTATTTTGTTTTATGTTGGAAGTTATAATGGAAAATACTTATATAGACAAAATACTTATATAGACTCAAGTTATGAGAAACATTCATTCCAGGGATACTGAGTTACAGGCAAGCATACAAACTTTTGACAAATAACACTGATGATGATACTGATGCACTAAACAAGTGAGTTGGTTGATGTGTGAAAGACATTAGTGTTCCAAACAACAAAATCAATAACCATAGCATCTCACACAGTACCACTTTATGACTATTAATAACATATGTAGGTGAAGCCAGCCAGCTGGTTGTTCTCGTGCGCATTTTGGTGCCCGGTGTAGTCCGATCATCTGATTTTGGAATGAAAGACAAAACTTTGGTCTATTATTTTTTAAGGAAAATTATTTGAATTTTTAAAAAACTTAAAAAATTTAAATGCTGTGAAGGGCAAATGCGTTATATATGAATATATAATGTGAGACAGATTCAGAATGAAACTACAGTGTTTTAAATTTTGATTGATAAGTTGGAGACCCCAAAATAAATGTTCTGATGGTTATTATGCTAACAGAGTACTCGGGAATTTAAATTCTCCTCGATGCTGAGAGGAAAATATCACCTGCTCCATGGAATGAACTATTACCGGAAACCCTTCTTAAAGTGCAATATGTAATGCCCAATGGTATATTCAAATTATCACATGTATACCAGCAGAAAAAGTTTTATCTCCTTAATTTATTTAATAAATATGCACCATGGATTTTGTAATACACTGTACCAGATCCTGGGAAGACTTCAGGGCAAAAAAGAAATTCCCAGCCAATGGAATTTACAGTCTTTTAGAGAGAAAATGACAGACTGAAATTTGTGCATTATTATTTCAGTTTCTCTTTATTTTAATAATTATTTCATCAGATTTAAATAACATTGAAAGATCATCTGTATCTTATAGTCTATTACTTTCAAATTACATTTAAATTGATGAAGATAGAAAATTAACAGTGAGCTGAGAACTGGAGAAATAGAGAAAAACATAAATATTGTAATGAATATGTAATATGTTCACATCTTTTCAGAGCTTCACCCTTCTAATCCCAGGAGTAGAGCCAGGCACCATGCAAGTGGCTGACTACTCTAGAAAGGAATCCTGGAACCGTTCTTGCTAAACTACTTCCAGAGCTTCCAGTATATCTCTCCAGGGACTTTGTAACTTTTCATAGACATAGGGAGAATTAAGTTTTAAAAGACTGTAAAAGTTAAGTTATTTATTTTGGAACAGTTGGAAATTGGATGAAGGCGTTCTCCCAACAACTGCCTAAAAAGCAGGCCAGTGAAAATACCTGAAAGAATAGAAAAATGTTATGAGCACCTACCTGATGTTGATATATAGCTTTTCATTTCAGTGTCCACTCAAACTCTCAATGAAAACTGATCTCTCTTGTGCATAATTATTTTAATCATAGTAAGTAGGAAATAGGTGGATACAACCGTACTTCGTAAAAATTCTTTTTTTGCCTTTAAAAAAAACTTTTTATTGAGTTGTATACATTTCATACAGCAGTTCTTATATTTACACTCCTCCTCTTTCCATTTCCCCAAACTGTCCCCCTCCTCAGACCTCATATATTCTGCCATACATATTCTGTCTATCCAGCCAAGCATTTGTGCCCAGTTGACCTTTGTGCAAATTCAGCCACTGGAGTCTGGCCAGGCTATCTAGAGATCATAAGAAAGCATATTAGCCCTCTCCGAGTAGTAATTAGTCTCCAGTAGCTCTTAGTCTAGGTCTGGGCCTCACTAATTTCTCTTGTTCCACTCTGGGCCCTGGTCTAAATCTGTGTTGGTGTGGGTCCTGTGCTCATTGCCACAAGCTCATATGTGCAAGCTTCCAGTTGTCCAAAAGCCTCTGCTTCCTGAAGTTCATGAACCAGCCCCTGGCTCCTACAATCTTTCCAGCTCCTCCTCTGTAATGATCTTCTGGAAGGATGTAGATATTCAGCCATTAGTGACTTTTCTAGCAATTCTGGATGCTACATCTCTTCCCAAGCCCAGAGATATGATTTAGGTCCAATTCTTCTAACAAGGGGTCAGAGTACTGAATTTTCAGTTCACAGACCATTGATTATGAGGGAGAATTTCTGCCCCAGTGTTCTTCAACCCTGCTAATATCTAATACTCTTAACAATTTCTCCTAAAGAGGTGCGGTCCCCCAGTCATTCAGTACATGGGTGTCAGGTCAATCTGGATATTTCCAACTGAAGTTAAGTCATAAAATCTTTTAATGTCTTCATTCTTGCCTACTGTCAGGCCCCAGGGTACAATCAAAGGACACCAGTTATATAGAAGTAGACTTCCACAAGACCATCTTGAGAGTACACTCACTGTAAATTGGAGGAGATCAGTTAAGCACCCAATTTCTAAAGACAAATGGAGGGATCATTACTAAGACTCTAATGGATATCACCATTGCTACAATTATCAAGAATGTACTTTTAGCATTTGCTTTGACAATAGCATTAAAGTTTCTCCAGCCTGACTATGAGGATATCTAAAGCCATACAATTTTGTGTAATTAATTTTTATTTGGATTGTTAATTAATTACCTAATTATTTGGGCTTCAGAGAAAGAGGAAAATTCCCCAGGATAGAATAAAAGTGAAATCATAATGGGTAAAACATTTTGAATCCATGATGTTATATCATCAATAAAATAGGAGGATGTTGTTGAGTTTTTATTCCTTCCCCAGTCAACCTGGCATTTGTCAGGAATTTGATGGCTGTAGGAGAAGATAAAAGTACTAGAAAAGGGCCTTTTCAAAGAGGTGATAGTTATGTCCCCAATGGATGCCTCTTCTTTTGTACTTAAATTAACAGCTGTCATCCCTATAATAAAATATTTTCCTAATGAATTAGGCAGTCTCTATAATCCCTATTCTTTGATATCCCATTGCAGTTCACTGAGTCTAGCTAAATACCTGACTCAATATTCCAGGATGAGATCTAAGTATAGAAAAGGGTGTCCATAAGGTCCCCAAAAGAACTTAGTCCCATGATCTGAATAGGGATATCTAGATAGCCTAAAGAAGGCTGATGGTGACTTCAGCCATGTTATATGCCCCTTGTGGTTTTCAGTAGAGAGCATTCGGTTTGGTTTCACACTTTCAATTTTTCTGAAAGACTGATTGTATTAGATAATTTTCTGTAGTTGTGATAAAATAACATTATAAAAGTGATGGAAAGTAGGAAGAGTTTATTTGGGCTAATAGTTCCAAAGGTATAGCAGTTCATCATGGCACAGAAATGTGGCAAAAGCAACAAGCATGGCCGCCATAGTAGGAAACTGAGAACTCACATCTTCAATAACAAGTATGAAGCAGAAAAAGCAATTTCGATGTGGGATAAGGCTATGAACTCACCAAGCCCAGTTCCAGTGACATTCTTCCTCCAGAAAGGCTACACATCCTAATGATTCTATGATCTCCGGTGCCACCAACTGGGGACAATGCTTTCAAATATTTGAGCCTGTGGGAAAGAGTTCTCATTCAAACAACCACAATTTGTGTCTCAAAGAAGAGTGAAGATAATATATAAGACCCCAGATATAATCACAGGTTGAGTGATTTTGAGAAACATAGCACAATTTTCACTTTGAAAAGTTGTTGAGAGACCAAATCACAGAATAATTCTCTGAAGGTCAGCCTGCATCATCTCATATTTGTTTACACAGGTTTTCTTAATAACAAAATGGACTGTCAAAAATTAATCTAAAGCTAGCACATTGTCTAATATGACATTTTCTAGTGATTAAAGTGAGGTGGATATGACTTGTATAGATTTATTGGTGACAGGCGTTAAAGAGACCACGTTTTAGTGAAGGATTTTTAACTTTTCTTTTGAACTTTAGGGTGAATTAATGTTGTAAGACCTGCTAAAGTACCCTGTTCCCTTTTCAATACATTGGAGGAGTCAGTGGGTATAAGAATCTGGACTTTTTATTGGTGCTGGTTAGATGTCAAATATGTACTTAGAGACTTCAAAATTTGTGAACTTTCATCAATGAACACTGTCTACTGTGTGTGTGTGTGTGTGTGTGTGTGTGTGTGTAGACCTATAGTACTGATGTACTGCTGTACTGTTTAGAGTCAGTTTTAAAATGCAGTTTGGAGGCTGGGGAGATGGCTCAGAAGTTGGGAGCACTGGCTGTTCTTGCAGAGGACATGAGTTCAGTTTCCTGGGTCTTCTAGTCTCCATGGGCCTTGCCCTCACCAGTGCACTTATGTACATGCATCAAAAGTCTCATACACATAAAATGAAGACGGACTTTAAAAATGCAGTTTAGGTGTTTTAATTTTGTATTATTATCAAATTATTCTGTCCTTTCATTATATTTTTCTACTGGGTATTTAATACTATGTAAATGGTCAAAAATTAACCTTTACCACTTTTCCTACCAAGGTCAGTTGAGGCCTTTCAGAAGGTATGTTTATCCTCATAGAAGGGCCCCATGGGTCCTTTCATCCTCCAATTGTGTCATCTGTTTTTGTGGGTCAGGATCGTGCTGAACATGTTGTCTCCCCCTGAAAACACTGGGGACATTTACCTCTGTAATAACTTCCTCTTTGTTGAATATCCACTGGTTCAACTTCAAACTTTGAGGTTTCCATGAACTCTCTAATTAAAAGGATGAATAATTTACTAGACTTGCACAACCCTTTTAGAAGTGTCCCATCAGCCATTGAAATCTGGTTGGCCTGGGGCAAGGACAAAAATACTTGCTGTTTTCTTAGTAATTCTCTTTGACTTTGGCCTCCAAGTATGAATCTTGAAGAAGGAGTACTACTTTTAATTTTAAATATCATTTAATACTTGGATAAAACTTGTAAAAGCAAACAGTTTTCTAAACAAATCCAAACTCTTTAAGACTCAGTTTCCTAACTACTTAAAAATCTGACAGAAAATCCTTATCTATGGTGTTTTTCCATAGCAAGTGGTCTGGGGAAGGACAAGGGCCATGTGAATTAAGTTCTTTATTTGTATAATAGTCAAGATACTGAAGTAATGGACTACCAAATAAACTGCTTATCTAACAGAATTTCAACCTGAAGGGTTATCTGGTGCACAGACCTGGAGATAGGAAAATGCATAGAGAAAAAATAATAGCAAGAAGTCTACCTGAGGGCATTCGATGATGTAGGAGTGAGGATGGAAAGATGTAACTGAAGACCAGGAAAACATGTACTGATAGCCTCTAGGATGGGAAATGGATCATTTCTTAGTGTGACAGGAAGTTATTAGAGTGCTTTGAGCAAGGGAATAGCAGGAACTAAACCATATTTCAAAAATAATTCCTCTCCTGATCATATAGAAAAACAAATAGTTTGTGGTCAAACAACTGCTATTAGGAATACTAGGGCAGGATGCAAAAATTGATAACTTTGTAGGATTAAAGCATAGTAAGTATAGTCACAGGTAGAGTTTAAGCTTATTGGAATATAGTTCTAGGTGTTATGAGGATGTGGGGAGTTCATGCCATAGGAGTGCTTTCAGGAATTGGGTTAGAATTGGGTTACAGTAGTTCACAGATGGGGAAACATGATACTGAAGTTCTTCATCATAAGAATGAGCAGAGACTGGAGGCAATGGAGTTGAATAGCATGAATTCAAAAGGAAATTTGTTTAAGAACAGATCCTATATTTCTAGATGCAAAACACCAGTTACAGTATTTTTGAACTAAACTACAAGGAAGAAACATTTAAGTGATCAGTGTTATTAATGAGACCATATTCTTTTTAAAAATTTTGTATTGAATTTTTGTGTATTTCAAACAGAATATCTTAATCAGTTTTAATCACCTTTATTTCCCCTTCCCCATTGGCTTCCACAGCCCCCCCAGTGGGATTAATACAATCTGTCATTTGTGTTAAGGCCTATTTTGTCAAGTTAGTGTCCCTGGACATTCCTCATTGAAAGTTCATCCATTGAAGTCTAGTCACCTTATCCAGAGTCCTCACTTTACTAGACCATATTCATTAAGAAAAATTGGGAGCATTTACATGGTAAAACTTGAGCCCAGATTATAAGCAATGCATGATATTGTTTTATCAACGTTTTCAATAAATTTTACATTAGGCACTACACCGAAATTAGATTAAATTCCCAGGTCTATTTTTCCCTATAAAAATATAATCATTATTCTTCTGAAATTTATTGAGAACTTCATACATGATTATAATGTATTTTAATTAAATCTCACTCCCACTCCCTCACTTCCAACTACTCCTATACAAGCTCTGCCGCTTTCCCCTCCCAACTTTCAAACTTTGTGAGTTTCAAGGAAGTCCATTTAGTGCTGACAGTGTGCACATGGATGTGGCACCATCTACTGGGGCATTTGCAGCTTATCAGAGGCCACATAGGAAGGAAAAGAATCTCCTTCCCACAACAGCCATCACTTGCCCATAAACCTGACCTATTTGTGGATCTTTGTGAGCTCTTTCCCCATTCATGGTGGAATTTTGGCTAACTGGGAAAATTGGATATTTATGTGAAATAATTTCTTATAAAGATTGTAATTATTAGACAAAATATTAGGTTCATAACATGATAAAAGTGATTTAACTTTATTTTCTCCAAAAAAGAGACAATTATTTAAGCTTAATAATTGATTTTGTTCAACAATAAACGAAACTTTCACAAAATGGAGTTTGATCTCATGTACATAAGCTTTATTGTTTCCATTGATATCAACTGTAAATGCTATCCTTAATGTAATTTAAATTTAGCATATATTAATCATACATATATTTTTATACAACATTAAAATGGATAGAAATGAATCAACAGAAAAGTGCAGAGCAGTCAACATTTTTGTAAATTTCAAAGATGCCTTAACTTTCAGTAAATTATCTACCTTGTGAACTGCTGTCAGAGCTTTGTATCTTGTGTTCTGCTTAGATACCATGAATCCAGATTGAGAGTGCCTGTTAAGGAAATCTCTGGATGGTGAGTGAGGTCAGTATGAAGGAACAAAAGGTCACACATGGCTCCTAAATTTGACACTACTCTTCACATATCTCTTGTTTATGTTCTCTTTCTGGCAATTTATATGACCTGACTGTGTGACAAGGTCTATTTCCTAGGGGATCATTTTCATGTGAATTATGCTATTCATTTGGAGTTCCTATGTATTATAAAAATAATACAGTCCTTAAGAGAAGACAGAATTCATTGCTTTATCTTTCTCTTTTCAAAAACTTCTTCTGTGCCTCAAAGTAATTTAAAATTACCAATAAAATTTTTCTTAAATGTATAATTTAGGAAAAATGCTTAGAGGAATATGATAATTGACTCAAATAGTTACATTTCCCCATTCATTTAGTTAACTTAATTTCTATTTTCATTCCATATTTCTTTATTTCATGCATTTGCCATAAATATTATTAAACATATATTTAATTTGGATCTGTTACTGCTTCTTAAGTACATATTAAATTTTAAAACAGGGAACTCTATATAGTTTAATGGCTTCTGATATTTCATTCATTTCTTTAATTGCTGTTTAATGTTTTAAAACATCAAGCATATAATCATCAAGTGACAACAATAAAGAAATTTTTCATTTTCTCCACACGTAATTTCCTTTTCTATATAAAAGTCATGTTGATATGTAATCTAAAAAAATATCTCAGAACCTTTTATATTACTGTACTGTTTATTTGATTATATAATTTGTTGTGAGGATTCTAGAAAAATTAAAGTAGATTGAACAAAGTCAAGTAAACTGTATACAAAACAAAAGATTCATCGTAAACTCTTCAAGAGATGCATATTCATATATACTTTTTAAAAAATAAATAGAACTGATTAGATCTAAACCATCAGCTTATTCTGTAGCTCTTAGTTGGAAGCTAAAGGAAAGAGCTTCATGTTAAGAGTTCATTTTTGTAAAGTAATTCTGCATAATTCTCCTATTTGATTGAAATTATATGACTACTGGTTTCAAGTTTTTCATACAAAAGAAACTTAAAATATTGCCAAGTTAAAATTAGTAAAACTGATTTAGACAAATGACATTTTTTTCTAATTTTAAGTGAAACCTAAATGCTTAGGAATTTGTTGTTTATATTGTGACACAATATAAACTTTTTAACTTAGTACTTTCATATTTTTATTATTTAGGATCTTTATTTCATAGGCACAGAAATGTTTTTGGTTTTTTGATTACATCAATGCTAAGGATATATTATAAAGACAAGCTTTAAACATTCAGAAGCAATGGAAAATGAAACATTTTTCAAGATACCCCAAATCTGAAACAGAGATTTTGATATTTCTGTTCTCTATTTGCAGGTGATCTGCCGTCATTTTTCTGCATATCTTCTGTGACCCTTGTCACTTCCTTTACAATGGTTTATGCTAAATGAACATCCCTAGCAACTGGATTTAACAGAGCTGCCTGTATCAGAATGATTCAGCCAGAACACTAATCAAAGTTGAACACTAGCTATGGTGTCCCGCCAACTGTGGTTAGGCATGCAAAATGCTGTGATTAAAACATTAGAACTTACTTGTGTATTGCCATGTGGTATATAAGTGCACCCATGTTGTACAATGCCATTGGATCCCCTGGAACTGGATTTATGGGAGATTGTTAGCAAGCGTATGGGAATCGAACCAAGATCTTCTGCAATAACAGCCACTGCTCTTAACCACTGAGCCATTTTTGCAGCTTCTGCAAACTCTTCCATAGACAAAATATGGGTCAACCAAATAGGTGTTTAGGTGAGGAAGACATCGATTTTAAAGCAGTTGTAATCATCATTATTATTTTCTATTTTGATGTACAAAGGCCTATTAAATCATTTAGTCATTCAAATTTCATTAATTTCATTCTCATAAAGTAATTTGGAGATCTCACTTCCAGAAGCTAGATAATTATATTTTATTAGATAAGAACATATATGTCATAATAATTAAGGACACTTTCGACAAGTGTGCTGGCAATTTTTTGCATCTGATCTAGAACCTAAAATTTAAATAATATAAATATTTCTACAAGGCCATACACTAGAGTTCTAGTTTCATCACTGACAATAAAGAGAAACCATTGTTATTTGTTAGTATAAAGAGTTTAGAAAATTTTGCTATCCAAAGTTTCCATATAAAGGCTAAAATGATGTTAGAATATATGTTGAGATTATTATCACTGGCAATACCAAATAAATGTGAGATTAAGTGCATGTGATTTGCTTATTTACAGAAGTAAATTATTTTTAAACCTCAAGATCAAGGAAACTAAAAACATATATTTTAAGATTGGGATTTATAAGACAGAAAGATGATTTACTATTTATTGTACCCCAAAATGCTAAAATATAGATGGGCACAAGAACATTTGAAAACCAGGTAAATCTGACAACATACAATCCTGAAACACAAAGGAGTTCATGTAGGAACAGTAGGAAAGGAAAATGCTGGGCTGCAGAAAGAGGATCTTTCATTAAGATGCTTATCACATAGACAGCAGAGGGTTAGTTGAAAGCAGTGTTCAACAATTTACCTTACAAATGGGAATTCATAGTTTGAATGAAGTGTTCCATATAGTATTACAACAACAACATCAAAACCTCTGGGTAATTGAGCTGTGCTGTTAGAATGCTTCCTGGCTTATTTTTAGGGTAAAACAATTACTATGGTCCTGTCATCTTACTAAAAATTTTAACTTGTTTAAAAATTAGTTTTCTTATTTATTATTTATGTGTACACCTGATGTGTTTCTATGTGTGTTTGTGTTTGAATACTTGTGCTATAACAGAACACCTGTTGAAGTCAGTGGACAACTTTGTGGAGTTGGCTTTTTCCTTTTACATTTAATTGACTCTAGGTATCAGATTAAATTCACAAGGTCTGTATGGCCAAAGCGTTTATCTTCTAGGCTATCTTGAGAACCCATAGACCATATTTTTCTGTTGTTATTAATTTCTGACTGTGTCTATGACTGTGGAGGATGCACTTGTGCTGTACTATGCTTGTGGAGGTCAGAGAAAGTTTCCATATTTGACTTTTTGCTCCATCTTGTATTCTAAGGATCAAATTCAAGTCATGATACTTACAAAATGGTTGTTACTTGACTGGATCTGGAATCAACTAAAAGGAAAATTCTGGGCATTCCCATGGGAGATTTTCTTGATTATTTGAAATGGGAAGATGAACCCTAAATGTTCTTTCTATAAGAGGAAATGGAAGAATGAAGCTTTGCTTTTTGCCTGCTTTCCTTCACTCTTCTCAGCTTCACTAACATCAAAACCCAGCTTCTTCTTTGGCCTTTGACTGTGGATTGAAGACCAGTGGCTCCCTAGCAATCCTTCAGACCTTCAACATCATATTGGTACTACTGAAACAGCTAGCTTCATGGAAAGAGTAATTACAGATTTCTTGACCTCTCCAATTTGAGACAGCCATGTTGGACTACTCAGAAAGTACTATGTAAGCCAATCTAATAAATCTCCTTTCAATATATTTTTATTGTATCTGTTCTAGTCTTCTGGGGAACTTCAAATTAACAATGCAAGTTAAACCATCTTTCTGGCTACAGTTACTTTTATTTGTGTTAAAATTTATAATAGATTCAAAAGTTTTACATATATTAGGAATTGGGTAATGTATGATACTCCTTTGCAAGCATTCAAAATTCGTGAAATAAATGTATTCTGTATATTGATTATGAAAGAACATTTATTCACAGATCCATTCAATAAATAGTTGATTTACAGCACACCAGAAACCTGGTGGTTTGAGGATTTGTTGAGATATATAAAACCAGTACAAGATAATTGAAAATTATTGCATTTAATTAACATACATAATTCATAACACCAAAGGAGTGTATTTCCATTTGGAAAAGATAGTCAACGACTACAGTAGTAGATTACCAAAGCTCTCCAATCTTCATCTTCCCTCCAGTCCCATCCTGGATACCAGGAAGTTGTGTATAGTTTCCCCTTAATATATGGTGAGATTGGATCTTTCACTTCTGTCTTCATGGAAAGACTTCCAAGTTTTCTTTTAAGACTCACATTAGACTTATCCTGAAAGGAAAGCCAAATAAACCCAGGAAGACATCTACAGTGAGAGCGTTACAATCGTGTTTTGTTGGTGTTATAGTCAGTGTGTATTTTTAGTGGTTTTTAATTAATATTTTAAGTATTTCTTGCTGACTTCATGGAAGAGACCAATGTTGAGGAGAGACTGTGCCATCGACAACTTCAGGAAGCAAAATACACATATTTCTATTTCTATCATTAATGGTGAGGGAAGGACATATATTCAGGACAATTGAAGATGTGGTATTCTTTCCTAGGAAAACATATTATGCTAACTGAACTCCCAAGAATCTGAAAAAAAAAATTAGCAAAGGAAAGGTTATATGCTGTATGAGTTAAACAATATTAGAGGAAGAGTTGATTTAAGGGAAAAATGAAACTTCAGTTTGGTTATAATGTATGAAAGAATCAGTATATGTAAGAATATAACATGATGACTCAAACTATAATTTAAAATATGTAGTAACTACCTAGATTTGCTATCAACATATGTGGAAATAAATAATCCATGCTACCTTTTATTTTGTTGACTTTGAAAAATATTAATATTTTAATGTATTTATATGTATTAGAACAAATATTTTATTTTCTATGTGTATGAATATTTTGCTTGCATATATGGGCAAAATACCACATGCATGCAATGCTTAGAGAAGCTCAAGAGGGCCTCAGATCCCCTGGACCTGGAGTTTAGGGCAGTTGTTAGCTGCCATGTAGATGCTGGGAACCAAACCCAGGTGTTCTACATGAGTAGCAAATGCTCTGAACTGCTGAGCCATCTCTTCAGTCTTAGATAACTTAACCAGATCAAATATAATCCTGAGGTAAAGAATACATTTTTGAATCCAATTACTCTTTTAAACCTTTATGTGGCAGAAACAAACAAACAAAAAAGGTAAGTCATACTTTAGTATAAGAATGCATACACATAAATATCCTGATAATCACTCAATCTAAGGAATGTGGTAACGGGGCGGGGGTCGCAGATACTGACAAAGGCTTCTTTATCTGATTACTTTGGCGATTTTCTGCTCCTATTTTTCTTATTTTGTAAAAAATATATTTCTGGAAACACTAAGGGTGTCATCTCTGGGCACTGTGAGAAAGAAATGAAAGGAATGCAGATGGAGCCAGGTGCTACACTGTTTGTCTAGTAGGTAGAGAGCCTTTTGTTGGCCACTGAGATAGCTCAGCAGATACTTGCAGCAAAGACTGACAACCTATTTTTGATCCCTGAAACTTTCGAGGTTCCATGAGGAAAGTTGTTCTCTGACTTACATATATGTTCTGTGGCATATGCATGCCCCTATACATGCACACTCACATACAAACTCATAAACATACACACAAATAAATGAATAAAAAGATTAAAAAAATAAAACACTGACATCTCTTACCTAAATTGTAGCAAAACAGTCTTTAAATATTTTACTTTTAATAAATTAAATATGTACACCTAGTCGTGAGCTGGGGAAGAATACACGCTGTCTATATGGGTCCTTGTTACCCTGTGGATTCCCACAAGAGTATGATGCAATCACTCTGACTTCTGTTTCTGGTGTATTGCTTCCCTGGATCAGAAAGGCTAAGAAAGAATAATAAGATTACAGACTGTGGTGCAGCCAGCTGTTTCTCCTAGATAGCATTCTTATCTTCTCTTTAACTGTAATACAGTTTACTTATTTTAATATTCCTGACTGTTTTTCTAGATAATATTTTCCACATTTTCTATTTCTCATTTTAAAAGACTCAGAACATATAACAATTATATATATATATTAATATAGTACCATGTAAGGTTCCATTTCTGTATGCATTGTATAATGTTTAGAATGGGTTAAATTTATCTCCTATATAATTTTACAGTTCTTTATGCTTTCTGGCAAACTGCACAATACATCATCTTGTCTATTGAATCTCTACTGTGCTGACTTACCTCTGCTTCCCACATTTTAAGACATAAAATAATCTTTAAAATGTTGATAATTATCTTTAAATCATTTTTTTGAAATGAATCAAAGATCCATGAAATTCATTCTAATTCTTCATAGATGGTTGTGATCCATTATATTTTGCAGTCTAAGGGTCAAGTGTAGTATGTATAAGAATGGATTTCTAAACATTAGCAGAAATTATTTACTACTGGAGATCAAAGACAGGACAAGTATCAGTACCATTAATTCAGAACAAGAAACTAATCCAATGACAAATTAGGGAAATTAAATTGAATTATCAGATAAAAACAGAGAGATAAAGAATTACTAAACAGAAGAAGAAGGAAAGAAATAGATGTTGCCAAAGGAAGATTCTTCAGAAGACAGACACACAATCTAAAATATAAGATGACCTAAGTGGGACTGGGTGTGGTGGTACATGCCTTTAATCCCACCACTCAGGACGCAGAGGAAAGCAGATCTCTATGCGATGGAAGCAAGATTTGTGCACATAGGCAGTTCCAGGCTACTTTGGCCTAAAGGCAGACCCTGTCTAAAAAAAAAATAGAGAGATTGGCTGATACTTCAAAGAAAAGAAACAAAATTTCTCTTGAGATATAAATGCATATGTACTATATATATATATATATACCTATATACATATATATATATATATCATGAAAAATGACAATAAAATTGAAACTATGGATTTGTTTAAATCCATTATTTTTATCATAGGCATACTAGAACTACACATTCATGGCTGCCATTTTAGATCATCATTTGTTTTTATTTTTTCAGTAGCATATAGAAAAATGATAACATTACTATTAGAGTCCTGGAGGTTGACAGGAGCTGACACTACACAGCTCCTGTAAGAAGGACGTAAGAAAAGGAATGTCATGTCCCCTGGTGGCTGTCATGATGGGCACCACAGACACAGGTCAGTGCTCCTCCTCCTCCTTGTGATTACCCCTGTCCCAGGCCCACAGGGAGGGGAGCTCAGGAGAGACTGGGTGTGAGGCTTGCCCCAACCCAGATCCCTGGCACAACACAGTGGAGATCCTAAAGGGGAAACCAGGACAGTCTACAGCAGGCTTCTTCTGGTGTCATGGCTCTTTATTGTTACAGCTCTTCTTCCGCTCAGCAGGGAAATTGCTTTACAGTGCTCAAGTGTACTCTTATATGCAGTTCTCTCTCCAATCAGGGTCACTTCCTTATTTCTTAACAGCCTATCACATTGTGTTATTTTCAAGCCTTGTATTATCATAAATGGGTGGTTACATAGGCAAGCAAACCTACCAATCACTACAGAGGAAAAAGGATGCCTTATTAGCATACAAGTTTCCTTTTCTTATGGCCTGTCAAAGAATTTATCTATGTGAGGTCATTTGAGCACAAAATGAAGCTTACTATGATTCAAAAATACAATAACCTTATTTCTGTCAAATAATGTTTCACTTTGTAGTTAATTATTGAACTGCAAATAATTAAGATGCAGTCTTTAAAGAGTAAGTCTATTGCAGGAAAAATAACTTTAATAATTATGTATATCGTACTTCATACATATCTTTAAATATTTTTATAACACATTGTAAAATATGTATTCTGTAGGTTTATATTAGTTAATTTTCCTTTGCTGTGATAAACTCCAGGATGAAAAGGATTTTAAGGAAGAAAGGGATTTATTTTAGCTTAAGATTGTAGAGGTATAGTGTTCTTCCTGACCGGAAAGGGTTAGCATGGAAACCACATCTCATCCACACACAAGAAGCAGGGGTTCCAGGGGTGGGGGCATAGGGAATAGGACATGAACTGAGGCAATAAAACCTCAAAATCTGCCCCCAGAGACTTACTTCAGCAAGCCTCTGCCTGCTAAGGCTCCAAAACCACTCCACATAGAACCCATACTTGTGGACCAAGTGTTTAAATAAATGAGTTGGGGGGCGGGATTTCTCATCCAACCCATCACAATGTCCATGAATATATGTAAAAGATTATTGGATTATGTGAAAATCTTTTGTCTTTCAAATACTGAAGGTAAGAGGTACTTGTATTTGCCAGCACTTCAATCAATACGTACTACACAACTGTCAAGTGTATTTAGTGTTAAAGTCTAATGTGACCCATGTTTGAACACATAGTACTTGAAGAACTGAAGCACTTTATAAAAGCACAGAGAGAGCAACATGAAAGCTGCATATTGTAGCCTTTGGAGAAGATGGGCTTCACTGACTATTACTAAATTGACTCATTGATTTAAAGGACTAATCTGATTGAATTTTTTTTTTTTTTACTATTGAATGAAACAGATTTTGGATTAAGCACTACTAATCCTTTAGTCATGCATAAGAAACAATGTAAATTATCTAGAGTATCTTTAAACTAAATCATCAGTTATGACTACTTCCCAGTGCAATTGAATTATTGATCATCCTTGGATGTTCAACATTGTAAGTATGACTTGTATGTTTATTTGGCAATTTTAAATAAAAATTAAATTGAATAAAATGTAGATAATTTTTAATTATGTAATATTTTTCATTTGAAAACTCTTTTTAGAAATAATTTAAACAAGTTTTGTATTTAAATACATATATATTCATAATGTATAGACACTAATAACATATTGGGACAAAAAAGTTACTACTACAAGCATGATTATGATTATGAATACCAAAATGAAGGGAAACATTTGCTACCTAGAAATCATATATACTTCATAGAACTTGGGATGGAAAATATGGGTTGCAAAATGTCAATTACATCTATTCCACCAAATTTAAATATCACGATCTTTAAAAATATTCTTTTACTATTTTGACATGTCATATGTTGATTTAGAAAAAAAAATAAGTTTTGAAAATACAGACACTGTCTAGGTAAAATCATCGTTTTCAGTTTGTTCATAAACCTATTAACTAAAGAAGTAAAATGACCCTTAATCATGCCTGTAGCAAATTTGTTTCTGCAGGAACTGATGGTGCCTCATTGACTGTCCATTAATGAATCTGCTGGGAATTGGTTTCTGCATCTCTTAGAATCCTCTACTGATTTACCACAGTGTATCATCTTGTTCTGGAGTATGTAAAGTGGGGAATTTCAATGCCCTATGAGGTTCTGCACTCCAGAGTTAACAAGGTACAAACCTTTAAACCTCTTACTACCTATGATCTATTAATATTGCTGGATCACACTGAATCTTGAAGAAATGTCACTTTTGGGGTGTGCTTCTGAAAACCATCTATTTCTAAGCTCCTCAGCTGGTTAGAGACTTGGGCATGATTTCTGTTTATCCAAGTGATCCTCTTGATGCTTGAAGTATATATAGCTCTCTGGTCTGCTAATGTGTCCCAAATGTTCCTGCATTTTCCATGTTCAATGCTAACAAGTAACATAAAATTGTAACAGCCCTGTATACATAGGGAAAGCATGGGCTCAAATATACTAGGAAAGATTGGTACAAGAAGTGGGAACATGGTATAATTGTGGAAGAATTAATTTACAGTGAATATGAAGTTAATCACATATTATATAATTAATTAAGTTAACATTTGTGACTGTTGAAGGATAAAGAATGGTGGTTACTAATAAAACACCATTTATTTGGTGTGTCATGTGTCTACCGTCTTACCATGTTATTTCAGTGATTATTTTATTCAGAGAATGTATATGTGTTATTAATTAAACTTCCAAATTGCTTTCATGTTGTAGAATATGGAAGTGTGAATATGACTGAACTAGATAAGAAAGAAAGACCTTGCCTAGAGAAGCCATCAGATTCGGTACTTTTATTATTTGTAGGAGCTCAATTGTTTCCATTTTAAGAAGTGAAATTATATTTTTATGGGATGGGAGAGTGAGACTACTATTTCATAACTTGAAAGTTCAGTGACAGAGGAAATCTATTTGTCTCTTTGACAAAACTTGTAACAAAATTGTAGCAAATACTTTAAAGTTTGGACAGCCTAATATTTGCTGAACTTCTAAGTATTTGTGAAGTTTTTATACATATCCAGCCAAATATCTAATAAACTCTACTTCCCAAGTTTCACTTGCCACCAGAGTTGACACATGTGACTTGGGCTAAGGCCAAAAAAGCATTCTCTCAGGAAGCTCAAACTTGGTAGCTAGTTTATAAGGAACTAGCTTGAAGCATTTTTCTGGTGCAAAGAGGGCGTCAAAGGCAGCAAGTCCCTATGGCAGTGGTGGTAACATCAACTCCATAGAGGCAAAGGCAGCCAGGGAGGAGGGTTGAGTGGACCCAATGCTTTCCTCAGTATTTATGCAGAGTTTGCTTTCTGAGATCAGACATCACCCTATTTCTCTTTGACATGGTTGTGAACTTTCCTTCACCCTTCATAAATATTCTTTACTGCCAACTAGTTCAATCTACAACTGCCCTAGCAGTTCCCTGGTGGTTAGTTGTACAACATGGGGAAAATACACTGGATTTGCTAACTTCCACCATAGTTAAGACAGTATGCAGCTGCAGATCTTGGGGTTTGAATAGATTATTTCTTGAACTCTCCTGATCTCCTTCTTGAATTGGTTACATTAGATAACTAAGAATACCCAGGGGATCTCCATCATCTCTCAGTGCTTTTACCAAATACATCTTGTGGCAAAATTTGTGATGCATTTTCACCTTTCACATTCAAATTGTAAATCTAAGCATTTTATGAAATATTTGCAAATATAAAACCTTAAGATAACAACAACCTGGAGAGAATCAGAGGAAAGGGAATTCTGGAAGGTAGAAAGATTGACTCAGAGAAAAAGTAAAGATCAAAAAGCCACCTAAGTACCTAGTTATCACCTGAAGAAAGGACCTGTATTTTCCCCAATCTTTTATTCTTACATGAGGTCACTTGAATTGTCATGTGCCTTACTCTACTTCTCACAGATGCTTATTTCATTCTTTCTTCCAGAAAGATAGCAAATAAACTTGATTTCCTTTCCAAATCTGCACTGTACTTGCTCTGTGTATCCAAATCAAACTTTGCGGAAACATATTGCTGTTATTTAAAAGTAAATATGTATAAAAGCTCACAGGAAATTTATATGTAAGATGAAAGTGTAAAGCTATTTCACAGTGCAGTGAAAGAGAATGAAAAATGTAAACTCTGATACTTAAGTCCTCTCAGTGATCTTTTCCTCAACTGTGAAAATAAATGAAGCCATTAATTAATTCTCAAGTTAAAGTCCAAAGATAAATGCATTATTCTTGGCAATAAGTAAGCAGTCTATAAATGTTAGCTTCCTTATATTACCCTCAGGACCAATTAATAGTTTATACATATAATAGAGAAGATAGTAATCAAAATAAATAATAAAACAACACAAATAATTTAAAACAGGATCACAAATAAATACCTCCATGCCAGTGTTTTCCCAATAATATTTTACAATAGCTAAAATACAGAATTAGCCTAATTATCCACTAATAGATGAACATATCTACGGATTTAGGTATATACTTATATGTACATACATATATAATGGCATATGTTGCTATGTATCTATGTTTCTACCAGTCAGTCTATGAAAAATAACATACAGTTAAGTGAAATAAGCCAGTCACAGCAACAGATCCACATAATTATATTTGTGTATGAAATCTAAAATAGTGAAATTCATAGAAGTAGAGGGGAAAATAAATGTTTTCAAGGGCTGTGAGGAGTGAAAATGCAGAGACAGTGACCAGAAGACACAAAATATCCATTAGGCAGGAAAATTTAATTCTGGAGATTACTCTATAGCATGGTGTTTATAAGTAACAGTGCTATGCTGTATATAACTTTCTCAGAGGCTAGGTCTTATGTTAAGTCCTTGCCTCACAATATATTAATATTAATAATATTAAGAGAGATATGAGGAAACTTAGAACTGTTGGATATGCCTAGGGATTTGGTGTTAATAATATTAATAATTTCATATGTGTATGTTTTATTGCCATAAAACTCATTTATTTTTACATATATTACATATGTAAAATATTTTATTTGAAAATTATGTCAATAGTTAAAACAAGAGAACCTAAATTCAAAGGATTTCATGTCCAAAGGTAAAGAGGGAACAGCTTAAAATATGGAAAATCGCTCACTTTTCTTTCAAGGAACTACAACAGGTTTTAGACAGGTTATATGCTACACATATCTATAAATTCCCCTTTTGAAAAGTAAAGCATTTGAGCCATATAATCTCAAAGTCCCTTACAAATTTATGAAACTATATTGGCCTATCATGTAGACTGTTTTTTTTAAAATACAAATCTTTCTTAGAATATGAAAATATGACTCAACATTTATATTTGCTTGGAGTCTGGTTTTTCTGCTCTTTGCCTGCTTCTGCCTCCCCATATTTGGGATTAAAGGTGTGTACCACCACATACAGCTTGCATGAAGTCTTCAAAGCCTAGTTTTGGAGTCATAGAGATGGTTCATTAGGTAATGGCACTTGCTGCTGAAACTGAGATATGAGTTCCTTCCCTGTAATCCACATTGGGGAAGAAGAAAACTGACCCCTATATATCTTCTCACCTTTGTTCATGCACCACAGCATGTATGTACATGCATGTGCAGGCAACATACAAAGTAAATAAATAAATGTATATTTAAAAAGATGTTTAAAAATCATCTATTTTGAATTTGAAATACTGAAATTGAAATTGCTTAATATAATACCCAGCTAGATAACGCAAAATGACACAAGCATCTATTCAATGCTATTCTGAGCAAGCCTAAGTTTAAGAAATAGATATATTTAAATTTAAGAAATATATATATATATATATATATATATACACAAACACGTGTGTGTGTGTGTGTATGCATGTGTGTGTTTGAGACAAAGTTTCCCTATAGTACCAGATGACCTGGAACTTGTTCTGTGTGTGTGTGTATGTGTGTGTACGTGTGTGTGTGTGTGTGTGTGTGTGTGTGTGTATGTATGTTTGAGACAAGGTTTCGCTATAGTCCCAAATGACCTGGAACCTGCAATGCATTCCAGGGTGACCTCAACCTCACAGAGATCTCCTTGCCTCTGACTCCCAAGTTCTGTGAATAAGTGTTTGCCACCATGCCCAGCTTATGTTTTTATTTTTCATAAATAGCAATCTAACTATATGATGTTGCGCATTGCTGTTTTAAGGTTGCTTTTACAGTGAAATCATAAAAGTTTGAAATTTTCTGCCCTTTCACTTACATGCAAACACCTATACTTTCTGTAAGGTTTTACAGTGTCTTTTCCGTCAGCCCAGCTTTTGAACTGGGGTACAGCTTTGCTCTCTTCTTTAAAAAAATAGCAGCTGGTAACATCTTTTCTAAGATATCTGTACGGGTCCCTAAATTTGCACTACCACCTAGTGTCTCAGAGTGCTTTCTCTTTGGGTAAGCCTTCCTCTGCTCTCTTATTCTATCATGTATCCTCTGGCATATTGTCAACAACCAGCTCTCTTTCTAGTGGGAGATTATAGAGAGTTTAAAAATAACTTGGAATTTAAGTCTGTTTATATTGTTTCTGACTGTATGAATTTGGACATATTATTTAGAAATCTGTGCATGAGTTTACTCAGCTGTGAAAAAGAATCATATAATCTCACAGGTAAGAGATTTGATATACATTAAAAGACATGCACAAAAATAATTAGAAGAAATTCTTCGATAATTGTGAGCTATTATTTCATCTTTAATCATCTATTCCTACCTTCTATTCATCCTGAATGGATCTACACATAATTTCTTGTACCTTTAAAAAATCATATCCCTTCATTGTTTTATTGTTATTTTTATGTTGGACACTGCCTCTCTATTTTCCTTTTATATCTTAGCTGAACATTTTTTTTTTTTGCATTGATGGGCCTCACCTAATCTAACACACAATCCTATTGATTTTATTACCGAATTGCCTAACATTGATGGCTTCTTCTCTGTCACAGTTTAACTCATACTTTTTTATTCGTTCTCCCTCCTCTTCAATGCCAAATGCCTGATTTAATCTTTAGCATAATGGGATGGCGATATTTTGCCAATGAAATATAACAGTAAAAATAAGAATCTTAGTAAAATGAATATTTTGCAAGTAAAATGAATATTTTATAAGAAAAATTACTAGGTTAGTATTTTTGTAATGAATTAAAGGATTGGATTGCCTTATATGGCTAAAAACTTTAGAAAAAAAAGAACCATGTTGAGGAATTGAAAGGCTGGGAACCTTTCCATCTCTGTTTATTTACTGAGCCAGGAGGCAAGCCTGGATGATCTGATATTTCTTCTCATTAGAAGCACACAGTATTTTCCAAACTTTAAATGAAATTTGCCTTTGGAACGACTAGAAAGCATATTTTATTTTTGTTTCCACATGTTATAATGCTTATTTATTTTTAAAAATTGGTATGTTTTAGAGCAAAATAATCTAAATAACACACTTCAGTACACATACTTCTTTTGTGACTGTTCTGCCAAACCATATATTTGGTAAAGACAAAAAAATCAGGCTTACCCTCAAAAGATGAGTGAATTGATTCATAAATTATGATCGTATTAATTATCATATTTTAATATTTTAATTTATGCATATTGCCTGCATGCATTTAAATGTACTTGTGTTGTGCAATGTCCGTGGAAGACAGAAGAGGGCATCGGATTCCCTGGAACTGGAGTTATAGACAGGTGTTAGCTGCCATGTAGGTGCTAGAATTGAACCCTAGTCCTCTGCAAGATTGTCAGTGTTCTTAACTGCTAAGCCCTCTCTCCAGGTCTATTAATCATCATTTTGTAAAGGATAGTTTTCACTCATTTAAAAGAGAAAGGCATATATGTCTTTTATCACATTAAAACTGGCCTGCTTCAAGGTCTGATTGTATATTTAATAATTTTACAGGTTTTAAAACCCACTTAAATATATTAATTAGCATCATTATATTTTTGTATATTGAGTCTCAAAACGTTGCTATAATTAATGTCCTGAATCTCCTGCAACTATTTTCTTCAGCCCACATTTCAAGCCTTTATCATCTAACCACATTTACCATTTTGATGTAAAAATGTCTCTCATGGACTCCTGTGTTTGAACATGTGCTCTCAGGTTGATGTTGCTGTTTGGATTCACCCAGAATGACGAGTTCCTGTGATGCCTTCTCTGCTGTGTTAAACTTAAACAACAGACCTGTATAATTCTTTCATTCTGCAAGCTGCTTATTGTCAGGTTTTCTGCCACATTGATGAGAAAGGTGACTACTACAAACACTGTAGTAAAATGCCCTCTTGGCCTTCTTTCTTGCTGCTGAATTGACTTACCCTGTTGCTCCTGCTGTTAATTCCTTCACTGAGATCAGAATCAGTGTTTCCAGGTTTCCATCATTGGCAATTGATCAGAGAAACACTCCAGGAATCTGCTGGATTTTCTGTACCAGACTGGGACTGCTGAGGCACCTAGTCTACTGGAATGAGGAACTTACTAGATTGTATAGCTCTTGAGAATGAAAAAAATCCCTGTGGGACTACTCTGACTCCTGAGTCACTCATCTTCAAAAACAGAAATTACTAAATTCTCAGCCTTTCAGGTTTAAGACAACTGTTGTTATTTCAACATGAGCTTA